>CM029392.1:8381276-8666276 GCA_017165825.1 Hepsetus odoe
CCATGCTGACCTTTTTTCCACCAACAGAGGTGCCATCAATGGCCACACGATCATCAGAACTGGACCACAGAGCACTGGAAGAAGGTGGGCTGGTCTGATAAATCATGTTTTACTTATTATCAGTGGAGGGCATGTGCACTGCTTACATGAGGAAAAATAGCACCAAGATGCACTATGGGAAGAAGCCAAAGTGCTATGCTCTAGGAAATGGACAGCTGTGAAATCTTTGGTCCTGGCATTCACATGGATGTCAGTTTATCATGCACTGACCTAAACACTGTTGCAGACCAAATGCAACCCTAAATGATAGTGGTCCAGCCCAGCCACACCGCAAATATTGTTCAGAAATGGTTTGAGGAACAAGATAAGGTTAAAGGCTTTGACTAAGTATCCTAATTCCACGGATCTTGATTTGCATCTGTGGGATGTTCTTGATAAACTAGTCTGATGTACTTCTCAACTTACAGGATACAAAGAGATCTGCTGATAGTACCTGTCTGGACATGTCTTTAATTTTATTTTCCTTAGCTTAGTGTTATAAACTATATACAATATAAAGCTGCGCAGGACATACTCTTTTTAATTTTATTCTTACTATTATTTTAATGATTATTATCTGTAGTAGTAGTAGTAGCATTAGTAATTTTGTAATAGTATACTAGTGTTTTTTTTATAAAAAGTAGTATACTATAGTATACACTATAGTATGATACTATAGTGATATAGTATCACTAATAGTAGTTGCAGCAGTATAATGGTAAAGCACTGCTGGTAGACGTATTGTAACAGTATAGCAGTAGTAGTATTATATAATAGTAGTTGTGTAATAATATAGCAGTAGTAGTTTTCTAGTAGTAGTAGTAGAGGGAGGAGGAGGAGGAGGATCAGGAGTGTGGTAGTATATAGTGGTAGTAGTAGTAGTTGTATAGCAGTAGGAGGAGGAAGAGCATGGAAGTATTTAGCGATAGGAACAGTAGTAGCAGAGGGCAAAATATTTATGTCCTCACTGTCGGGCACACACAGATCTCACACACACGTGTTAAACATGCAGGAATGGAAATGTTAGCAGCATTAAATTACCTGCAGGCATTAAAAAGCTGAATTTCCAGTCTGTTCAGCTTCTTGAGGCTGCACTTCCTCCATCAAGACAATACTGACTCACACTGAACACACTTTCCAGCAGCTCAAAACTGACAGCCTGACAAACCAAGCCTTTAAACTTCAGAAGTGATGAAATGTGTAGATGTGCTGGGCTACTACTGAAGTGAAAGTGACTATTTGTCTATGTTAAACACGGCACAGCACCCAGTCAAAGACAGTGAAAAGTAACCTCTGCTTTTCACCCACAAAAACCGTGCAGCAGGGGACAGCTATTTCCAGCTGCCCGGGGAGAAGTGATGGGGACGGTACCTTGCTCACAAGTTCCCCTGGGGAAACTTCTGCTCCTAAACACAAGGCCACCACTGCAGCTAAAATGACTATACTAGTATTAGGAGGCTGAAGTATCAATATCTGAACACATGATTATTAGGTCTTCCTCACTGCAGGGGAAGATGTGTATAAATCTCTGACTTCTGTCAAAAGGGATTCGGGAAATTTGGGCACTCAGGAGGCAGCATTACCAGTTTTGAAGTATAATAAGGATTTCACTAAAACAATAATGATTATCTGAATTTAGGAAAGATCTCGGAAAGATTTTGTTTTATATATTTGCAAAGCCTACAACTGTATTAATTAAGCGTTTGGTTTCCAAATTATATTATAAACACAGGATCTTCGTGTTATTATAAATACTTTCTGCAATACAATATCTTTACAAGAGAGGAAACCCACACACACACACACACACATACATTCACACACAGACCCACACACACACACACACACACACACAGTCAGAGGTACTTTATTTTGGTCTCCTGAAGCAGATGGCAGTGGCTGAAAGGCATAAGGAGTTACACACACTCACACCTTTCCAGAAGGATGCTCCCTCTGTGCCACCACCAACACACTCTCAGCGCGAGAGAGCCACTCCATAACGCTAATCACTGGGGGAGGAGAGCAGATCAATAACGCGCAATGCCATTTTCCGAGGCCACCGTCGATTTATTCACAGCACGCGGGTCAGAGTGTTCTGACATCTCAAACACCAGCAAACTGCCACCACAGACTGAAAACATGAGCGTTATTACAGTCACATTACACACAGTGAACTGTAAGCTACTGTGCAACCGAAGACACATTCAGGGTGCATGCAAAGCAGGGTTCAGCTGAAAGGTATAAGTAAAATGATATGGAGGAGGAAGCCCTAGGATCAGTTTATTTAATCATGTTTCCATTAAATATATATATATATACAGTACTGTGCAAAGGTTTTAAGCAGGTGTGGAGAAAATGCTGTAAACAAAGAACGCTTTCAGAAATGGAAGTGTTAATCATTTATTTTCATCAGTCAACAAATGCATTGAATGAACAAAAGAGAAATCTAAATCAAATCAATATTTGGTGTGACCACCCTTTGCCTTCAAAACAGCATCAGTTCTTCTAGGTACACTTGCACATGCTTTGAAGGAGTTTCGCTGGTGGTTGTTCCATGACTGTGTTTCAACCTCCGTGTGACATTGATGATCATCAGCACCTGTTTGGCAAAATTGGTTGATCACACACCGACTATAATCCTACAGAATCCCCAGCTGGAAGAGGTCTTTTAAAGAGGGTAAACTGCCTGCGTTAGTTAATGGCCTTTGGGAGTTCCCAACTGTCAATTACACTGTAAATGAACTATTTATTGTGTTCAAATCCAAATTTGCCTTTTGACCTCAGCTATTAAACAGCAGCTGTAGTGATGGGATGCATGGCTTTCTTGTCTTCGTGTTGCAGCAACTTACTATTAAGTGTTGATTTTTAAGCACTAGGTTAAGATGTTGCCTTGTTCTGGAACTGAGCCCTTGCAATGAAAAATAATTTATGCTAAAATCTCCTTTCCTTGGTCATCTAATTAAATTAAAAGAGGACACTGGTGTGTTTGGTCTGTTTTAGTGATTCTTTTAAAATGTCACAAATATGGTTTTTCATTGCAGGGGGTCATTTTGGTTTTCTTTTATGATGTTTGAAGAGAAATTATTGGTGATTGAGACCAACACTCACAAATCCACGAGGCCATAATTACTTGTAATATATCATTTGGGTGCAAGTTCAAACACAGTGATGAAAGGCGCTGATTCTTGTTTATGTTCCAGGGCTACGTAGATATATAATTAAACTCATATTTCCCACAGCCTGGTAGAGCAAACCGATTCCAAATCAGCCCTCACAAGTCACACACACACATGCACACACACACCAGTGTCTACAATACCCACCTCAGTGCTGGCACAACAGAGGGCATGAGCGACGCCAGGACACATTCATTGGGCTGTACTTCAAAGGGGCTTTACCCATCATCCCTTGATGCATTTTCCATAAATACCACACAGCCAGACAGGGCAGCACAAAATACACACATCACCAAACCACTAGCCTGAAGCGAACGGTTCAGAAAGATCCTGTTCCATCTGACAGACACCTTATTTTGACCTCTGGAAACCTCAGCCAGGCTAATTCCTGTGAGCTCTGGGACCAGTAGCCCAAACCTCTTAGTTGTCTTTATTTATTTATTACATTTGTTGAGAGAGGCAAGCATGTGTTTACATCTACAATCTCTCCCCTCACTGCCCTAGAAAACCAGGGCTGTCGGGGCAAAAAAGCATGCTCCAATTCCTTCCCGAACATCCCCCAATATGCCTGAACCGACTCTGGCTGGGAATTCACAGGGACAAGTCAAGGGAGGTCCGTCCCTGGCATAACGAGGGTCTGTGTTCCTTGGGGGAAGATGGGATGACCAAAGGAGTCAGCAAAAGATGTATTTGCCGGCGTTCCATTTTTAAAGCCACTGCTTTTCCACTCATTCCCATATTGGGATAGCGGGGTGGGGGGGCATCCAGCACAGTCTGCTGCACTCCAGTCTGCCTGGAGCAAATCATTACAGACGGATGCACCGTGCAGCCGACCAACCTGCCTCTCACTAGATAATACAATATGCAGTAGGGGTTCATTCAAAATGCAGTTATTATTAAAAAGGTGGGAATAAATCAACCCACTCAAAGGTGCACACACACACACACACACACACACACACCCACAGGCTGCTCAGCACAAGCCATGTGTATAAACCCAAGCCAATACAGTATTCCATCAGCATGATCACAGCTGCAGGAATCTGTGCTGCCTGGCTGAGTCTCTCAGCCCCTCTAGCAGCAGCTGCATGCTCCTAATGGGGTATTTAAAGGGAGGACCTGCCCTGTCACCAGAATAGGCACCAGAGTGCACCAGCTGAGGGGCATTAACAGCACCCCAGCTACAACACACACATACACACGCAAGAAGAGCCCATCTGGGATCTACCTCTGAGTCTTTCTGCTGGTTTCTGAATCCATCCCCGCTCCTGTGTTTGCTGCTGTTGTTGTTCAGGTCATTCAAAGCGGGAACCTCCGCGTCGTCGCCCTGCTGCATGGCGCGCGTGTGTGTGTGTGTGTGTGTGTGTGTATGTGTTTGCCACATAGAGAGCGGCGCCGGACTGACGCTGATTGGCTATTCAGAAGGACGAAGGGGGGTGTGGCCTGGATAGCGGGATGAACCAAGGAGCCCTCCCTTCGCCCCGCCCCTTCCCCTTGGATTCGCTTTAAAGCGGGCTGTCATTCAGGAGGGATGAAGGTGTGACCACGCCCCTTTTACTTTTTAAGGGACCTGAGCTATTCTTAAACAGACTTCATGGGGGTGAAACCCAGGGGAGGTATTCACAGATGGATCTTTATAGTCTTGCATTAAAATTCACCAAATGATTGGAATAAATCAGATTGCTAAGAATATATACTGAAAACTTATAACAGCTACAGAGCTCAATTTAGCAAGAATACTTTATTGTTGGTTCCTTAAACCAGGACCATTTTTTTAATGTTTGAGGGACCCAAGGGACATCTTATTATTATTTTTTAAAATATATTTTCCCTGTTAACCAAATCCAGTTTGCTCCCAGTGTGCTCAAATATTTATTAGCTTGAAAGCTCCAAAAAGTATTTTCTTGTGCTGTACATTTCTTAGAATAGAATAGAACAGAGCAGTAGTAGGAATAAAGTAATCTTTTTATTATCCCACGAATGGGAAATGGGTGTTACAGGGCTCTTTATCAAGAAAGACAGAAGGAACATAGAAGGATATATGTAAAGAAAAATATAAAGATCGAGGACATCCATATACAAGAGCTATACATGAGCTATATATACATATACATATTTACATGGCAAGACAAAATGTAGAAATAAAGAAATAAAGACAGGAAGACAGGAAAGATAAGGAAAGATAACCATATACACAGTAAATAGTAATAAATGTTATAAAAATAAATTATAAATAAACAAATGCAAAAGTAATAATAATAATATAATATATATATATATATATATATATATATATATATATATATACACATATATATATAATAAAATATAATAATAATAATAATAATAATAATAATAATAATAATAATAATAATAATAATAATAATAATAAATGGGTAATATTAAATATGTTATGCTATGCTGTATTGTGGAGTCTGATAGTTGCAGGTAAGAATGACCTGCGGTAGTGTTCCTTCTTACACTGCGGGTGCTTTTGTTTTGTTTTTATACTCTATCTGAAATAGTCTGTTAGAGCTCCAATGTCTTAAAGCCTTAACTGTAACCTGGAAACGTGTGGTTTGTCTGCAGTTTTAGGTAGAAGTACCTGCAGATGATTTTGAAAACCACAGCATATGATTAGGAGGGGCTGGCAAGTTTGCATCATTAGCTTACGACTCAGCCAGTGTCTAAAGTCTTATCACAGCCACTGTGTGGCCCTCATAGCAGCTCTGCTGTTTGTTTTAAACGGCACAAATATGCTAATAATACATTATAATTTGTGCAAGAAATAAGGTCCACTTATAGTTTGTGGTTGTGAGTCTTTCTTTCTCATACACAATGTTAGAGTTGCTCCGTCTAACAACAGAAAGCGTTGTGAGAATCCTGCTTGGATGATGGTCAGTTTGCAGGGGCGTGGCCTAATACAGCTAGGTTGGAGCTTTTTAACCTATTATGTCAAGGAGTGCATGCCCTGCTGCTATTGAAGTGTCACTGATGGGGAAAAACAGTTTAACACATTTAACACACTACATAAAATGCAAAAATAAAAAAAGCATAACGGGTCCCTTTAAAAAAAATACATGCCTCTGTTGTCTTGGGGGGCTTAAGCGACTGCTTTCATTGCTTACAGCTGCCCCTGGAAATAGCCAGTATAGGAGGAGTTGAGTATACAACATTTCTAAAGTGCAGGTACATTCATGGATTAGCATCGCCATAGCTGTTTTAAAAAATCATCCAGAGGAATCCCAGGAATCAAGGAACTCAGCAGAACATTTCCCAGAGCATCACACTGCCTCTTGACACAGCTGAATTGGCAGTCAGCATTTACAATAGGTCTTGTAGGGAGTTCCAGGTAAACAGGGGTTAGTTCTTGCCAAAAGTGGTCCTAGGAAGGACACCCTACTTAGGACCGTTCTCCATTCTTGTCAGGCTGTCCAATGATGGGTTGGTGGAAGTCCCAAAAGATGCCAGGGATGGCTTCATACACATGCTTGCAAAGTGTTGGTGGAATTGCGTCTTTGACAGAGGTTCACTGGGTGTCCTTCCTAGGACCGCTTTTGGTAAGTACTAACCCCTTTATACCTGGAACACCCTACAAGACCGATTTTCCAGATGCTCTTAGCAAGTCCCCCAGCAAACACAATAAAGTCCTTGTCAAAATCGCTCAGATCCTTACATATTTCTCCACATATTTCAACGACTGCGCTGCCTTTTCCTATAGACATGCCTTTGTAATGATATAATTACTGCTTACATTTCCCCTGTGTGTGGTTTTAATGTTGTGGCTGATAAGTGGAGCTATAACAGCTGTTGTTGTCATGAACATGTTGTCATGAACATTATTCGCTTCTTACTGCTCTTGACTCAGCTCATGAAGAATTTGATCATTAGCTGGTGACGTGACTCAGCAGCAGGTGGAATTCTGGACTGGAGGTGGGAAACGTCGCCTTAAAAAAGAAAACATAATGAAAAAGAGGTTTGAAGGGAACAGAACAATAATGCGTTATCTTTTTAGTCAGTGTGGGTGTCGGGAGAAAGAGCTGCACATTTCATACGAACACCCTCAAGCTACCTAAAGACTGAGTGAATTATTGATTTGGGTGTGTTTAGGCCTACACTAATATTTCACTGCAGCAGATCTGATCAGAGTTACCGGATGAGTAAGAGCGTGAAGACGGTCAGACTCCACAGACAGACCCTGTCCTGAGGTTGTGTTGATCCTGGATGGAACATCAATCTTTCCATCTTTATATAAATGTTTATCAAGCAAATGACCAGAAAGGAAGCTACAGGATAAGCCGGTTGATGTTTCACCCCTTAAGGTCAGTGTGTCTGAAAGGGCTTTAATCACTTTGGCCATCCAATTGAAGAGAGCAGTGTTAAAACAGCAGAAACCTGAGAAAGATTCCTACGTTCTCACGAAGATTTTCCAGTTCCTGTGTAAGAGCTGCTCCTAAATTCTGGGGAAGGTTTAACCCTCTGTTTTCACGAGCAAATCCCAGAGCACACCTGCAAAGTTCTTGTGAAGCTTGGTCAGAGCTTCACAAGATTGGTCAGAGCTGTTTTACCCCGAAAAGGAACAGCACAATTTTAGAGGGTCTTAATGTAATGCTGTATCTGTGTTTTAATAAAAGCATTAATATTATCTGCAAAACCCGAACTTGATTTGACTGCTTTAATGACATATCTGCTATATCACTACTGAAGGTCGCTGTAAGATGAAACATTAAACTATAAGATGCTTGGGTGGGAATTTTTACTTTTATTGTAACTATTTATTTATTTTTTTAGAATCACTTTAATTGTTATGTTTCCAAAAATTGTTTAAGTGCTTTTGCAAGTTTCTCATGGTGACATACAACAAGGACTCTTCACTTACATTATTGTTCAACCTAAAATAACACACAGAGGCGGAGCATCATGGAGCAGTAGAATAATAGAAGTGGTTAATGATGCCAGCCTTCGATATAAGGAAAATCTTGCAAACTTAAAAAGCTTAAAGCATATTTGACTAGTCATGCAACAAAAACATGGTCAAACAAAGCTGAAAACATGCTTTCATAAGTCATGTGGCCTCAGCTGAAATATATGCTTACGTTTCCATGACGTTCTAGGAATCGTGTGCCTGCACCTTGGTTTTTAATATATATGAGATGAAGTGGCGTCGCTGGGGATCTAAATAACATCAAAAAGCTGATGATAACTTCACTAGCACTTTGAAACAGCCACTTTCCAGCAGCTTCAGTACTGAGTCAAAGTCTTGTGCTGCTCTGATTTCTTCATGTTTTGCTGCCAAAGAGCCAGACTTTCTTAGTTATTAAACGAATTGTTGATGAACAGCTTTCCAAGCTTCCTGAAGGACTTTCAAAGTGCTTGTCACTTTCAGTCCCTGGTCAGTTTCAGAGACAGAAGCAGTGTGGGATCATCTTGACAGTGAACAGAGCAAAAGGCAGCCTACTTCCATAGAAGAGCTTCGGAAGGTCCTTCAGGAAGCCTGGAGGACTATTTCCTTACACTATTATGACATTAGAAGAAGGCTTGCCTTCATGCTGTGCTGAACAATAATGGTCTTACCAAATACTGACGTTTAAAGCTGGTTAAAATTACACAAACTCCCTTTGTGTCTTTCTTTTCTGCGTTTACATTTCGCAACCCATGTTGCAATAGTTCTTATTTTTTTTCCCATTTTATTTTTCCATTCGTTCCATCCAGAGTATGAAGAAATGAGGGGTGTTGGTAGAGTTTTGCACTGAATGTCTGAAGCCATGTTGTTTTTCCACACAGAGTGCACAGAAGTACACGGGACTAAACCAAAGGTCTAGATAGACTTGGCTTTAGGGAGAAAGCACTTAGTTTGGTCAAAAGAGCTCAGCCATCCGCAAGTGCAGAACCACGGTTTACAGGCATGTATCAGAGTGAGCAGCAAAGACAGGGACCCTGACTCAGTAACTGCTCAGTAACTCTTACACACGTGTACACGTACGGCCCGAGACTTTCAGCAAGGCAGAGTGGAGATTCCGCCAGTGTTTGAGCGGCGACAGCAGCTGCTCTTGTCCACACACTCGCTGTCATGTGGCCGTAGAACGAGCTGTTAGCACACACTCCAATTATAACCCTTATCTATTGGCCCTGCAGCCAGGAATTTGCCAGGAGGGCTTAAGAATAGAGGGCTTAGTCAGGGTTAACCTGAGCTTTGGGGCTTGTGGCTAAACATCTATACTTAAAGAGCCCATGTCATGATCAAAGCACATCTTGTTCATCAGTGTTCTACATTTACATTTACGGTATTTAGCAGTTCTTATTCAGAGTGACTTCCATTTCCTAATTACAGGGAAAACTTGACAAGTCAAGGCTCTTGCTCAGGAACCCACTGCTGCAGCGCTGGAGGTAGAATTCCAACCTGCAGCCTCTTGGTCTTTTGGCAAGTTGCCTTTTACTAGATCACCACATTTTTCACCTCTGTATTCTGTGTGTTGTTTTTAAATCTGAGAGGATTAAGTAATCAACTTCTTCTGAGCATCAGAATTACTAGCCAGTTCATAAACCGAGAAGCAAAAACAGCTTGGTTTTCTTAATGGCTGTGAAGGTGCTATTTGACCATGGTATATCTCATGGCCCTTTTCGTATCTGGTCCAGACATCCCCCAAGGTCAGCTCGGGCTTAAAACATTTGATATAGTTTGAGGTAGAGAAACATGCAAATCTTCCATGAAACCAGTCTTTCCCAATTTCCTCTTGAACTTGTCGATCCTTTACCCATCTTTGCTCCTCAGAGTCTTTCTGGATACAGCTTTTGTACCAACTCATTATTATAATCATGGCTAGTGTTTCTAGTTTCGCGACTGTTTCAAATCACAGCATTTAAAAAATGTTTTTCTCTCATTAGTATCCGTGAATTGCTCACGTCCTAACTTTTTTGAACATGTTGCAGGGCTGAATTGCAGGAATGGAAGTACAAGACAAAACTCGGATAACTTGCGCTCAAGACCAAAGTCAAATGAAAGTATTTTAACTGTTTTTTAAACTTACTTGCATTTCCTGCATCACCCCAGTTTTTTCTGATTAGGGTTCATATTTTACTTTCAAAAATGATTTTCAAATTCATCCATCCCCTTCATGACACACACAAAGAGGGAGGCAGACAAACTGCCTAAAAAGATAGTTCAAAAGTGTAGTAAAATAAAGGTCCCAATTTTATTACATTTGAATAAGCCAGTCACAAAGGCATCTTTAATCTTTTACAGTCCTGCAAACAACACAAGCCACCCCGGGTCACTCCATCCACCCATTCAGACGTGAAAATGTGCACCTACATCACTGTTGGCTTCACATAAACCCCCGCTCCTAAATCCACCTCTGAGTCTGTCATTGCCTTTAACCAGCAGCGAACCTGGCTTAGAACATGGTTCTGGTCTGACTGTACATTTGGTATCTTGTTGAAATAGTTTCTACTTCACAGTATATAAAATGAAGGTTTCAGTACATTTAATATTACACTAGAATATCATAACATTTAATTGCTTATCATTATAATGACAGAGGATGATTTCATGGGAACAAAAATGAGAGGCAGAAGATAGAAAAATCTTAAATTTCTGTATAAAGATCTAAATATACACCCCTGTGATTGACTATACAGCCTTTTTTAAGCGTCTGCAATTATGTAATAACATGGAAAGGAAATCGAGACCTACAGAATTGGTGAAATGCTGATAGAGGGAACATTTTTAAAACATCAATACTGGCTTTGTTACAACACAGAAATAGTGCGCTCATATTTGAGAGACACATTGAGATGGTGACACTCAGGCAAATTAAATAATTTTCTTCCAGTTTAAATGGCAGCTGGGGAATGAGGCCTTGACCCATATCGATTTAGTATCCAGTTAAAAATTGTTTTTTTTTTTTTTTTTTTTATTTAACTAGCCTACTTCAGAACCAAAATATTTCTTTTTTAGTAAAAATCAATACAGGCTTAAAAAATAAACAAAAAAAAAAAAAAAAAACGCATTTGAATAATGTGATCATAGGAAAGCAAAAGATATGATTAGGACCCCTGGGAATCTTGTCCCAACCTACCATTTCTTTAAAAGAAAACAGAAGTAGAAAACAAAGACAATAGGACAAATTGTATGTCCGTCACAAAATCATCAAAGGTCAGAACGCACATTTGCTTAGTTAAATGTTTTTTGTTGATTTTTTTTTAGGTTTTCCAACGTTAGCTTAGTCATAGTTAAACAATAGATCTCTAAATGGATTACAAACGACACATGAAGCTAAGAGAGGATGAAACAGTGAAATCTCCATGAAGATGGTGCTAGGATGGGCCACTAGCAGTAGCAGCTCGTAAAAGGATTAGAGTTATGTTATTTTAGCAGAAAATAAATAAACACTGCCGTAGCAACGTTGGCCACGCCCTAGGCCAACCAGCACAAAGCCTCTCCCTCTCCCTGAAAGAGAGATGCTGAAACCCAGCTTCGATCTGTGAGGGTTGATGAGTCACACCAACTTCTCTTCATTTCCCGTGCACGAGGTGATTTAGTACCTTCAACAAACAAAAGCACTTTACAATCTAGTTAAAAAAATTTTTTACAACTTTACAGTCTTGACTGTGAAAAAAGGGAGAGAAAAAAAGCCATAAAAGCTTCTCACCTGTAGTAATTTGGCTTAAAAGGCCCATTCTTATTTAAGCCCAAATACTTGGCCTGCTCATCGCTCAGTTCAGTCAGGTGGGCATCAAATGTGGGCAGATGAAGGCTGGCCACATACTCGTCTACACACAAACAAATCATCATCATCATAACCCGGTGCTGCATAACTCTTGCTGTAAAGAGAATCCTCATAAAATAAAAAAAAACTAAACGTACATTTACTAAATTCCTGCTCACTTGCAACGCATACTACATCAGCTTAAATTTAAACAGCTCTTACCAGCATGTAACAAATAAATACACGTATAAAGTAAATCAAATTTAAACGGTATAAACCAGGATAATGTTCCCAGGATGTTGATGTGCAGCAACTGCACTGTTGTGCTGATCCTTGGAAGCGACTACAGTCTGCAGAAGTGTACATAAAATCCTGATTTTAATATCATCTTTGTGCAGCCTTTTAAATCAAATGGTGGAATCGCAAAGCAGAAAGCAGTGCACCTCTTGATTCATTCTTTTATTTTTTTTTTTTAAGTAAAACCCACCACAAATTAAAAAAGAAAAAGAAAGGAATATTACGTAACATAGCCTCAATTGGTTAAATTCAACAGCTCTAATCAGCTGTTAGCTATTAGCCTTTCTTTATTCATCCATCAGAAGTGAAAGAAGTTGATGCTCATGTCGGACACCCAAGAGATTCTCTCATGGCAAGAGAGGGGAAGCACAAAAGACAAGATTGAAGTTAGACTGAGAAGACAGATTTCTGTTGGTTAGAAAAAGAGGAAGAGGAGGCGGTGATTGGTGCTGTGAGCAGCAGTCTCTGACAGGATGACCTATATTCACCATCTTCATTCTCCTCTCGCTCTGCCTGGCTCATGCTGGGGCCCTCATGGCTCTGAACTGGAGACATACTGAACCTTGCAACACAGTATACTACAGTACTGGCAGAATGCTACACAATCATCACCCCCCATCAGTGATTGCAAATAATGCTGATTGCAATAATCACATGTATTGGTTTACAGTATTGGTCTACAATACATTACCTGTACTCACACAAAAATACAGCTTGTGTGCATGTGCGTGTAGTGTCTTACCCATTTTCTTCGGCAGAAGGTAGACGTCCTGTTTGTAACGACCCTCTGGAGCATTGTACAGTTCTATCAGAGCCAGAGCCTGGGCAGAAAGAGGCCAGAACTAGGTTACTATGACAACAGCGGGAGAACACAAACAGCCATACCTTTCAAGTAAACATTCACACAGGCATGACCCTGACAGATCAATGTCCTAAAAATAAATAGAGATGTGCTGTCTCTCTTACCTGGGTTGTGGCTGTGATGGAAAGGACAAACGTGGGGACAGTGGAACAGCTCAGGTTAAGGAGGCGACCCTAATCACACATCAAACATTGACAAAAAAAAAAAAAAAAAAAAAAAAAAAAAAAAAAAAAAACACAAACCAATTACAAAAACATGAATACACTATCACTACCCTCTACTGGTCTAACTGTATCATTACTACTTCAGTGCTGTTATGAATGATAAACATTCCACACGGTTTTCTAAAAAAGCTTTAGTGATGCCGCTTATGATCTCACCTCTGCAAGCAGGACTATCCTTTTCCCATCAGGCCAGATTACATGGTCTACCTGGGATCTCACACGTTCCCAGGTCAACTCAGGGGTCCGCAGACTAGCCTGAAATTTAACATTACAACTAAGAAAAAGTGGTTGTGTTCAACATATCTTTTACATTTGCAGCATTTAGCAGATGCTCTTATCTAGAGCGACTTCCATGTCCTGATTACAGGGATAGTCCCCAACTCGGGGTTAAGGGTCTTGCTCAGGGACCCAGTGGAAGTGCCAGAGGTGGGATTCGAACCTGGGACCTCTTGAGCCACAGGTCCGTAGACAAGTACCCTACCACTAGACCACCACCGTTACCTTCACAGAAAACCTGGGCTAAACACAGAAGGCAACAGAAAATGGGCTTATTAACTAATTGGTCAGAACAAATGGGTTTTGTTCCTTTTAGGCTAACCACTGGTAAAGTTAGTCTAGACATGTATTAGGTCTAAGTCTGAAAAGCTTTTGGAAAGACTTAAGGAATGGATAAAAAGGGAAAAATCATTTACTCTCATAAGAGTTAAGAATAATCACATTTTCTTTTATTAGATTCAACTTTGTCACTGGACAAGTACTTAAACAACAAAATGCATGTCTAATCATAGTCACTATAAACTTACAAATAGTTAAAGTTAACTATGAAGTTAAGTAATTGATAAGTAAAATAATATAATGTACAATGTATATATTTCTATACATACATATACATTAACACACATACAGTCCATTGAAACATTAATGGAACACCAAGGCCAATTCATCTATTTTGGTGATACATTATAGACATCTGGGTATGAAATCAAACAATAAATGTGACATGAGAAAGCACAGTCTCCATTTTTATTTCCTGGTTCTTCTATCTATACTTGCTAAAGCACAACAAAGCACTTTGTTTATCACACCACCCAGTTTTTCAAGTGAATAAAAAAGAAAACATGAAACATGAAAGGGCTGACTGGTGTGTTCCTGTTAGACTGACAATTATAAAAAGCTCCTGATATCTACTCAGTCGAAACTTTGCATTTCACCTGCAAAGACTGCATTTGTTGTTAAAAAGATACATGACCACCAAAGAACTCTCTATTGGGGGAAAGACATGCCAGTTTGAAGTCCAGGAAAGAGGAAAAATTCTTAGCAATCATTTCAATGACACTGAGCACAGCCAGTACCACTATTTGGAAAGCTCTGAAAGAAGGAAAGAGGTGCTGTATTGAGTAGTAGACATTAAATCTTGGAAAACGACAACTGCTGATGACGAACTGTAATCCTAAACCCCAAAACAGCAGTCAGTGCCACGATGAACAACCTCTACAGGGCAGGAGTGGAGGTATCACAATCCACTGTTCACAAAAAGACTGTGCAAGCAGAAAGATGAATCCCATATTAGCAGCCTAGACGCAAACCACTCCTCGGAAGTACAGAGATGAGTCATAAAGGTCCAACCAAATAGTGTCAGTTAAAGTTTCTTACCCAATAATCCCTGAAATCTGGGAGGTCAGATATAAAGGCACTATGCTTTATATAATTTTATTATGTGGAATTTGGAAATAACAGCTGAAAATCTGATCTCTTATTCCATATTCGTCTTTTAATCTCATACCCAAATGCTGTCAGTGCATAGCAAAAACAAATGAATTGGTCTTGCTGTTCCAGTACTTTAGGCGATGACTGTAAATGCATATACACCCTTTCAACACAGTGACATGGGTCTCAGAGGTTGGCTTACCACATCGATCTCTGTGTTGGAGTGGCCCATGTTGCAGACAATGCAGCCGTTCTTCATGCGGTCCAGGTTTTCCCTCACCACAACGTTCTTATTACCTAAGAGCAACACATACCAACAATAAGCATCACTGAATCAATTTCTAATTCCATTCAGTGCAGCTAGCGAGAACCTGAGGAGTGTTATTGATCAGAGTGCCACTAAAAAGGATGGAGCAATCTCTCTCCATCTAACGCTGAGTGTTACTTTGCATGATCGAGTAAGGAGAATGACAAATGTTTCTCGGAAGCTGATTTCTTTTTCATTCTACTATACAGCAAGTAAATGCACAACCTCACTGTAGAGGCAGCACATTCATATTAACACTAAGGTTAATCCAGAGCATCGGCAAACTGTGAAATATCCATTGCATACTGCTTTAAACCTTAACTGCAGTCAGCAGATAAAAGATGTACTCATTTTTTTGCGAAAAGGATTAGTACAGCACCTGATCCACAACAGGAATAGAGTGCAAAGTTTACAAGACACAAACACGGGCCCAGTGTATAGTTTTCAATATGTGGAAAGACAATTTTAACTTGGAGTATAAGCCTAAAGAAAAGTGTGTAATATCCAATATCTGCCAAGTTCATTATATATGCTATATATTTAGTCCAGTAGGGCTTTGTTTTAAGAACTGCCACAGATCTGCAGATATCTGCAGATTTTTCTTTAGAATTTCCATACACTCTATAACTGATTATTAAAACTAAAACAGAGTTTAAAACATGCATTTGAAAACCTTCATTTGAACACAAAATTGCACATGAAGTGATAAGTAAACTGCAAATTATAGTTTGAGATTATTAAAGCAACACTAAAAGGTTTTCAACACAGTAATTGAAACCTCTTGAACAGCAGAGCAGCTGTGAAACAAGCTCATTAAAAAGAAATAAATAAATAAAAACAGACATCCTTGACAGTAAATACTCTCTATCTAGTGCAAAGGTTGTGGACGATGGTTTAAATTTGTTCACTTTCTTCAGAGTAAGATGTCTGGTGTTTCCAACTGCTTTAAATGACTAAGCAGACCTGACAGCAGGAGAACTAATGAACAGTGCAATTGCCTGAAGTGAGCAGTATCTCAGTGGCTGTTAGCGTTGAAGGCTGTAATCTTGGTTAAAATCAGAGAACAGCACTGACCGCAAAGAAAGTCAGTCTGCTGTAATGATCCTCACTCTCAAACTCTGTGCATAGGAAGGTAAACACTTGAGGCCAATAAGTGTAACTTTGTTCTGTAAGGAGTAAGACAGATGGCTATAGAGATGGTGTGATCAGGAAGTAGGAGAATTAAGAAAATCAAACCTGTGCAGGTGATCACAATATCCACTTGTCTGATGACCTCGTGCAGCTTGACCAGTCTGAATCCATCCATGCTAAAAGGTAAAATGACTGTAAACCAGCTGAATGCAGAGCATTATGAGTAAATTCTGAGACTGATCTCAGCTTTGGAAGAAAAGAAAAAAAACCTGGCCTCAAGGTTGAATTTACCAAATGTAGCTCTAATCATGCTTTTTTTGTTGTTGTTTTGGACTTCAGTTATGAGGCTATGGTTGCAATGAAGTAAAAGAGACATGTGGTCACCAGTTTCACACTCTTGCTTCAAACCACACCATGTTGCTCAATATAACAGATGTGGCTTTTCACAACTCTTATCTACATTTGAGAAATATGTTTGAGGCTTGTCTATGTTTAGAATGTGACATTACTGGCTTCAGACAATTCTGTACACTCTATTTTTGGTCAAATCATCACTAGCACATTGGAGATCCTACCAAGGTTTCATGAAGTGCTTATGCTGCTTTTGATCAACTTTACATGACAACTGAGACCAAAAGCATCCATCATCACTGCAGAGGGGTTAAATAATTTCAGGTGACACATTTGCCTTCTCCCACTCCCGCAGGAACATTTGTGCCTGTCTATCAACACCTCCCTCCCCATGAACTAAAGGCTTACCAGGCCTGCAGGGCACAGATCGGGTCGATCTCTGTGACGTACACGATGGAGCCCATCGCCTTCAGAGCAGCACAGCAGCCCTTTCCAACCTGAACAAAGAGGCACACAGTGACATTCATCTAATGTCCACCAAGTAAGGGAACATTTAAGGCCTCTTTCTCTCTGCAGTGGTTAAGCCTTTTCTCTGGCTGAAGTGATTGAAGTGCATTACCAAGGGATACATTACAGAAAACCCTGGTAGTAACTAACCCACGGTGTGGTAATGAAATGTAATGTGACTGAATGAATGGTGACACCTAGTGGCTGTGCTTTGTATTTGTATTGAGCCTGCTCTGGAATAGCTTTGCTGTGCGATCGGTCATTCCTACCTCTCCATATCCACACACCACCACCTGTTTCCCTCCAAACATCACATCGGTGGTCCTCTTTAAACTACACACACAAATAAATACATCGGTATTAATAAAACAAAATCATACACAATACATGGTAAAATACATAATGATAAGAACATTTAATTCCTTGTTCTAGCACACACCACCAGTTAGCAACACTTAACTTACCCGTCGAGGATGGATTCCCGGCAGCAATACAGGTTGTCAAACTTCTGTTTGGTGACCGAGTCGTTGACGTTCATGGCGGGCACACACAGTTTCCCAGCCTTGGACAGCTGGTACAGCCTAGCCGTTAAGAGAACGGGGAACTGTTATACACAGTAAATACAGTATGGCTATAACTTCTTTTTAAAAAATAACATTTTTCTACTGATGGCCCACTTAGACAATGGTGTTTATGGTCTATTTAGGTGCAAACATTGCAAGAATTGTTAACAATTTAAGGTGCCATGCTGCATTTTGCAGTAAACCATATAATTTATTTGCCCTTAGAAACTAAAAATAAGCACATCAATAACTTCTTCAGATTACATTTACTTCAATGACAACCCACTGCAGCAAATGTACATTGTGTTCCATAAATCCACTGTAAATATTCCTATTCCCAGCCACTAGATGGAGCCATGTCCTGGAGAGTAAAGTGTCCCAGGCAAAACATTTATTTGCCTTTTTTTTTTTTACAAGGAGGGATGTCTGAGTGAAAAACTTTAGGGAATATCTCTTGTCTACTAAAATAAAGAGTGGTGATAAGGTGGCAGATAATAATTTTAATTTTGATTAATATTAAAATTACCCAAAGATTACAAGACTAGAATAACCGCTTATTATTTCTTAACATAGAATCCTTTTATTTATCATTCTAAAATTATTAATCTTACATCCAAATCTTTATTCTAATCTTTATTCTTTATTCTCTTTATTCTAAAGATTTGGACCTAAAAAAGGTCTGTCAGTGAGGCTCACTTCTCACCTGTGAACTCCAGTCACACTCTCCTCCACAATGCCTTTAATCTTCTTAAACATGTTAGGATATTTCTTATAGATCCAGTGGGTCAGGTCTCCACCATCATCCAGGATCTGAGAAAGAAATCAAAAATTAAGACTGGAAGTACACCTTATATATATTTGTTTTTGTATATTGCCATTTATGATGGACAAATGCTGGCTTTCGTGAGATGTTTTCAGTGGAAGCTGGTGAAGCTGCCTTTAGTTCACAAAAAGCAGCTGAACTTCAGTTACAAGTCCTCTATATTCTTATATTGTAATACTTTAAGGCTTTAATAGCTTTGAACTAACTTTTATTTATATGAACTCCTGCATATGAGAAGCATAAATAGGGAGTATTATATAAAAAAACAGGGAAAAAAAAGTAGTAAGAATGATTTTCCATGCTCTCTCTCTCTCTAACCATGTTAGGCTGCCAGCCCTCCAGGTTGACGCAGCGATCAATGCACCACCAGAAATCATCCTCAGACTCCCCCTTCCAAGCAAACACAGAGAATCCTGCCCAATAAATAAAGAAAAAACATATAGTTAGAGTTCTAAGTGCAGCAGAGAGAGGGAGAGAGAAGAAAAATACTGAATATGAAAGAGTCTCACCTCCCTCCGCCAGGGCCGCTGCCACCTCGTTCTGAGTGGAATAGATGTTACACGCAGCCCACCTACATTGAGCCCCCAGTGCAGAAAGGGTCTCCATCAGCACCTGCACAAACAGAGTCACATGAAAAGGAACAAGAGTAAGTCAAGGGCATGATGTGTGTGCTGTGATCTGATGAGACGAGTGAGAACTGAGGGATCGCATTTGGAGGCTACTCACAGCAGTCTGAGCTGTGATATGAGTGCAGCCAACCACTTTAGCTCCAGCCAGAGGCTTCTCTCCTTGAGCTCTCTTCCTCAGAGCCATGAGGGCTGGCATCTCTGTAAAGTGCGCACACACACACACACACACACACACACACACACACACACACACACAATGACATTGAAAATGTCCTTGAAAAATCCAGCACTGTTCTATCTAAAGTAAAAGAACACTGAATCAGAAACAGAAAGCTTTCTAAACAGTTCAACACGTCTGACCTGTCAGGCAGGCCTGATTCTGGTATATTTTAACTGAATAAAGATAATTTGATACATTTTTGTCCACGGCTAAACTTTACAAGTGAACTTTGCATTACTGGTTTTTAATTTAATAGACAATCACATACAGTTTTGATTCAGTGTGTAAACTACATACTGTTCATGTTATCAAACATACTGTTCACTTACCTCTTCAGAGTCCCTTTATGAACTCTAAGCTACAAGTGCAGCTTTTCAGATTTTAATTGTATTTGCAATTAATCAAAATCCATTTGCATATATCCAGCTATACAGAGTGTGACAATTTAGCCCCGCCCATGGAGTGTGTCGGCTCAGATTTACTCCAAAAAAATAAACATTTACATAAACAGAATTAAACAAATGTCTTAGACTCACAAGCACATTCTTTAAAACAATTGTTCTGAACAGTAAGCGTATTATTTCTCAAAACATCATGCAACATGAGGCTAAACTCAAACAAACACAGATGGAATAAAATGACCTTGAATTGGCTTTGAGGGGGGAAAAAAAAAAAAGGCATTTTACTTCAGAGAACACAAATTTGGTTCCAGACGTATTCTGGTTCCTAAATTCCACCAGTAAGTCACCAATTTAATTTAATGCTGCATTGAATAGTTAAACAACATGCACCAATTTAACTGAATGTCACTTTCTCGCAATAACTGCATCGAGCCTGCGGCCTACTGACTTCATCCAATATATCTTCTTTGGTTTTGGTTTCTCAGGCTTTTACCACAGTGTCTTTTCGGTTGTTATTCTGTGGGACATTACCTGTACCATGCTTCACAGATAAGCTTGTATGTTCTGGATCATGAACATACGGTTTCAGTGGTTTTGGGAAAAATACTAGCAAAACAAACAAATTGGCCTCGCTTTTCCAGCACTTTTGGAGGGGACTGAATGTGCTCTGTCATTGCCTGGCTGGATGGATATTAAGAGGGTGAAGCTGGCAGCACCCTGCAGTCTCAGTACAGTGTGAACATATGGGCCCCTCAGTAGCCCAGGAAGAACACTCGCTCGCTCGCTCACACACACACACACACACACACACAATATACATGGAAATATACACTCACACATACAAAGGCTGCCAAATCTCACAGTATGAATGTAACAAGATGGTTTTCAAGCTCATTTTGGCCAGATTTGTTGGTCCGATCAGCATTAAATTTTGACTAAGCGTCAAATGGACACTGTGCCATGAACAGCTGTTATTTTCAAATGATATAAAATAAGCCAAAAATTAAGACACTAAGATACAGGCTTTGTTCCAAGAGCAACAATTTGGCTTGTGCAGGCTAGCAAACCAACCATGAGTTCATTAACATGCTTTAAATATATCGTAATGCAAACTGAGTTTACAATATGTACCAATTCAAATAAAATGAATAATAATAGTAATAATAACAATAATAATACTAACAATAATAATTTATTATTGTTATTATTATTATTAATCATTTATAGATCGTTTCTGCGTTTAGATGTAGCTCAAAGTTATTATATATATATATATAAAAAATTGTTGTAAATAACCACACTAAATAAACTCCTAATTAATGAATAAATTATTTTGTCCATGTCATGCAGGCATATCCCACACAAGCAGATATCTATCACTGTTTGCAGGTTACAGTGAAATCAGGTCTAAACATCACAAAATTTCAGGACCAAACACATAAGCAGCATGCCACATACCTTGCTCAGCAATCTCGATCTCCCTGCGTCCAAAGTCAGCCTGTTTGATGTTCTTGATGCAGAAGTCTCCATTGCCCTTGGAGTTCTTCTGCTGCTTGTCACGAGGAGAGGTTTCGTCGTCTGAGCTGTCAGTGTAGGAGGCAGCTGGAGGGGCAGAGACTTGTGTGTGAATCCAAAAAAAAACCTACACCCACGCTACTAATGAATCCATTTATTGTGTGTATGTGTCTTTCTAAGAAAAAAATAAGGTCCTACAAAAGAGGACCACCAGGGAGCTAAAAAAAATAATAAAAATTACCTTCATATTTGAAATGTGGTCTAATATGAGGCCAGTGAGAATGTGAGTGAAAGCACTCTGTGTGTGCGCTCATGTTTTCATACCTGAGCTGTAGCTGTCTGTAGAGGACTGGGAGATGGAGCGAGACAGAGACCGACGACCTATCTTGGTTGGCCGCTTATTGAACTCCTGCTTCTGGTCTGCAAACTGGATCTGCTGTGCAGATTGGTCAAAAAGAAAACCAAAGGAGAGGTTAGTGACTACTCTAAAACACAGCATTTAAGCAAAGTTCCTTTAGCACTGTTGTAAAACCATCTTCTAACTAACGAACTATAAATGTACACAGGAAATGTATTTTGAATAAATGAAAGCTTGAAAGGTTTGGTCCCATTGTTCATACAAATTCATGCAATGTGAAAAGCCTATCAATGGTTTAAATATTGTGAAACCCCACAAGACATGAACCAGAGACCATGGGGTTTCATTTAAAATATTCTTTTTGAAACAGAATTTCAGTGCAGTTACCCTTTACTACACCAAAACTGTGTTCATAAAACAAAATCTTGAATGCCAGAAAGTCTTTTTTGCTCAGTGGAACTTCAAGAAACAAGTAGGTAAGGAAAACAAAAACTGGCATGTGTGCGAGTTAAATCCTGTCAATGCTTTACAAAAGCACTTCTCCCTCCGACCAATAAGCCTGTCTTTAGCACTAGCACCATGTGAGCCCCAGAGCACGTCCATTAACCCAAGTTAGCTCCAGGGAGACATTAACCTGTCTTTAGACAATGTCAGTCTCTCTAGATCAGCGCTTCGGACAAATACTGTAAATGTACATCTGAATGTAATACCTCTATGGTACCAACACAGTTTCTTCAATGCCACAAAATCTTAAAAATGTTTGAAAGAACGTTGTCCATCTTTCAAAGTCAAATACACCAATAATACTTTGTTCTAAAAGATTGTTCCCATTAGCCGTTTACATTCTTGGATGTTATTAACATTAAGTGATACATTATTAGTCAACAATCTGTTGTGATAAATATACCCACTTCCAGGACCTCTTATTTCTGGTTTAAGTCATTAAATGATCTAATTGCGGTTCAAGCTTGTAATTTATAGGAAGGTATTAAAATGTTTTTTGTGGCTATCCAACCTATCAGGCTCCAAAACCCTGATTGCTATCACCCAGGCGGCCACTGCTTATTGCTGACGTGTGGCAGCCTTTAGAATGACAAATAAAAGATTGCTTCCAGTCAGACTGTAAAGGCCAAGGTGCTTATACGCAGATTTTTCAACAACTAGCAGACTGTCAAAACCACAACAGTTGTAGCCAGCTTAGAGTGCAATCCATATGCTCTTTAACTGTCTGGAGCTTAAACTAAAGGAAACAACCAAGTACTAAGACAGCTCTAATGCAGCAGTGGACACCAACAGGAAATGGTTGGCAGTGAGTAACAACGGATGTGTTGGTAAACAAAATTTACTACTCATAGTGTGGCAGCTGCTGGGAAGAGAACAGAGCTGTGTGAGGATTAAAGTACAGCATGGCCTGCCTCTACTGATGTTATTATCTGAAGGAACAGCAGCTCTCAAATCCTCTCCTCCATCAAGAGATTTGAACGCAGCACTCTTACATAAGGTCTTGCGATAGCAACAATCACACCAAACACAAAGTTGGAAGCAGAGGATAATTAATGATTATTAATGGCCTATATGTCTGTTTTAGGCACTGATTTCACACACTGGGAATTGACAATATACTTACAGATTATGCTTTTGACATGGAAACCTTTAGCTTTGAGTCATTAAAAACTTGCCCCTTCTCTCCTTGTCACTATACTTGCGCAAAATTTCCTTGCTTGCATTGATCATCTAATTCCACCAATGCTGCAAATTCTAGAAAATCTAGAATTAGAAATTTTAAAAAGGAAAATGATACATGAGAAAAGTTCTTGTTCCGTTTCATTAAAGCCCATAGGGGAAGTGGTGGTTAAAACCAAGTAGGCAGAGCCTTGGCTTAGAACAAAAGTCCGAGTCATGCAAAAGAAGCCCACACACGGTGCAACACACTGAGGATACAGCCGTGACTCAGGCGAACATTCTCTCCGTCTCACAAACACAGAGAAACCATGAATCACGTAGGGCCCTTTGTGCACAGCGCCCAAAGCACCGGTTTCGACTCACTGAGTGAAGAGGTTTTGAAACACAATAGCTCAGATTAAACAGAGGGGGCCTTGATTCATGTGGGAAAAGAAGGGCCACATGCAAAGTGCATGTGTCTGAAATCTTTTTATCAATGATTTACAAAAAGGTGACTTTATTGCACCACAAGCTCACAGTGCATACTGTACAGCTTCAGCGGAACAAACTGACACTAGGGAGTGATAAAGCTACATTAAGTGACACGCTCACGGTTGGTAACCCTAGCAGAAAGGTTAAAGCATATACACACAAAATAAATGAATTCATGAGAACTTTGGAAATTCCCCACAGAGCAGCTTAACAAAGCACAAATTAGAACACACGCGTTTGCACATGCGCTCAAAGCCTAGATACAATCCAACACCTACCTATGGAAATTTCAGGCTAACACAGAAAAGCGCAGACTCCATTTGGCACTCAGATGGTCATCCATCAAATGTGGAAGGTGCTGAGAAGTCACAGCTTATGATGGTCAGTGGTGTTGTTACAAACTTGACAACCTTTGTGCTGATAGTCTTAAAACAGAGGCTTGCTTACAGCTGATGTCTTGGGGGGGTCTATCTAGCAATAGCAAGTCTGCTGAAAGGGTGTAACATCAGCTTGTAACTAAAGATCAATATCAGCTGCACTTCACTGGAAATTCTCACACAAGCTTAGCCCAAATCCAGGTGATCATATTAGGTGTTTGACGTTTGTATCTTAGATATATTTGCATTTAATATAAATAAGTACCAGAAGTAAAGGTAAATAAAAATATATTTTTTTACATTTCCTTCAAAATTAAGAAAAAGATACAATTCAGACAATTAAATGTGTCTTGGCTTATCAATTACATTTTGGATAAGTGTGCACGTTTGACTTTTTCATGAACAATCATTTTAAACCACGCACAAACACATCCTAGTCTCATTTGTAGTTGATGCAATGCCTTTTTTCATTCAAAATATGATGATATTAAACCGTGAAGCAAGTGTTGGGAGTTGATCCGTGAACCGAGTGTATTGTCCCACCCTAGTCTGTAGGCACTACCACCAAAAACCAGCATTGTAGACTCCTCCTTTATCTTGAGTTCCAAAGACCACTGGGGCCCAAATGTCTACCTTACCTTCTTCATTGAGGGTCCACCATTCTCTCCATCCTTATTTTTCTTCAACATGATGGAGGGATGGCAGTGAAGTGTGAAAAATCACAGAAACAAGCACCCATGTGCGGGGTTGGATCTTTTTATACCCGCTTTATTCAATGCCGGTCCTGGCTGGTCCCGCCTCCTATCAAGCACAATGCCCAATTGTTTTTCTTTTTTAAATTCCTCTCTCATCACCCCTTTAATTGTTAATTGTTCAGACCAAGGAATAAATACAGCTGTCTGAATCGAGGGCCAACGGTGGCCTGACCAAAGCTTTAACCAGGTCAACATGTGGTCTGAAGTGTTCATATGTACATGTTTGTGTGTGCTGAGGCTTTTATGAAGTGTTTATAGTACTTCAGGCTCAGGACAGTAGATCCTGCCAAGGATACACGCTGCCACCGCTGGTCCTGCTGACAATGGGCTCATTGTATGTGTGTAAACCCAGTAAGGTAGGACATATAAGTATGAGCTGGAATATCATGTTGCATATGCAACCATGGCCTTCGCTGGATTTAATAAGCTTAAATAGAGATATGTGCCAGAAAACATTCAAGTCAAGTCAAGTTCAAAAGACACAAATGGTTAACAAGATGAGTTATCCATGCCCAGAACCATGCCCAGAAGTGCAAATGGACTCTTAAAACCTTCCATCTGTTTGAATAGAACAAGGTCAGCCTGAACTGGACTGTCCTGTTCTGAGCCAACCACAGCAAGAACACGAAAAAACAGGATAAAATACAGAAAAAGGCCTCAGACAACATGAGTGCAATGACGCAGCACATAGAGTTTGTTTCCCTTTTGAATGACACTGATCACTAAGTGCAGAGGGTGAGGTATTTTAATCTGAGAGATAATATGGCTGGATTTGTGGATTACAGACGAAAAGCTCCATTTCTGGGAATATAAAGAGAGGCAATATGTTACTGCAAAGGGGCACATACTCAGGCCTGAGCACATCAAAGCAAAACGATGTCTTATGTAAGAGGCTGATGCAGGGTTTTTTTTTGGGGGGGGGGGGTGCATGTGAAAAAGATACAGGGAGATGCATACTTGCACGCACACAAATTATTTTAATAGCACTAATAGGTGGAATTATTTGAGAGTTGTGATGAATAAACAGAAGTGAACAGACTATTCACTGGTCATCATGTCAGTTGGGTTCACTGAGAACACAATTAGCACATGTTTAAGGTAACGCTGAGAGAACTGAAAAAAGCATGTGCTTCCATGAGTGCACCAAAGCGTAAATGATTCATTGATCATTTAATCTCCGAACCACTCACTGGTGTGATCCAGGGACAGCTGTTTCGTGAAAGCCTCTCAGCTAAAATATACTGTTAAGATCCATCGGGCTCAGGACAACAAATGCATCGTAACAGTAAAACAAATACAATAATGTTCTCCTTTGACCATCTTTAGAATTTTCTGTCAGTGAACAAAACTCATGCACTGACAGCAGACCTAATGTCTCATCCTAAACAAAAGACAAAAAGACATTAAGATCTCCTTATCCCCTTAGGGTGGCAACACAATGAAAATTCAAGAAACTATCTAACATGACAAACTAAAGATAATTATGTAAAGTTATAGAGGCCTCTGGGGCAGTAGTGGCTTAGTGGTTAAGGACTTTGTCCTACAATGAGAAGGTCGTGGGTTTGAGTCCCAGACCAGTAGGTTGCTCTGAGGTAACCGTGAGCAAGTACCGTCCTCAACAGAGCTCCCCAGTCATTGGATATCGGCTGCCCCTGCTCCTCATTCAGTGCATGGATTAAATGCAGAAAATCCATTTTGTTGTGATTTGCTGTGTGCTGTGCAGTGTCTCCCCAAAAACAAAGTCGATTTCCCTTCACTTAAATGAAAAAAAAGTCACTGTCGCCACATCAAATCAAACAGAAGTGTGGTAGCAGGACAGATGCCAAAGAGCATGCCAGCAAGGGAGGCCTATGCAGAGCCAAGCAATGGCACTTTTGGAGAGCAACAACATCAGTGAGAAATGTTGGCAGTTTGCCAAGGGAACACTTTCCTCGCATTTGAAGGATGGCTGTGTGAATCATCTGATACAGTATAATAGCTTCAGTGCAAGACAAAATGACTCAAAGTGCTAAGATACCAAAGACTAAGATACTAAGATCATATACCAAAACTTAACAGTGACTACGATAACAGCATAAGTGTTTTCCCAGCTATTTAAAAGGCAAGATGGCTGGATATAGTTTGTACATTGGGATGTAACCGACATGCTAACCTTTGCTTCTTAGTATTTAGTTTTATGTGATTTGAGCTCCATTTTGGCAGAAATAAAATTCTTAATTTATGTTTAAATTTGAAGAACCACAAAATAAATAAAGAAATAGAAGAAAATCAGAAAGAGCTCCCCATCTTGGATGTTTGCAGGATGTTTAAACTTCCTATAACATTCCTCATGCCCTAATAATCAATAGCAGATAATTAAATGCCTGCTCAACCTGGAACAAAATCCAGGGGAAACATCTAGTTGCCATTCATTTTGTTTAAATCATTCTGATCTGTAAAGCATTCCCTTCATAATGAAGTTACCAAAAGGTTGCATGGGTGAAATCATGCACTTCTTTCCTTTCAACCATTTAGGAGGAGACTAAAGAATGAACAACACAGAAAAGCTTTTAAATGAGAATAAAATTTGATTAAAATAAAAAGAGTTATTTATGCTTGGGTAAATGTAGCTCAAGCAGCATACAACTACAATCTTATGGTGCTTAAGTGATCCACTATTTAGTAATTTCATTCCTTTTAATTAACTCAGAGTCATTAAGTGAAAAAGTGAAAGTGACTACCCTTGACATTGTGAAACGCAGCACCGCGAAAATCAAACTCTGCGTTTCACCCACACGTGCAGCTGGGGGCAGCTATTGAAAGCGCCCGGGGAGCAGTGACGGGGACTGTACCTTGCTTAAGGGTACCTCAGGGCAACCTATTGGTGAGTGAATCAAACCCACAATCTTCTGATCCAGGGGAAAAACTCCCTAACCACTAGGCCACCGCTGCCCCATTAGCAGTATCATCAAAGCTTTAGTATCTTTAAGCTTTAGCATTTAATAGCTTCAGTATCATTTGGTGTGTTTGAGCAAAGAAAATCACCAAATTAATGCAAAGTTCTCCAAGACCAGGACAAACACATACCAAGCTGTTATAGCCATCAGTTGATTCATAGTGTAGGGATTTTGGTGCGAATTGCAGTTGACCAGTTAAGTAAATAAGCAAATAACCAATCTTGTGTCTGAAATTCTGCCCAATATCATGAAAGGATCAGAAATAATAAACAGTACACAGGTGGCAGATATACATGTGTGTAACCATTCAGCCCTATGTAGCATTAGCAAAGCATGACCTTTTTCCATTTTTTGCATAAAGCTACTTTGTTTATTTATTGGTAGATGTACTAGACAAATCCATTGATTGCCAACTATCCAAGAAATGTGCTGAGGCGCTTAAGCCCGCCATTAGACGGGGGCCTAAAACAACTTGGGTGGCTGGTGTTCGGTGATGGAAATAAAATAAAGCGCGTCACTCACCATCACATGGCAAAAATGGTCACTGACAATTAGAATAATTCTATGTTGTCTCAGGATAATATACACCTCTTGATTATAAGGTGTTTACTGTGAAATTCACATGAGCAAGCGAAAGACAACATCACCTTGGCATGCCTGGACGTCAGCTTTGCCGCCATTTGTCTAACAGGCCTGCAGTTTGTCATGTTCTGTTGGGCCTTTCACCACATATTTACTATGATGACTCACATTAGTTTAACAAAACAGCAGAAATTTAGCTGATGTGAGTGAAACAGAACACCAGGTGGAAGACACATTGAACCAATTTACAACAGGAAAATAAGTGAAAGAACAGGGTGGGTTCCCTCTTAGCTCCACTCCTAGACATCCCTTCACATAAAAAGGTTCACACCTTACTGGCGGCAACAATGCTGACTGGCAAGAGCCATCTGATACCAAAGTGTGCTTTGTTTAGAGCAATAAACTGGTGTGAGCAGACGGAAACCTGAAACCCGTTTTCTTTAGAGCCTTCAGATATTACCTGTTATTGTTCTGACATTCCTCAACCTGTTGATTCTCCCATTCACACATAGCACACTTTGAGACGCTCCTTCCAAGGGCATGTATGTATATGTGAATCAGTGGTACCAGCTTGACCTTTCCAACAATATAACACTGGAAGGTAGTCAAGCAATGTACTAGGCCTGAACTTTGCTGCCATTTTTTTGGTCCACAGGAATAAAGGTCAAGTCCTGTGATGAGTCCACACAAATGCGTACACCAAGACGGTCCAAAGGGCTGCAGTGGAAAGTCACTGCGCCAGATGTTACAGCTGAGCAGTCATTGAAGAACACTTCTCACTCTTCATATGCATTTTGCTCATTCTGCCCCCCCCCATTTCTATGTCCTTACATGTTTCTTTCTCCCTTTCCAACATGAAATGATGCTTATTTATCACACTGAGACACTGTGCCTTCGTACATAAATAAAAAAACTGAAACACAGTGGTAGAGGATTGAGACCGGATGAAAAAGGGATGATTATTTAATAGTCCTTAAACCCTCCTCACATTGTGCGAATACATGTGCAAGTGTGTATTTGAGCACACATTAATCTCTCCATGTGAAGTGTACTCTGCTCAGCTGCAGGGTAGGAGGGTGCCACATGGGTCGATGAAAAACTTAAGGGGAGCCATCTGATACGATTCCCTGCCATTAATAAAACAAACTCGCTCTTGCTTTTGCAGAGAGGTGCCTGTGGATGCTGAGCTACAGCTGGGCCTTAGAAAAAAAAGAAGAAAAAAAAAAAAAGGCATCAATATGAGTAAAGGCTTTATATTCAATGCTTCAGGGCCTCCTTAAAGTGTTTAAAAGCAAGCATCCAAATATACCACAGGGTGGCAACAGATGTTAGTGAAAAGGTAATGAGCTTACAGACTTCATCAAAGAGTTCAGGAGTTCAAGGCTGACCATCAAAGTACAAATCAAATGAATGCATCCACCCACTCTGGTTTCTAATACTCAATGGAAAAGGACAAAGGCCATCCTTTGAGTATGGATGGCTGGGCCGCTGCTTCAATAAAACACTGAGTGCACCATAAACTAGTTCCTGGTCTGATGATTTCCCTTACCGATGAACGCTGCGACAAAGAAGCAATCACCGTCTTGTGGTCTGTGGATAAAAGCTTCTATTAATGTGCCAGATGGTGTTCCTCTGAGACTGACTAAGCACTGAACAGCAAGAGTGTGATGTTCCTGCCAGCCTGGATTGGGCCCTGCACAAACACTGAACATGTCCTCCAAAGATTTATGCTAGATCTTCCATGGAGATGACAGAGAAAGGCAGTGTTCGACAGCAGCGCATCCAAGGCAAAAGAAGACACTTCATGGCAAAATGCCCAAGCAATCAAAAGGGCAACAAAACAGGTGTGTCTGAAAAGCTGCAAACAAGAGAAATAATTATTCTTAATTATTTATCCCCAACCCCTAAAAGAATAGTGAGGATTAACGTAATGGAGGAGAAAATAAGCATGTCTTGATATTCTAATTCATCTCATTTACACTTCATAAAGTGAAGCAACCTTCATTTCCTTTCTCAAAAAGGACAAAGAATACAGGAAAGGATACATTTAGATAGAAATGCTCTTTAAAGTACTTAGTTGACTTTTACATTCTGCTCCCAAAAGACTAAGTTTAGACCAGATGACAGGAACACTTTCCCAGCAGAGGCCCTTCTTCTCTCTGTGATCGTACAGACCTTGGATTATAATGCTTTGTTACTGGTTTTTGCTGTTTAATATATTAGGAAAATGGAAACCAAAATCTGAATCCTAAATCCTGACCACAAGAGCACATACTGACTCACAGGCTGTTTAGAAATAAGATGTTTATGGTATAAATATAATTATCTTGAATCATACTGTTGTCAAAATAAGGCAACAGACACTTTTTGTATTTTTTGTAACAACACTCAATGTAACAATACCCAGAGTAAGCCTTGCTGTATTCTGTTCAGCCCCATTAAATTTAAACCTTTTTATGGATTTTAACATGCATCAATCATTCTGAGGATTTCTACAGGCTATACAGTTAAGCAAAACAACACAATGTGCTATTTACTGTGATGTGATAAAACAAGATGTGATAAAAACAGAAACGGTCTCCAATATGTGGAACTACATTCTGATTAGAACAATTTTCATGTAATCCCAGAACTACCCCTTTTAACTAATTCTAATTAAGTGGCTATGCTTATTTAAAGACAATTCTTAACCAGAGACAACTAGCGTCAATTTGCTGGGACTGAAGCTGAAAGGATTTGGGATGGGATCATGAAGATTTTGTAAATAATAGGATTTGATGTATTATTATGGGCCTCTCTGTTCACTTACATGCTGAACACACACAATAACTAATCTTTTGTGAACAGATTATTAAATTACACCAGGCTCATTTCAAGGTCGTAACACATTTAAGGTTCAGTACATCAGCGTTTAACTAAGGCTGACTCTTAAGGCTGTGTCTATGGCAGGAGCTCCTGCATGCTAATTTTGGCCTTTGAAAACACTGACAGTCTTTCAGCAATCATAAACGCAACTGTCACACAACCATGCTCAGCTGTGTGGAGGATAAAAAGGTGTGCAAGAGAGAAGATCTTGTTACCCTGGTCTGTACCCGATTCCTTATTCATAAGAACAGTCTAGTCTTGCTATCTCCATTATGTCACCCAAGGTTAAAGAAGATGTACATCACAAAATGGTAATCCACGTACCTACAGGGAACTAACTCCTAGAACATCACACTGTGCGCATAAAATAAGAAGGACCATTTATTTACACTTATTCATGTGACTGATCATAACGTTGCCTACAACAAATGTTCAAATAATAAAAACATAACATTAAGTAATGAGATAAGTACAAACTGCAAGAGAAGAAAGTCTGCATGCTTACCCCTCAGGCTATGAAATAAGGAAAACAAAAGTTTTATCACTCTGATTTATGGACACAGTAGCTTGTGTGGTTATTTTAACAGGAACTGTCTTACATTAAAGGCTTCTCTAGCTTCATAAGCAAGGTAAGGAGCTTGAGGTAAACATTTTATTTTAGCAAGTTTAAAGGAAAAGCCAAATTCTAAGGCTTAGCATTTGGAATAAAGCCTATACCTGTATTTTGAGTCAACAAGAAGTGAAACCAGAACAAGCTCTTCATGCAGATCTGTTTCTGCATTCCATTACTGAAAGTTTTCAGTTGCAAGACCAAGTCTACCATTAGATCTGTTCCCTCAGTTACTGTGTTTAAGTCTAGGCTTGAAAGCTGCTTTTATAGATTACTATTTTAACATGTGCATGTGTGCACACTGAGCAGCCAAACCCTTAAAATCACCTGCCTAATAATATGTAGGCCCTTCTCATGTTGCCAAAAAGGATCTGGCCCATCAAGGCTTGGGGTGCACAAGACCTCTGAAGGTTTGCCTTGGAATCTAGCACCAAGACATTAGCAGCTGATCCTTTAAATGTAGTAAGTTGTGAGGTTGGCCTCTGTGAATTAGACAAGTTTGTTTAGAAACATGGGTGGACTACAGTCCTGGATATTGTTTTGGGTATTACAAAATGCCACCATCCAAAAAAAAAAAAAAAGATTAAAAATGACAATGTTAACTTTTACATTAGCTCAAGAAAGCAGTAAGTTTAAGATTAAAAGATGAGCAAGATTTTTTTTTTAAATCACTGTATCATGTCCTAGGCTAGAAACTAGAGATACACAAGCCAGTGTATTTCTTTGTGCCGGTCCCAAGCCCGGATAAATGGGGAGGGTTTCATCAGGAAGGGCATCCGGTGTAAAAACTTTTGCCAGATCAATATGCGGACAGCAAAACAGATTTCCATAAGGGAAAACAAAAGGTGAAGAAGAGAGTTCATGCAGGTTGGAATGGGTGGAGATGAATGGCAGGAGTAATCCGAAAGACAGGTAAAAGCAAAATTGAAATGAAAGGTTAACAGGACGGTAGTGAGACCAGCTATGCTATATGGGTTGGAGACAGTGGCTCTGAGGAAAAGACATGCAGTAGAGCTGGATTTGGCAGCGATAAAGATGCTGATATTTTCGTTGGATGTGACGAGAATGAACAGGATTAGAAATGAGTATATTAGAGGGATAGCTCGGGCTGGACATTTTGGAAACAAAGGTAGAGAAGCAAGGTTGAGCTGGTTTGGACATGTGCAGAGGGGAGCTGAGGATTATATTGGGAGAATGTTGTTGATGATGAAGATGGAGCTGCCAGGAAAGAGGAAAAGAGGAAGACCAAAGAGGAGGTTTATGGATGTGGTGAGAGAGGCAGGCAGTTGGTTTGAAGAAGGAAGATGCAGAGGTCAGGAAGAAATGGAGACGGTTGAGCCACTGGGGCAACCCCTAAACGGGAGCAGCTGAAAAAAGAAAAATAAGATAGCCTAGGCTAGATAACGTGCCTATATTTGAATTTGGAAACTGAAAGGAAGCATCCGTTTGTCCGTGTGTTTCAAAGCAGTGAGCAACAGCAAACATCTACCACAGTCAAGAAGAATGCATTTAACACATGGTTTCCTGTCAGTGTGTGGGAATCACTCCTAGGGAATTAGCAAGAACCTAAAGTGTCATCACAGACTTATACATGCTCGTCATAAAATCATGCAGAACTGTGTTGGTCTGCAGTAAACAAACGAGAGAAAGTTTCAAGATGCCTGCTCTACTGTGTTTCACAAGAAAGCGATGGCACAAAACTGACCATCAAGAGAGACCAAAAACGTGGCTACTTTCTATTGTCTCCAGTCTGAAAGCTGTGTCTCAACTACAAAGCTGAGCATGAAGAGCTTAGGTTATAGTTAAATTATAGGTTTGCGTCGACTGGCTGTTGAAAAATAGCATTTTCTTTCACCCGGAGCTATAATTAAGTTAAACACACTGTGCTGTAAAAGTCATTTTTGGAGTTTTCATTTTGTTCAGCACATTGTTTAATAGAGAGGGAGAGAACGGTCACTCTTCATGACCTTTTAGTCACACATTCCCATGCATGGCTGTCTACACCTAAAAAAAAAAAAACAGCTTAAGAGAAAACTGCATATAGAATGGGCCTGGTATGTGAAGCTACATTGTCTAGGGTGAACATGACCAGCAACTTGCTGATGACTATGAAATGTTCAGCGTCACCCAGACTTGTGCAATAGTCTCTGTCCAGCTATGGATTATAGCCATGGCTAAAGTCTCTCAGGGGAGAGGAAGCAGGCCAGACGGGACCATGGCTCTTTTGTGAGAGTCCTTTGTGATACAGCACTTTTTGGATACAACACTCTCGTTGTGCATGGCTAATATTGAAGTCTAGGCTACATTCCTTTTTGTGGAGTGTTCACTCTATACAGTTCACTTTGACTGTCTGAAACCGAGGCAGCTGCCTCACTGATTTGCTGCCCATGCTGTCTCCCAAGTTAGATATGTGCTTTAAAGGGTTCAGTAGATTACAAGGCTATGTCAAGACAACGACAGCTTACTGCTGGGGTTTGGCCGTTTAGCATGAACATTTTTTTACATTTTACATAATCCAACCAAATGGAAAAAGGATGAAAGATCTGTTAATGAATATACTAATGTATTCTGAGTTTAAATTCAACTATGCTTCACCCTATATAATCTCTCAGCTGGAGCCTATGCATCTTGATGCTCAGTGGTCTGAGTTTCAAAATTCATTACAGCCCCCCTTCAGGAATCATTCAAAAGCGCTGAAAACAAACTGCTCCAACTAATGCTGGAGAAGTGAAAGTGGTGGTTTTTGGGGATACAGACTCCAGACGAGGGCCTGTAGAGCACTGAGCTAAAACACAGCAGCATATTAAAACAATACTTCACTATTGGGTGACTGCTGGATAGGGCATTGCTAAATAAGCAACACCACATGATCACAGCACCTGCTGAAGAAAGGGCCAACTGTCATGCTTAATGAATGCCCAGTGCTCCTGCTGCCAGACAATCAAGAAATACTTTCAGCAATGCTTAAATTGGATTTTTTCCTTTCACATTTCTAGTTTGAGTCTCATGTGCAACAGAAAAGCAAACACATTACAAAATGCCACCATCAGCTTATCAAGCCCAACTGTAGGGACATAAATCCTTTTGTGTTGGTTTGCTGGACTAGGGAGAACAAAATATGATCCAGCAGTACAAAGTACACAGCGATCTACCAGAGCACAGATTGTTGCTGGAGTGGCCGGACATCCAAAAACAGCACAATAATGCCAAATCCTACAACAGTAAGAAATAAACTTTCATGTTGAAAGCTGTCCCAAGCAGCACTACACAGGCTTCTAATATTGCTTCCCAGAGCGACCTGAATGACTACTTTTAATATTGCTCTTAAACAATTGCTGTTGATTATGAAATTAAGTATGTTTCAGTTTAAAAATCATGAACATGTCTGAGGAGGTAATCTGGAGGTAAACATAAGCTGTTTTAAGAAAAAGTGATAATCTTTCGATGATCCACTGCTAAGACCACTATTAAATTTATTTATTTATTTTTTTCTTTACAAGAACCAGAACTTTCCAAATTAAAGGATACAGACTGTTTCTCATACCCACTGTGCTGTCCAAAGAAAAGTGAAAACAGGAGCCAATAAAACAGGAAAGCATGCCAGGAATGGAGGCCATGTGCATGCTGTGTCCCACACAGAAAGAGGATGAGAAAGGGAATGGCTTGTCTAACTGTTAACACTATTTTCAGTAATGGTCAGACATGAGCAATGATTAGAACATGGTAATCCTGAACAAAGGACTAGAATGCAGTTCAACAATGAACCAGAATGAAAGTAGTCGGATACAATCTCTTTACTTATTAACTCAAAAGTAAACATATGCCTACTCTTTTGATTCATTTAATTGAGGCTCAAAACTCAGGCTGCTCTCTCTCTCTTCATACGCTCACATCCTACGACCATCTTTGCAGAGAAGCTAATTTAACCACAGAGCAGCTGGAATGTAAAGTCATAATGAGGGTAGTTTAACTCCAGGATTTCTGTGATCTTGCTGATAGCTTGGCTCTCTTTATACTTCAGTACCAAAGAGCTGCACAGTTCAGTGCATTTATGAGGGCACCATCCCCCATCAGAGCTGCAACCACTACTCTTTCTCTGACCAGGCACCGTATTAATAAACACAACGTCACGTGTACAACTCTACATGCTTCATCCAAGCGTGTCTAGTTCAGTTTTCATCAGCAGGTTGCACGTGCCCTTGCTTACCTACTTTCAAGAATTTCCTCTGTGATTTACAAATAGAATGAATGTTTATTCACAGGCAAAAACTGTTTGCATGAAGAGATAGAAAGGCAAGATATTAAATGGATGCTTCTCTCCTTCTGTTCCTGCTTTCCTCAGAGTGGCCCGATTTCACATCATGGTGAGAAATAGTTCCTGTCGGCAGGCCCTCTTTAAAAAGAGAGAAATCCCAGGGAATCTCACGGATTACGCAAACAACAGAGCACCTAGTTCTGGAGAAATGACAGCATGATTAGACATAATTATGATTTGAGACGAGCATACAGAACTTTGTTTTTTCCGGTAACAGATAATAGACTAAATCTCACATTTCAGTGATCAATATTCAGGACACAATTTAGTAAATCAGGACTAAATTGAGGAATCTCAAATTATTGTTGTTAAATTTAGAGATTTTTAAGCAATTTCAAAGCAGCCCAATCATTTCTTTGAGACTTAAAATTACCGATTCTAATCTGTTTAGCACTCCTGAATCAAGGTGAATCGTCAGCTTTGGGTCGATATTACACAGTGCCGCAATGTATTTACACACTCCAGCAATGAAGTTGTGGCTGTAGAGCTTATGAAGGAGATGCTGGTGTCACAGAGGCTTTGACTCATTGGAGGCCCCTGTGGGGAAACTGCTGATGACCAGCACGAACACAGTGAGTCATGGGAACCCGACACGTTTCACCACTGCAGCAAAGAGCATGCTCCCTAACGTCACAAAGCTGAGTGTGATCCCCTTAACTCACAAGATGAAAACCAGGACCACACCAAGAAAAGACTAAGATGTCCTCTGCCCACGGGACAGCCCAAAGTGTCCTACATTTCTCTGCTACTCGTTTTGACCACTGGGCTATATATGGTAAACATGAATATCCTACTTTCCTTGAAAACTTAATCACACCCTGGAAGTAGGCAGCTTAGATTTGTATCATCCTCTTGCGTTAAATTTCCCCCTGCTTGCCTCATATTTATGTAATATGCACCCTGAGAAAGCACTATTCTAAAAACAGAAGTATTTAACCATATTCACCTACCTGCAATCCATTTACAGGGCTTTCCCTTCACACGACTGACATCACACCATAAGCCTGTTAGCCAAACTGGGAACCTTGGCTTAATGACATAACATTACAAGAAGAGGAAAAAAAAACACCAAACAGGCTCTCCACATACTACTGACCAATATTATGATGCAACAGTGTGTTACGGTTATTCTGATCATATTCATAGTACTCTTTTATAGGAAGTGTCACATAGTAGGAATTTATTTCTTCTTATATAATTAAAACAAAGCAAATGTTAAAAAAAAAAAACTGCACTTGATGTGGCATCATAGCAACTTTTTAAAATGCACGATTTGGCATTGTTTCACTGGGGAATTTTTGTGCATGCTAACTTGTTCAAAAGCATAGGAAGCATTGTCCATGCCATTGCATTTCCACAAATAAATACATAAATAATAAATCATACTTTCTGCATGATATTCTCAATTAATGCTACAAACTTTACAGTTTATAAAATGTGTATATGTGTAAAGAAGTTCAGGATAATTATATAGCATAACTACTAGGCACCTTTCCTTTAATTGTAACATTAAGATGGGTTTATGCTCACTTATAGTGGATCACCAGTTTAGTGTTGTGTTTCAACTTAAAAAGCAAAGTAAGGACAATGCTATTACCGCCCTCCTCTTACAAACTCACTGACCCCTGGCTGAAGACATTATCAAACAATGTAGAGAGATACTAAGTTCATATTATAATCATCACTTGCTGCAAACTTGAGCCATCATGTACCACCTGCAGTTAAGGCTTACGGGAGAGTGGTTTAATCTGTGTTATGGTGAAATGGGTAGGCATGGATTAGAGGCATCCACTCATGAAATACCCACGAACTTGTCCACACCAGAGGATCAACAGCTCCATGACATAACACACATTTAGCAAAGTGGCTATTACAGAAGGTCTGTGCGCCTACTTTTACAGGCAGCATCAGTACAGGCCAGCTATCAAAAGTGAAAAAACAAGGTTGTGTTGGTCACAGTTATAAAAGGCATTCGTCAAGTGCACATTGAGCTAAATGATGATAACTTAGCAAGTGTTAAGAGGATTTTTGGGACGTTGCCAATATCTCTAGAAAATCCCGCAGCTAGATATAATAGCATTCCCTCACCCTGGCAAGTTTAACGGTACCAATCCATTTAGCTGAGCAGAACAGCTCAAACTAGTCTTATCTACCATCTTTCTGAAATTCTCCTCGCTTGTGTTTAAATAAGCGAAGCCGTTTTTACAACCACACATCCACAGACAAAGATAAGCAATTGCCTTGTGTCCTCCCTTGACATTTGATTCTGTCAGCTTTTGAGATATTGAAGAATTAACTTTGAACAATTACCCCCTATAAAAGTTAATTACGGATCATGAGAGTGATTAACAGCCCTTCTTAAATGGATCCTTGAACTATGGAGCCTCTGTCAGACCTTTCTGATCAGATACACTGTGTCATTTAAATCACACTGGTATCGAAGCATAAAGATTTATAAATGAATAAAACTAAACAAACAAACAAAAAAATAATTATCCTCCCAGGACCTATGCTCAGGGAAAATCTAATAAATATTTCTTTGAAGCCTTATATAGACTCCAGAGAACGAAACTGGCACTGGGCTACTATACAGGAAAGTATTTTTTTTAATATTTAATTTTACTTCACCTTTAGACCTAAAAATAAAGTGTAATTACTGATGCAACAGATCTGAACCACAACTTAAATCTGGGATTTGTCAGTTTACGGTCTGATTTACAGTGTGAGTCAAACTGCTTTTTTTTTTTTTTTACTCACTGATGAAGAGCAGCTCTGCACACAATGGCAAAAACACAGGTTATGGGTTATCTAGCTTTGTTCCAGTTTGAAATTGCAGTTACAATCACCGCAGGATTTACAGTTATGGGAGATGTCCTTGAGCCACAGGGTTTGGATGGAAAGTAAATGTGCATTTGCTACAGGAATCCAATCAAGGTTAAATGTGGTCGAGTCATGGTGCAAGATTACACGCAAATAAAAATTCAGTGGTATAAATGATTGACTGAAGAAAGTCAAAACAAGAGGCGCTTATGAAATTTACTGCCCTCATGGCAGCCAGTTCTCAGTAGTATCTCAAGCAAAAAACCTCTTACAGCAAACTACATATACATTACTTTGCTTAATTTTAATGTTTCAAATGTGGGCAAATTGGCAACCTGCTGGGCAACCCCAACCTACAACTACATAACGGATACATGGGAGTACCATTTAATGACCAATCTATGAAACAGACAAAGTGTGCTTTTGTGAAAGACAATGTTGCTTATTGCAAATTCATCATTTGTGCCACTAACGCTGATGCAAAAAAACAGTTAATGCAGCACAAATGCCTTGATATTTTGTTAAACTCCTCCAAAGCCAAACCATTATGCAAACCGTAGTGTGGCACAGAATCCGGGATCTGAACCAAACTATAAAAAGGATGTATCTAGTGATTACCCATCTCTGTGTTTTAAAAATGTGTGCATAGCACTTTCATTATAATCAGCCTAGACTTCCCACAACATCAGAATTTCTTTTTTTAACCAAGTCTTCCCTTTAAAGATGTGTTCAAATTTGTTTCGCTCAACTGAAAAAAAAAACAACAAAAAAAAAAAAACTTCTTTAACGAAAAGCAACAGGCCACCGCGCTGAAAGTGAACCTGAACACAAAAGTCACATCTCAGACACAGACATACCCTCAAGCACTCCAGCACGGGATGCCAACAGGGGGAAAGCTCTTTCAGGTACTGATCTTTCCCAAGCTCATGAAAGGGAGAGGCGTCAAACGCAGCAAGGTCACAACTTTAGTAAGCCCCCGCTGTGCTTTATTGAAAGCTGCTGGTCATCAGCTAAAAATGACTCAGCATCATTGACACAAAATGGTGGAGCAACTGTTTTTTTTTCCCTCTTCATTGAAGAAAAAAAAAAAAAAAAAAAAAAAAACATCTCTCTAAATTTCCAACACTGAAATGCTCTTCAAAATGCAATTTCCTTCAGGGAGATCAGAAGGATGAAGGCTGTGATGCCTGGAGTGAACATTTCATAAAATGTGTTCTGATGGAAAGCCTAGGATCGTGCGTCTCTCTCCCGCTCACACACACACACACACACACACACTGATGTGCAGCCTGAATGTTCCAGCAGTCCCCATAACGATCTGAATGACCTTGCTGTGACAGCGTGGAGGCCGATGCTGAAGAGAGCCGCACGGGAAGCGACGCTGTGCATGAGAAGTGCAGAAACCACGAGCTGCTGTCCTGCATCCTGAGCAGCCCTGACAGTTCTGAGCGTTACAACACGTTTAATACACTCCTTCACCCTAACAGCACAGGGACCAGCGACTGTCAGGATGAAGCACAGCCCCATCTGTCTGGTAAATTAGAGCTAATCTAACGTTATTACACATTCATTACCATCCAAGAGCATCACCTCCAGGATCCCAGCGAGGCAGAGCCGTGTGGGACAGGGTGGAAAAACACTGCATTTGGTCCAAAATAGAACAGAACAGGAGACATATATTTACTGTCATTATACTCGGGTACAATGTGATTTTGCTTTTTTTCCTCTCAGCGCAGCTGCAATAATAACACAGCACACATGAGCAGCTGTGCAGCCCCACAGCGCAGACACGGACATGAACCCGGTCTGCTCGGAGGAGAAGCCCTTTCCCGTCTTGTTTTGTGTTTTAATGAACTTTAGACTCAAACAAACAGCTCGGGTACACACGCCGACTAGTGCTTTAAGAACCCGAGTAGCTTTGCTGGTGTGAAAGAAAATAAAATGATATTCTTGCGCTAAAGTCTGCGCCACGAAAACGCACTGCGGCGTTATTAGCAACCCGGCTAGGTCCCATAAAATAACAAAAAAACGGTTTAAACGACGGTCCAGCTAAAACCGAGCTCAACCCCACTAAAGCAGGCAGGCCACCGACTCGTAACCGTTTCTCGGCAGCTCTGTAATGACTCTCGGTATCTGTTAAGGCAGTGTGGTGTGGAGAGAGGGGTGAAGTGAGCTAAAACCTGGGCTACGTTGCTAAGCTAAGCCCGAGGAGAGTTCCGAGTCTCCTCACACAACAATGACACGCTAGCAGGGCTAAACGCGCGCGGCTCTTCGGAGGAGTTTCCACCGCAGCGCTCTCAACGGCTCCTCGGCGTGTTAAACACAAAACACAGTACCTTCTTCATCCTCGGAGCCTCCGCCACCGTGCCGTCGCGGTTGACGAACGCGTCGCCGCCGTTTTGCTGCGGGTCCGGCCGCTTCATCGCGGACGCCTGCGGCATCTTAGCGGTACTCGGCGTCCCCGGGTCCCCCTTCGCCGCGGGCTCCGGCGGCGGGGCGCAGGCGGCCGGCTCGCTACAGGACGGGCCCTTCTCGTCCACCTTGATCGCGAGCGGAGACAGGTCTTTATTAGGGACGTCTTTTAATTCGACCTCGGCCATTTTCGCTGCCACCACCTGAACCGACATCGCCGCAGTTCAGTCAGTCTTCAGCCACTGCGAGAGAGCGAGCCACACGGATACGGCTGGGTGAGCGATTAACCGCATTGCATTGTGGTACATGTAGTCCTCGAAGGCACGGTGAAACTAAAGCACCCCGTGCTCCTTACTTTTCTACTGCTGGAGACTGCTAGAGATGTCTGTATATCTCACATACTTTATACAGACATCTATACAAATACAGCTGCATGTTTTTGTATAAAGAGATCAGATCAGTTAGTCCTGTTTAACTGGGTTTATTGCAGTGAAATGTCTAATATTGATGAACATCCTTGTATTCATACCTGCGGCTGGTTCTTTCTCTCAAATTTACCAGATTTGTCAGATCACCCACACCTAGCTGCTAGAATTATTAGAAAAAAGAAAGTTGTGCCCCATGTCAACTTAAGTTCTGCTACTGTAGTGTGTATATAGAGGGGTAAAATGGGGTTATTTGAAAGAAGGCTTAAGCCATTTGTTTGGCTTTTATTTTCTGGATTGGATTAAGTTTTGAAATGTTGCTGTTTCCGGGTTTCATTCCAAACCAAATGTTAAAATCAGATAATGTCAGAAAAATACAGACTGGGGGGCGTCCATAGCCTTCATTTACTATCACAGCAGAATACACTGTCTCTCAGTCTCCTACATGCCTACTAAAACTATGGCTTAATAAAAAAAGGCACTCAACTAATGGGGGGGAAACCAAACAAAACACCATTAACTAAATCCTACCATTCAAAACAAGGTACTGATACAGATACCAAGATCCCGATTTTAAAATCACCAGGACTTTTTACCCCTTAGTCACACAGTGTTATGGACAGCGGGAGGGAGACAAATTACACTGATCATTTAAATGAACAAACCACAAGTTTCACGCAAATATTCCTGTTCCAAATACACGAGGAGACTACAGTGCCATCAAGTGGAGAAACCCTAATGCAGCCTGGGCTTTACAGAGAACATGCAGCATTGTCTCTCTGTCTCATTCATTCATTCATTCAGACAGACATAAAAATAAATCAGCAAAGTCCAGGAACATTGTGTAATTTATTAGTTCTTTTCAGATCAAAATGCCCCTCCCCCATCTTTTCTACAAAAAAAGAACCATAAGGGAATACAAAGGAACCTTTCTGAAGTGTAAGCAGTCCTGCGAGTATTTACATTAGTCCTGAAGATGAGAACACTAAACAGTATTTTGATGCAACAAGCAGTAAAAATACTGTGATGAAGATGCTGTCATAGGTGTGTAGATGTAGGTTTTTAAAAAATAATGTAGAATCTATTGTTTTTTTACAATTTCTCAAGCTTAAAAAAAAGATGCATTACCCTTACCCGCAACAATTATATACAAAGCAAAATGATCTTCAGTGTAACTGAAATAATCGCAACCATTGCAACTGCAACAATTACAACCTCTGCTGCAGGAAAAACTATGGTTATCTTCATTGGCCCTTTGGTAAATAAACACATTCAAACTGTGTCATTAGAAATTCTCAGTGACCGTGTATGAGACTGATCACTCACAGCAAAAACAAGACCTGTAATCAACACTGCTGAAGGCATAACCAGTAACTAGAAAAGGCATTGTGGGCGACCTACTCGTTCATAAAAATAACCGATATTGGTTTTACTGCTGGTGGTATGTTACCTAAATGGCATCCAATTATGTCATTTGAAGTACATATGGTCAGATATATACAGGAGACATGTACAAGAGAGAATACGGGGGAAAGCGATGATCATGATATAGGACATAAAGCAACCTAAAGCTAAAGCCTGAGTGAACAATTCACATTTATATATATAAAAAAAAAAAAAAAAAACATTTAGAGCAAAAACATTCTACAGCTCTGTATCAAATTCAAACAACAGATTATGTACAAAGGCATAACAGAGCCATTCTGTTTGCCTCACCCGAACCCAGTTCTACACACAGACACACACTGTCCTGCACATTTCAGCACTTTCACTGCTCAACACACCTTTTCCAACTAACCAGCCCAGTAAAACTCTTGGAGCTGCAGTGGGTGTGATAAAGCAGGGAAACCACTCCAATATGCAAAGCTCTGCGCTACCAGGATCAAGGTTGAGCAACTGATCGAAGGTATTAACTGGCACACTATGTAGAGTGTCATAGTTTAAAAACACATTCTTTAAAGCACTTTTAATAATTCAGTGCCTCATGCTGGACTACAATTAACGCTCAGTTTGCGAAATACATGTTTTTTCCAAAGCATGCAATGCCTCTTTGAGAGAAAAGATCTTATTAATGATAGACTTGTGCAATGTATTGCTCTTTTCAGTGTTACATTTACTTTGTTGTTTTACACGATGATATCAGTCCCCAAATATCCAAAGAATGTTCACACCTGAAAGGCCCAGATTCACTCTCCTGTAGAGAAAAGATAGAGGTTTCAACAAAATCATTTTATTTTCTAGCCTTATTAACTGTGATAATTTAGTTCACAGCCGTGGGCACTGAAACTGTTACTCAAGTCAACTATTTCCAGAAATTTAATCACAACTCACCCTAGCATCCCAGACTCCTTGGATTTGATGATGAAAAGGAACATAAGGATGGTGTGGAATAGGTTATTTCTGCCCTGTGAACGTTGCAAATGCCAAGTATGAGTCAAAGGAGGAAAGGTAATCCATGGCTGATATTTTAGGCATAGAAACACTCTGTACCTTAGGCAAGCTGTAGATGTGCCTTTGATAGACAAGCTGATAGTGAGGTGGGTTGGTGCTGCTTTGGTGGATGCAGAAGAGGTTCTCATTGGAAAGATCTGTTTGACACACACATGCAGAATATGAAGATAGTATGTACAGTGCCTCACCCCCCTTGGCTTTTTACCAAAAAAAAAAACTGAATATTGGCTTGTGCATATGTGCCATGAAGCCCCTAAAAAGTCCTGGTGCAACCAATTACCTTCAAAATTCAGCATCATGCTGTGGGGATGTTTTTCAGCAGCAGGGACTGGGAAATTGGTCTGAGTCAAGGGAAAGTTGAACGGTGCTAAATACAGGGATATTTTTGGGCAAAACCTGTGTCAGCCTGCCTTTGATTTGAGACTGGGACGGAGGTTCACCTTGCAGCAGGAGAATGACCCGACGCATCCTGCTAAAGCAACACTCGAGTGGTTTAACGGGAAACATTTACATGTGTTGGAATGGCCTAGTCAAAGTTCAGACCTCAATCCAATTGAGAATCTGTGGTCAGACTTGAAGATTGCGGTTCACAAGTGAAAACCATCAAATATGAAGGAGCTGGAGCACTTTAGCCTTGAGGAATGCAAAAATCCCAGTGGCAAGATGTGGCAAGCTCAGAGACTTATCCAAAGTGACTTGCAGCTGTAATTGCTGCAAAAGGTGGCTCTACAAAGTACTGACTTTAGGGGGTGAATAGTTATGCACACTTAAGTTTTCTATTATTTTGTCCTATTTGTTGTTTGCTTCACAATTAAAAAAAAAAAAAAACAAACATCTTCAAAGTTGAAGGCATGTTATGTAAATGAAATGATGCAAACTCTCAAAAGATCCATGTTAATTCCAGGTTGTGAAGCAACAAAACAAGAAAAATGCCTGGGGGGGGGTAATTTCGCACAGCACTATAGTATGTACTCAAGAACATCACTCTGGATATGAGCCTTTGCCAAATCCTCCATTGTATGACCTTACCTGGTTTGTGTGGTGTCTGGATAAAATGCTGAGATGTAAAGGTTTTTCCATCTGGGTACTTCGGGTGGGGAGGAAGTCTGGAGTCCAGGTATGTACACAGAATATGCATAAGGATCTGCAAATGGAAAATCTGCTAATTACAAACATTAACAGTTTACCAACACTGAGTTCAAATTCCATTGACAAATGATTAACTGTGTGAGAAGTTATAGAAACCTATCGCCATGGCTTGGTTTATCAACTACTTGGGAAAAGATTAAGCGCTGCAACTTTGTAAATACACCTTGAATACATCCTGCCGAACACAAAGCTGATGTACAAAAGTCTAAGTGTCTTAAAAATGTGTTTTCTATCCAAAAGGTTAAACCCACAGCAGAGTCCGTTGGCAGATCAGTGTCCCACTTCCGGTTCTTAAGGTTACCGCCACCATTCCAACGAAAGGAGCTCATGCAGCCACTGTGGGCCAACTCTGCAGCAGAAATTCATAAATGAAACTGATGCATCAACACATGTGAAGTGAAGTGACAACCCTTGTCATTGTGAAACGCTGCACAGCACAACAAAACGAAATTCTACACACACGTGCAGCAAGGGGCAGATATTGAAAGCGCCCGAGGAGCAGTGACAGGGACAGTACTTCAGGGCAACCTACTGGTGAGGGAATCGAACCCTAACCACTAGGCCACCACTGCCCCAACACATACAACCTGAGCTCAAAACATTAATCATAATTAATTATACAAGTATAAAACCTCTAACTAAAAATAAAATGATAGTGAAAGTGACAACCCTCGTCATTGCGAGGTCACAGCACTGCACACCATGAACCACAACGAAATTGGACCTCTGCTTTTAACCCATGCACACAAACACCGTGCAGCAGTGGGCAGCTATTGAAAGCGCCCAGGGAGCAGTGACAGGGACGGTACCTTGCTCAGGGGTACCTCAGGGCAACCTACTTGTGAGGGAATCGAACCCACAATCTTCCGATGCAGGGCAACTCCCTAACCACTAGGCCACCGCTGCCCCAATGATTACAGATACAAGCTGCCAACACTCATTATGATGATACTATAAAGAAAGGCTGAGGTCTAATGATAATCACCCTTGATCCTCTCTACCAGATACTCTTGGTTAGGTGTGATGTCCAGGTACTGCACTATGGCATTGAGGGTGGGGATCGCTGAAGCCTTGACAACTGAGGCCTGCTTGAGACTGCTGATACTGGCCTCTGGAAACAGAAAAACATTAAAGTTAAAAAAAAAATCTTAAAAAGCCAAACATAAATAAATAGAAGTAGCAGTGATAAATGAGAACATTACCTCCTATCTGGAGTTCAGGGCAGCCCATCCTCCTGAGCTGGCTATTAATAGAATCAATCTCCTTCACCAAATGTACCAGAATGGTGTCATTTATCCACTATTGTGAGAGACATACAAAACTCACTTAATATCTGACGTCAGACGGTCGTTTAGAAAAAACATCCAAGAAATGCATTACCATAAATCAAGAGTAAAACATGCAAAAACTCACATTTCTTAGTTTGGCCGTCCAGCTGTCTATGCTGTCAGTTACCACCCGACTGGTTGTGATGCGAGCCCAAACCTGAGGAAAAAGACAATAGAAACAAAACTGGAAGATAGATTCAAGCATAGTTTGTGCCAAGCAGATACAATGCTCCCTGCAGAAAAGAAATACTATGAAGATGATCTAAATTGCAAACTAATCAGACACAATATTAATACTAGGCAAGTAACCCTGATTATCTTGTTACAACAGCTACACAGGAAATGGGAAACATAAGCAGTACGTTTTTGAAGTGTGTTACAATGTCGTAGAACGGGTGCTACTACAAAGTCATCAGGATGCACAGAGCTTTGCAGCTCACTACATATGGGGCTGCATGACCACAGAGCAATCCAAGAGCACACATGGACTCCTGTTCACTGCTGAAAATACCAACGATGGGCATGTGAGCGTCAGCATTGGACCATGAAGTAATGGAAGTAGGTTTTGGTAATTTTTCTGCAAAGATTTCAAGGTGCTGACTTGGCCTCCAAATTCCAAACCAATCAAGCATCTGTGTGATGAGGTTTAAAGGCTAAAAGGTTCTGCTGAGATCATTCTAGCGCCGGATACCACAGCACACCTTCATATTTTTGGTGGAATCCATGGCTTTATATGTTAGATGGGAGATATTTTGGCGAGAGAACAAATACTATTAAGCAAGCATTTTTAACATTTAGAAGGGTTTGATTTTAGAAAAGACAGGCACAAAAGAGGGCAATGCTCCAAGTTGTATTATGACAAACTATTTTTTGTTGTTAGAATCTATTAAATAAGTACATGAACATCCCAGCAGGATTAATAAAACAAATGTTTTGAGTTGAGATACATGTTCAAATAACCAATAAATGCACAGTTCTGTGGGAAAAGAAGGATTACAAAAGCACTGCTTACCTCCTCAGCAGCTTGTTTGGAACCCAGTTCCGTTTCATCTTTGTGAGCAGAAGGAGCTTGTGAGCGACAGGCTGGCTGGTACTGGAATTTCCTCAAGCTCTGGGCATAGTCCCCCACAGTACGGCTGTAGTTCCAGAATGTTGGACTGTGTGAAGGTGATGTTGACTCCGGGCTCCCTGATGAGGGGTCAGATACTCAGCTCAGAACATGTTTTGAGGCTAATAGTATTAGATAACACTGCTTAAAGGATACAAATGCATACAATGGATGAAAACTTTCATCCATTGTGAAACCACATAACCGAGTGCATTTATGATTTTAAGAGTTAACAGACAACAGTTTTAATATTTAAGATAGTGTACAATGCTAATCCAGTGCCTAGAAGCACTCATTACCTTTTTGCTCTAGAACTTCACCGCAAAAGTCAAGTGGACTTAGAACACCATCAAGTCCTGGTTGACCAGCTACATTTTGGTAAAGGTGAAAAACTGTAAATGTGTAAACTGAGTAGGTCTGAATTAAAGCAGTCATTTACCAAGCTGACTCCGATGACTTTTCTCCTCCTCTGAGTGGAGGAACTTCTCCAAGCTCTTAAGGTCATCCATGTAATCTTCCTTCCCCCCTGGGGAACTAAAGACAGAAGGGGAGGTTCGGTAACGTGAACGTAAACTAGTGCTCTCCACTGGACCCAGACTACTGGGGTAGGGAGAGGAGCTGGTGGATGGACTGTAATTCAGCACCTAAAGACAAAGGTGAGTACAAATATCATTCCACCAATCAAAGGTCAACAACACAACATTTAAAAATAACATGTGCACACACTTTGCCAAAGGCCATGGGAGGAGAAAAATGTCCCCCACTCCCTGGAGAGGATGGGTTGCTTAGAGAAGGGCTGTACCCAGACACACAGCTGGGAGAAAACTTTGGGCTTGTGCTGGGGGGCCTTGTAGGGCTAAAACTGAGAACGTTCTGTCCCTGCAGGGGAGAGGACTGGGAAGGCACTGGAGTCTCCTTCTTCTCCGGTTTCTGGGGTGGGGAAGCCTGAATTCCTGCAGACACAACATCACTAACTTGATCGACTGCAGCTGACAAAGAGACTCTTTATATTGTATGTTTACACACAGTACATTTACAATGCATCTGGTCTGTGTTTCTCCTGAAATCCACTTCTTAGTTTTCTATCCCAAAATGAATTATTCACTCTTTCCAAGCACTCTAGAAGTTGAATGCTCCCAATTTATGCTAAACTTTCCCAAAATTAGCAGAACCGTAATTACCAGAGTTGCGCAGGCCAAGAAGGCGATGCTGCTCAGGAGTGATAGCAATGGTTGAGGGGGCCATGGTGTACTTGAAGTACTTCCAAAAATCAAAAATCGCATTTAAGCTGAACAGGGAGGCCAGGGCCAATTCTGTCAAATAAAACTAAAGTCAGAAAAACCAGCAATTTACCTTTACTAGAGTTCATTATAATAGCTTTTCTCTTTTTACTTACCAATGTACCAGATAGGCCAGTATGTTATGTTGTAGTATTTACTGAGGAGCTTTCCAGACCTGAGAAAGAAGATTTTTGCTTTAACACATCAAGCAAATGTCTTCATTTAATATTCATGGCTGCAAGACATTCTCTTACATTTCTGTGTAAATCATTCCAGCAAGAGACACGTTCAGAACTGCCCAGGCAAGAACCACCTGCCGCTCCTGCTCTTCCCTTTTCATCCTCATCGTCTTGTCTATTAGAGAGGGCATCGCTTCTCTGCTTGGAGTCATGCCTGAAAGCGCTGTGTGATAAATGGAACAGCATTACAATCTTCCACCTGCACTTTACTTTCAGTTAATCAATAAATCAGTTAATCAATATTAATAACAACTTGTAGACTTCTGTTAATTTTTAACTACATAACCCTTGCAGATGCAGTGCGATGAAAAGCAAAGCAGACAGACACCCAACACGTCTGGGCTGCACTTCTTTTAGGCAGCAGGAGCAGATCAGACACTCTTAATTTAAGTAAAAGTACCAGATACTCGTTTGTCAATAGAATCAAGCAAGCAAAAGTGAAGGGATATAACTGTATAATAAATAGAGTTAAAGCTTAAATTTACTAACTACTGAGATGTGTCTCTACTGGTTCTCCTGTCACTGGCATTCCATTAAATACAAGCGTTTACTCCACAGCTAAACCTCCTTTTCATACTTTACATCTACATCTTACCATGTCTGTCGTGCACAGTCGGTTCTGACAGATACACAAGGTTAGTCATTTTCTCTAAGGTCAAAATCGATCTTAATGTTGCAGAGACAGATAATGATGCAGAAGGCAATGTATAATTCCCCTAAGATGCATTAAAAATAAAGTAACAAGCTTTTGTATAAATGTAAGGAGTAGAAAGTAAAGATCTGGGCAAAAATGTAGGGGCTCTCTGTGCATGTGTTATAACCTGTATTTGCTGCTCTCTCTTGTCTAGAATACTTCTGTAAGTGAAGTGAAAGTGACAACATGTGATCGTGAACACACCGCGCAGCAGGGGACAGCTATCGGAAGTGCCTGAGGAGAAGTGATGGGGACACTACCTTGCTCAAGGCTATCTCAGGGCAACCAACTGGTCTGGGATTTGAACCCACAACCTTCAGAACCTGGGGCCTCGTCCTTTACCCCCGGGCCACTGCTGCCCCCAAAACCAGGTTCATACGCTGCGCTTTCCTGCAATTTACACACTTCTGAGTAGATTCTAACTGTATTTCAGCTTTTCTGGTAACTTTTGCCACTTTATGCCCACAGGCATCAAGTCCTCTGTGTGGCAGGAACCATACAAGGTATTAGGAGCAAAAATATTACTTCAAGGTAGTTTACTTAACTCAAATACATACAACTGTTTTAAAAACGTTTAATGTTAAAATTCAAAGTAAAACAAAAAGATTTAACGCTAAAAAGGTCCAATAAAGGCATGATATTTCCAGTCACTCAGTGAAAATCGAGGTGTATTTTCCACAATAGTCCAGCAGCACCACAGGCCCTTTCCACTTTCTCGTGTGGACTGTATGTTCAGAGCAGTGTAGAGTGTAGCACAAATTTTGAAGCGCTTATGTGTCCTTAAACTGCGAGAACACGTTCACTCACTCACTCAAACATCCCTCCCTCCATCCCTCCTTCCCTCCTTCCCTCCTTACCTTCCTCAGCCTGCTAGCTAGCTAATGCTAATGCTCTGAAGAAAGAAAAGCCAAGCCAAAAACACATCCAACCTTTCTTCAAAGGTCACAGACCTGCCGAGAGAGATAGACAGAGAGAGAGAGAGAGAGAAAGAGAGAGACCTGCAACAGCGTGAAGACCCGCTTCAGCTCAAACACTTGTGTTTCAGCTTCATTGAGCCGCCAAAACGCGAAGCGTGCAGAGACGCAGTGACGCATGCGCAGTACAGCCGCCAGCCTGCGCTTTTCACTGGAGTAAATTTCAAAATAAATGTCTTTTTATAGACGTTTGTCTTATTTAAATAAATACACCCTCACATACCTTATGATAATGTAATATTTTCTCATTGAAAAATTTATTTATTTCATAATTATGAATTATTTATAATTATATAATTATTATATATAATTATAATTACGGGATACGGGACTGCCTTACTTGTGAGAAAAGTTCCTCATCATGCTTGTCATTATTGCAAGAACGCAATAATGTTTAAAGAGGACATACTAAATTATAATAATCAAATAGAAGGACATAATTATGGAAAACGTTGCATTAAATGTTATTTTTATGTTGGAAATGCACAGATGACAATGAGCACTTTGGCCCAATCAAAAAGTCAAGCTTCTATAGCAGTTAATATTAGGCACTTTCTAACTCATTCAACAATTCTCACTTTTGGCTTAATCTGCTTACATTTAAGAAGAATTCGATTTCAGTGTTAGAATCTAAGTAAAGATGTGAGTGTTGTTCAGTTCATCATACTGAAGAAGAAAAAAACAGAAAAAAAACATTTTTTATTTATTATCGCCTTCTTTGAAAGTAGAAGACCCCTTCCATGATTCTGTTTGAAAGAGAACAATCCTTAAGCTGAATGTGATAGTAATGTACAGCTGAATAAGTTGGTATTTATAAGAGAACAATATAAAAACAAAATGTAACAAATAAAGAGAAATGAAAAATAATGAGCTAATGGTGTAAGAATGGGACTGATAACTACACGGATCAAAGACACGGCGGTGGTGACGTCACACTACATCAATTGTCTCTTTGAAGTCATTGGCAGGCAATGTAGTGGTCCAGTCCCCTCAGAATCTTTTACTGTTTTCATCAAAAATAGTACAATAATTATGTTCACAACATGAGCGATTCAAACCGATATTACATTTCATAAAAATTAAACGTTATTTAGCTGTAACAGTCAAGCCTTGAGACCGCCCCAAGACTTTTACTTTGAAAAGTGTCTGCGGTGGTCATGTGGTTGTGAAAGGCCCCACCCTTTTTGAGACTGGTCACCAAATGCAGTTGAAGGTGAGTGTTTGACCCGTGCGCACAGTCTAGAAATGTGTAAGAGGTGTAAATAAGTGCTGCACAAGTTACTGTTCTTTCAGAAGCAGTACAGTCCAACATTTCATCTTGTTTTTCCCGAAGTGCTTCTGGTTGGCTGAGCTGGAGCGCAGCAGGCCTGCCATAAGCAGATATCAAGCCACTGTCGTTAATGCTTATTGACCATACACTGAATTAATGTAGTATTAAGTGACCTCTTTTGTCTTGTTGTATGAAGAAGAGTTGGTGTCTAGGAAAAATTGGGAGAAGATGAGCAATCCACTGAGGGGAGAAGTTATCAGATTGTACAAGAATGTGAGGAAACACCTTTTATTCTGTCTTTTCAAGAGCATAAAATATATGGATAAGTTTGCAGAACTGTATACAGCACAAAACAATCTTAAAAAGCAGCATGCATAGAATTCTGCTAGTGCTGGTAATGTATTCATTACTTATATTTGTTTCATTTTTCAAAGCTTCTCTATCTGGGAAGAGACTACCCCAAAGGTACTGCATACTTCAGAGAGCGCTTAAAAGCAGCCTTCATGAAGAACAGAGAGGTGACCGACCCTGAGAAAATCCAAAAGCTGATCGACCGGGGAGAGTTTGTGATTAAAGAACTGGAGGCCCTCTATTTCCTACGGAAATATAGAGCCATGAAGAAACGCTATTATGACCCAGAGTAATGATGCTCTTGATTTCTAAAAACCCAGGAAATGGGTGGAAGAAGAAAAAGAAAACAGCCTTGTGCCATAGGTTGTTGTAGGTGTGGCCCGTTATTTTCCTGAATGTTCAGCAGGTGTGATGGTTCAGCTTTAATGTAGTGGTGTTGTCGTTATGAACATGAATTATGTTGTACTGTCACATGCAGTGAAATTTCAAGTGCTGGTATCGGTGCCACTGCCCTGCACATTTAGAGCCCCCTGCTCCCAAAACACCTGGCTCATCTAATAAAATTATTAATAAGCTCCTCCTAAGCTGAAGTGAGGGTATTAGAGCAGAAAGAACACATCATTTACTGCCTTAGTACCCAGAATCAGAACCACATGACCAGTCAGATGTAATATTTTGAGTGGAAAGCCAAATAGCAGTTCAGTGAAGCATCTAATGTCACCACTTCAAAGCCAACACCGTCAGATGTTCCAAAGACATCGTCCTGAATTTGTTTCATTGGTCTCATTTTTGGTATGTCATCAAACTTGTAAAGAACAGCCATGTATCTGTGCTTAATACTGATGAACAGCAACTAAAAAGAAATAAAGGTCAAATTTGTAGCTGTGGCCTGAAGGTAAGTGAAGAGGGCTTGCAACCAAAGGATTGCTGTTTCAAACCCTTAGACTGGCAGGAAAAAGCCCTTAAGCCCACACCTGCCCCACAGGCACAGAAAGTGTGTGTGTGTGTGTGTGTGCGCGCGTTATGTTAGCAGTGTTTCTGAGATGGGTTAAAAGCTGATGACACTGCTGACAGTTCACAGCCTGTTCACAGGACTTTCAGTTGTTTCTAACGTTTGATAAGTAACTAAAAAGCATTATCATTGAAAAAAAATTATATAATTGTTTTGCGTGACCCACAACAAAATGCTTCCGTGCATTTAACCCATTAAACATAACTGGAGCAGTGGGTAGCCATATCCAGCACCCTGGCCATTAAAGCACTTTTTAATTTTTTTTTTTTTGTTTGTTTTTTTGCCTTTTATCTCTGCACACCTAGCATATGGGATTAATTGAGGAAAGGCAAAAAATCTTAATTGTTAAAACAACTTTATCATTTGAAGCTACTGTCTGAGTGATTGGTTCCCATTGTAAAGATTTATTTTGAGTTTTTTAATAAAACTGTCATGATACACATCCAGTTCTAAATGAATTTCATGTTTCTTTCATTGGACAGTATAGAGCAGCATATCATTTAGGTGGATAATGACCACAGAGTGTTAATAAGATAACACTCTGGGTTAAGGGTCTTGCTCAGGGACCCAGTGATGGTAGTGCTAGAGGTCGGATTCGAACCTGGGACTTCTTGAGCCATTGGTCTATAGGCAAGTACCCTACCACTAGACCACCTCCACTCCATTAAAGGTCTATAATGGCATCATTTAACACACATTACTATAAAAAATTTTAATTAAAAAAAAAAGCTTAAACAGGGAACCCCCCCAAATGTTCCAGCTGTCTTCAGTTGGGTTAGCTTTGCAATCAGTCTTAGAAACTGCACCAAATTTATGCTTGATCTTGGTAGGCTGCACATGTGAAGTGTTTCTTGTTGAGCTAAGTAGGGTTCAGTGGAAAAGTGAAGTGAGTCACTCTACGCAGGAGTTCTGTTGGACTGAGCTGTTGTCATGTGTAACTCAACTTCACAAAATGCAAGGTTGGTTTCACCAAATGTCTTCTCTTCCTCCCTTGCCAGGTAAAGTTTACCTGCACTTCCTGGCACCTGGAAACAAAAGCATAAGATGCAAAAGGTTGGATCAGATAAATAATGTTAAGGCATCAGAAAATTTGTTCTTACCTTTTGTTTAAGCATTTTGTAAAGCTTGTAGCAGGTTAAATCCTCCTTCTTCACCATCAGACCTGGTTCCAGCTTTAGCGGTCTACCTCCTATTAATGCAAAACAAAACTTTTATACTTACTCTCATTGGTGATGTAAGGAAATCAAAGCTATTCTTACCTGAGAGCAGACTGACACTCAGCCCCACAAATATGGCAACTAACGTTCCCACAGGGCAGAAATACATGTAGGAGAGGGAGTACCAGTTATCAGCCAGCAAAGGCCTGTAAACACATTTTAAAGATCTGAGTCTCATTGGAAAGGATACTGAATCACATTCCTTACAAATCTTTAAGGTTAAGGACTGCTCTTCACCTGTCCAGGGCTTTGTCTTGGTAGCCAGAGATGACATGGTCTGCTTCTGTTGAGTAGGTCAAGTTCACTAAAGCATTCTCAGCCATGGTGAAGTTGCAGCCGAGAGTTTCAAGAGCAAGAGGTCTGGTACTCTCAGGTGGAGGGTGATAGATTTGGGCTCCAATACAGACCCAGAGAGACATTGTTAATCCAGCAACCAGGCCTGCTATTCCTCCCTGTAATATGTATGATTAATATGATCATATGATCAACATTCAATAATTACATATGCATGAGTCTTTCTGTTGTCAGGACCTCTATTGCTCGCTTAGTGTACATCTCTCTTCACTGATCTGTCACAGCAAAGGTCAAACATAAATTATTTCATGCTTTTCGATTCTCATAAAGCTCTGTTCCACACCACATCCCCAGCTCACAGTGTAATGTGCCCCAGGACAGCAGTAGAAAAGTCAGAATTAAAATAAGTAACATGCAAAATTTGAGGTTTAACAGTGTAGATGAATGCGAGCTCACGATTTCCCAAGCAAAGTTACTGGTGCCCGTTTTTATTTCTGGATAAAAAGCCCTTTATAAGGATAATCTCATATGCAACCACTGATAGTATATTTAAGCTTTTATTTACTCTACACTTGCTAGAAAATCCTTGTTATTTTTGCCAACAAAATAAGCAGTATCATTAGCCTGAAGTACTCTTGAGTTTGATAGAGTCCCCAACATTGCTCCCCAGATGTTTAATGTAAGGCTGCCTGCTGCTGCAGTCTCAGTAACTGACCTTGGAATTAACAGTGGGGAACACGATTCCCAAGGTGAAGAGGCCAAGTAGAGGTCCACCAATGGTGCCAACAATACTAATAGTTGCCTGTAAAGGAAGGCATGCATAAATCAGCAGAAAAAAACACAAAGCTATCAAATTCAGATAATAGCTTTGTATGACTAACCTGTAACACCCCTCCCATCTGTGATGCAAGACCCACCATCCCGATGCACACAGCCCCATAACAAATACCTGTGAGCAAAAATTTGTTTTGCATGTAATGTGTAGATGAGTAAGAATGATGGTTTGTTACAAATATTTTCTACTTACTTAGTCCCTTTGATGCCCAGTAGAGGTGATGCTCTGACAAGATGAAATATGGTTTTATCAAGTCTGCAACGGTCACTGCAGCTAACGCATTGACACTGGAGGACACTGTGCTGTAATCAGTGCAAGCATACACAATCACTATCACTTTTATCATTGTTCTTCTGCTGAATTCTAGGGTTTGGCTGGTTGGGTGTATAGGATGAATGTAAGGGAGAGATCTAACCTCAATGTGCCACTGTATGCAGCTGCTACAAATAAGCCAGGTATACCAGGGTAGTCCCTCAAGATATCCAGCACCAGGTATGGCATCAGCTTTAAAGCAAAAATGAAAAGTAACTGGAATGAGAGACTGAATGACTGACTGAAATTATATAGAACCTGACCATCACATCTTCATGAGCTTGATATACCGAAACCACAGGCACCAGTAGAGTTGGATTTCTTGTTGCAGCTATTACAACCTACTCTTTTCTGGCAAGACTTTAACAGATTCGCACCAGTTTCAGGTCCCCACTCAGTGTGTTGCACCATGCAGTGCGTCCATTCAAGTAAAAGGGGAGAGTTAGAGGTTATAATAATATCCCAGTGTTAATATCCAGGCTGTGTGATTTCTGACTGAGGGTCATTTTGGAGGATGTGGAAAAGGAAATGGTTCTGCATCCAAAGTTGAAACCTAGGTTCTTTCAATTCTTTGCCCCTCTGATGGCAATAAACTTTACTTACGATCATGGAACGGACATAATGATGGCATTATGCGTTCTCCTGAGGCAAAAAATGGCCAGGCCAATTTCATGACAGCTGGTTAAAATGGTATCAGATGTTTCACCAGACCACGTAAATAGTCCATTATATCAAATAATAATCACTGAATAATAATACGACCATGCTGTAAAATATTGAGTTTCATTTGCAGATATCTTACCTGGTCTTGAGCAGACACCTTTTTAGCTGTCCATGGATCACAGTTCTTATAAACTGAGTACAAACACAATCCACAAAATATGGAACACAGATTAATAGCCCAGAGAGACACCAAGTTCACATACAGAGACCTAGGTGGAGATACAGATACGGTTAGTTCACTTGTCCATGTTGTTTTAAGGACACTTTACTGTGCAGTACTCACACTTTTGCATGGGACAGGGTCTTGCAGGACACATATCTCTGCACTTGAGCTTGGTTTGTAGCATAAGTACTGGTCCAGACAAATGTACCTCCAATTAGGATGGTCCAGAATGTGTGTCTCCTAAGAGGGTTTGGGTCAAAGCTGAGAAGGAGATGTAAAAAAGGAATCAGTATGTGGTCAGAGTGTATTGGGTTCAGACAGCTATCTGCCACCACTTAACTTACTCCCAGAGGTTGATTCTTCCACCCTGTCTGGAGTCATCAAGGATGATCGAGATGCCGCCTCGTATCAGTACAGACTGGATGATGACGGCCAAGAAACCAGTCAGCATTATGAGCATCTGGAACACATCCGTCCACACAACTGCCTTCAGACCACCCTACAGGAACACAGAAGCCATCCTACAGTATTAAATATTAATTAATAATATAACAATTTTATTTGCATATCATGTCTTTTACCTACCCTGAATCCTCCAAGTCAAGATTTGCTCTGACCAGAGTAACCAATCTGACTTTATATCCTCAAAATTGTTAATAACTTGTAAATTAATGTAACTTTTGCCATTGATTCATTCATTATAAGGTTTTCCCACATTGTGAGGAGCAACTAGGCTACATTTACAAATTTTGTAACAAAAAAAGGCTAATGTTTGACCCTACAGCACCAACAATATATCATTCACATATTAAGGATAATTTCTCAGCTTAGTCATATTAAATTCCACCCATTTGTTGGGAGTCCCAAGCCTTCTGTGAGTCATACAGATTGTCACTGCTACTGCTAATGCAGCTTCATTTAGACGGCTCTGTGCTTGGAGGAGAACCTTAACAGTGGGCAGTGGTGACCTAGTGGTTAAGGAGTTGGCCCTGAATTGGAAGATTGTGGGTTCAATTCCCTCACCAGTAGGTCACCCTTGAGCAAGGTACCATCCCCGTCACTGCTCCCCGGGGACTTTCATAGCTGCCCACTGCTGCACGGTGTTTGCATGGGTTAAATGCAGAGGTCCAATTTCACTGTGTGCTGTGCTGTAACCTCGCAATGAAAGTGAAAAAGTGAAAGTGAAAGTGACAACCCTTGTCATTGCGAGGTCACGGCACAGCACACATGAACCACAATGAAATTGGACCTCTGCATTTAACCCATGCACACTCAAACCCGTGCAGCAGTGGGCAGCTATTGAAAGCGCCCGGGGAGCAGTGATGGGGACGGTACCTTGCTCAAGGGTACCTCAGGGCAACCTATTGGGAAGGAGTTTGAACCCCCGATCATGCGGCTAACGCCCTAACCGCTAGGCCACCGCTGCCCTCATGACAAGAATAGTCACTTTCACTTTCACCAACTGATTCTGTTACATCAGCTAAGAGACTCTAGAGACTCTAAGAGACTCTAAGTCCCTAATAAGCTCAAAAGACCATGAAAATGAGGAGGTGGTGGACGCAGGTCTATTGGTAGGATACTTGCCTATGGACCAAATCCCACATCCAGCACTACCATCACTGGGTTTCTAAGCAAAACCCTTAACCCCAAGTTACTCCAGGTTATAAGTTGCTCCGGATAAGAGCGTCTGCTAAATGCCGTATATATAAATGTAAACAAATAAGCCTGTCATCAGCATTACATGAATTTACCATGGTGCAGTAGAAGGTGCAGATCACTCCAGTTGAGATCACGACTCCCCAGAGATCAATGCCCGTGACTAAAGAATGATAAAAGACGTGTTTATCAGACCTGAGGTTACAGTAATCCTTCAAGGGCACTAAGTGCCTCGGGTTTGCTACACATGAATGCCATGACTCTCTCCAGTGTGTATGTTCCAAATGACTTGAGATTTAATGAGGTGACTCAAAAAGGAAAATAGCCGCAAAAAATGTACTTGATTAAACTAATGTACGTGACATATTTTAATAGTTTGCTTTAAATGATAAATGTATTTAATAAAGATAATGAATTATTCTTAATCATTTAGTTAATTAACACACTTAATAACAAAAGTCATTGTATTGTCTCCTAATCAAGCAATATGCAGACAATACATTACAATTAAATCAATGTTACCCAAATCAATATATTTATTAACTATATGGCTCTATTTTAGACATTGTTAATTAATATATATAATTGCTGAGAAAGATAAGTAGTGGTTTAAATTGTGTAACTCAATCCCACCTTGGTTTAAAGCTAAAGCTGGGGTGTAAATAACCAGTCCAGTGTACAGCAACTGAGGTGAGTTTGGGGGGGGGGGGGAACAAAAAAATGTAATATACACACAATGCAAGTTGATAGTATGCATATAAGAAAATCCAAATTCAATAAAGTCTGTTTGTTAGAGAGTTTTGTCTGAGAGGGCTCACTGATTGAAGGATAAAGAGCACTGTCCCAATCAGCCGAGTCGCTCTGTTGAACCTCAGCTCCAGGTACTGCAAAGAAACAGTGTTAAATATGTAATAATAAAGCAAGCTGCTTGCTTATGTACAACAATCAATCAAAATGGCTGATTTTGAATTTGCTGACTGAGCAGAAATTATGTTGATGTAAAAGATTTTCTTTGTGTGGAAATGTTGCACACAAATTAGTTAATTCAGTTAATTGCTTTATATAGTGCAGTTAGTATAGTATATATTAACTGCAGTTTAATTATATAGGTGGGTGCACATCTGTGAAAATGCTTCCGTGTTAAGAACCATTACTGTTTTCACAGCATCTCACCGGCAGAAGTTAAGTTGAATTTCAAGTGGATTTATTTCAATAAAGCTTGAATACATGAGCCTCACTGAAACTTTATCATGCTGTAGCAAATTACTGAGTGGCATTAGCCTCTAATATATTTTGGTCAGAGACTATAAATATATATTTTGGTTAGTACTTTCTCAGCAGAAATCCTTTCTATAAAAGATTTCTATATATATTTCTACATAATTTAATACTTCAGATGTAAGCAATCCAGAGTCATGCAGAGTGATTGATACCATGTCAGAATCGTTAACAGTGGGAGTGATTGGAACCAGGTGTCTGAAGAGTTTAAAGTCATAAATGACATGAAATTTTAACTAATGACAGTTTCTTTATTGATGGCCTTGGGAAAGTTTTTGGTTTGTGTGTGCTTTTTTTAGACTATAGAAAAGAGACACATGAATAAATGTGTCTGAATTTCTAATGTTTTATACCATTTACTAGATATGCGTAGTTTTACTGGTTTACTGGTTTCTGATAGCAATTTTAATAGCTGTATTTGCAAAGCAGACAGTGGCCTCTGGTTCCTGAAACCTCTGTATTGAAAACAAGACTCAAGTCATTTTTTTCTACCATTGCCTATTTACCATCAGAGAGCTTAGAATTAGTTTATTCAATGACATTTACAGGAAAATTCTGCATTTATTGTCTTTTTGCTATTTTAATCTCATCCCTATGTCACATCTGTCTACTCCACTTCATTAGAATCAGCCACACTGATATAAGTGATGCAGTGAATTGACCTAATAGTTCTTATCTGCAATAAGGTATAAATTACATTAACACAATGCTGCTTCAGTTCTACCATTTGTTATAATGGTACAGAATACATGTTATTTATTTATTTATTTATTAAGTGTACAAATTAAAATCTTGAAAAGTCAGTGCATGTAGTGTCTCACCTCATAGGTACTAGTTATTCCCAGCCTGTAGAAGACAGGGAGGTAAAGCTCCGAAGTGACCCCCACCATCAGCATGAAGGAAAGGCAGGTTATGACTAAGCTGGCCCCATAGTAATACACTTCCACTGGGGTGCCCAACACTGTGATGGCTGATGTGAAGCTGGCGGTCAGACTCAGTGCCACCGGCACTGCTGCCATGTGCCGGCCACCCACAAGAAAGTCCTTGGCGCTCTGCTGTCCCCCCTGACCGAAGGCATAATACACCCCGATGGCTGCAGAGATGACCAGCATAAGAATGAAAACCACATAGTCCCATGCGGTGAAGAATGCTGCAGGTGCAGGGTTCTCCAGGTTCTCCATTGTGCTTTGCTGCGTTCTTATTAATTCATTAGAGATTCCTCTGTTACAAAATTGGGAGTATATGAATCACTAATAATAATGACTCATTCAGAACCATGACCATATCTAATGAAGAACTCAGAGGACATCTTCATATATCTAAGAGTCAGAAATGCCCATGACAGGTAAAACACCTCTTCACCAGCCTGAGTGCTCAGATTGTTTTCTGGCCTATATGGGAAGGCGTGCATGAGCAGCACCTCCCTGTACTCAACCCAGTGCTTGGCATTCCTTACCTAGCTCATGTTTCTGAACAGTTAGAAAGTATCTGGCTTTCCACTTAATGTGTCTCCTTTAAAAAAAATCCTTTTCAGGTACCAGCAGCACAACAGATGCCTTGAATATGTCTTTTTTTGTTTGTTTTGTTTTTGTTTTTTTGTATTGTGTGTTTTATTATTATTATTATTGTGCAACATGTTTTTGAGTGATACATTCATTTTATTATGCTATATCAAAACCAAAATAAGCCTAAGCCATTTTAAAGCTTATATCACACACAGATCATTTAAGCAAAAAATCTTGTTTTCACAGTCCTTAATGAAAATGTAATGACTTTTGCATCTGCTGAGCTGATCATGTGTCCATGTCACCGAAGTTACAGCGCAGAGCACGTGTTATTTTTATATAAATTAGAAGACTTTTAAGTTAAAATACCTCATAACCAGAATCATGGTCTTTGGAAAAAAATACGGCTAAAACAACTGCATCAAAATTTAAATTCAGGAAGCTCCTCAACATAGTTTTTGAGATACGAAGGGTGTTTTTTAATTTTATTTTTAGTACAGAATCAAGATAAATTTTATTAAAAAAAAAAAAATCGAATAAAAACTTTTATTTTGAAACTTCTCCAAACGGAAGGCTTTATTGAAGATGGCGGCGTCCTGAGGCAGCATGCTTATCAACAATTCACAGTTCAGTGAAAGTTTAGTGCTGCTTTTGTAAGTTTCTCCGTTTAACGAACATCTGTCAGAAGAAAAGAAAATGAAGTTAAAAGTCAAGCCTCTGTCCCACAAATCGGAAAACACTTACCGGGTGAGTTTACCTCTTTAAACAGCTCAGAGGGGAAACATGCAGCAGCGATCAGCTGAGCTCGCTTCAGGCTGCATATCCCCCGAGTGCCTTTAATCAGAGTTATTATCATGAAGATGAATTAGTTGTAATAATATTTGATGTACAGCTCATGGTTTAATAAAGGGCTGAGCGATGCAAGGATATTTATCATCGTGATAAATTACATCGCAATGTTTCTTTATTGAGCTGATCGTGATATCCTCAGGAAATGAACAACACTGCCCAAATGCATGCTGCAGAGAGTATAACTACTCTTGCTTAATAAGATGTATAAGATTTATGATGCAAGATCTTGAAGGAAAAACCTTTTTTTTTCTATTTTTTGTGGCAAACAGTCCAAATCAAAATCTGCATTATAATTCTTTAAAGCATCGGTGTGTTAGATTATAACCATAATGCAAATTCTTACTTTAATGTTTATATCTCTTGCAGTTTCTTACGTTTTCTGAACGGCTTGCAAATGTGAACATAGATGTCATTCATCGTATTGATCGGACGGGAAGCTATTCTGAGGTGGGTTGGACGAGCCTGATCAGTTTCACTGACTATATTGATTTCAAGGTTTTCCGAGCAGCATTTGTTAGGAAGCACGTCTTAAGATCCGTACACTTTGAATGCTGTGAATTCACGTGTTTATCTATGGTGTTTTTCTTTCTTTCTTTCTAATATTAGGAGGTTGACACATACTTCTTTCAAGGCTTATTAAAATGGAGGGACCTAAATTTGACAGAACACTTCAGTGAGTGTCACTTTTTATCCACCTCTAAGAGTGATCTTTTAAGACTTGCTCACATTGTGAATGTTTTATGCTTGCAATGTAATAAAATGTGTCTAGTTGCTTTTGCACACAAGTCTGATTCATTTATTTGTTTCACAGCAACGTTTCTGAGGACAGTGATGGACAAGAGCCAGTCTTTCAACATGCTGGTGTTTCACCAAAACACTATAGTGGAGAGTCTGAAGACTCATCTGTCTGTGAAGAACAGCTTGGCTTACCAACCGCTTCTGGAGTAAGTACCCATGGTAACACTTTCCTCAATGGTATTTGTTCTTAAGCCTACATCACACCTAGGCTTAGCATTAGGCTTTTATGACAATTAACTTACTTAAAGGTTCCCAACAACTGCTGAATGTGTTCACACTCTCTGGGGTAAAAGTGATAAATATAGCCTAATAGGCAGATGTTTGTCTCAATAAACCTCGGGGTCAGTGATAGGCTATTGGTTAGATATTTGTTTCCTAGACAGGAAGGTTAAGTGTAAAAGTGAAAGTTACTACCCTTGTCATTGTGAAACACAGCACAACACAACGAAATTCAGTTTCTGCGTTTCACCCATACACAACACGTGCAGCAGGGGGCAGCTATTGAAAGCGCACGGGGAGCAGTGATGGGGACAGTACCTTGCTCAGGGGTACCTCAGGGCAACCTACTGGTAAGATAATCGAACCCACAAACTTCAGATCCAGGGCAACTCCCGAACCACTAGGCCACCGCTGCCCCCGTGGGTTTGAGTCGCGGGTCATATGAAGAGAAGCAGTTCACTGAGAGAATAGTCACGTGCACTTTAAGTACAATTTATTTGTCATTTAATGCCAGTTGTCAAAGTTTGATGTCATGAAGCCTTCTGAATGCTATACAACAGCGTTTGCAGTACATTTTCCCTGTGAACTAAACCAGAAATGACCTTATAAGAGCTGAAAGTTCTGCTTTATCTTGTGATCATTTCTCTTTCCTGTTTTTTTTTTTTTTTTCTTCACTTTTTTGAGTAACACAATACGATTAACCCATCACTTTTTTATGGACATAAAAATAGAAAATGATTGCTGTCTACCATGCATGGCTAAACATTGGTCAGACTAGGATGTTGTGGTTCTTAGAATATTGCTAGAGACTCTGTAGCACCCTGCAACTTTATAAGTTAAAGTAAATGATGTGTCCGTTGCAACCCCTTTGCATCCATAGTCTTGTGGTGCAGCTTGCGCGAGACCTCCAGACAGACTTTTACCCTCACTTTCCCGACTTCTTCGTCCTCATCACCTCGTTGTTGGAGACACAGGATACGGAGGTGCTGGAGTGCTCCTTCACCTGCCTTTCCTACCTGTACAAGTACCTTTGGAGGCTGATGGTCAAAGACATGGACAGGATATACAGGTAAGACACAGTGAAACTGAAGGCAAAGTAATGAACTATTTAGAAATTTGAATGAAATGTTTTTCTTTAATTCTGTGGTTTTAAGATGTGCTTTTGATGTTAGATGGCATACATTTGATAAACATTTTAATTCTTGTTTTTCAGTCTTTACAGTAAACTCTTGGCACACAAGAAAGAACACATCCGCAACTTTGCAGCTGAGAGTTTCTCCTTTTTGATGAGAAAGGTAAGAGTCAGACGTTTGGTCTTGTGTGGTTCATCTTCGGTACTCAGGAATAAATCGGCCAGTAAATATCTTTCTGTCCCTTGTTGCTCAGGTTCCAGATTTTGATGGCTTATTTACACTGATGTTCCTGGACCTGAAGGAGCAAACACAGAAGGCCCAAGGAGTGGGTCAGCTAATTTTTGAGATGTGCAAAGGAGTCCGCAACATGTTTCACTCCTGCGCCGACACAGTGAGTCCATTTGCTTAAAGGGACCATATCCCGCAGTTTTTTTCTGTCTTATTTTTTCCCCAAGGTCTACTTGGGGTTTTTTGTTTTGGTTGTGCCAAGAACTGTCATAATTGAAAATTTCAGGTTAAGATTCAACCATTTTTACTATTGTGCCTTTTAAAATTGTAAATGATGTGTTTGCCATGATACAGGGATACCCCCTGTTCGTGGATCCACATCCTCATTTGTCATTTTCAAATGGGAACTTGCCTATGGACCTATGCCTCAAGAGGTCCCAGGTTCGAATCCCACCTCTGGCACTACCACCACTGGGTCTCTGAGCAAGACCCTTAACCCTGAGTGTCTCCAGGGGGACTGTCCCTGTAATTAGGACATGGTAGTCGCTCTGGATAAGAGCGTCTGCTAAATGCTGTAAATGTAACGTAAATTAATAATGTAGTAAGAATGCAGTTAATGGACTTAAGGACTCGGTCAGGGACACGCATTACTGGTTTCCTCTTTTTAATTAGAAATGGAAACATGTATGTCGGCAGGAAACTGTTGAAAATGGAGTTGCTTACTGCATGTTTGTGTTTTTATAAGGCTTTGCCAGTGGTTCTGCAGAAGCTTGGTCCAGGTGAAGAAGGGGGTGTTGATCTTCCCTGGGATGCTGTTAAAGAGGCACTGGATCAAATGGCTGAATCTTCAGCTAATTATGTTGAGAAAGAGAACATCTTGCTCCTTTGGGATTCACTGCAGGTAAAAGAAGGGGAAAAACGTGCATTATGTTTGTCAAGCATAGGGGTTTGATGGATACATGCTTATAGTTTTTCTATATATTTCCTGTTTTTAGAATTGTGTGAAAGACTTGCTGCCCAAACTGGTGGTAGGTGACTCTAACCAAGCCAGCGAGCACATGGAAAGAATTCTGTACATCTACCACACGCTAGTGGAGCATCGGAAAGGAGCCAGGATCATCAAACCACAGGCTGTATATGAGGTATGCATGCCCACGTATTTGTTTGGGCTGTATTAATTTCTGCACGGCTGTCTCTGTAAACACCAGTCTCTGATTTGGTTTTACAGGTGCTGGTTCAAGTGGTCCAGACTTCAGGCTTGTCCTACTGTTGCTGCAAGCGTCTGTTACAGGTGATCTCATCTTTTCTACTGGGAGAGAATGTGTCTCTACTGGCAAGCCTGACTCAAGACCTGGTGAAAAAGGTGCGTGTAAAGATGTGTGTTTAACTTTGCATTTCTATAAGTGTATAGGAGTATGCTGATACATCTTCCCCTTGTTCATCTTAGGTCTTCACCAGTGGGATGGACTGTGATCTGATTCTGGAATTTGCCAAGGAGATGTTTGATATGAAGCAGTTTGAGCAGGTCAGGTTTGGTTTCATCTGATGGTGGCAGAATAATGTTTGCCATTGTGAGATGGTCAATGTTTGAAAAGGACACTTCTTAACTTTCAAATTCTGGTTTATTTGAGCAAATATAATCTGTATATCATGGTCAAGCATGTAGTTAATGTAAAACACGTGCATTTTATCTCTGCAGCTGTTTCTACCCAGTCTGCTGCAGTTTGTGGAGCAGCTCTTCTACAGTGAGGACTCTGTTAGCAGACTGCGTGCTCTGGAGCTGCTGGTTAGGCTGATCCTGGCTAAAGCCCAGCCGCCTACTGATGGCTCCATGGCCTTTGAGAAGTACCCACTGCTTTTCCGTGGACAGCATGTAGGGTGAGGACATGGCTTGTGTCCAGTGTAAAACACCTTCTCACATGCTGTGTAATTTGTAGAGAACTCTTCCTAATTTTGTTGCTTGTTCAGGTTGAATAGTGGGGAGAAAGCCCGGCCAGGATCTGTTCCTCAGCTCGTCTTCTCCCTTATTGACATCCCTGAGAAGCAGCCACTGTTGGATCTCTCTCAGGCCTGGGCAGCCCTGGTGCTGCTTCCTCATCTAAGGCAAGAGGCATTTTTCCATAAGGGGTGAAAAGCAGTCGTTGAAGCCCAGACACCTACTGAAACGTACTGCAATATGTCAGATTACCTGCACATTTTGCAATTTATAGCATCAAAGAACATGTGGTGTAAAATAAACAGCAAAATCTTCTCATTTTCAATAGTTAACATTATCAACGACTTTGCTGCGGTCCTGGTTTATGATATCCTTTTGTGAAATGGGAATCAAATAAATGCTGTTCTGCAGGCCCCTGGAAGCAGCTAGTGTGATTCCTCTTTTGACTGCTCTGCTGAACAGGCTGTTACATGAGGTGCTCAGTGGAAAACCAGTCAGAGGTCAGTACAACGTGTGCTGTTTGAGACTTTTTGCAGGATTTTTTTTTGTTTTTTTTTTTGGTTTTTTTTTGTGCATTTTGATGGTTCGAGGTATTTTAATGAGATCTAATGCAGGCCCTCATTTTCTTTTCAGGTGGACTATTTGTGGCCAGGCAAGCTCTAACAACCCTACTAAGCTTCAAGGAAACTGCACTGGTACTGTCTCTGCTCCCAGATGAGCTTGTGAGACGTGTGATCGAGTAAGTGCTCATAACTACAGTTCACTGAGAGACGGTCTCATGCTAATGAGAGCTTTAAAATATGATGTTTTATGTATTTCTGCACAGAAAATTCCCCACTGATCTCTCTGCACTTCTGCTGGCTGACCTGTACTACACTCGATTGTCACTCAATGGTTGCTCTGCCCAGCTGTCCCACAAATCCTTGTTAGACCTGTATCAGATTCTGCATTCCAATTTTTCTTCTAATATCTCCAAGGTAGTGTTCTTGTTTCTGATCTCCACTTTCCAACTCCACAGAAATCTTCCTTTTCTTTCTTGGTTCCATCTTAATTGTAAAAGAATCGGAAATATAAACTTTATTTTTTCTACAGATTCGCCTTCTGACCCTGAGGATCATGTCACACTTTGAGGCAGAACTTCCCAAACCAGCAGAGGTATCTTTTCGCTAGTGACCTTTCAGATGAGATGTTTACTTAAGGACTTTCATAGAAGTCTCTTTTCTTCACAGACAGAGGACAACTCGAGCATGCAGACTGTGTTTGCCATCTGCCTGCAGGCTGAACAGGTTCCAGCCACAGTACAGGACTACAGAGAGAAACTCCTGCACCTGCGCAAACTGCGCCATGACCTGGTGCAACCCTGCCTTCCTCAGGGACCTTTCCAGCAGGTACAGAATGCTTGATGATCCCACCTCATTAGAATTGTCCTTTATAGATGATTTGCATATGAACAGATGGTAACAGATAATGTAACTGATTACTCACCAGAATTAAGTTTAGAATTTGTGTTGTTTTTAAGCTGAGGGCTAGAATGAGTTAAAAGTATTCTGAAGAGATTCTGTTTTTCCATTAAATGGGCCCTTAGGGATCTAGCAAAACATCTACATCAGGCTTTCCAATCTCATCCTCAAGGCCCGGTGTGGCGACAGGTTTTTTGTTCCAGCAAAACAGGAGGACAAACCAATTGTTCAATAATTCAGATTAAACTAACAATGGAAAAATATAAAACATGTAAAACATTTGTACAAAAAGTGATCATTTTTTTTTGGTGTATTGCTGATTTTCTTTTTTTCTTTTTTTCTTCTTCTTTTGTAGGTCCCACTGCGGTATCTCATTGCAATGCTATTTGTTAATTTCAGACCTTTGTGGGATGCTGTGATTGATTTGCTCGCGTGAGTCAATAATTCTGGGTTTTTACTACTTAAACTGTTTTTTAGACGTGTTTTCTAGCTTTAACTTGAGACCTTCTTTGTTCAGGACTCATGCCAGAGACTTGGACAACAAGGAGTTCTGGAAGGTCTACTATGAACATTTAGAGATGATTGCTCTTTTGGCCGGTGGGTTCTCATTGATCAAAGGAGCTAAAAAAAAAATCAATACTATAAATCATTTTTATGTGTACACGGTGCATGGATTAAAATACTTTTAAACTTGGAGAGAACTTTTAGATCAGGTTTTTCTTTCTCAGAGGATGAGCTCAAGAAGGAGGAAGAGGAGGATGGTGATGGGGATAATCTGAAGGAAGGCTCAGGAGACTCAGATTTCATTGACAGCGGAGATGTAGGAGTTCTGTTTCTGGAGCAGCTGGAGGAGGCGGGAAGTCCAAATGATCGCACAGACCTTACCAACTTCCGTAGCCTGCTCTGGAAAGCCATGGTCCAGTTTCCCGATCGAGTGGAACCCCGTAGCCGAGAGCTCACTCCCCTGCTGTTGCGCTTTATCAGGTGTGTGTGCACATGTCTGTGCATGAGGTGTTTTTTAGTATCAGTCATGGAGATGTGCGCTGCACGGACACAGGTTAACAGGCAAAACACTGTTCCATCTGATGCTCCTTGCACAAATGGCTCTCTTGCAAGGAAATTTAAACAGGCAGGGGATTCAGTGTGGAGGAACGCCAAAATCAGTCCTCCGGTAATGTCGATACAGCAATTTACCTGCACAAGATCTAGTATAATTACTGGGAAATTACCCTAAGGACTATTTGTAACATAAGTCGATACGTTGTTGTGGAATGGAGAAATTGCTAGGAAATGTTTGGACATCTGCCAGCAAAATGGGACATGTTGCTAAGCTTTTGCAACTATGGCTGTATTGTTTACAGTACATTATTCAATAAGCCTGGCTAAATCTAATCAAAACTGTTCCATCATGACCTGCAAAATGGAGTTTTTTGAGCTTTTGTAGATGATAAATGTAATTCATTTTAAGGGAGCAAAATCTTTGTAGGAAGAGAACCGGAATTCAAGTGTGAATATGCCATCAGTCGTTACAGAAAGCAGGTATATTTGGAAAGCCAGTGATCCCTCCAGCCTTGAAATCACTTAAAATAATGAGCTGTATGGTTGAAATGAACCATTTTCGACAAGTTGCTTTGTTCCTTCCTCCGTATTTGAAATCAAAGGATTTGTAGTATGTTTACAAAGGTTTATGTACGTGATTTTTTGTTTTTTATTTTTTTTTTATTCCTTCTGAGGAGCTTGTAGTTCATTTATGGAGTATAAAATTAACCCGTGAACATGAGCAACCATCTGATTTCCTCCTGATGAATTAATCCATTTGTGTTTGGATTGAATGAAAGGAATGAGTTCTATCCAGCCGACCTCTTGGTGGCTCCCACTCAGAACCTGCTGAAGAAGAACCGCTCTTCATTACAAGACATGCCTGAAAAGGAGGATGTGAACATGAAAGAAGATGAAGAGGAGGAAGATGATGAGTCCAAACAACCAGAGAGAAAAATACCAAGACGAGCCGCAGCCAAGTAAGGTCCAATAATGTGTTTTGATGGCCAGTGCTGTGTATTAACATATTTCTAGAATAATGTTCAATCATACAGAACAGATCATTTATTCCCTCTTTATATGGCTAAATTAGATAATTTGTTATCTTCAATTGTGAATGCTTTAAAAGATTTGAATCTGTTTACTTGAAGCAGATTGTAAAATTTTGTTTGGCATCAAACTGAAATGACCCGATGCTTCTTTTTCTAGTCCAGTAGATGATCTCAGACAAGTGATCACAAAAATGATCACAGACACCCCCCTCAAAAGGAGCCAATCTGACTAGGACTTTAGATTTAGACTGTCCCCAAAATATTTAGACATTATGCTCAAATATTGATGAATTTTTTATTTTTCAGGCAGCTTATTGCTCATCTAAAAGTCTTTTCCAAATTCACCAACCCCAAAGCCTTGTACCTGGAGCCGGACTTACATGAACTTTACACGCAAGTGAGTTTACATCTTTTCCCCACATTCCAGTTCATTTTACCAACATGAGCAGCACACGACTGACACTACCACTTTCCTTGTTTAGCTTCTGTGCCACAAAGACCAGCAAATACAAAAGGTGGCTCTGGACTGCATGATGACATACAAAGACCCAAACATCCTCCCTTACAAGTAAGTGCTCCACTGTCAACTTGCCTTTCACTTTTTCTACTGTTGCTGGCCTCTGTAATGACACCATAATAACCGATCATGCTGTCTGGAGGCATATGAAGAAAGCCCTTTATATTCAGAGGGAAGGCTGATGGTATCCCCCTGTATGGCTCATGTTTCTGTACTCGCTCGAAAAAGGCGGAATGTACGGACTGCTCCAAGATTCTGACTGATGAAATAGTCTTATTGTTACTCCATGACTCCATTATAGGCTTTACTTCACATCCCAGTGCTGCAATTTTCATTTAGTCATCAGATTTAAAGCACAGTGATGAGAAGGATCAAGCACCAACCTACTTTCCTTGGTCTTTAGCAGGGATATGATTTCAGAAGAGGCATTTTCTGTACCCATGTGGTAAAGCTAAATGTAGCTTGTTTGCTTTGGATTACATGCCATTGTTTAATACAAAGATAATGAAACACCTACTATGCCTTTACTTTTCCTGTTTGATGCAAAAACGATAAAAAAGGCATAATGTAGAGGGAGTTGGTGTTTTTTTTGGCAAAACCATCAATAACTTTACCAAATTCAGATTAAAATCAAGTCTATTTGCTTAAAATTCATGGTTGATCTTGATTAATAGTTTAGAGGTTGCACTTTTAGCCTCGTTTTAGCAGAAACACTTGCTTCAAAGAACAGCACCTCAAGAAATGATATCAGACATGTCAACAGCATGGTTATGATAGTTTTCTGAGCTGAAATGCATCTTAATTTCTAGGAATTTAAAGGACACAAGGTTTAACAATGAAATGTTTTTGGGTTTGTTTGTTTTTTGTTTTTTTTTGTTTGTTTGTTTTTCAGGGAGAATCTGGAGAGACTTCTAGACGATAAGCATTTTAAGGATGAGCTTATTCACTTCAACATCTCTGAGGAGGGAGTGGTTCTGGCCTCCCACCGCCCCAAACTAATCCCTGTGCTGATGAGGTGTGTGTGTGTGTGTGTGGGGTTTGCACTTTGTTCAACAGGGCTTCTGAGTTGTGTGTATGTAGGATTATTAATAAAAGAGACTAATGGCTGCTTCTGTGCAGGATCTTGTTTGGACGGATGCGCACTAAGGCTGGTAATAAACTTCAGGGGAAGGCAGTGGTTGCCTCACGTTCTTCCATTATACTCCGTTTCCTGGCAGGCTGCCAAGTGGAGGAGCTAGCCATGTTCATAGACCTGCTGCTGGAACCTGTCTGTCACCACAGCCAAGGTACTTGTGCACAATAGCAACCAGCCAAAATAATAACATCACATCACACTAACCATCGCTAGTGGCTATTACCATGTTAAAAACTACTAAATCCCTTCCTACATTCAGGGATATAAAGTGTGAGTATACATTATAGCACTGATAAAGTGTAACCCTGTGTTTCCTGCAGGAGCGTGCCTGGCTGCAGTTGAGAGGGCTGTAGCTGAGACGGACTCCTCCGCTGTTCTTCCTCTGGGTCGCCAGCATGGTCTGCTTAACGTTATAGATGTGGTGCTCAACAAACTGGGCCATCTGATCCAGTGCTACCTACCGAAGTTGCTGCAAATTTTGCTGTGTGTAACTTCCTCTGTGGCCTGCCTGCTGGAGCACAGAGAGCAGGTGAGCCACAACTTTTTAGGAGAAGATGGAAGAATAATTATAGGAATGAACGTACCTTAAAGACTGTATACTACTTTTTAAAATCCCTCCCTAATTTTTTTTTTTTTGTAATGTGTGGGTGTAGCTGAAGCCTGGCTGTATCAACCCTCTGAAGAACCTGAGGCGACTGGGGCTTCTGCGCATTCAGGACTTCTTTGACACCTTCGAGTCCTACTGCTTCACTGATGATGAACTGGATGCTGTGTTCCAGGCTTTGGTTTGGCCTCAGGTATGAAGTGTGTGTGCAAATGTGAGAAACTACATCAAACATTCTTCACCTCTGTGGTATAATTCATGCATTTCTGGTCTCTCAGTCATTTGCCTTGCTGTCATTTAGGTGGGCCGTTTGCCCTCAGAGAGCACGTATGCTCCCACACCCCTTCTCAAGCTCATCCACGTGTGGAGCAAGAACGCCAGGTGACTTTAGCATACACCATGATCAGAACTACTCACGCTCTCTTTTTTGGATTTTTAGAATTAAGGCATAGAACTGTCAAGCTCTTCTTTTCTCTTTCTTATCAGTTAAATCCTTGCTGCTAGTTGCTGCATGTTCATGGAGACTGTACAGAGATCAGAACGTCCTCTGCTGTTGTAAATTAGATATTTTGTAATTGTTTTGTATCATCTTTTCCACTGTCAGGTATTTCCCTTTGCTGGCAAAGCAGAGGCCTGGCCAACCAGAGTGTGACGTTTTGCACAATGTCTTTGCCCTGCTTTCGTCCAAGAATGTCTCTGCTAGCACAGCGGCCTTAGTCATGGATATCTGTGAGAGCTTGCTGAACACACCAGACTTTGAACCCTCTGAGACTGAGACAGAGCTCAGTATCAGCCACTGTGTGATCCCTGAACCTGCCCAAAACATCACCACAGGTAGAGAGCAGGCATGTCTGCAATGTTCTTTTGGAGTGAAGTTCTTGTTCTCTAAATCTTGTGCTGGTTGATATGGCCAAGAATTATAAATCAATACATCTCTCCCTTTCATTCAGTAAAGACAATTTTCAGTATCTAGATCATTAGTACATGTTGTTCAGTTTTAGTCTAAAATGTGTTTTAAACGTAAATGAATCCGGATACATTTCTCTTAAATTCGTTAAATGAACCAGGAGCACGTTGCAGAAAATGCATGACCTTTTTCGCAGTTGCTTTGATTTCCTTGCACTTTTCTTTAAACGCAGAAAGATGAAATAATATCTACCTCCTTGTCTCCACACAGACTCTTTGACTGTGGGTTCAAGGCTGCTCTTACCTCACATTCCTGCTCTCCTGCAGTATCTCAGTGGAGTTGTGCTGAAATCAGATCACCTCAAAAAGAACAAGTTCCGAGCTCAAGTCAGCAAAGAGCTCAACATCCTCTCCAAGTATGCTTAGTTTTGCTACTTTTAGTACTCAGGCTGTGACTGATTTTTTATGGTTTATATGTTGTGATGTATAGTCTTGTTTTTTTTTCTGTTGCAGGATCAGCAGGTTTGTCACTGACAAGGAACAGAGCTCAACACTCATCACTCTGCTGCTGCCATATCTTCACAAGCCAAAGAATGCTCAGGTATATTATATCAGCTGATCCATATCAGCACTACAGAACAGGTGTATCCGGCTATTTTGTTTGATAGGTTTCTTAAATGTATATATTTTCTTCTCCAATATAGGAGACTGAGTTGGACATTCTGGGCACAGTGCACAATCTTTTGAAGCAGTGTTCCGAGCCCAGTGTCTTCCTGAAACCTCTGAGTAAGCTGTTCTCAGTCATCAGCAGCAAACTCTCGCGCCAGGCACTGTGTGGGGTCTTACAGGTCAGCTGCCCATTGTCATGTTTGCTTTAGAGCTTTCTTTGCCCAGAGCCTACCTCTAATATCTCTCTCTCTCTCTCTCTCTCTCTCTCTCTCTCTCTCTCTCTCTCTCTCTCTCTCTTCTCTCTCTCTCTCTCTCTCTCTCTCTCTCTCTCTCTCTCTCTCTCTCTCTCTCTCTCTCTCTCTCTCTCTCTCTCTCTCTCTCTCTCTCTCTCTCTCTCTACACAGACTCTGTCAGAACTGGATGTTGAATTGAGTACATTACAGATATTGCTGTGCAGGTAAGTAACTAGTTATAAAATGCACAAGTGGATCTCACTTTAGGTTGAGTGTCAGACAAATTACTTTGAAAAGCAAGAGTTGTTAACTTCTATCTGCCAAGTTCTGATTAACAAAGGTTAAAGGAAATGAAATAAATTCACTTTTTTTCTTCGTTCAGTTTTATCTTTGGTGCATGAGAATTGCTTTCCTTCTGCATCTTCAACTGAAAGTGTGCAGCATTGCCAGGCATAGTGAACTGTTTCCTAATAGAACAGTTCAAAAAAAGTAAAGAAAAAAAAGGTGCTTTGAGAGTGGTATCAACATTGACTGCAGTGTATGGGTTAATTAATTAATTTTTAAAATGTGTCAAGTCTAACACAAACAACTTGACAGTGTGTGTATGTGTATATATATGTACGTTCAATGCTGTCAGTAGATGAAGTGGAAACATATATAATATATATCTATATAAATATATATAATGACGCTATCTACAAAGTATAACTTTGCTTTTATGCAGCCGGAGCATCAAGGTTAGTGATGTTGCCGAGAATGGTACTAAAACATTTCAAATAATAACCCATCAAATTCTCACTGCTATTTTATGTCTCTTTTGAAAATCTCCCCCTGTGCTGTCCTCACCCTCTCCGTCTTACCCTCCCTTTTCTGCTGTGCTCCAGCTCAATGCCTTTGACAGTCGTCATCTGGATGAGATCCACTTTGACGTGCGCCTGCTGGCTTTCCAGAAGGCCATTAAACACATCAGTGAAATGAGTGTGCTGGACATGAAGTACCTAACCGCTGTCATGCACAACTGCTTCCACTCCTTTGAGGTAATTTGGTGTGTGTGTGTGTGCGCGTGTTTGCCTCATACAGTTCCACACTCTCCTATTTTCTAGACAGTGCGAAACATGCTTCAAGCTGTATTGTGTCTTGTTTCTTTGTGCTTGCTAGATTGGAGACATGTCTCTGGCAGACAGTGCCACCTTGTGTCTGTCCACTGTAATCTCCCAGTTGGCTGCAGTGGGCTGCCCAGAGCAGGAGTACAAAGATATTGTGCAATATAATGTGCTGGATGCTGTAAGGAGGGGGCTGAAGAGTAAAAAAGAGGTACATGCTCATAATTACATTAGATATAGCTAAGAGCTGAGCTGTAATGACGCTGATCTATATCATAAATAAGGGAATAAAATAAATCACGATTCCATGACCCTGTTCTTGAAATGTAGAAAATATTTATTGTATCATGTCTATGAGCAAGAACAAGTGGAGTGGAAACATTTAGTATAATATTGATATACAAAGATAAATTCTATCATTTGCATAATTTTTATAATGTTGATGGTTTTAATATTTATATTTTATATTGTTTGTAAATATTTATATTTTATTTTAAAAAGGAGGACTGTAATTCAAATTCTTTTGGTGGTGTTGATTAACGTTGAGACAATAGTCCAGTCAAATACACAAAGTTTCTTCCTCCTGCAGAGCGTGAGGAATGATTACACCACGATTCTGGCCTGCCTGGTTAAAACCTTCCCCAACCGCTCAGAATTCAGGGATCTCGTGCAGCTCACCAACTACAGTGATCCGGACTCGGACTTCTTCGAGCACATGAAGCACATTCAGGTAAAGGCACAGCCATCCATCCATTATCTGCCGCTTGTCCCAAACGGGGTCGCGGGGGGGTGCTGGTGTCCAACCCAGCGCACACAGGGCAAGGACGGGGGACGCACCCTGGACAGGTCGCCAGCCCATCGCAGGGAGGAGCGGGACGGGGACTGCACCTTGCTCAAGGGCACCTCAGGGCAACCCAGTGGGAAGGGGTTCGAACCCCTGATCCACCGATCACATGGCTGACACCCTAACCACTAGGCCACCGCTGCCCCGGCACAGCCATCTGGATTTTAATAAAATTTTCAACATGAAACAGCATGAGGGATGGGCATCGTTTAGTGGTAAGCGGTGGTGATGGGAGGGGTTAGAAGGTGGGCAAACGTGCTCACCTTTCAACAGAAGATTACAAGATGAGTGAAGCCATGTCATAAATGAGACAGTGTAGTAACTGCTCCATGAGGCAATGGTGGGTACCTCCAGGCTCAGTGTCTCATCTACACTGCACTCTCTCTTTCTCTGTGGTGTGCAGATCCACCGGCGAGGAAGGGGACTCCGCAGGTTTGCTAAGCAGCTGACTGAAGGCACGGTGGTTATGTCCTCCCGCTCCTTGCAGAACTACATCATGCCTTATGCCATGATTGCCCTATTTGATGAGAAACTACTCAAGGTAGTTATGACAACTGCTGGTGCTTTGCACTAATCTAAGATATTTTTTTTAGGTTATGTCTGTAAATCAGCTTATTTTCTGAAATGAACATTGAAATGTTGTGTTTGCAGTATGAGGCTATGACGTCTGCAGCAATTGAAGTTCTTGGAGCAGTGTGCAAGTGCCTTACTTGGTCCAAGTACCTCTACTACCTCAAGCACTTTATCCATGTGCTACAGATGGGTCTGGCTGAGCAGAAAATGGCTGTGAAGTATGTGTTCGTTCTTCATCTTAGAGGCTCAAGCGTAGTCGAAATGTGACGTTAACAGTGGCTGGTTTCTTTCACTTGTACAGTTTGCTTGTGACCGTTCTGGAGGCATTCCATTTTGACCACGAGACTCTGAGCAAAGAAATTGAGGCAGCCAAGAAAAAAAAGGCTGATGGTGAGTGAGACAACTAATCAGATGCTATCCTGCTGCAATAGATGTTAACTTCACAAGCCTGGCCGACAACTTCCAAAAGAGGACACCTTTTCCTTTCTTCTTTCATTGCCAGAAAAAGCAGAAATCATAGTTAACAAAAATAACACACACACACACACACAAAATCAGTGTTTCTTATCTCCTCTTTCCAATCTTAAACCCAGTTACAGTGAAGTGAAATCTCTAACTAAAGGTATTTTTAAAGCTCTAAATGACTGACATGAACATTCATGCTTGTAATGCCACAAATACCTCAGCTTCCTTACATACTCATTTCTTGTCCATAAAAAAGTGAAAATGGAGAGAAATAACTTTGCAGGATCTGCAAGACCACAAAAACAAACAGCTGCCATAATAGCAATTAAAATGATCTTTTTTGAGAGTGAGACATGAAACTCACAAATTTGAAATCTGACAAAAAAGCAGCTCATCACTGTTTTTAAAGAACTGTTTAAAAACCAAAAAAAACAAAACAAAAACAGTTCCAGAATACAAGAGAAGTAGGATGACTTTTAGGATCAGTTTTTTTCATCCTGAAAATGTAACAAAATAGGGGAAAAGAATACAATAAAAAAGTGTCAAAATAAATAAATATGTATAGATTTTAATAAATGTGTGTTTATATATGTGTGTGTATATGTTTATCTAGTTCTAGTAACAATAGAACATGTTTATACTAAAATATAGAGTGGCCTTTAGGGCAGGCAAAAAAATATATAATTCTATAGATATGTAAATATAAATCATACAGAGAAATGCAGTTATATGAAAAAACAGCAAGAACGGGGGTTAAAAAATGCTGAACATGAGTAATGGGGAAGATAGATTTTTTTTTTTTTTTTTTTAAAGCTGTTTCTTACAGACTGTTCACTGTGATTGACATCTGATTTTACCTGCAGAGTTAAGTGCTGTTGGTTCGAGGGCAGAAGAGGAGCAAACAGAGGTCATGGATTCAGAAGAGAGTGATCTTGAGGATGCTATGGAAACTAATGGTGCTGATGCTGTTGCCCCTGAGCCTGTTGCCATGGAGACTGAAGTCAGCGATATTTTCAAGGCAAAGGAAGGCAAGGCGAATCAGTTAAAGAGGGCTCCCCCTGTAGTTAACAGTGGCCTTCCGCAGAGCAAAGAGGAGCTGGAGGCTCTCATCTCCTCCATTCACAGAACTGTTTCTCAGAGTGTTCTTCCCAGGCTACACAAGTGTCTTATAGCCAAGGTCAGTGCTCGGGTTCTACTGGATCTTTTAATTGCATAAGCTGTAATAACTAGCTGACCTGACTTCTTTGGTTTAAGGGTTGAAATGGCTGCCTCTTAGCAGTGATGCTGCATGGATTAGTAAATGCAACTGAAGCATTTTTCCTTTTATTCACAGGTGAAGAGAGATGATGAACATAAGGCAGTGAAGTCAAAGGATGTGAAAGAAGAAGAAGTGGCCAGAGTGCCTATTGCTTTTGCTATGGTTCGAGTTATGCAGTCTCTTCCACAGGAGGTCATGGAAACCAACTTGCCAGGGTGTGTATATCAGAAACTTTTTTGATCAGTATCTATTAATGCACAATGATAACAAATTAATGTTTCAGCAGATAATAGCTGAAAGCATTTATCAACATCAGACAAATGTTAAGGATTTACCAGTATTTGTTGAACGTGATATTGGGTGACACATTAATTGTTCTGTGAAAGACTCAAAAAACTTAGGAGACATTTCACCACTTTATTAAAATGTGTTAATTTTATCTATTTTTATTCACTTGTTACCGCACAGAAAACTACTTTCAGTAGCAGTCTCTGTAAAGCAAAAAAAATCTGACTTATAAATGCATTTAATTATAAAATCAGGAAGTTACCGTTATGGTGTAAAGACGGGGTGTTCCTTTAGAATGATCTGTCTGCTTGAAAAGATCACCAAAAGCCCTTGAACAAAAAACATTTGATTTTATAACACTTTTTTGGGGGCAATTTCCCACTAATCCAAAAACCTTACTGAGATGATTATTTGATATCAGCAGTAGCCATTAATTTTGACAATGTTGGATTCTTCCTATGCATTAAGCTGATGCAAAATACATAACCCCATTTGATTTAGATAATAACTGAAACCGATGAACACTGACCACACATTTTGTTGATGTGTCATTCCACTGACTATTCTATTACATCCTATATTTTACATTTACATTTTCTACTTAACACATACAGAGTGCTCCTCAAAGTGTGTGTTCACCTCAAGAGTCGATTCCAGGAGATCCGTGATGTAGCTCGAAACACTCTGATCAAGATTATTGAGGCTTTGGGACATCGTTACCTGCAGTACCTTCTCAGAGAGATGCATGGTGTTCTTGTAAAGGGTTACCAGGTAAAAATAGCTTTGTTTTCTAATGCAAATAGCAACTAATTGCTGCAAGAATGCAGAATACAATTTTTTATTTATTTATTTATTTATTTATTTTTTTAGATCCATGTGCTGACTTTTACTGTGTACCACCTGCTTGCAATCCTGAGACCATCCTTGAAAGCAGGAGACCTTGATCCCTGCTTGGACATCCTAGTAGAGGTGAGTCATGCTGCCGGTAGCTTGATTTATATCAGCTTTGAATGAGTGCTCTGAGTTGGCTGATGTTGAGAAATCTTCTTAGATCTTCAACAACGAGCTGTTTGGGTCCCTTGCTGAGGAGAAGGAGATCAAAGGCATAGTTTCTAAGGTGATGGAAGCCCGTCACAGCAAGAGCTCCGACTCCTATGAGCTCTTAGCCCAGTTTTGCAGCCAGGATCGTGTTACTCAGCTGATCGTGCCACTCAAAGAGGTAAGCTTGTGATCAGGCACTAGTCTCAGTCTCGGATGCTGTGTCTAAAGAGATGCACGGATTTTATGTGTATATGTACAACTGTCATTTCTCAGTTCTGGCTTTCAAATCCATCATGGCTGAGCTATAATATAACATGGATGCATGCTTCTTTGTTAACCTTGGTTTCTTTTCCTTATTTACAAAGCTGTGGTATATCAATTTTGTAATAAACAAGTAAATAAATTTTCTTAATTCTTGCTTAATATGTTCAATAGCAGCCCAGCTGTCAATATGCACCTCCAGTTTAACCAGCCTGTATGCTGATTTACATAAAAAGTTCTAAGTAGGTTGGTAAGTCAGTAATTAAGAAAGTGGATAAAATATGTAGTAAAACAAACTAAAATGAAGCAGACTTCATGTGCACTGAACAAAAAACACTTGTAGTCTCTGGAGAACTGGCTTACAGGTTGCACACCAGGAATGTGTCAGCATATTTCTGAAGTGGCAGATTTTTATCAATTAGATGGTGTTGCCAAGTCTGTGAATTTTGCATGTTTTGTTAAGCACTTCCCAGACTTGATTTGACTTAGTTGAAACTTTAAGAACAGGTCAAAATGATGCTATAAAGATTACTCAGTTAAGCTTTAGTTGCACTACTGCATGCTTTAAATCACTGAACATTTAAAATCAAGCACATGTGGCTCGTTTAGATGTGCTGTAATGGGGCTAAAATGCTCGGGTATGGTGTAGGGCATGGTGTAGTGATCCAGTCTCCATGATCAACACTTCTCTTGGAAAGAATCACATTGTGAGACCCCTTTTTGGCAAAGTGGACAGTATACAGCCATTTTTATGGATGAAGCCAAATTCTCTAGTCAAAAATCTGGCTTGTGAGTCTAATCAAACACAAGATGAGCTCAGTCTAATGATGTTTGTCCATCACCTGTTTGTTGTCTGTCTTTTGGCTAGGTGTTGGAGAACACTGCCAGCTTGAAGGTGTCTAGACGAGTGAATAGCGTTTTAAGAAGGGTGGTGGCGGGGCTTCAGTTGAACCAGAGCATGACCCCTCAGTCCATTCTACTGCTGAGCCATGGCCTGGTCAGCCAGAGCCTGCCTCTCATCACCAGCAAGAGCAAGTATGTTAAGTATACATAGACACACAGGGTTTCTTGGTGTTTTATGACATTGAAATAACACCATGCTCTTAATTGATACAGACAGAAGCCTGTTCCTCCTCGGGATCCCCGTCTGCCCCCTCCCAGCTGCCTGCTGTTGCCCCCCACTCCAAAGAGAGGAGGCCAGAAAGCAGCCATTAACAGCAAGACTAACTTGCACATCTTGGTTGACACTGGGCTTAGTGTAAGTATTCAAAATAAAACCACAGATCATCCATATATACAAAGACGGGAGACGAAAAAATATTTTTGTTGCTTAAAATACTTCAAGTGCATGTATCCACCTCAGTGTTACCCATGTCTTTTGGTACATATAGGGTAGTTGTCCATCTTCTTAATGAGATCTAATGTACCTTCATCTCTTGGTATATCTCTGAGTTTGTCGCAGTATTGCAGCCTTAGATCGTAAGATGAGAAAAGTTATATGGTTTTGCTAATTTTTTTTATTTGGGGCTTTGTCTGGTAAAGGACCAGGGGCACATGACCACCGTTACTTCCACTAAGTGAACATGTGTTTGTGTAAATCTGAAGTGAATATATAATTTATGTCTTGGAGGAATAGTATAAAAAAATATATATATACAGTGTAAAAAAAAAATTTTTTTTGTACATGTAGATGAATTTCCACACAAATCAAAGGAAAAGAAATGTATTACGTTTTGGTTTTCTTTTTTTTTTTTTATGGCTTTAATACTTATTTTGGGTGTTGTGACTCCAGCTGCTGCACTCTAGTTTGAAAACTTCTAAGATCAACTCCTCAGTGCCATCAATACGGGAGATGTTGGACCCATTTGTCTCTCTGCTGCTGGATTGTCTCGGCTCCATGCATGTGAAGGTTTGTCTCATGTCTTCCGTAGCGACTGGCTCTTCATTTGGGCATTAGTTGAGTAGCATTTGGAGGTTTATGTGAACATTATACTGCTGCACTCCATGCAATAGCTTTTCTGCGTTTATCCTGCTTGTACCAAAGAGTGACTCCAGTGGTGTGTGTGTGTGTGTGTAGGTGATCACTGAAGCTCTGCAGGCTTTTATCTGGATCCTGAAGTTTCCTTTGCCTGCTGTGGAACAGATGGCTGACCAGCTCACCAAGCAGCTCTTCGTCCTGTTGAAGGATTACGCCAAAGCAGGTGCTGGAAGAGGAGAAAACTTTGAGCTTGTCCAGAACTGCTTTAAGGTATGAGGAAGTGCAAACACACTTCTATGTAATCTTCTTCTAGATTCATTTTCATTTGAGAAGTTGAGTTAAAGTGTGATAGAACTCTGATCTGATGGGACAGTGTGCATGTCACCGCTAAACTTGAAGTATGTTTTGGGTGCTCTGCTCAAAATGATATCTATAATAGCTGAACTCGTAATGTACCAAAATACAAAATTTCACTGCTGCCAAAACCTGCCGCAACATGTGAAATATCCCTCTTTCTATTAATCACAAACAGTTACCGGAATAGTTAAGTTGCTGGGAAACATTGAGATGAATGGGCATTGACTGTAATGTGCTGTGAGCTAAAATAACCACTCTCTCTGGTACTGTACGGTTAAATAAAATATGATCAAATAACAAATAGTTTTGGCTTTTAGGTGACCTAAAAAAGGTTTCTGCCACAGATTAGCTCTCTGTATAATTTATATTTTGCTGCAAAACTTTCCTTTATTAATTAATTAAAGGATGAAGGGCAGAAGTGCACATATGATTTTACACAAGTAGACTTATTCTGTCTCCCTCAACATACGACAGTGGAGGCTTTGCTCTGTGAAAATGTTTCATCAGAATGCCTTGTTTTGTCTTGTAGGCCATAACGGTCCTAGTAAAGAGTGTGACCAAACATCCCATCACTGATACACAGCTGCAAGTGCTGCTGGGTTATGCAGAGGAGGACATCTATGATAATTCTCGTCAAGCCACTGCATTCGGACTGCTTAGGGTAACCGCTGATTGTTAAGTAAAGGTTTTGTTGAACTGCTGTACTCTTAACTGTAGCCATATTGAATGTCATGTCTTGCAGCGTTTAATTGATACTGGTTAGCAGTTTTCCTTTCCCTGTGCTTTAAAAATGCTTCATGCCTCATTATTTAGTTCTTGTTCTACAAGTGTTTAGACACGAAGTCTTTTATATGAAATGCTTGTTGAATTGTTTGTGTTTGGTGATTTTAGGCGATCCTCTCCAGGAAGCTTGTAGTGCCAGAGATGGAAGAGGTGATGAAAAAAGTGGCCAAACTGTCTGTAAATGGAGCAAATGAGCAAGTGCGGGTTCGCTGCAGACAGGTGGGTGAAGTTCACTACATTTCCCCATTTATTAGCCACCACGAGGTGGATGGGAGTTTATGGTGTTCAAAGAAGAGTAAAACTGGAACTTGGATCCATATGAATAGATGAGGAATTAAGCTCATAAGATTAAGGGGTCATTTTACCACTTTTTTAAAAATGATTCTGTATAATGATGTTTATAAGCAGTGACTAAAGTGAAAGTGACTATTCTTGTCATTGTCGTGCGTGTACACGGCCGGCACAACACACGGTGAACCACAACAAAATTGCAGCTCTGCATTTAACCCACACACACAACACGTGCAGTACGGGGCAGCAATTGAAAGCGCCTGGGGAGAAGTGATGGGGACGATACCTTGCTCAAAGGTACCTCAGGGCAACCTACTGGTCTGGGATTCAGACCCACAATCTTCTGATCCTGGGGCCAACTCCCTCACCACTAGGCCACCACTTGCCCAAAGTAATGGGTGGTTTGATGTGGAATGTTGTACTTTGGACCTGAACGAACAGATTTTCCTTACAACAGTGGCGATAGAGTAATAATAGCCCATTATGTCTTCAGTGCAAGAAAAATCAACCCTTATCAAACCCTTATCATAGGCAGACATTCTTGCACAACAGTTCTGTCAGATCTAGAGTTATGTGGATTTGGTTTTTGCAAAATAAAAGGTCTGATTTAAAATTTGGCCTGCCCTGATGTTGAGGTTATGATGGGGTGATAGGTTAGGGGTAGGACGATCAGCTGTGAGCCTAGAGTTTGTGGGTTTCTCTATCCTAGATCCACCATTTGGGTTCTTGAGCAAAGCCCTTAAACCCAAGTAATTCTAAGGGAAGGTCATGAGGCAAGGTACATCACTCTGGAGCATCTGATAGATGCAGTAAACTTAATAGATGATAAACAAGATCATTTTAGGTTTAATGAAATTTCTGCCTCTTTTTTTAAATATTTTTATTCTAAGATCTACCTGAAGTATCTCATGGACTATCCACTGGGGAATAAGCTGAGGAACCATTTTGACTTCATTGTCGCTCAGCTCACGTAAGTCTCAACATGACTCCATTATCAAACTGCAGAGACTTTTTAAAATGAGAATTGCTGAAGTAAACATTGAGTTTAGGAGTAAACATGTTGCCACTATGAATGTGAACGGTGCTTATTTTTCTCAATTCTGTAGTTATGAATATGACACTGGGAGACAGTCTGCCCTTGAGATGATGGCCTTCATTTTCCAAACATTCCCACAGGTATCTCCTTACTTCCACACTTCCGTAGCAGTGTTTCAGCTTTTGTTTTTAAGGCTGATTTGTGGCCTTCTTGTGTTGTATTGCACAGCCTCTTCTGCTGGAGCACTGTGGCCTGTTTTTTGTGCCTTTGTCGTTGGCCATGGTCAACGATGACTCACAGCGCTGTAAGAAAATGGCCGCCCTCGCCATCAAATCATTGTTGGGTCAGTTAGATGTGAAACATCAGAACTCGATGTTCACCTTGGTCAACAGCTGGCTGACTGGAGAGAAGGTGAGCTGAAGATTGTTGTTGTGTATGTGAGTGTTGTACTGGTTTATGTCCTAACCAGTGTGTTCTGTTTGTTTGTAGATGGCTTTGCGGAGGCTGGGGGCTCAGGTGTGTGGGCTGTTTGTAGAGGTGGAAGGAGAGAGCTTTAATCGCAGGCTTGATGCTCTGCTGCCTCTTATAGAGAAAGAAATTAACACCACCAACTTTGAAGACGTGAGTACTGTGTGCGCTTCTTTAGGGTATTTTTTATTGAATTTAACAGAAGAGTGTGCATGTTGATGTGAAGTAGCTCTAAATGTGTGCACACCTGAGGAGCTATACGTCCATTTAGCTTTTGTTAATGTATTTATTTCGTTATTATTCTGTTGTGAATTTTATATATATTTTTCTTAACATCAAAGTATGAAAAACACAAAAATTAACAAATGAATCAAAAATAAGGTACACGAAACACTTAAGTACACGAGTAGATAAAGGTGTAGTATGTAGATTTTGGAAGAAAATAACTGCAGGAAGAAGGAATAACGGTGTTCCATGTAAGTTCATGTAAAAACATGTATTTTGGAATCAATTGTGTTCAGATTGAGGAAGAAGATGATGAAAAGGCGGCGGACAGGTTGCTCTTCTGCTATCTCACCCTCATAACCAAGCTTATCAAAGACTGCGGGTTCTTGGAGCTTCACAAACCTGCTGACACGCTGTCCAGCATCTGGGGTACACACACACACACACACACACACACACACACACACACACACACACTAACGCACACTACTTTAGGATGACTTTGTTCTATCTGCAGTTGCTGATCCTTTGCTTTTCAAATTTCAGGACACATAGAGGCTCACTTGCGATATCCCCACTCCTGGGTGTGGCTTACTGCCTCTCAGGTCTTTGGCTTGCTGTTTGCAGCCCACAAACCAGAGCAGCTGCTGTCTCTGTGGCACGCTAAGGGGAATGGCCCCCAAACTGATCAGCCTGTGGCCTCCTTGTTCCTCACAACCAGCCTGGACAAAAAGGTGAAGGTCTTCAAGGCCTAAATTACCAGCCTGTTCTCCACAAATTGGGCTTTTTGCCTGAATGTGACACGGATCTCATTTTTTTCTGAGCATTTTGGACACAACAGTCTGATCTTCTCTGTCCCGCTTTTATATGCATTCCTAGGTCAAGTGAATATCCATGATGTGGCTGTAATTTTAGAGGCTGGGCCGCACTAAACAATTAAAAGAGCTGTATTCGATTTAGACGATCAACTGAAACCTGTCGTTCACTCTTTCTGTCTTGTTCAGATGAGGGAGCTGGTGCTGTCGTTCTGTCACCAGCTGCAGTCAAAGTTCCTGGACACTGCTGCGGGGGAGCAGGTACGTTTCTGAAATGTAACCAATAGTAAAATGCAGAATAACATGAAGAACTATGTGAAAAATTCTGTTGCATGACTGTTGTAATTTGATCTTGTCAACAGGTAATTAAGAACCTACTCTTCATAGCCAAGGTGATCTACCTTATCTCGCCTGAGACTGACTCGGTAGAGGATGATGAAAAAGAAAAAGGTGCCAAGGATGGGGAAACTGAAGATAAAAAAGAGGAGGAGGAGGAGGAAGACGACGATGAGGCAGAAGAGCAGCACCAGAAGCAAGAGGAGTATCGGCCACCCTCTCTCCTCTGGGTGATGAGGAAACTGTCACTGTCGGCCAAAAGAGAGGCAGCTGACACACCCAAAGTGCCATTGAAGGTGCTTTTAGTTATTTATTTATTCCCCCCAAAACGTACTATAGTTTTTTCCAGATTTTCTAATACCCTAAATCAGTGGTCCAGTCCTGCTCTTACCACTGTATGCTACATTTTAGATTTTTTCAATATGTGAAGAAAGCCTTCCAAGCATAATGTAGTATCAGGTGTAGTAACTGTTCTTATCGGATACGTCTCTTGTATGAGGACTGCATAATAAATTGATGTTTAGAACAGGGAGACAGAAAAGGAGCTTGCGCTCGTCCACTCCATGCTGTGCTGTGTTTCACAATGACAGTCACTTTCACTTCATAATGTAACTGTTTGACTGGAAGCAGGTGAGCCAGGAAAATATCAAGTGCCACTGTGAGGCCAATAAAATTATAATTTTAAAGAAACCAAATTAGGCTTGTAGACCATATTGTCTCATTTAGCTACCAGAAACAAATGCTAAACTATTCATTTTTGTGACTTTTTTTTTTTGTTTGTTTTGTTTTTGTTTTTAATGACCCCAGCCTTGACAGTTGGATTTCTAAATGGTGCTGATAACTAAAGGAATGACCTGAACTGGTCAAGAACAATATGGGAGTTTAGGGAAAGTTCAAAGTATCAGTGAGAAGCATTTATGAATATTTTTTTTTTTCCCCCCTTCAGCGAACATGTGTGTTTAAGTTCTTGGGCGCCATGGCTGTTGACTTGGGCAAAGAGCATCTTGGCCCTTACCTGACAACCATCATTGCTCCACTGTTCAGAGAGCTGGACAGCACTTACGCTGATCAAGGTAGCCATGTCATTTAGTCTTTTTAAATGATTTAGAAAATAAGTACCTACTACTCAGTGACTGATGCTGGTAGTACATTATTATGAACATTAGTTGAGATGACGTAATTTCCTAATTGTTCTGCTGTTCTGGCTTGGTTATCAGACCCCACATTAAAGAACCTGGCACAGGAGCTCATCGAGCTGCTTAAGAAGCTGGTGGGCCTGGAGAAGTTTTCGCTCGCCTTTGCTGCTGTGCAGAAGGAGGCCACACAGAGACGAGCCTCACGCAAGAAGCACAAGGCCCTGCAGGTAAGCATATCAAAGGAACTACTTACATCAATCTGAACAAAGTAAGAGCACGTTCAACAATGTCTTTGCTTTTATGGTGTTTATTCATTTTCCTTTTCTTTTTCAGGCTGTTGTCAATCCTGATGTTGCTGCTAGAAAAAAGATCAAGAAGCAACAGAAGAAAATGGAGGTCAAGAAGAGAAAAATCGAATTTCTGCGGCCAGCACACAAAGCAAAGAGGCATAAAAGCGCCTCACTGAAGGACTTGGCTATGGTGCAGTGATAACTTGCATAATGCCCAGTCACCTTTCATGTAAATGAGAAGGGTGTAAGTCCATCAGGTACAAGTGATGATGACCAATTTTAACAAGGTTGCTTAGAGGATTCTTGCACTACGGGATTCCAACGTTTGTCATTTTTAGGCAAGATCTTTCTAAACAGTGGTTAGTTGTGCAGTTTAATGTACAATGTTTTCTTATAGAAATAAATGCATATGAATGCATAACCTATTCCCAGCCATACTGTGGTGCAACACAACATACAAAAAAGCGTGGGTCATACAAGTTTATTAACCATAGAATTGTTAACACAACCCGAACTCAAGTCTCCACTGCACATGCTTGTATATAAATACGCAATGACAAATCCATCGCCTACAAATGACAGTCTTAAATAGCAAAATTACCAAATTACCACTAAATTACCAAAGTCAGATACCAAAGCTGCAAAACTGATTAAGTGTGCGGAGGGGAAGAAGCAACCATAAGGCAGGAGAAGTGTCCTAGTCACAGTCTGGTAGCAGGCCTGCAAAGGTGCAAAATACAAGCAATAATCCAAAACTACAAGACAAAAAGATTTAGTGGATATGTCTCACAGGAACAAACGGGTCTAACGGGCCGGTCTGGACAGTCATCAAAACCTGAACTATTTATTCTCTGGAGCTCATGTAAAGAAAATCCTGCAGCAGGGCACCTCTTGACTTTCAGTTATTTGGTTGTACTGTCACTGTTCCGTTACTGCAGTATCTCCTCTTAGCTGAGGGGCTGGAAAAGGACTATAGCCTTCATATACAGGAGAGGAATGCAGTCACGGGTCCAAAGGGCACCCGGCAAGTCTTTCAACAGGGGCTCAGAAGACGGGAGTATTTACAGGAAGGGGTGTGTGCAATTATTGCCTGCTCTTCAGGGACTCCACCAGCCTGTAAAGAAACAGCATAAGCATAAGCTCTGGTGTTTATTTTTTTTGTTAGTAAAAAAGACATGACTGTCCATTCATAGCAGACAACCCTATGCAAATACGTACCATTCCATGGCCTCATCCAGACCTGTTCCTTTGGTAGCAGATGTTTTAAAAATCTGCCACTTCCTGTCTTTGAGCGCAGGTAAGCCTAGGGAATTGGCCACCTCAGTGGGTGTCATAGCCTGCTCCATATCCTGCTTGTTGGCAAACACTACAAGGATGGCCTTCTTTAACTCTTCCTCCTGTAGTAGAGGAAATAATATCAAATCTGCACAAAAAAGCAAGCCTTTAAAAGCGCACCAGCGAAACGACCTACCTCCAACATGGCCACCAGCTCAGATTTTGAGATACCCATCCTGTCGCGGTCACTGCTGTCCACAACATAGATCACCGCGTCTGTGTTGGAGTAGTAGCAACGCCAGTATGGCCTAATACTTGTCTGCCCACCAAGATCCCATACTTGGAATTTCAGGTTCTTGTAAGTGACTGTTTCAACGTTGAAACCGATAGCTGTGTGGGAAATCGATTGAAGCTTAATATCGTGGATAGGAATTATTCTAAAAAACAAACCTAGGGGGAAAAAAGAGGGTTAAAAAACAACTTACTGGGGATTGTAGTGACAACTTCTCCGACTTGCAGTCTGTAGAGTATGGTAGTTTTGCCGGCTCCGTCCAGACCCAAGATAAGAATCCTCATCTCTCTTGTGCCAAAAAGGCCAGAAAACAAGCTGGAGAACAAGCCCCCTGAATGGAGAGAAGTACATCATTATCTTCCCAGAACTAAAGTTCATGGAGTGGTCCATTCACTCTTCCATTATCTGGAAATTCAGCCATTATCTGAGCTGCTTATATTCATGATTACAAGTAACCAGAGTACACACGGACTATTTAGTCTACCCACCTGTCCGGTTTACACCCTGACAGGCAGGTTTTGCACCCTTTAAACGAGGCTCCCGATTGTCCCACTTGGCTATTGGGCAGTGGAGGGGGGAGCCAAAACTTATCCCCCTACATCAGCATCTCACTGGGACTGTACCGAGCTATGATGCCACCAGAGAAAGGCTGCTGCTGCCTCCACAACATCAACACTGGAGGCGGATCGAGTCTGGGGGGACGCTTCTTGAAAATGTGGCAAATCAGACTAACGGCTTAAGCCAGTCACATTCACACTGGACGCTGTTCTCAAGACGTCCACAGCCGTTTAGCTTAGACGTTTGATGGTTTTCGGACCGCTGTCCCGTTTTATCAGCCACATATTAGCATAAGAGCTAAGCTAACTGAACGAGCCAACCCGTTTGAGGTTTTTAACCCAGCGAGCCGCCTCTACTGCTGGTGTTAACGTGTGAGCCGATTTTACTGAGTGTCTCATGAATCACGTGCGTGTCTTTGATCACAGACGGGATTAGTGTAAAAGTCACCAGATCAAACGATTCACAGCCTGTAGCATCGCTGTAAGAACACACCGGCAGCTCTGAGCCGGGCTATGAGTCTGAATTACTATCAAGAAGTGGTTATTAATCCGAATATAGAGTCGAAAGTTGAAAAACTCACCCATTTTAACTTCAGCTCCACACAGACAAACGCTCTGAGCGAAGCCGATAGCACTTCCGCCTACGAAGCTCCGAATGACGTGTCAAATCACGGCGCGTTTTAGTGCCCCAACACTGCCACCAATCTGCGCAGAATCGCCATTTGGGAGGAAATGTTTTTTTAAAAAAAAGCATATATATATATATATATNCACCAACTGTGCAGGGAGTGTCATTGTGACTCCACTTTCACTTACCTGATCCACCCCACACACACGCACACACACACACACACACACACACAAGTCTTCACTTTCTCCTACGCCTTAAGATTCTATCTTTAACTTGTTCTTTAAACCTCCTCCTCCTTTGCGTCTTATTCTTTTACCACAGCTTTCATTCTTGTTCTCGCCTAAACACAGGGACGTAGGTGGTTGTGAATGGGATGTCTGCATTGTTAGTGCCTATAAATATGCATGTCTAAGGTTTCAGTTTCATAACCTAAGGGCAATATCACGGCATCAAGCAAGCCCCGTTGCAAGCTGTTGTAATCCTCAGCTGCTCTGCAACTTCACTATATCTTTATAAAGCATATATATATATATATATATATATATATATATATATATATGCGCCTGTAATTTTTCATGTAATTACAAATATAATCAAAGGTTTTGCTCTTTTATACTATATAATGCTGATGAATATATTCATATTTTAATAACAATTAAAGATTATCATTGTCACAAAAAATGCTAATCATTAACATAGCATAGATTCGCTCAAAGAAATACAATCTGGTATGTCTTTTAAAAGTGAAACAGCTTTGCATGCCCTTTTCCAGCTGATTTAACATCTATTTCCATTTCTTCTGGTCCTCTGCATCTTCCTCCTTCAGACCATCTGCCTGCATGTCCTCTCTCACCTCGTCCATCAACCTCCTCTTTCGTCTTCCTCTTTTCCTGTTTCCTGGCAGCTCCATGTTAAGCATCCTTTTCTCAATAAAATCCTCATCTCCTGGACATGTCCAAACCAATGCAATCCTGCTTCTCTATCTTTTTTTAGCCAACAGAACCAGTAAATTAACGAAAGAAACAAATCCAAGCAGATGGCTGGTCGGAAGCCTCTTTAATTTGCATCTCTAGTCCCGCTGAGTGGTAAAGACCCAGCAAACTACAGAAATTAAATAAACTAAATTAAATAAACACTTTCCTCATCATGGGTCATGAGCATCCAGTTTGTTTAATAGGACTAATATTACTTTAATTTAATCAATATCTGAGCTTATGTAACTCAGCTTCCATTGGGTCACCAATGGAAACAAGTCTAGACTTGGATATTGTGATGTCACCACGTCATTCTATGACACAACAAGGAGTTTGAAAATACGTGTAGAATAATTACTGTCATACACGGGGACAGTCTGAATATTTGTTAAATGAGTAATGCTGCTTCTATCTTGTAATAAACCTCTAGCTTTTATTTTTAAGCATTTGACATCAATGTTTTTGCATATGTATGAATAAGGAATGCAATTTCGAAATTCACCCCACGTTTCTAGTTTTAATCATTCTTTCCTTAAATTCTTTATAACAGCTCAGGACAGCATAAAAGGTGAAAGGAAGCACTCCTTCCCCAAATGAACCTGAGAACCTGAGTAACCTCCAGAATGCTACAGGACGGTATGGAAGCCTGTTCCCGCTTTCCCAAGATCTCTGGAGCGCTACAGACAACAGAGACACTTCATGGCCAGAAACAACAAGACGACTAAGCTCCCAGTGATCCCGAAGACCACAATGAGGGCACCAAAAAAGGGATTAGTGCTAGAAAACCAGAGACTGCAGGAAATTCCACAGGGTGACAGAGCTGCAGCTCAGAGAACATTTGGGGTTGAATCACTGCTTAACCCATACCTGCCAAAAAAGCCCCACAACAAATTAAGCAACAGACCAAAGCGCCCAAGAACTGGAACGCGCTGTCACATTGAACTCATGGGACTCCCTCTGAGGCCCAACTACTTTCAGAATCCCTGGTAGGCCATTGAAGGAGGTGAATGAGAAAATCTCCTGAGGGACGAACGAAGCAAATATGAACAGAAGAGTTTTGTGGACAAGTGGTTTTTTGGACAGTAACCATGAGAACTTCAGACCTCAAGCTGCTCAAACTTGGTCCATGCCAAGCATGTAGATGTTGAGAACTGCATCATTATTCATCTCTCACCATCCAGGACTGCAGGTCTGAACACTATCTTGTTGCTGAAATCGTCACCCACAAACGCCTCTTGTCACTTTGCCACAGAATTTAATAATCCATCCATCCATCCATCCATCCATTTTCTGCCGCTTGTCCCAAACGGGGTCGCGGGGGAGTGCTGGGGTCCAACCCAGCGCACACAGGGCGAGGACAGGGGACGCACCCTGGACAGGTCGCCAGCCCATCGCAGAGAATTTAATAATATAATTTTTTATTTTTATATATAGAAAATTATATATATATATGTACATTATTTAATATCTATCATACCTTTTTCTTAGCATAAAAGGTACATTTCTGGTCCATTCTTCCACATGAATGCATATCTAAAATATGAAAACAATGGAAATAGCACAGCTCCCAATAAAATAACCTCTCTGAAGGAAAAAAAAAAGAGTTAGACCACCTCACTAACATCACAGAGACCATTTCATCAGTTTATTTAACAGTAGTAATAGTAATAATAGTATTTATACAGAAATAGCTTAGCTAATAACCCTAATTATCAATGTGAGTTCATCTGAATGCTGCAAATGTGTGTGTGTGTTAAACCTCTCTGAATACCAGACCAAACCCAGGTCTTATGCTGTCCTCTTTATGTTGTCTTTTCTCGTTCTTTATATTTTTAATATATTTTTTTATATTCTTTCTTTCTTTCTTGTTAAAGAGCCCTGTAACACCCGAATTTCTCATTTGTTGGATAATAAATTATTATGCTATTCTTTTCTAATGAAAATTACCACTTAAACTGCAAGTGATCAAATTTAATACATATAATTGATGCTGTTTTTCTAAAGAAAAATCTATTGAACGAAGTGTGAAAAAAGAAAAGAGGAGAGGGACAATACAACAAAACATGTCTTTATTGTTTCTTTATGTGCTACATGGACAGTCAGTCGAACAGTACAGAGGCCTGGTGCATGTGCTGAGTTCCTTCAAATGACACCAATCCAGTCTTTTGGGTTCCTGGTGCACCTTGGGATGCTGCATGTTTACCTCAGCCTGCCGCCAACCTTGCCCTTGCCACGCCCTTTGGCACTGCAAGAACGATAAAAGTATAATTCCGTTTTGTGTAGCGTCCTGTCATATTTACCAGAGGCACTCACACTGCATTAACATGCTGGAAACACGAATAAACTTTTCATTTCAATAACTTGATCAAATGATGGCTCCTACTTTGAAAATGGCTCGATTTAGATATAATTAGAATCATTCACAGGGAAAATTAGAATCAAGTAACAGCAAGATATAGTCAGCAGTGCAAAGAGCCAGGAAGGTTTCTGTTCAAATGAAACTACTTTAACCTTATAACCTTAGTGTCTGAATGAGTTTTCCACAATTTCTAAGCACTCTGCCTTGACAGCTAGCGTGAGTTTCAGAAACTGTGATTCAAATATTTGTAAAAGTAAAACATAAAAACACACGTTAGGATTAAAACACTCCCACAGCACGAGTCCCAAAACAAATTTACTTGCCAAACATGCTTAAGCAAGAATGCACGCAAGCTCTTGAATGCACCGCTTCCATGACTTCAAACTCACCGTTCCTTTTGAAGTTTCCCCACATCTGACCAAACAAATCCAACGACTGGAATTTCCATAATTTCCATAATTACTATGATCTACCTAGCGGTTATATTAACATTTGGATTTTTTCCAGTTGAAATATCTCCTTAGATTACATGATTTTTTAAAAGTCTAGACCTAGGCTTAATATGCACTTGGATGTTTTGGAAATCACAGTAACGGAAAGGGAGTGAAGGAGCCACAAATCCTGGACTAATTAGGATCACATTTCAAGGATCCTAAACTTTCCCCGCTCAATGCCTGCTAGCTTTTGGAATGAGCTGGACCACATGCTCCGAACTCTCTCCTGTGGGCATCTTTTGGTGACAAATGGTCTGGGCTTTCAGTCTCAGGCGACTAATGTTTGAAAGAGGCTGCACAACATACAAAATACTACAACTGCCAAACGTTCTACACTGATATTTACTACAAATGTCCTGGCACATCAATTCATTGGTTACATATTAGCTGTGTATTTACACACACTCGCCTTATACTTACCTTTATGTTGGGGATATTTTCATATAGTGTTGTTATAGTAGATATAGAAGTCTAGGCATTCTGAAAATCCATTTATTAACTCATAATTTCATTCTTGATGTTACAAGAGCTGCTCAGATCAAATCAATTACTCACTTACTAAGCTGATTGATCACTTTAGCTGCCAATGGAATGAAAAACAGAATGCAGGTCTTTATAAAGCTCACTTTGGACGTTTTCACTTTCATTCTATCAGGACCCAAGTAACTTTTATAACCAGTACTGAAAGAGAGAAATCTAAAGCAAATAATAAACCATATAACGATATGTATATATGTATATGATTACTTCTTGTTAATTGTTTAAAATTCAATTACGTAATTCTTAATATCAAAAGTAACATCTATACAGTTATACAGCATTCTCAATCATTTTAGAATCCAACATATTTTTGTCTCCTAGATTCCTATTAATTATTAAAAATGTGTATTTAATGTGTATTTAATCAAAATTTAATTACAATTGATTCCAAAGTCTTTTTCTATAGTGTATTGAGAAGCAATGAGTCAAGGAGGGCTGAGGTGTTATGATCACTGTTTTCCTAAAGACTATTGACTGGTTGATGTGCAACATCTGGCTAAGAGGCAAACAGTTAAAACCTTGTTACTGGTTGAGATTTTTTATCTCTGTGAAATCATATTATGTGTATATTATTCATGCATATATTGTGCAGCCCTATCTTTCAACCAAGCACTCTCATCAATCCAACACAAAGCATCATGGGCACATTTCTGAGTAGTTTATTTCTGAATGACGAGTGTGTTTCATTCCATGCATTCCATCGTGTATTCCATCGCAAAACCCTTTAACACCTGGGGGGAAGTGACCAGTGTGGCTCAATGGTACTTACCTTTGGTGATCCCTGACTCGAGCCAGAAGCTGAGTGATCTGCAAGATGGAACAAATATGGAAGCCTTGCTAAGAACCAAAGAAAACGTTGCTGAGAGCAGCAAAGAGAAAACCTGAGGGATCCAAGGAGACCACATGAGAACTGGAGCCCGACTAAACCCTGCTTGTCACTTGAATTTTGTCCACAGCTTCAACCAAGCGAGAGCTGAGACCAAAGATAAGTCTGACTACAGTTACTGACCACAGACTACACAAGTGAGGACACCATCCGCACAGCCAGTTACTTACAACTTTTGCTGTTCATTGATTCTGGACTGGAGAAGAGTCATCTGAAAGCAAGTCACAGATTTAGAAAGGCAACTCCAGGAACACTTAAGTGTACATTATGGAAGCTGCCCTTCAGCTATTGGATTGGTGATGTAGGACCCAGGCCTGCTACTTGACATCGACATAACTATGTTACAAGTTGTCATGACAAGTTTTCATGACAGATTATGTCCATAGTCGTGTCACTATTGATAGCAAATAGTGAAGTAAAAGTGACTTTTTTTGTCTTTTTGGAAACGCTACACACTGTGAACCACCATTAAAAGTTTAATCTGCACTCAACCAGTGTATCCAGTGCCCGGGGAGCATTGCTGGGTACAGTAACTTGCTCAAAAGTACCTCAGGGTAGCTTTCTTCTCTGGGACTCCAATCCATGACCTTCCAATTATGTTTCCTAACCAGTAGGCCACCAATGCACACCATGGCAGATACCTCAATATTAGTGTCATGACCTTAATGTGACCTTAAGCACTCTAGTGTCTGTTACTGGTTATAATAACATAGCATCACTCAGTTGTTTTTTTGCAGCATGTTCATATTTTGAATCTGTATAATTTTGACAGGAGACGCTTTTATGAAGAGATGTTATTTTAAGTTTCAGTTTATTTCTTTTGGAGTAATATTTCATCCTGTCTGTTTCTATTCATATTTATGTTTAAAAAAAGTATGTTTATTCTGTTTAATAAATATTAAAACCCTAAGGGCCTACATGTGAGCCCATGCTTTCATTTCTAAACTATGCAAGCTATAGTGAGGTTTAATTGTAATAGGCTTACACAACTAACTAACTTACAGCAATTAATAAATAATAACTTTTAATAATTGAAATTGATATTTAAGTCCAGGGTTCACTTCCTGATTGATCTAGACACATGACTTCTATGGTTATGATTAAAAAATGCTGGGTCAAATGATGTAATATCCCAGTCATTAGAGTTACACATTGTCATAGAAACAGGAGTTCAAATGTTATACAACATCTCAGTCTTAAAAGTTCAATAAAAAAAAAAAAAAGATTATACCACAAGACTCTGGCAGTACACTTACATCATATTTCTGTCTCTTCAGTTTCTCACCGAGGTCGAACTTCTCAGCTTCCAGCTCCATCATCCACTGCCATAGCTCGTTGGCCTTATCCCTGCAAAGTCAAGTCTGACACTCAATCACTGGAAACCACAACTAGATCTGAAAGCTCTCCAGCTCTCTAAGTGAGTAGTAGTGTGCCAGAGCAAGTTGGTTTTCTACAAGGATGAATGGTGTAAAGTCAGAGGGCAATGACTCACTTCAGTTTGTCCTCTGACAGATGGTCAATGTTGAGTGGCTTTCTCCTTTCAGCCAGGATCTTCCTCTTTTTCTCCCTCTCGGTCTGTTTCTTTGCCCCTTTACGACCCTCCATCTGTCAGGGAGAGACCTCATTGTGAAATTTTTGAGCCAGTTCAAAGTACAAAAAAAAAGAACAAAAGAAAATAGGACAGATTATTATTATTATTGAAATGATTATTGAAGGGGACTGCAAACTTCATACATAACAATGCATACAAACATAATACCATCAATATGGGGAGAGTAAATGTTGGCTTCCTCAGAAATATGTGAAGCACCTCAACTTTTTATTAAACAGCCTTTAATAGATGGTCACCTAAAAGTCAGCTCGACACCCTTGGAGCTGAGCACTAACTGCAGAATTTAAAAGATGTCAGCACTGGCTAGCATCACTCTGGCCAAGAATGGATATGGGATCAGTGGGGATTGACAAGATAGAGTCAACACTTGTATCAGTGTTTCCAGTACTGTTCCTGGAAGCCCCCCTACTCTGCATATTTTGGGACGTTCCATTCTGCCACCACAAATGAATGAACTAATTACCTAACTGACAAGGCTTAGCTGGGCTGAAACAGTTTAATGTGGTATGAAAACACTTTGGTGCAAAAGAGCACCAGGAGGAATAAATAGCAACAATTGAAAGAGCTGTCCATAGATGTTCCAAGCCACAACAAAATATGTTGACCAAATCATTGTTTCAAGGCCTGAAGAAGATTTGAAGAGATAGAATTAAGACTCATTTCTGTTCATCAAAGATGGATAAGAATAGAGCCTTATCTGTATGTGCAGATATGGATGAAAGCAGTGTTGCTAATAGATCAAGTGATACATATGCAGATGCATATACATTAGAACTGGAAGATTTTTCATGAAGCAGAAACAGATAATGATTGTGTTTGGTGGCCTCAGGGGCTCCTAGGGTCTACAATGCTGCCATTGCTTTTGTCTCTTTCAAACAGGTACATTATTATGACCTTCACCGTTTATAGGGGAAATGAACCCCTGGATTCTTTTCTGCATTTAAAAAATCCTTCATCTTTCACCTCTTTACTTTTAATCAGTGAATCATCTGACCTTCTGCTGGATTCCACCATACTGGTGTGTCATGTTGGTCAGAGCTTTCTTCTTCTTAGCATCCTCATCTTGCTTCTTTCTCTGTTCCTCTTGCTCTCTCCTCTCCTTCTCCTCCTGTGGAGAGTTTTACACATATTCATTTATTCGTTTGTTTATAGCTTCATGTTTTTTTTTTCATTCATCGTTTATGGGTGCAAAGGATTGGCTTGGGGAGGTGGTACTCACAGCCAGACGGGCTTGTCTCTCTTTTTCTTTTTCTGTACGGATCCTCTGCTGCTCTGCTCGCTCTCCACGGCGCTTCTCCTGCACACAGTTAGTTCCTAATTAGCCCTAACAGACATGGACTGCTGGGGGGGTGGGGGGGGGGGTGCTTGGGCATAGAAACTGCACTTACGATCCTGTTGACCAGAGCAATAAGCTCCTCCTCATCCTTCTTCCTCTGTATGAAATGAGCTTCGATGAGTGACTGCAGTTCAGACAAATCTTTCTCCTGACGCTTCCTATGGATGTCCTGTCACACACACACACACACACACGCTATGCCTATAAGATCTTACATTGACACAGTAATATGATGCCAAACAGACCATTATCCTCTATTCTAAAACGTTATATTCTATATATTATTATTTATATTTACCATTTTAGAATATAAGTACTCACATCAAAGTCCACTTTTTCTCCTTCAGGAATCTTTGGAGGGGCAATATTTTGCATGAACATCCTGGAAAAAGATTTCATTCCTTTCATTTTTCTAATATTACTCATTTGATTATATTCATGAAAAGTAAAGTAGTTTATGTTTGTGAAAAGTTAGAAGAACTGAATGAACTACTTACTTTGGCTTTGGTTTCTCATCTGAAGGAAGAGGTGAGAAAAGAATTAGAATTAGCATAATGAAATAACATTTCCCATGTGAAAATGTTCTTACAAGATTGAATCATTTGTGTAAATCATCCATTTAATAGATTATTTTAGATTACCTTCAGTTGGCTCTGTAATAAAAGGACACACGAAAAAGGCCAGAATGAAAAGTAGCTAAAAATATCCTTTCATCTCAGCTGTATTTGGTGATATCAGGTGAACAAATAAGTCACAATTACCTGTAGTTTCCTCTTCGGCAGTTACTGACAGTACGAGTTATTCACAGACATAGAGAAGACATGTGATTCATTCAAATATATCAAAACCAATGTCAACCATCAAATCACATTTGAGCAGTTCTCAAGGAGTTCTTATAATTGGACTTACAAGGCTGTAATTTGTACTGCTAGAGAGAGGCATACCATTTTTACGTGATAACAAATTTAAGTGATCAGTGATGATTTCAAAATCTCTTCTGCCACTTTTGACCAACCCAATGTTCTGACTAGTGCAGCCATTCTGCATCCACAGATAATACTGTGCACAATGAAATGCAAAACCTATAAACCAGCACATCTGGTGTATCTTCAGCCTACATGCAGCAGCTCAGCATGCGTCAGGTTTGTAGTCACAAAATTCAAAATGTCTGTTAGCTTGAGTCTGTTTGAAGACGGTATACTGGATTAAGCCCATTGTATTGTGAACACAAGAAGAACATAGAAACAATATGGCTGAAACAGATAATTAAAAATGAACAACAAATAAATTAATAATATATTAGAATTTAAGAAAGTACAGAAGAAACAGGGAAAAACAGAAAAGTGAGAAAAACATTTCTGAGGTTACCTTCTACTTCAGCTTCTGTTTCTGACAAAGACATTTGGAAGTACAAGAAAAAGCTTCAGGATTTATGTGGCAAGTTCGCAACATTATGATGCAAGAAGAGTGTGAGAACCGAAAAAAGTGACAAAGCATGGACACTGGAATAAAAACAAGGTGAGTGTGTAATTGTGGGGTTACCTTCTAGCTCATCTTCGGGTTCTGATATGAAAATATGAAAATATTTCATGAAACAGAGAAGATAAAAATTTATGAAGATAAAAAAACAAAACAAAACAAAACAAGTGTGAGTAAAATCTAATGTGATCTAGTTCAGTAGTAGCGACCAGAGGTGTTTCTAGGCATAAGCAGTTGACAGTGGGGGTGCCAAAATGGGCCAAGCAAAATGCCTCAACCCAAACTTGAACTAAAATCTGATCCCCCACCCCTGACCAGAAACACCACTTGTGGCCAATAATCTAGACTAGTCATAACTGCCATGAGACTGTTGAAGACATTGATAGTATTTTCAAATTCATCCACAACAACATCTAATTGTAATAATGTTAAATGTAATGCATGAATGTACACAATGGTTCAAAAAAATGTGGAAACATTTACTTCTAATAATATTTTGTTTAATATCTCACACAATGTAGACACTGTAAAGTCAATTTAAAATGATTTACGTTGGTAAAACATGTACAGTCTGTTGGAGGGAATGAATGAATTTTTATTAAATTAAATTATTTAATTAAATGATTGTCTGCTTAACTGCTTCAGTGGTTAATGAGAACTTTTGAAAGGCTTCTGGATAGAGAACATCTGAAATGATTTACTAAAGTTTATCACATTTTATTGTTAATAAATATTTAACCCCTTCAGACTTTTATTTGGTGGAACAACTTTCTGCTTCAATCAGCTCAGGTCCCCCGTTCTTCCTGACAGATTTACTCCTGGTTGTTCAGTGCAAACACATTTGTGTTGAAGTATCCCTGTGTTTATTTTAATCACCCATATTTCAATTTTAATAAATTGTGCAGTCCGTGTGTAGGATAAGCGCTCTTAAAAGATGTTGCTACCACCACCATACTTTACTGCTGGAATGTTGCGTGCCAAAGACTTGGCAAAGTTCTTGCACACTGTATGTAAAACTCTTGATATCGTTATCATGCATCTGTAGCTCAAAGTCGTTTTTTTTCTCTCTGGTTTACTTCACACATCTGTTTGCTGTGATGCTGAGTTCTAAGAAGCTGCCTTATTTAGTCAGTGCCTGGATGTTATGATAAACTTCCATTTATTCAGAACTAATCCAAAATGTTGAATCAGATATCAAAATAATAGGTTTTAAGATATCTTATACATGTCTAAAACTCTCATATTGTCTTTCAGATTCTGTTTGGTCTTCATTTTGACAGTTTTTCACATTCACATTCTGACCATTTGCCATTTAAAGAGAATGTTTTATTAAAAGAAAAAGTTTTTAATAATTACAGGTTATAATTCATTTCAGGCAAGTCTTTAGAAAAAACAAAACAAAGCACAATTTTTTTACTTGCGAATTCAGGCAAAAATAGAAAGAGGGTTAAATGCTTCTGCAGAGCCATGTATAAAGGCAGTCAAATTGACTTATCCATTATTTAAAACAGTGATTCCAAATGTTTTCAAACTCTTGAATGAAGGAAGAAATGGATGAATAAAGGAATGAATACATGAATGAATTAACAAGTAGACAAATGAATGAATGAATGAAATGTAAAATGTAAAAGAAATGGTGAAAGGAAATACATGCATAGAAAAAAAAATAAAAGACTAAAGCTTTACCTTCCACTTCAGGGGGAGGCGCTATCATAAGGCGATAAAGTAGATTGATTGAGAAAGAAGAATGAAGAAACATTTAAGGAAAATAACTTGGAAACAAGAAAATGAAGAAAAATGTTTCAGGAAAATTAAACCTTGATATAATATAGATCAGAAGTTTGGGGCCACCCTTGGATTAAAATAAAAGTCAAACTAATGGGTCCAGCCCATCCAATGCCAGCTCAGTGGGAGGTTCTGGAGACTGGGGAGACCAAGACTTAATTCTAAATATTTTTGCTTCTCTTTAAAACGAATACAGTAATTTTGCCACAGTTTTGAAGAATGCATTGAAACATTATCCTGTTGAGATGGTGGAGAGAGTAAAGAGTGGGATAGAAGCCACAACCTCTTGGTCCACAGCTGGGTATCCTACCGCTAGACTTCCTCCACTCCATTATTACTGTTATTGCATTAGTGGCTTCTTCAGTATGGTTATATAAATGACCAGATTATGGCAGTACCAGCTGTGCGACTTGTTCTAATTATTCTGTAAGTCATCTTCCAGTTTGCAGTTTTGATTGATGTATTGTGCAGCTCTATTTGGACATGAACGTGGCATTGAATGTGTGAACATTAGTAGACCAGTGTATTAGCTAGAACTAAAACTGGTGAACAGACAGGATGTGTTTCAAGATTTTGTAGGTTCTCAACAAACCACAAAGTGAACAGTTATCCCACTGACCAATATTATCTTATCAGTAGAACAAACAATCGCTGTTAAACGTGTGAATATGAGCATGCAGTTCAGGCCAACATCTGAGCCAAGCTTTACCTTCTTCTGCAACATCCTCCTCAACTGAATGGACATAAGAGTGATTAGTAGACAAACTCAGCCAAAAGCAGAAAAAGCATCTGTTCATTCTATTAAAGTAAACATCTGTCTAAATGAAGTTTCTGGGATCATTTTTAAATACAATACATTATTGTTACCTGCTGAGCTGCCAAAATAAGATGCATTAGACTGCACAATTCCTCCATATTTTCAACAATAAGCACATTCAGTTATTTTGTCAGAACATTGAGATCCACCCAATAGATACACACTCTCATGACTACAAATAAATGAAAGCTGAATATGAGGTGCAGGTTTTTTGGCCACTGTTCAAACAGTCTCTTCCAATGAATTACATTTTTAGCGCATTTCAGTTGGTTCATGTATCATTTTTCCCAAAATGCTGTATCTATTGCAAACATTATAAAGTCTGAAAACAAAAAAGCTGACTCTTATCCAAAGCCCATTTATTTCTCCAATAATAGTTGATATTAATAAAATATAACATTTGCAGTTAGGCATAAAAGCACTTCTGACCACATATGTCATAAAAACATATTATAGAAAAAAATTATGTTAATATATAAAATATAAAATATTGTTTTAATAATTAAATTATGACATATTTTAGTTAGCAAATTAGCAGATGACCAACAGTGAATCACTGGTGACACTGTGATAATTTCACAGATTTCTTATGCATAAATGATATTTTTAGCTCTAATTTTTTCAGTGAAACTGCAGCTTTTGAGCAAATCCACATTAAAGACATATAAAGCCCTTTTTTCTTTATTTTGATTCTTTATGCAATGCACACTTATTAATAGCAAAGTAACTGAAACAAAAACAGAAGAGTGAATATAGGGCCTTTAATGTAAACTCCCCTATTGAGCATGCTTACCTTCTTCCCTTTGTGACCAGAATGCGATAAAAAACAGCAAGAGCAGGAAGAGATAAACAAGTCAGTGAACAGTTTGCTTGTGTTTGAAGATAAAGATCAATTTTATATTCAGATTATGTACCAAAGAGAAATGGTAACATAAATCACACTTACAGCACCTCTTCCTCCACCAGTTCCTCTGTATCAGACATGACTACACAGCTCCTGAGGGCAACAACAGACAGGTCTATGGGTGTTGATGACCTCAAGGTGGTCTTTGATATTCCTCATTGCATTCTGTAATGTTTCATCATTGCAAACTTTAAGGTGCAAGTGAATAAATGATAAAAAAATCTAAAACGTCTTTTTTGGAAGGGAGATTTATCCAATTGAAACTTAATATAATTAACAGCTACACACTTTAAACTTGCAATTTCATTATAAAAACAGTTCAGCCTTTGCTCTGTACCAATCAAATGGTAGACATGACCCCATCTGGAATCTAGAGATTCACTTTTCAATAGCTTGATTAACAATCACATTTTGACACCTGAATGAGAGGACTAAAAAAGACATTCATTTATTTCCCACCTCTAACTTTAACCAGCCTCCCAAAGGGAATGCATTGGTAGACTAGAATCTTAGATGACATTGCTCAAACAATAAATCAGAAATATATCAGGGGGTCATAGAAGAGCTGGGGCAAGTGATGCAAGCAGGTGGGGAGAAGGAGTTATTTTTAAGAATAATAAACTATGGTTTAGAACAGGTGCCACATGCAGTGAACTTGGCTGATCTCTGGCAGGGCTGCCACTCATTTGTGTGATAAATCAAGAGTGCATGTGTCCTTGTTGTCTATTTTTGAAACACACTGCTTGGCTGGGTCATTGTTCCATGCCCAGCACTAAAGTATCTGCTTCTTTTGTTGCAGCTCATGCTGATGCATTATGTCTTGGCAGAAATAAGGTGTTAATGTTGCATGTAAGATGCCACAGCATCCCATATGATACCCAGGTTATTTTTTACAACATTCTACAGGTAATACCATGTTCTGTTTTAGTTTACATTCAAAATAAATGCAAGAATAATGGACTGCTCAGGCTGTTGTGTGAAAAGTTTCTTACTGGTCATTCAAGTGCATGATGCTATATGTATAAGTCATATGTCTAAACTCTTAGGACACACTTTTTGCTTTGCAATGAAATCATCTTGGCTTCAAGGTATATTTCAAAGCCAATAAGCATGTTACTGAGTGTGAATGTGCAGTTGCCAGATGTCTAATAACATTGCCTTAGAGCCACTCTGGCCAAATCCAGCCTTTGCAGTAGATTAGCTGTCTCTTAGAGGTATTACCCAAGTTTTACTTTAATAACTGCGACTACTTCTGCTCTGGTGGAAAGGCTGAAATAACACATCCCTGCCAGCAGCAGGAATGTGGTTGACGATAGTTGCTGCATTAAGCCGCATTAAGTGAAAACCCCAAAGCATGCAAACTGCCTGTCCCTTTGGACAGCACAGCACAGTCAGTGCCACGGATACAGAGGAGCTAAACCTCAGGCCTCTCGGCACGCACACTTTTTGGGAAACTTCTGTGAAGGGGTTACATCACAACTCTTGAACACCAGCCAAAGGCCATGCAGCTGAAGTGTGGTATAAGTGAGCATCACTTACTTTTAGGTAAATCCACTTAAGAGCAGAAAGTATGAAAAAAGGATGTTTGCTGGCCTCTCTTACCTGAGATGTCCACAAGGACAGGGATGGAGTCTTATTCTCGAGGGCCCAGGATGCAGACAGTTTCCAGCAAACTCAAAGACAGCTCACCTAATACAGATCTGTGGGCTCATGTGGCCCTAGTGCTACTCTCTGATTGGACAGAGTCATCAGGTCTATTGTTAGCGTCCTAGAAAGGCAATGGTACACACATGATGACAACGAAAAGCCATGACATCCATTTGCCGAACACAAACTGAACCTAGTCTAAAAAGGATCCTCTTTGAGTTGCTCTACTGAAACTGTAATTTCATCACTCGAGATTAGGTAGATATACAACACTATTCTTTTGAGCTTTAAGAACAGCCCTTTTAGTTAGGATAACGATGAGACATGAGGTTTTAACATTGATTTCTTTATTGCAGTTGCTGAGTCATTGATGTAACATTTCAAAAGTTGTTCCATACGACACTATTGACTACAATAGGCATGGTCAAGGGTAACAGGAATTATAGTGGGTGGGATCTGAATAGAGTTACCCCAATACAAAACAGAACTGAGTCAACATAAAACAATAGAGATTACAACATACAGCTGTGCCACATAAATGATTGTCAGAAGACCAGAACACAGACTGTTCACATTTTAAAATCAATGTCACTGATCTGGGATTATTTCTTCTCAAAAAGCTAGAAACACACTTGCACAGTTATATAACCATTGAAAATGACTCATCCAACAGGCCACTGTGTACCCACCAGCATGTACCCTGACAATGAGTTTGTCATTACTGACTAGTGTACTACTCTAAGTGAAATTGTGCTGAGTAAATTCATAAAAAAACAGACAAGCAAACAACAGTAAAAAACACTGGTCCTCAATAATGGCTCTAAGCCACGCTCCTGTCCTTTAACATGCTGAACACTGGTCCTCAGTAATGGCTCGAAGCCACATTCCTGTCTTGTAACATGCTGAACATAATTGCTTTTTCGTTAAGGATAATGGCAATCAAAGCTTTACTTGTAATAGATTAAGCGCCTATACGTTTGTGAAAGTCACAGGTTTTTTTTGTGGTTTTCATTTTGGTCAAAAAGTGTATGTTCCCTTTATTCAGTGCAGAGCAAAGCCTTTAAGTCCTTTAAAATTCAGATATATCATGGTAAATATATCGACTGAGAAAGCGTTTAAAACACCAGTGAATAAAAAAAAACGGAACAGTAATCATGGAATGTCTATAATGAGTTTTAACGTGACTTGACATATAATATTGAGAGCAAAAGCAAGGACATCCATCTTGTATAAGGCGGCAACATATAAAATATATAGTTAATTACAAAACATACACTATGTGCTAACATATATTAATAAGACCATAGTTTCACTATTAAAAATGTGTCATTATGGCAAAAGTAAAAAATACACTACTCTATGGGTGCTCATATTCTGCCCTGGACTGGTGAACATGAATAAAATACCGATATGTGAAGCTTTGCTTTAATTATAAATTAAAAGGTGTGAAGGGTGACTAGAAGAGAAGAGGTTTAAAAAAACACTTTTTAACATGTTTAACATGACATGAATTAAAACAAGGCGTTAAAATATGTTGCATCTATTATTATCTTCAAATCACAACTCTGGATCGTTGGGACTGTTTTCTCTGTATGCAGGTCCATCTAAATGCCTATATTTTAGGCTAGTTTCTAGTTCAAAGAGTTTTTATGCTAAGCTCTACACTGTAATTAAGAATATGCAACATGCAGTGGTAAAAATAAAAACCCTGCTCTTTCTTTTTCTCTCTCTTCTCTGAGATGTCTGGGCAGTGGGAAATGCAGATTATTTTTGGTATAAGTAAATGCATATAAAAAAAAAGAAAGACGGTGTTTTCTCTTGGTCCCTGGTGCTGCGGCTTCTTTAAAGTTAGTGGCCCATTCCTGTTGAGACAAAAGAAGTCTTATAAGCAAACAAAGCCAAAAAAAGGTCCAAAACTCTTATATGCTCTTATGGCAGAACAAGTATAGAATATGAGCCACATGGCTCAGTGTTTTCTTAAGGGCGATATTGATTGGGTGTTAATTCTTTTTCAATCAGACAGAAGAGGGGTGTTAAGTAGGCCTCTCAACCAGAGTGTTTATATGGGTTTAACAGCACCGACTGAAGACACATGGACTAGCTATAGGGTGTTGAATGTTTGGGAAGCTCTGGCCTTTGCACTCCTTTAAATGACTAATGCTTGCCAGGTTTTCATTTGACCTTCACTCTGTAAAGAACTGACCTGCCCATGCTCCGCACACAAGCGTGCTCTTCTGAAGCAACTATTGAGAGGTTGGATGAGTTTTGCAGAACTGCAAAAAAACTGCGACGAATTTGGTTCATATGAGTTGCTGCATAATGTGGGGTGTTCCAGAATAAAAATATGATGCTATCAGCTTTAAAAGCTAAGGAAAACTATGTATGTAAGTGCTTGCCACCATGCCAACACCAGAAGGTTTAAACAGAAGAGACTACAACCAATTAATATTAATCTAAATATAGGCATTTTTATTAAAAGTACAGATGTTTATTCTATTGAACATTCATTAAACCTTTTTGGGACTCACAACAGTTTGCTAAAGAATAAAAGAAATGGGGGCAGAGTAATGACACGCCACCTGTGACCTCAAAATACAAGAATCCTTCTTTGTAATTGGACAGAGTGAGTGTGTATTCTTCTGATCCATATCTGAAGTTGTATTGCCTTTGATACTTTTTCTCGTCCATCACTGCTGTGTCCATCACTGCTGCTCAGTGGCCAGGGCAGCAGAATGCTTCGCTCAGCTGCTCCTCTATACTTGCCTATGTGACATGCTAGTATGCTAATCTTTTGCCACCCTGCTCAGTAATGTGACAAACAGGCAGCTGCCTGCTTTAACAGAGTCTAGAATGTAGAGAGGAGGTGAGGGCCAGGGGCAGGGCGACGTGTGTGTACGTGTGCGTATAAGGGGTTTATAGGCACCCGATGCCCATTACCCAGACATGTCCGGCATGACTAAAGGCCATAGCGTCCTCGTCTAGTGGAACAAAAGGTGTGCTTTGGAAATAGAACACTATGCTGCAAAGGCATGTTAAAACGTCGGTACCGATGAAGGAAGAGCCAGTAGTGCTCATTTATGGTTGACAGGGACCCAGCAGGCAAGATGCAGGCATGGAATTGTGGGATGCAAGCCACATACGCACAACATGCAGGCTGCCTTTTAATATTAGTCTCAGCTTAATTTAACATTAAAACTGATGCGCGGAAACTGAGGATCATACATACATGACATGTAGGAAACAGGCATAATGTAAACACACACACACACACACACACACACAAACAGACTTTCTCACTCACATGCAAAAGTTTGAACACCTTCAAAGTGAAAAATACACATTCCCGAAAGAGAATAATCTCTCTGAAAGAGACAGTTTTGTGCAAATCTGCAGATGTATGTTCTTTGTACAGGATTTATATAACACATGTTATCTGACCAGGGATGTCCAAACTTTTGCATTTCATGGAGCCATTCTGGCATTCAATTTAATTTACCATTGGCAACAGATTTGCCTTCACCTCTGCTTGTCACCTGGATAAGAGAGAGATACAGAGAGAGAGAAAGAGAAAGAGAGAGAGGGAGGTTAGAGAGATGAAAATGGTCCTTGGCAAACAGTGCATTTTAACTACTTAAGATCTTAAACTTATTACATTCTGATTTTTTATTTTTTATCTGTTTATTATTCATAGACTACAGAGCACACAGGCTGAATTATAAAGGGTAAACCTTTAGAAGGAACCTTAGATCACCAGTGACTAAATTCTGAGAAAATCAAATTAAAAGATAAAAACTTTTCAAACTTCTTATGTATTTCACTTCCTTAAAGCTTTCCTTTATTTCTACACTCGTTTTATTATACATTCTGTTTATTAGTCACCCTGAATTAGTGTAAGCACTAATGTTAAAATAAAGGTAAACATACATACTCTCACGCTGCTGAGCCTGGAGGCTTTGCAAATCCACAATAAGCAAGACCACAGAGCAGAGTTCATGTACAATCTTATTTTCCATTCTCACACACTCTTCTGACCACTCAGCCCCTCCAAGTAACTGCTCTTGTGTTTTTTTTACCGAAAGTGGGGCCACAACCATGGCTTTCCCTTCATTAGCCCCTCATTACGTCAGCATTAACCACAGCTCAAATGGCCCTGGCCATGAGTGCATTGTGTGGCAAACCACGGCCTTGGCCTGGCCTTAACATGGCCATTGCATGCCAGCGCTGCTTCTCACTAGCCTGGAGACTGCCAAAGATAGAGCTGTCCAGATAAATATCACTGCTGTCTTGCTTTATCAGAGCAACAACATCCCTGAACAAACATATGGCTTCACACTGGAGACTTCTGGCTTCGGGACATGCTTTTTCAGTTTCAGCAGAGTGGATAGAGGCTGATGATAGCTGCTGTTATTCAGAATATATGTGACAGTGTGTATGAGCTCGCATAGAAGCCAAATACAACACTGAGAGGTTCTGTTAAAACAGACATTCTCCGAGTGACCTGCGTGTGCTCTATAAGTGAACATTAATGCTGGTGTGGGTGTTTGTTTGGGGGCAACGGCAGAAAAGGCAAGAGAGAAAGAAATGCTTGTATGTAACCATCATCAAGTCCTGCATGGCCAGTGCTGGGTGATATATCAGGACTTAGATCAGGACTGATATCACAATGTCACATTTAGTTTTAGCTTTTGTACTATTTTTGGTACTAGATAGCAAAGACTAATAACAAATCTTTGCTCACATATCATTTACTGGTTGCTTTAAAAAAATCTGAATAAATAAAAATATTACATTTCTTTCACATTGCGTGTTCAACAGAATTTAACTTCACAGAGTCTAGAGACGGCAGCTGTTGTATGATTCACATGTGATTTTTTTCTTGTGACATAATTGACAAACAGCCATTAGTATGCGATACAAGATAGGCGAAGTGGCATATTTATTAAAGAAGAAAGAAGAAATAAAAGTACCGTATTATGCAAAAGTACTGAGGCCCTCATTTCTCCACCTTGTTGGAAGGTTTCCAACCTCTCAGCATTCAGCATCTCCATCTCCATCTAAACTAATCGCTGGCCTGATCGCCTGTAATCATCTACACCTGTTTCTTCACTGCTTCATGCCATATACGCATATACATATATAAACTGGTGAGGTACAGGGACTAGACTGAAAATGAGAGCCAAAAATCAAAAACGTTGTCTTTCAGGAAGCTTAGAGAAGTATTTCTCAAAAATACATTAAAAACACATGAAAGCCTAGATCCCTGAAAGCAAAATATGATGAAATGAGGAACAGCTCAAGGCACTGCATATAGCTAAAAATGTTTATAAATATACCAAAAAAGAGTAAGCTATATAATTTATATCTGTATAAAATAATTAATTCCTCCAATGAAAATCTATTTTTTATTGTGACTGATACTAAAAAGACCAATGAGATTCACCTCTGACTAGAAGGCTGGTCAGAAACTTTTTACATTTTTAAATTTTTGAAATTTTAATTACATGTTTTATTCCTAAAAAGCACATGCCCTGGAGCAGGCAAGCCATAAGCTGCACTAGTGATGTAGCCTGTTAAAGAGCGAAACTTTAACATAGATCTAAGCTTATGTTAGCTGGTCAACATTTACAATATATTCTGTCCAATTAAGAGGAGAATCCACAACAAATCAGTTCATGTACCAAATTTAAAGGATTCATTACATTTCCCTTAGAGATCGATACTGAATATTCATTTTATGCAAACTTGTATATCATCTGATGACATTAAACATTTGGAACATATTGTGATGATATGTTTATCAATATCACCCAGCACTACACATGGCACAATTTATTAACAGGAGACTTTGGAAAGTGCTTGCAGCCTCTGATAGCCTATTGGTGACTACATTTCCAGCATTCCATAAACCCTGTTTTCCATGGCTGTGAGTGAGAGAGCAAAGTAAACACCGAGTCAGACAGAGAAAGGACGAGGTATAAGCACACACAGAGTGAGGCTGTCTTGTGCTAAGTGTATTAAGTGGACTTTATCAATCACTGTGCACTTTTGTGATAAAGTAACATTTACCTTCTCATGGGACTGAAGACAACTAGCAGGGAGAGGGCTTTAAACAGAAACACACAGTGTTAAGTGCTGAGCTGACGGGCACGGCTCACTCACTTATCTTGACGTGAAAAGTGAAAGTGTAGTATTCTTTATCTTGGAATACTACAGACATTCCAACTGACATGATGACTTTAAAAGAGGACAAAGAGGAATCCGTCTCTTAATGGCATACCGAGAGGGTTATGAAAACACGCGAGGCATTTTTTGGATAAAGCGACACTTAATAATTCGTCGTGGGGGGAAATGAAAAGATGCTTGGAGTACAAAAAACATGATGACGATTGCAATGGTTCTGTGACTGGCTACCTTGGTAGTGGAGGAGCCTTTGTTTTCCCATAGACTGCGTTTGCCAGTCACGTCTCCAGGTTTCAGGTCCTAGAGAAGGGAGACAAAGGCTAAACTTTAAATGCAAGACGGACAAGCAATAAGCATGCACACACACACAAACACACACACAAATGGAGTCAGGAGTGCTGAGCGGCATGCAGAGAGGGAGAAAGTGAGAGGGAGAGAGAGAGAGAGAGAGAGAGAGAGAGAGAGAGAGAGAGAGAGAGAGAGAGAGAGAGAGAGAGAGGTGCAGACATTTGCTCCTACCTGCTTCTCAGCACAGACAGAAGAAGAAGGGAAAGAAGAAGAGCAGCCCAGGAAAAAATAATGCTGAGGTGCTGCTCTATGCGACAGGGGGGAAGGTTAGCTAGCACAAAAAAGAGGACACAGAGAAAAAACTCAGAACATTGTGCCTCAGAGGTTATTCCATCTAGTGTCTTCTTTTGTAAAACAAACCCGTGTCTATGGTAGGGATTGCCAATCCCAGTGCAGATAACCAAATACTCCATGCACTCTTGGATCCCAAGGCCAACTAACCCTTATAAATTGCCCAGTTTGACACATGTACAGGGAAAGTGTTTTTATTATATGCTTGAAATGAGATGTTTATAACTAGTGCATAGTTAACATCTGAAATAACCTTCAAAGATCTACTAATATTCGAAGCTCCAGAATTCTATTTTCTCATTTTTTATCCGGTTAAAATTTAAAAACAGTTTCCTTTCATGACCAGCAGAGTGCACTCTTGAGAAGGATTACTCAGAAAGTTAGAGAGAAGTTTTCAAGCTCAGATGCAAATGAACTTATGACTGCTGTCCCACCCAGATCATTCTTCACCCTACTTGAAAAATGCTTACTTTGTATTTTGAGCAGCCCTTAAAATGGAGCTTCACTTTTTCATGTCTACAACGTTCAAAGAACAACACAAGATGTGGCTCCTACATCTTTTGTTTTAGTGCGAGATGTTCTGGAAACCGAATTGTGATTACAAGCTATAAAAGTTGGGCATAAAAAACATACCTACAGTACAGCTACATGACAATGGCTCATTAATCTGCATTTACTGTATGCTGTAACTGCCTAAGTCAAGGATGTATTTATATTCGAGTTTCGAGTGGAACTAAACAGACAGCAGTTCCCAATCACAGCTGTGGACATCCCACAAAATAACAATTTATTTCCTTTTGAAGGTTTTTGCCTCATCTCTCCCACTCTCGCAACTAAATATCTCATACCTGCCTGAAAAGGTGTCACAAGCTTCCGCTGGTCCATCAAAGCCACAGGCTTGCTGTGATAATGGCTTTGAGTTTTGCTTCATGTCCATGAAGTTTTGCTTCATGTCAAGTAATCCTAGAATTGTACAGCGGAGCAGGTATTAAACTAAACCGATGCATTAAGTATCATAGAGAACGGAGGAAACGACACTTTTAAAAATGCTAAAAATGTTATTCAGTGAATGCAATAGAAGGCATCACTCTGAAGATATTGCACCTTTACCTCTAATGGTTTGAGCCTCATTTCATGAGGCAAAATCTCAAACATATTTAAAACCAACTGTCTAACTGCTACATTATTTAGATGGATATGCGTGTCACTATGATGGCACCAATTTGACAGCCTGTTGTTGAGGTTTCTGCTTTTGCTGTCATCTAATCAGCAGTAAATTGTGGCCATGATTTTCTGAGTCATGTTGAAGGCAGTGAGAAATTTGAGGAGTGTCTCATAGCGCTGTGAGCCTACCACAGGTCTCCCTCCTGCAGTCTTTCCTGTCTCTGGGGTTTTATTCAGCCAGTCGTTGATGCGGCCAGCCACGCCCACCTTTATCCCAGCTGCATCCTGCCCAGAGGAGAAGAGAAAACTCCCTGTGAGTCATAAGTCAAGGTGACAGGCTGGACAGGAAGTTGGTACGGGAGGGAAAAAGGGTCTGTATACGTGAATGGATGTTGCTGACCTTGTTGCTGGACGGTGTGTTTGTGGCAGAGGTGAACACGCTGCCCTTCTCCCACATGGTTTTAATATTCCGAACGCCATCAGGAACCATGGGCAGGTCTATAGCGCCTGAGCGCGGCGAGCGTGCCTCCTTATTAATCTGATAATAGACAGAGAGAGGAAAAAGAAAGAGTTAAAACCATGGTCTAAATCTAAATTGCACAGTATATCCCTGAACCCCAAATGTAAGAAATCAGCCAAACTGTGTTTTGGCTCACACTGCAGGGAATACAGTGAAAATGTACAGTACTGCATTTTAGGCTTCGTCAGACTTGCTTTAAAAGGCACCTTTCTAATATTTTATATTTTCCCTGAAGTCCATTATAATGTCTGTGTGGTTTAATGTTCCAATTTTTTTTCCTGGTTGTTTGCAACCTTTTTATATCCATTAGAATTCAACACACTCTGATCTGTTATACTTAGATGACTTCTGTTCTTATTGACTTCCCTGTATTATACCTTGTCTAAAAAGCAGTCTAAGCTCAAGCTCTTGCTTGAATTTTTAATTTGAATGGCAGGGGCTTTACTGGCTGAAGGCTGAATAGGTGAATATATGAAAATACTTTTGTTCTTTTGACATCATGAGAACAGGGAATTCAAAACAGGCTGCCATTGCAGCTTAATTCCCATAAAAGGGCTGCATGGTCGTGAGAGGGAAGGTCTGTTTTAAAACTTTGTTTTTAAAAACTCAGTCAAACTCTCTTATTGAGATAAGTCAAATGTGACTTTCCATGATCAAGGCCCCTCGAACAGACAAAACATGTCAGATTTAAATGATGAAATAGCTTATGTAACAGTGTAATTTACAATATCTTTATATTGTCTTCTTTACATGTAGCATTTTAAAGCTTTTTCTCATTAAACTAGACCTCCTGTTGCTTTGTGCACTTGCTGTAAAGCCTTCAGAGAAATGTTGCGTAGGACTCACTTGCACAGCGGTGGTGTACTGCTCCAATCTGTTATCAATCTTTGACACCACAGGAGAGTGAGACGTCTTCACAGCACTGACACCACGGGAAGACACAGGCACACAGGTTAGACTGTTCTGAGAACGTTTTCAGTGATGTATGTATGAAAATAGCTGCCACATTATTTGAATAATGAAGTAATAACAGTAATGTGATTTAAATGGGAATGTGTAATAAATTGAGTTTTATGCTTTTAAACAAGGGTGAAAAGGACAAGAAAGGAAAACAAGAGGTACCTTTTCTGTGCTGATTTGTTGAGAAATTCTGCCCTTTCACCAATCTGGGAAGACAGATCAGACAATGAACAGACTTAAGACTGTGTTGGTCATGTGGAAACGCACATATACACACTAGCTCCCTGTTGGAGCTGGTTATTCTGAGATGCTGAGACTAGTCTGTACTTTTCAGACTGAAGCTGTCAGTGGGCCAGGAATAGCAGTGCCTCTTTCAGGCCGAGCGCTCTGTGGGAACGCAGCCTGTGTTTATGATATACGACAACAGGGCTAAGAGGGGGGCAAGTGTTCCCGCGACACACACAAAAAAACGCGCACACACACACACACACACACACACACACACACACACACACACAAACACGTTCCCCCATTCTTGCCCTGGCCCTCCAACCTCACCTACCCTTCCTACCCTCAACTCTACTGAATGTGGGAGTTCCTAAAATACTCTCTTCAGGAAATTCCCCATTCTGTGGCATTTTTGAGACAACTTCTTTAGAATGTGGTTACAGTAATCCTATTACGCTAATGGCCTTTCTGCATTCCCTCTGAGCCCACACTCTGAAAGGAGCTACTCCACTTTCTTTTTTTTTTCAGGCACATGCAAACTATAAACATTTTCAATTTAACACAAGAGAAAAACTCAGAGAAGGACTGCACAATTTGAAAGGGAATATAAAATGCTGCTATTGATTCTTTAACATCCTTGTCGACCCATGAGTCACAATGATTTAAACTTGATGTGACTAGATGTGATGTGGTCTGTATTACATATATGCATCTGTTATGAAATCCTGAAGTTGATTTTATAGCAAACTGCAGTATTTAATAGAGGGTCATGTTTTATGTTCAAGCCTTGTTTGGTTGAAAAACTCAGGGATATTGATTGGGAATATCTGTAAATGGTCAGAGTTCCAAAAATGATAAAGTGGTTTGTTAAAGAGCTTGTTTGCATTTGAGTCATCGATATCACGAAAGCCAATAACATGACAATAATTTCTAAATGATTGTGCACCCCAAGCTCAAGGCATAAAGAACAGGAATAGGTAGGCTCTGAACATGGAATTACATGACATATGAAATTGCTTTATGCCATCAAAGGTTGAGTGGAATGAATTATGACAGGAAATCAACTCGCACACATAAAGATTACACAGCATGCACTACATACAGTGAACATGATGACAAAGTAAAGCTGTGGACAGAACAGAGACACTGTTAGTATTTTCTGGAAACACAAACCCTCGCAGACCAAACAACTCGTGAAAGTGTCACGCTAGTGAGAGCATGGCAGATTGGAGAGAAGATGTGGTCTGCTAAACACATGCTAACTCTAATTCAATTGCTCTCAGTTTGTGGAACACCATCGCGGACACTGACCACAGCACAGTCTATAACAAGATTACCACATTGAAGCAAAGGCATCCACCACAAATGGCCAGCAGGCACATGCAAACACACACACAAAACATTTTTTTCTTCGAAACAAGTTATCCTTCATCTCATCATATAAATGAGATCATGGGTGGCAGCCAGTGAACTTGTCTTCAAACGTTTGGAGACGATTTGCTTACTTTTAAAATGCTCCGAGTAATTATTTTAATGGTTACTGTTAAAGAATAAGATTACACACTTGCAAAACCTGTACTATCATACAGCAGTTCTCTAAAATTGAATCCCAACAGTGGTTGAAACAGCTAAAAGGTTTGCATACATCATTCTTCCTGAGGTTTTGTCCCTTGTACTCTCTGTTTAGTAAGGAAAACCGGTGAGATCATGACAGCTTTCTCTTTATTTCAGAGTTATTGGCCTTTGCTCAGGAGCTGACTGACAGCCCTTAAGCCAGCCTGGTTGACTGGGGACTGACCTTGAGGGAGGATCCTCTGGGGCTCACACACACAAAGGGCTTCCTGCCCTCTCCGTCCACTTCCTCCCCAACCTTCTGCCTCCGCTCTGCCGCCTCTGCTCTCCTCCTCTCAATCTCCTCTTTCATTCTCCTCTTCTCTTCCTGCATTAACAGCAAACACGCAGCCCAATGCATGAAATACACTTTCAGAAGTTTTGAATCACATAATCCATTTTGTTGATACATGTATTTAATGAATCTAAAACAATGGCAATAAAAAATGACCTAGATTTTATAATAGTTTGTGCCAAGCTATAAAACTGATACATGATGAACAGAGCAGTAGAAGATCATACTGAGTGAAGGACCTGTAAATCACCAAGAATGAAAATGAATTCTTTGTATATCTAATATTTTAAAAAGAGCAGATAATGATACAAAACAGATAACTGAAATATGTAATCTTAATACTCAATATTATACCCATAAAACCTGCAAAAAAATCTGATGAGTAGTGTATAAACACACTGGCAGACTGGTCTGGAAACAACGTGGCAGTGAATTCCATCTCAGCTGGGGGAGCATAAAAATGCCTTTTTTGAGTCTACAGCAGCTCTTGGCAAGCTTCTCAGCCATCAGCACAGGACCTTGTACTGTGTAATTAGTCCTTTTTTATTTACTCCGTCTTTTAATTGGGAACAAGGAATGCATTAGCATCACAATAGCGAAACAGGACAGGATGAGGCAAGCTGACCGTTGTGCGTGGCCCTGGCTCAGGAAAGGCCTGCTCAGTGCTGATAGCCCGTGCACAGCCGTGGAAATTTGCATAATGCCATTGAGAAATATGGCCTAGCTATCGTGTGTTAGGCTTGCATTTAAATGATGTACCGTAATCTGAGGCTCACACACGGGAGGCGTTCGTTTGAATTTGGATTTGCACATCAGCATAATGATAGTGATAGAACGTAATAAAACAGAGTTATGACCCAGTTATACAGAGTCATCACAGTCACATAAGACACATTTAAAAAAGCACATGGCCAACAAGTCCTTGTATACTCTGAGTATGACAGCGCCTGCTGACAGATGACATGTTATCTACAAAAGAGTTAAGAAAATAGAGAGCCTTATTACACTGAAGCTTTAAGCAATAAAATTCAAGGAGGTTAAATAAAGATAGCAGGCTATTTCTGATTCAGGGCAAAAGTAAGATGCACAAATATCAACTTAAACTAGAAAAACATTCTGGACGATTAAAAAAGTAACACAATTTTCCCCCTTAATTCAAATGTACTTGATGAGCCAAGACATGATGGCCTTACAGGCTTCATGTTACCCTTATTTTTAAAGTATGCAATGTAGTTTTGTTTCATTATGAGAAATATTCATAGATAGCAAGCTGTCATATATTGCCAGGAACCAATAAAGGATGTCTGTTACGTTATGACATTAATTAGGGCTTGGGGAAAATTGTCAGATGATTTAGGCGTGCAGCTTAGACAGTGTTAATAGGTGTGGTAAAACTTTCCATTACATTATCATAACTTTGGGCTTTTGGCATGCTTGGTGTGAGGGGAAGATGCTTTTCTTTTGCCAAATGAATCATGTAAATTTGCATGTGCATCACAGATGGAAACAATTTCACTTATACTTGGCCACAGAATGAACGTGCAATGTTGAGCTAACATACCTCCTCTCTAGCCTTCCTCTCAGCCTCCTCTGCCTTCTTCTGCTTCTCCTCTTCCTCCAGCACCTTTCTCCTCTCCTCTCTCTTTCTTTTCAGCTCCTCCAGCTCAGCCTCGGACTCCAGCTGCTTCTGTCTCATTCTCTCAAATTCCTCGCTCTCTGACTCGTCTCTCCTCTTCTTTAGCTCCTCCAGCTTCCTCTCAGCCTCCAGACGGGCTCCCTCCCCATCCAGCTCCTCTGCTGCTGGAGCCTCAGGAGATCGCATGCTGCCACGGCTGGGCACACACACGTGCACAGTAACGTGAATCGATACACCAATTTCAACATTGGTAAAGAGAACATGGTCAAAGGCTGACATGCATGCACAGAAGCAAAAAGATCCAAACACATGGCCGACATGGTTTAGAGATGTGTGCATTAACACATACACACAAGCGTTTGCACACACATCGCAAGAATAAGATCTGTCCTGTCTAAGGTGACTTAATCTCAGGTTACAGTGATCAGCAAGGATTAAGTGACTGACCTCAGCTGTGGTGGGACTAAATATACTGCAGTATCATAGTTTCAGGTTCTACTTAGGTTCAATTAATAAAGTTAATTTTGTACAAACCTGGTACAGCTTGATCTAAATAAACAAACAAAAAAAACTTACATGATCCATACTAACCAATGATACAAGCAATCATCAGACTAGCAGACTCTCAAACCAGATTTCCAGAACTTTAGTATTTATTTCATTTTTAACTGGTCTTTCAAAACAATCTGAAGGACCCAGCAGATATGTGAAGGTGAAAGTGACTATTCTTGTCATTGTGAAACACCGCACAGCACACAGTGAGCCACAACGAAATTAGACCTCTGCATTTTACCCACACACATGTGCAACAGGGCGCAGCTATTGAAAGTGCCCCGGGAGCAGTGACGGGGATGGTGCCTTGCTCAAGGGTACCTCAGGGCAACCTATTGGTCTTGGATAGCCAATTGTATTTACAGTTTAATCCATCAAAATGCTGAAATGTTGAAAAATCATCTTTGCGTGACACTAAAGTCTGCATATTGGCAGTAAATAATAAGTTGTAAAAGTGAATGACTGAATAACAAAGATTTATTTCAGCTAAAATAGTTTTATCAGGGAACCAAACAGCCAAAATGATAAAATCATCTGCCTTATATTTAGTTTTTCCTTTTCTACCATCAATACAGCTCTGATCTGTCACCCATGACTCTATCACAAGTGCACAGCGTGTCCACCCATGGACCACTTTTGGAACTTGTCATTGCAGGCTGGGAACACCTCAAGAGACCTGCCTGTTTGTAGACTCTGACCCAGTTATCACAATTTGACCCTTTGTCAGATTCGCTCATTCCTTATACTTGACCAAATTCAAGAACTTACTTTTCTCTTGCCCAATAATGTATCGTGTCCTTGACAAGGGCTTGTGACATAATCAATGTTATTTCCTTCATCAGTCAGTGTTCTTATGTTGTGGGGTAAGTTTGTGGTTGTAGAATTTAATCTTGTGTAATTATAAATTACCTCTGCATTTTTCATCCCCAATAAGCCATATCTGAATCTAATCTGGTTTATTACCCTTGATTTACAATGTACAATGATATATAGTTTCATTCCAAGCAATATGTGAATTATTATCATGAAAATATGGATACTTCAGACAAAAGCATGAGTTTGTCTTACAGAACATTTTCTATCATACACAGCCTCAGCATGCACATAAGCTTGCAGTTTAAGAGGTTGAATTATTGAGATGCACAAACTGTATATATGCATATGTCTGATTGTCTGATTAATATTTATGGTAAACTCCTGCTGAATTCAGCTGTAAACTGTGGCCAGTGTTATCTGCGTGGTATGTGGATCATTATTATCTCTGTTTCACACACCTGAGTGTTCTCTCCACCTTCTTGTGTTTGCTATCCTCATACACTCCTCCATTTTGCTGCTTGCTTTTCCTCCCCACATCTTCATCCTCCATCTACCGGTGGAAAGCAATCAAAAATCAAAACATGACTCCACAAAATCAATTTCAGTTGAGATAGCCAAATCACTCTGGGAGAAAAAAGAGAAAACCTGTGAATCGGTGGGCACAGAGAAAGGAAAGGTGAGGACACACACAGTCCTGTCATGCAACGAGCCACCAACAGTGAGTGGTAAAAACATTTCACAGGTGAGATGAAATGAACATCAGGAAGAGATCATGACCTTACTGAACACTGTAGGAAAAGACATTAAGTGAACACTCCAGTGAGATCACGGCACTCACACTGTGCTGAAATGGGTGTCTGGATAACCTTTAGGTTTGGGGGAAAAGCCTTTAGCAAGTGTAAACACTCAATCATCTCTAAGAATGATTTAACATAGGGCTGCAAAATATACTGTATTTTATCACAATCATAAAGAACTGGCTTCATTAATTGAATTATTATAGTATTCCTTCATTGTGTTCATATGTATATCTGTTTTAGCAGTTGTTTAATTTAGTTAGGTTCATTTTTAAATAATTAGAATTCCTTTTAATTGCATTACAATACTATTTTTCAGAGTTAACGGTTTATTTTTCACTGTTTTAAATAAAACATTTGACCATAAAACCTGGACAAATGCCATTAACTCAATTTGAAATATGTCTCATTTAGGCATTGCTAGTTTAAAGATGAACTCAGCACAAATTATTCATTTTAAACCAAATCAATGTTTGATATAAAACATTAAAATAACCCGATAATTCCCTTGCCTTCTGGAGTTACTATGTTTGTGATTCAAGTAGGAATCTTCTCATTCTTGTCTCCACTTTATTTGGGAGCTTATTTTCCAATAAATGCCTGCAATCAAAACATTATCTGACCATTTAAGTAGAACTGATTAGGATCTTGGCTCTTTGTCTTATAAACCAGTTAAATAGAAGGTAAAGAGGCTAAATCCATTCACACTCATCTTTTTCCTAATCTGTCTGAACTTTGTAGCTTTAAATATAACATAAGATTTCCCTCAAGCTTTTTGGAAAAAGGAATGGATACATATATGTACATATATACTATATAATGGATACATATATGTGTCCCCTGTCCAACGCCCTGTGTGCGCTGGGTTGGACTCCAGCACTCCCCCGCAACCCCGTTTGGGACAAGCGGCAGAAAATGACTGACTGACTACATATATACTTGATTAAAAGATGCAAACAATCATACAAAATTGAATTATAATTAAATATGAAACAGATCTTAAATATTATATTTATTATAATATAAATATTATTAAATATTAAATATGAAATCTGTAGCCTCTGACCATGTCAAACGGATGCTTATGCAATGTGATGCTAATGTCATCATTTAATAAATGACTATATTGGAAGCCATATCAGGATATATATGTAAGGAAATAATCCATATCATTTACATTTGCAGCATTTAGCTGACGCTCTTATCCAGAGCGACCTTCGTGTCCTAGTTACAGGGACAGTCCCCCCTGGAGCAACTCAGGGTTAAGGGTCTTGCTCAGGGTGGTAGTGCCAGAGGTGGGATTCGAACCTGGGACCTCTTGAGCTATAGGTCCATAGGCTAGTACCCTACCACTAGACCACCGCTACCCCTAATTTCATGTAGCCCCAGTTTGATATTTGCTCATGAACATTACTCATAATATGTTTGCAATGAACTTTGTGAACAGTGAAAATTAATCTCTAACATGATCTGTTATTCTCTGAGACTGAGCCCCCAAAACTTTAATTATCCATCTTCTATGAGCATCTGGAAGCTTACCAAACCTAAACCACTGTTTGCAAACTGTCTCTCTGGTTTGTCAGAGTTAGCTGTCTCCTGCATTTCATCTGTGGCATTGTGTGTACACGCCTCTAATTCATTCTCCTCTATTGCCTCTACGTCCTCATTGACATCCGCTTTGTCCTCTTCCACTTCTTGCTTTGAAATGTCTGTGGGATCAGCTGTGTCTTCCCTTATAGTCACACATTTTTCGCTCACAGCATCCTGCTGAGTGCTGTCCTATGGAAGGAATTGGCAGCCACATGGTTTATGTTTCATTATAGTAAAGCCACAGTTTGGTGAGCAGATATATACACCCAAATGTAGCTGACTGATCAGAACATTTTGTCTAAAGTTTGCCTCTTTAGTTTTGCACCAGAGGTAGAGGTAGAGGTAGAAAGCTGATAAAAAAACTAGTTTATTGCAACAACCTGATATCCATCAGTGCATCAGGCAAATGTCTTCAAAACACCTTAAAGCGGTCTTAATCGCTGCACAGCATCCCTTGCACTGCGTAGCTGTTTTATATGTTTCTGACACCCCATGATCCATGGTTATATTTGTAAAAATAGACTAACTTTAGACTTCAGGTTGTATAGATAGGATAGGAGTGTTGCTTTTCCTATATAATTTATTTTTAGCCATTTTATATAACATCAAATACCACACAAGCAAGTCTTATGGAAATGACTTAACAGTTAGTGATGTCGCAGTTCTAGACCAAAGCTGGAATGCTACAGTTTGTCTAAAGGTAATTCTGATGTAAAGTGTGAATTTTTATTGCACATAAATGCAATGCAGCATGTGCAAAAGCTACATCTGAACCTACCTTATTTTTCAAATTCTAGAGACTGATTGCTACTTGCTACTGAAGTCACAGGATTCTTATCACAGAACCTCAGAAGCCAGCAAGCAAAATGTGACAGATTAAACCATGATGACATCCTTGCTTGTGATTATTCCTCACTTGCTTACTAACTTCCATTAAAATTACAACTCCAAAGAAGCAAACTTCGAACATACATTGGCTAATCATCTCTACTTCAGGGTAAGTGACAAACTTTCCTTTCTCACCAAACTATTGCTTTAAATGAAATCTACAGAAAATCATGGTAGTCATACCTCATCTTCTATTTTAGGTTTTTCCTCAGCAGACTCCTAGAAATGGACAACATTCATGAAAACCAACACAAGCTTGCAGCAGCAAGTGACTGTGTTACACCACACGGGAGAATCCTTAAGAGGGAATGATGTAAATGAATCACACCTGCTCCCTCAAGTAAGATCTCCGTGGCTTCTCCTCCTCCTCCTCCTCATCCACCTCCTCCTCTTTCTGCTCTTCCTCCTCCTCAGGTGCAACTTCCACCTCCTTCACTTCCTCCCTTCCCTGCTCCTTGCTGTTGAGCGCTGTCTGCTCTTCCTGGTCTTGGTGTCGGCTGATGGAGTGCTCCTCCATGCTGTATTGGGAGGAGTCAGTGGATTCCTGCTCCTTCTGTCTGTCCAGAGCATCCTTCATCCTCCTCTGCCTGCGTTCCTCACGCTTGGCCAGACGGTCCAGGAGCGCCTGCTCCTCATCGTCTCCTTCACCAACCTGACTTGAGCTGAGTGCTGAGCTGGACACTGTCTCTGTGGTGGTCATGCTAAGTGCAAGAGACAGAAAAAAGGAAGAAGGAAAAAGATGTAATGCCGATGTCTGATATGTTAACGAGACAGCTCAGAGGACAACGAATGTGGATGTGAATCATTTCCCAGTAGTTCTGCACCAGAGCATTGAGGCTAATGTAAATAAAAAATAATCATGTCTTACGTACATAGTCAGCAGTGTTGTAAACTGCATATCTAATTCACACTTGTCTTCAATTATGTTGTTGAATGAAATGTTGTTAGGCTTGTGTCCATTACTAACAGTTAATATAGTAGCCAATGGCCAGTGGTGCTTAAAACTAAATAAACCTGTAGTTTTTTCCAACATATGAACACTACTGAATTTTTACCACATTTATGTCCCGAACTGATCCGATTCGTCTTGGATCTTGGCTGATGAGCCATGTCAATGAACACACTCAATTTCAGCCACTTAACAACAGCAGTTTGTGAGAAAATGCAGAAGATGTATAAAATTAAACACGTGCATTTAACGTTTAAGAATATAGGATGCAAGTTGCTAAGCAGCGTGCACACACATTACTAAGAAGCCAACTTCGGTCAGCAAATGTCATGGTGGATTGACTATGTCTGTAACACAAGAAAAACAACAGAAATGTAATTTTGCAGAACTGCAGCTTTAAATCTGTCTCTGTGCATTTATAGCAGCACTCTCATTATCAGGTTTATTCAGGATGCTTTGGTCTGTTTCACACACACACACACAATAGTCTATTGAGTGCCTTTCCTCGATAATGTGTCTGCTAGTAATTCGGAACAGGCCTGCTCTTTCCCGTTCCTCCCTACTTTTGTTAGGCTGGCTAACTGGCCTACACTGGCCTGTCATGGACTCAGTCTGGCTGCCACACACATGCCACTGTAGGTTAATGTAGTCTGAGCACACCACTTGGCACAGGTTTCTCTAAACATCAGCACAATTCACAATAGAGGCAGCTACGCCCGCACACACTCAGGGGACACTCGCAGGCTGCTGCGATAGACTCTCTTGTGTGTGAAAGCATTCTGGACTACAATGGCACAGTGTCAGTGTACGTCAGTGCGACCCACTGCTTCCACATCATTGACCTGCTACAGGAAATTATTTATTGCACACATGAAGCCGGGCTGTGGGTTAGAGAGACTTTTATTTTTACACATATCCAGAATAACTGGTTAATTGTGTATGGGTGTATATGTGTGTGTTTGCGTGTTTTTCCTTATAAAGGCTAGGATTTCATTAATGCATTATTAAAACAAAGTTTTGAAATATGCTGGGGACCCAGTATTCACCTGTTCCTAGGTCACTAACAGACATCTTTATGTTCTTCTTTATTTACCCAACTGATTCTCTACCCATTCACTCCATTATCTCACAGAAACATCACTCTGGGAAAGTTTGGGACTCCATGAAGGTAAACCAGGTAACTCCTAGTGCTCCGGTCCAACTGGCAGATTTGTTCTAGTCTAATCTGCATATACTGTAAAAGTCTAAGTCGTTAAAGAATTTTGGCACCAAATCCAACTCTAAAATATGTACTGCTCACACTTGCTCATTCAACGTTTGCCCCCAGCTTGCTGTGCTTACATTTTTTACTCTCCTGCTTAGCCTTTACATTAGATTTTGGAAAACGGATGCCAAAATTGAATCATGCTGATCCAAGACAATCTAAACAAAAATATCTAAACTATTTAAGTTTAAATTTTCAAAATTTGTTTCAAAAATGAATTTAGTGAGCTGGACTGACGCCTTTGTATTACTAAATTTCTAAATTCTAAAGGAGGGACTATGGAAGGTATTATTAATACATTTATAAAATAGTAAAATTAAGGAAAATCCTGCTATTGACATCAGGTACTGATGCTGTATGATGATCTCCATCTCATCCTAAAGGTATTTGATGATCCAGTGAAAGCAATTCCAATGCTCCAGAGAACACTTCTGGGGAGTTATAAACCTTTTAGGTATAAACCTTCTATTGGTACCTTAGGCTCATGTGCTGCTGCTCCAGAGCCTACCTTTTTATAAGCAATGTTTATCTATGGAGATTATACAAAGTGTGTATGTCTGAATGCCTGTTTCAGAAGTGAGAAAAAAATAGTGTTAACCAAAACCCCTTTTAAATGCACACGCACACACGTGTGTGCACACACAAACACACAAACAGATACACACAGTGGTATGTATGATCCTGTTTCTGACACTGTATATAAATTGGTGTGTGATACCTGTGGCTGTTGTTTAGCTCAACACTCTCCCCAGGTGGGTTTGGGGAATCCTCACTGTCTTTGCCACGCAAGCGCTCCTGACGTGCTCTTCGTCTACGCTCACGGGCTGCTTCTTCCTCATCTTCTTCATTTCGTCTATTGGTCATCCTGGACACACACACAGACACTCTTAGTGACAGTGATCTTGCTCTACTGAGACATGGTAGTGAGCCAGGGATGAAGTCTTGCTGGCAGCGAGTGTGTTTCTCACAGCAATCACTGTTATTGCTGCTGTTTCAGCTGCTGCTGGGGGTGAGTGTTTGCTGGATGTCAGCTGAATGTGTGTGTGTGTGTGTGTGTGTGTGTGTGTGTGTGTGTGTGTGTGTGTGTGTGCTTGAACAAAGCTTGGCAGCTGATGAGAGGAGCTGGACACCAATGTGGCTTAAAGCCCATAAAACAGTCACTCAGACAGAACACATTCAAAGCACACACAGGAAGGCTTTCCTTCAGTAACCTAAACAAATGTTTCACATCTCGCTCTCTCTCTCTCTCTCTCTCTCTCTCTCTCTCTCTCTCTCTCTCTCTCTCTCTCTCTCTAAACATATGCTCAACATGCCAACAGAATCTAATCATAAATAGGTTTGTACATTATTCAAAAAACATTTTAAATTTAAATTGAATTTACAGGTTACATTTAAACCACTAATAAAAGTATTTTTCTGATATCTTGTTTGCATATACATTTATAAATATTTTGCATTCAAGTAAGAATTTCAATGTATTTGTGCACTGCAAAAAAGATAAATGAGGCAGCGGAGGGTTGTCGGTTCAATCTCCTGCACTATCAGTTAAAATATGAGTGTGGGGTGGGTGAACAACCCTATCCCACTCCCACATCTATGGCATTACATGGTGACATTCGGCACTTAATGGCACAACAGCCCCAGGAAAGTTATTGCTTCTGCTCCTGGTGGGAGTGTTCACTGCCCGTGTGTCTGTGATGGGTTAAATGCAGAAAACCAATTCACTGTTCACTGTTCACACTGTGTGAAAACAAAGGAACTAAATTTAGTTTATTTCATCACAATAAATCTTGAATTCAAACCCTTCGACTGTGGTTTGTCCATCAATCACTGCACTGCTCATTACTCCCTTAATGTACTGTATGTTCCCTTCTCCCAATGAAACATATTCATTAAGTATTTTATATCTTTTTATCTGGGAGCAGCAGACCACACTTCGGGACTTTGCTGTGGTCAGGAATTCTGGTGTAGCTGAACACTGCATCATGCTAACGCCCAAATAAAGACCGGAGGGAGAATGAGATCATGAGAGAACTGACTTCTCCCCTTTATACTTATTCTCACTCCCACCCATATTCTGACTTGTACAGCACAACAAATCTAAATTAGCAGTAGGAAACCTCATAAAAATATAACATCAAGATGAATAAGAATAAATGAAAATATATTCTCATGCTACACAAGGCATCGTTTCAGTATTTCCTCTGACCTCTGGTAAGTGTCAGGTAGGTGTCTGGGTGGTGTTCACACTCAACTCATGTCCAGTTCTACATGCTATCTAGGACTTGCTCTATTGCACTATACTACTCAGCTGTGAAGGTAGAAGGGAACTAGAATGTGCCTCCCTAGGTAAAGAAAAACACCACAACTGGGGCATTTACATTACATTTACATTTACATTTACATTCATGACGTTTAGACAGACTTCTAATTACTAGGACAGTCCCCCTGGAGCAACTTGGGGTTAAGAGTTTTGCTCATTGGAACCTGGATCGGAAGGTTGTGCATTTGAATCCCAGATCAGTACGCACTCTGGCACTCTTGAGCAAAGTACGATCCCCAACACTGCTCCCCAAGCACTGGATATATCTGCCCCTTTCTGCAGGTGTGTGTATGGGTGAAAAGCAGAGGCTGCAGTTTGTTGTGTTTCACTGTGTGCTGTATATAACAGTTACTTTCACCTCATCTCTTTCAACTATCAAATTGCCCATAATGCAATGTCATTCAGCAACTCACACATGGGAGCAGAATTCTGACGTGTATGCTAAAACATGTGTTTGCTGACCAGCATTACAAAGATGGAGGGGAAAAGGAATGGCCTGTCATGGTCTCTTGGATGGCCGTGGCATCATCAGGAACAAACTTGGCCATCAAATTGGCCATTTGAGAGGCATTTTGAGAGTCTAAAATATATTTTGGTCCAAAGGTTTAAGCAATAAAGTTTGAAATTTGTTTCAAAGACAAAAGTCTTTTGTACAGTATCTGAATCTTCCCTGTGCTGTGTGAGTTTAGGAGACTGTTCATGCTAAGTTCTGTACATGCCAAACATGAAGACTGTATCTGATTGAAGAGTTATTCTGAGGGAACATTCCTGGTCCTACAGCCGCACAAAGCCCACTCTAATATCCTCTCCGCAGCATACTGCCCATCTCCAGGTGTCCAGCAGCGCTTGGCTCTCTCTGCTTCATGACCACAATAATAAATCTTCACCAGACAGAAACAGCAATGCCTGGACAGTGCAATAGCTTTCAGGATGGTCTCTGCATTTTTCAGTGCCTGAAACATGTTCAGTAGTTTGTCTTAGTGGGGCAGCCAACGCCTGCTTGGAGCTTTGCACCTCTCCGCATGTCTTCAGCACACATAGTCATTTAGGTTAGCCAAGCATGTATTCCATGTGGAACACATCATGTGGTCGAGTATAACATTAATTGTTAAATAGCTTCTGTGGTGAGCACTAGGCAGTCGGAGGGCGGTTTTATTGAATTCATAAAAGAGAGAAGTGGCTCTAGAGTGAGAGATGATGCTGATATGTGGCTGATTTGGCACTTTGTAAAGCAACAGTGCGAGCAACACCACAGAGGGGAAAACATACAGACACATTAGTGTTCACAAATAGTTTCTCTATGTCCAAACATCTCAGAAATGTTGCTAAAAACAGTTTGGGAAAGCCCCCTGAGAGAGCAGGGTCTGAGACTGAGAGAGCTAGAGAGAGAGAGAGAGAGAGAGAGAGAGAGAGAGAGAGAGAGAGAGAGAGAGAGAGAGAGAGAGAGGGAGAGAGAGAGAGAGAGAGAGAGAGAGACACTCTGCCAAATACTTCCTCATTCCCACACTCACCGAACCCTTCCCCTAGACACCCACTGACGTCACACTCTACATTCATCTTTTTTTCTTTTCTTTTTTCATTTCTATACAGTATCAGAGACAAGCATACGACATACTTTGTTAATTATTTTTAAATCATATTTTAAAAGTGTAATGATCTCTGTGCAAAAGTCTGAGATATCAGAGAAAGGATGGGTTATTTATGCCTATTTATCCCGGCAGTAAGTAAATTATTAAGGAAACTAAACTGTCTGAGTAAAAAGCACTTTCATCATTTCCAAAACGTTCATGCGGAAATCCATCGTGCACTGTAACAAATAAAATGCTTGGCATGGTTGGAGTTCAGGTAAAAAGCCATATAAACAAATGCATTATTCTTAGCTTTATAAGACTCTATAAGGCATCTTTACAAAATTACAAAGAGCAAGAAAAACATAGCTGGAGTTTCTTTATTGTATTTAGCATATCTACTGCTTCATTGGTCAAATGTTCATATTATGTTAAGGACCAATAGGGTTAAACTTCATACTTTTTTTTATTTCATAGAAATGTGTTCTGCTAACCTGAGTGTAAATATGATTAACTAATCAACATATAGAACTACATTTAACTTATTATGTGATGGGAATGGGATGTATAGCAAAAGAACTTGTGATAATTGGGGCTGAACTAGAATCAGCATTCTGCCCTTCCTGTCTTAATAAAAAGCAACTCTATGGACAGAGAGGAGTAGAATTAATCTCTCTCTCTTTCTCTCTCTTCATAAGCCTGAATGTTATGGTGCTTGCAGAGCTCAGAGTGGGTTTTGAACGGCCCATTCGCTGAGGATGGGTGTTATTTCCTGAGGTCTTCCTGATCTCTCATGGGAACAAGGCATACATGTGTGGAGCCAAAATGCTGCTGAATGAGACAAGTTACACTCAGCTAAAGCAGGGACTTCAGGAGAATTCATACAATCCTCATAAGCTCAGCTGTAATGGCGATGTTCTCTCTCTGATTTTCTAAATCTCTTCAGAACAGACCCATTACGACAGTCAGCGAAGATACAAAAGCAGCAGTCAAAACATTCCAGATTGTGTGTATGTGGGTGTCACTGACCCGAGCCAGCTTCGGAACACACACTGCTCCATCACGGGAAAGGCCACGATGCTCACAGAGAGACAGAGAGATATAAAGATAGAGGCAGAGAGAGAGAGACGCAGAAATAGAGAGCAATAAAAAGGGCAAAACAGAGAAAGAGCGAGAATAAAGTGGAGCGTGAAAGAGGTGATGACAGATAAAGGAAGAAAAAGAAAGACAGAGAGACAGAAACTAAGAAAATGAAAGGGAGCATAGTAGGATGATAAAGAGAGGAAGAGATTAAAAAAGGCACTGAAGGAAAGAGAGAGAAAAATGTCCAAAGAAAGGAGAGAGGCAGAGAGAGAGATAGGAGAGAGAGAGAGAGAATGAGGAAGAATGAAAGAGGATGAGAGAAAAAAAGAGAGATAGAGCTTGAGGTTGGGATGTAAACATATAGTAAAATAATATTTACTATATAAAATATGCAGTAAATCTCTCTCTCTCTCTCACTCTCTCTCTCTCTCTCACTCACACTCTCTTTCTCTCTCTCTCTCTTCTCCTCTCTCTCACCACCTCCCTCTCCCTCTCTCCCTCTCTCTCTCTCACTCTCTCTCTCATTCTCTCTCTCTCTCTCTCTCTCTCTCACCTCTCTTTCTCTCTCTCCTCTCTCTTTCTCTCTCACTCTCTCTCTCTCACTCTCTCTCTCTGTCTCTCTCTTCTTTCTCTCTTCTCTGTCTCTCTCTCTCTCTCCTCTCTCTTTCTCTCTTCTCTCTCTTTCTCTCTCTCTCTCTCTCTCTTTCTCTCACTTCTCTCTCTGTCTCTCTTTCTCTCTCTCTCTTTCTCTCTCTCTCTTCTCTCTCTCTCTCTCCTCTCTCTCTCTCTCTCTCTCTCTCTCTCTCTCTCTCTCTCTCCCTCTCTCCTTCTTGTAAATGGAGTTAATCTTAGCTGGCTGAGATGGAGGAGTGAAATGGCACTCGTCAAGCCTTCATCGCTTGACGGCGTTCCAGCCAGGCTTGGGTGCCAAGTCGCTCCAGCATGCACAGGACTTATCATTCCTCACTCACTAGCCACTCTGCACCAGTGACAAGAGTTAGACCAATATCTGGCAACCTGCTGCCCCAGACATCCCAACTCTAGAACTTCTGCTGAGATGCAGCAGCAGTGATAACAGCCGCTAATAATCTATTTATACAATATTATACTATATTTACTAATCTATATGTTAATCTAAGTATTATAAGACGATACTGAATACACGCACCAAAAACTTTGGTTTAGGAACGACTTTGCCTCCCTCCATACTGATCCGTAAAAGGATGCAGCAAAAAAACTGAAAGGTGATTTTACTTGAAAATGAACAAGCAGAAATGGTAACTTAAAAAAAAAAAAAAAGCAATTTTACATGGCTTTATATGGAGAATGTGATTCTGTGGGTTAAATTAAATTGAAACTGAGAAACAATGATCTATTTTCCAGTTTATATTTCTATGTAATGCAACACTTGAGAAAACAAATACAGTTCCTGCTTTCAGAGAAAAATGTGAAGCTCAATGCAACATTAGTAAATTATAAGGGGTCTGATTAATAAAAGATCCAGCAAACATAACCCCGTGATTACAGGAAACAAAACCATGTACTGTAGACCCACTTTTTTTCTTGCATGGCACCACTCTATCAGAAAAACAAAATAATAAATTGAGAAAGAAAATACACACCGGGCAGGAACTTGACATGCAAATCTAACAATGCACACAATTAACCAAGGTTCAGTATTCTGGCCAATGATAACATGGGCGTTAGCTATTGAAAAGGATATGCTGTACTTATAGCAGTGAATATACTGAGAATAGTCAGGCCTGCTGGCCTGTTACCCATGATGCTTTGTGACAACCGCAAAAATCACTTCTAAGCAGCTGCCATCCCTGTTTGTGAAACACTTTAAAAAATGCAGCATTTGACGAGGACTGCTGATGCAAAATTGCTATTTGAGTTTCTGCCATCAGTGTTTATGGGAGTGCCTCGTTTCCTTAAATGGCCACAAGGCTGGAGAAAGAGAAAGAAAGAGCTGGAGTTCAGTGCACTTCCCACACACTGCTGTCTCCAAGCGGAGTAAGCTTTCCCTCTGACTAACTCCACAGGATCTAAAGCTTGTCAAGGACCAGCTGAGAACAGGAGGAAAAGCAGCTGTCAGCAGCAAAAGGCCACAGGCTCATAAAGCCCCCTCCTGATTTTCAGACTGGACATGAAAAACACTCTTGATGATCACATAAAAAATGTATGAATGTCAGTCTAGAAATACGGTTTTAGAAACATCTAGCTGAGCAGTGTGGGACATTGTCCAATGTTAAATATCCTCACACTTGAGTTTTTTTTTACAGACTATTCAGATGAAAGTGAAAGTGACTATTTTTGTCATTGTGAAAAACGGCACAGCACACAGTGAGACACAATGGAATTCAACCGATGCTCTTCACCCATTACACACACGTGCAGAAGGGGGCAGCTACTGAAAGCGTCTGGGAGCACTGATGGGAACAGCACCTTGCTCAAGGATACCTCAGGGTAACCTACTGGTCTGGGATATGTACCCAAGACTTTCCGATCCTGGGGCCAACTCCATAACCACTAGGCCACAGCTGCTCCCACTGATGACTGATGATCAAAGGTTTTAAGTGCAGACATACAATGGAAATAATTAAACACTATGCTCTTCATATTCTGAAATACGGTATTAGGAAAATGAGGAATTCTTACTATAAGACTATAAGTCCAGAACACAGTCAAATAAAATATGCATTATTATTATACAGTAATAACTGGCGATTGATTAATTGTGTATAATTTAATTCAATACTTTCAATGCTGCTAAACCCACTTAAAGCTGCTGTTCTTATTTCTGCAGGTTTATCCAGTTAGACACTTAACTAATTTACATTGTAATCAAATCAGCCTCTTACAGTTGAACGGTAACTGTTGAGATGAGGCTCTATTGAGATCTACCGTAGCAGAAAACAGTCTGTGAAAGTATTTATTTCCAAAAAGAAAATCGGAAAACTGAAAATATGAAACAACTTAAAATCTGTTCACAAATGAAAACCATAAAAGGCAGACTTGCTTTTATAACACAACCTCATCACTGCTGAAGCCTACCACACCTCTATAAAAATAGCACAAATGCACGAAACGTGTACCATACAACTGCATTCAAATATTTATAATAAGATAAAACACAATACAGCACACAGTGAAGTGCAACAAGCATGAAATGACTTCATAAAAGTCCTATGACACACAAAACCTGCGCTGCATAAAGCAGAACACATGAGGGCTGTTTCTACTGTAAGAGTGAGCCACCAGATGTACAGTAACAGTGTTAGAGCAGAGAGAAAAAAAGAGTCTAACATCTGTATACATGGCCCACCCAACATAGGAAGCCATGTAAAGATTATATATGAACAAGGAGGATTTAAATGCCATTGTAACTAAAGAAACGTGAACACTGGGCTTTTGTATTCCACATATGCTACATCATACAGTCAATATGCACACTACAAATCTGTCATAACTGTTAGCTTTGATGCCATAAATGTCCATTTTAAAGGTCTCTGAAACAGGCTAAAGCTTAAAATGAGTGGGTCGGGCTGTAACAGTAAGCATGTGGGCTGTCTGAGCAAACTTTTTTCTTTTTTTTGGGGAAGCAAGGTCTTAAATCAGACTTATTTTCGAAATAAAATGGTTTCATGAAAACAAGGCCACATGTGTGACATGTGATTTGAATAGTATCTTGGAAAAGGTCATTTTTTAGGGATACTTAACACCAAAGAGGACTCACTGATTTAAATGAAGCTGAATGTTTTAGTATTAAATTAGTAATGCATTAACTTTTAAGCAGGTTTATTGCCTTTATTATTGGTAAGTGTAAAATGTGTTAGGCCACATGATCCTTTTCCCAAACCGCGTGCTCTAATATTGCTGCATGGCCTCAGATGCTGTGGCTGGCCTGGGTTGAAATGATGCTACCTTTCTGCCTCAAGCCGCATCTCCTCTCGCTTCTGCCTCCTCATTTCCCTGCGCCGCTCAAAGTCGTCATCCATGGTTCAGTCCCGAAGGCGCGGCCCTGCGAAAACAGTAACAGCCTGTGAGCTTGAAATGCACAATAATATAAACACGACCACGCTCGATTATGTCAAAACCACATATCATGCCACTTATTATGCCATATGAGGCTGAAGGAGACTTCTGGATTCTGCAGCTTCCCTTCCGGTGAATGTGTTTGCTTAACCCTTTTAACAAAGTCACACATTCCCATATGCAAGACATTTCCAGCCACTTTTTCTTTCTGGCTTGACATCAAACAGATCACAGAGTTTATTTTCGCACTAGTGCTTTAAAATGGAAAATTGGGGAGGTGGGGGGTGTGTGAGAGAGAGAGCAAGGGAGAGAGAAAGAGAGAGAGAGCGAGAGAGAGAGAAAGAGAGAGAGTGGCTAAGGAGAGGATGTTAGCACAGGATGTTCACTCAGTCAAGCAGAAAGACTCTCACTAAATATACTTCTGGGTACGTGACCAAAGCACTGGACCACCCAAGTGCTCCAGGAGTGGACTTTCGGTCCCGTGTTGTAGACAGTGTGTGCAGAATCTGCCCATACCTTAGTAACAGCGCTGAGAAAAGCCTTGAAGCAGTTCAGTCTGTTGAGTGCTCATACCATACCAGCCTTCCCTTTCCTTTTCTTTCCCTCTGCACTACGCTTTCTGTCTCAGCACCACTTCAACACAAAGAGTTCCTCTGGCTCAGCCTTTCTCTCCAGCTGCAGCTCTACCAGAAAAGGCAGAAAAAAGCAAGCCTCTTCCGTTTCCTTCTCACTTGCCCTCCCTCTCTTGCTCCCTTTCTCTCTCTCCTTCTCTATCCCTCCCTTTCTGGGTACAGACAGTACAGGCCTCCCTTCTAGCCCTCCCATTCCTTGCTTTTCTTGCTCTCTAATTCTCCCTTCTCTCTTCACTTCCCCTCCTATTCTCTCTTTCTCTCTCTCTCTTCACTTCCCCTCCTATTCTCTCTCTCTCGCTCTCTCTCTCAGTCTTCGTCTCTCTTGTTCAATGTATCTCCAACCACTCTCCAGTTCTTTTATATTCTCTCTCATTCATTTTCTCTATATTTTTCTCAATATTCTCTGACTTTCTCTATTTCTTTCCCCTACTTTTCTATCACTCTTTTGTGTTTACAGAGCTGTCCCTAGTTATCAAGACTCAGCCTGGGCACTATGTGTGTTTAAAATGCAAACCTCTTGCTGAGGGTTTCCTGTTCAGCATTGTGAAGGCCTGTCTGAACTGCTCTTCCTTTCAGCAGGGAGAAAAAGAGACAGGGCGAAAGACCTGAGAGAGAGAGAGAGAGAGAGAGAGAGAGAGAGAAAGAAAAACTTCCAAACATTCCTCCATATTGCTCTGAACCTCTGGCTCATCTGGACCCGCATTCACACACCACAGGAATTCCTGCCTATCTTTGGCCAGATCGCTGTTTTGCTGCATGACTGCGCCTCATATTTGGACCCTTAGTGTCGCTGCCGCGCAAACACTACTTACTCAGCCCTATAAAATTGTCACGTTCCATAAACAGTATAATCAAATCACTCTGCAGATGAAGACAAAGGTCATTAAATCAACAGGAGAAAAGCACAAGCCTCCTTCATCACATTACATTAGTAATTTGTTGCTCTGTTTTTATGAGTGTCATTTTTATAAATGGTACATTTAAAGCCTCCACTCTCAGCACTCAAAAGTTGATGGAGATGTGCACACTGCCACTGCAAAGTGACTTCCAGCACTGCTTAATTTCTCCGATTGCCCCAGTACACTGCTCATTTGGCTCTTAATACATTAAAATAAACCTTGAATTAGAATACGATATTGGTATATTGTGTTGTTTAAATTCTACGCACAGAAAGGCAGTAAATCTGTAAGGAAAGTGTTAATCATTTGTTACCATAATTTTATATCTTGTGAAGGGTTAGCAAATAAATACACTTAAATCTGTTTAAAGTGCTGTATTAAATGTATATGAGTTCTAAATTAACTTGATAACATAAGTGTTTTCCCTACTGTTTAACAGACTGGGCAGGCTGCCTGGTCAGACTCAAATGCTGCATGGCTTGGATGAGATATGGACATAAAGATGGAACTGGCAGGGTAATGTTTGCTTGCTTGCTTGCTTTCAGTTGTTTTATGAAATGCCCTTGGTTTTGAGCCAAAATAAAGTTCATACTGTTTTCAAATGTAAAGAGCCATTAAAGCAACGGAATCATTTATATAACTGTGTGATGAAGCAGAAGCATATATATATATATATATATATATATATATATAAATATATATACTTACTGAATGAGTAGTAAATTGTCTATCACACTGTACTTTTTAAGGGTGCTAATGCATTAAAGTGTCTCAGTTTATGTGTCAGAGAGTTTCTCTGTATGGGGTAGCGCTCTCTGTATGAGGCCCCGTCCCCTTTCTCCTTCCAAACATTCCTTCATCAGATTCAGTCAAAAAAAAGAAGAAAAAAACAGAGAGAGAGAGAGAGAGAGAGAGAGAGAGAGAGAGAGAGAGAGACAGAGAGAGAGAGAGACAGAGAGAGAGAAAGTAGAAACAGAACCATTGTGCTTCTTCCTCTACTGGACCACCCATATGTGACTATGGGTAGCCTACAAACGGCAGGATAATGGAAGGTCCTAGAATTTCCTAGGATTACATGCCTCTATTCTGCTCTTGAAGGGTGTTTCATAATGGGGGTCCGATCACTTTCCCCTGCTGGCCTCGATGTACTCTCAGCCACCGCTCCTCCAGAGAACAAGGATTAAAATAGCTGTAATCACACATCTACCTAGCAATTTACTACTTCTGTCAGGAGCACCCCACTCAACCTGTCCTTAAGCCCTTTACTGCACAATTCATGGCAAGGCTAGCATAACGAAAGCTTGCATTTTTCTGTGCCATTCCAGGTTGCAAATTTACAGTGCAATGGTGTAATGCTAGCCTCTCAGAAGAACTGCACTTAAGAACTAGGCCCTTGCTCTACACTGCAAGGAATCATAAACAGAGCAGCGAAAAAGTGCTTCCCAAATGTGCCTGCAAACAGTAAGGCAGTCCAAGTCTAGACAGGATTAAAGTGATGGCGGCTTTAAGCCACACATGGAGCCTGGATAGTTTGAGTCCTCCACAGTTGAACAATTATGTGAATTTACACCTAAAGCTGCTGATTTCACAGATATTATGCAAATCATCTAACCAATTACTTTGAAAAACAGTAACTTTTGAACATACAGTGTATTCTAATATACTGGACATATATTACAGTTAAATAACAGGAAATTTATAGGCATAGTAAAGTAGAAATATAGCTAAAATGGCAACAAATGATAGTAATCCCTGTGAAGATCAGTTTGGTTGCTAAAACTCACTGATTTCATCACAACTTCAAGTCACTTATAACAAAACATTGTGCACATATAACAGGATTGCTCTTCAATAAACCCTTGAAACCCTGAGTATTTTGACTACATTCATCTTTTCCTTTCAAGAAATCAAGAAAGCAGGTTTCTGCTAAAGGTCATTGTGAACATAACAGCTGAGGATGCTGACACAGTGTCCTTTATTTTCCCCATTTACTTTTGTGGTGACAGCAAGGCTTTCAAAGAAAGTTATAATTAAAGAAACATGCCATAAAACATCTATTGAAGAACTTGGAATGGACTTCAGCTCTTAAAATAGCGTCCAAAATACAATAAAATTCTTCAGTTAAGTTCAGTAATAAACCAACATGCTATCAATACTAAAAATATTAAAATTATAAATAATGATGAAAATTATGAAACATTATGAAAAATTATGAAAATTCTTCAAAAATTACAAATAATTATTTAAAAATATATATAAAAAATTTATTTGCAGTTTTCTGGGAAATTACAGCAACAGTCCCCATGGAGCAACTTGGGGTTAAGGGTTTTGCTCAGGAACCCAGTGGTGGTAATGCTAGAGGTGGGATTTGAACCTGTGACTGCCACTAGACCACCACCCCCACCCTTATTTAAAAAATGTAGCTTTGCTTTAGCTGCAGTGGCATCACGGTGGCACTAAAGACGAGATTTGCTTGCATCCCTTCCAAACAAAAAGCAGCCATGGTGTGGAGAACGTTTCCTCATATCCATTAGACAATTGGAAATGTTAACGTAAACAAACTCTGTCTGTGCAATTAGCCATCAGCAATTTGTCTGCAGCCTGCTGGGATGGATAGCAAGGCCAAAGTACTCTCCACAGACAGAGCCAAGTCTGATGTGATCCACGACTCCTACCGCCAAACAGATTAAATAACTAAATGTTTGGATCTACCACCCACTGCTTTCTGGAGCTTAGCCTTTCTGGACTGCTCAAGCAAGGGGCTAAATTTATTCCCAAAGAAAAAGGTTCAGGGCTGCCAACATAAACCATTGCCCCCATTTGCATGTCTGTCAATACAGGTCCATTAACACCAAGCATCTCTGCTATCAGAGCGGCAGCTAACACTGTCTCTGACAACACAGTAGGATGCCTGGCATCAGACACACTATTGGCCCGGTTTATTTCTTGCCAAGGAGATCATAAATGGCCCTGAAACAGCAGGGTTTTGTATTAAATAGACATTTTACAGAAATGTAAATTTCATAGTACTGCAATTATGCCTTACTGAAGAGTCCAAGCTAAAAGTACTGTCAAGGGAAGTGTGGGCCCACAGTGATATCCGTATTTTATCTCTACATATTAACAGATGCTAGAGCCAGCACTGTCATCAACTGTCTGTTTAAAACATTGAACATATCTAAACATGTCTGAGACCGATCACTTATTTTAAGCTATTATCTGCTGATGAGTCCAAAATTACTGTACATTCCCACTAGAAATGCTAAATCAACCATCACTGAATTTGAATTATCTGAAGTAATTACAGTTGAAGTCCATTATAATAAGTCCTTTTTATTTAGTACAGCTAAAAATATTTATGGTAATGGACTGTATTCTACAGCAAAATGCCAGAATAAGATGGATTTAATAAATATTGAGTCTATGAATGTACAATATAACATCTGATTAATCCACATATGTCTGTTTGTTTTATTGAATGGTATTATTGGATGTAAAAGTTTGGTCTTTTTTCCTGAGACCATAATTTTACGTCTCCATGTTCTGCAGCTGAGCGCAGTTGATACTCCACTGTCTTCAAGGCTGTATGAGCAGGTGTGCTGGCAGCCAGGTGCAGCAAGCATCTCAACAATCTGCTGTGTCAGCAGCCTAACAAGGACTAACACACACACACACACACACACACACACACATGCTTGTTCAAAAGGGTTTGCTTTAGCTATGCCAGCTATGCACACTCTGGCCTTTCTCTGGATTTCAATTACTCATCCTGCCAATCATTCGACAGGGCTGCCAATCAAAATTCTCATTAACCCCTAAAGAGAAAAGAAGTTTTCTTTCTCCACTTCCACAAAGCAACATACACATCTATCAAGCACAAGCTTTGGAGATGGATACAGTAGCCCTTGGAGTTGCCCAGCTGCGGGTGCAATGTATCAGTGCTCATGAATCAAGCCAATGCTGACACAGGGCCATATGGGGATGAGGAAGCAAGCCCTCAGGGAAGGAAGCGGAGGCGCGGTCATACCTGCAGAGCGAGTCAGAGAGCACAGCCGCCGGTCAGTCACCGGCAGGGGGAAGAGCATGTCAGACTCAAGCTTTTCCCCAGAGTGTTATTCGCTCAATGAACCTCAATGAAATAAAGAGATCAAAGAGACGGAGCTGGGAGCAGGGCTCCCCCAGGGCTGCGTCTGAGCCAAGCTAGTGAAATCTACTCTGCTGCACAGTCTAGCACATCCACCAGGTCAAAGCACCGTGTACTCCACAACTCAGCCCCCTTCAGAGAAGAGATTTAACTAGGCTTAAAATGTTAAAAGCGTTCTCTGCCTGAGTCCAGCACAACATGCCAATCTAAGAATCTAAGTTTGACTGGAGCCTGTCTGAATCTAAAGTGGATCTTCAGGTGGAGCTGTGAGCAGTTTACAAACAAGCCTTGAGAATATATCACTGTGCTTTAATTGTAGTAGCAAGCATTTTTTTGTTTTGTTTGTTTTGTCTGATCATTTTTAAACGATTCCGGGCAAACAGTAGCAGTTTCTGGCCATTTTTAATAGATTTTCTCTTTGAAACAAGTGACAATAGTTCATTCCATTACTCTGTCTCACTGTAAGCTGTAGGGCTCTACAGCAATATCGGCCTCTGCAATTCTTATGTAGCAAAATGCTGAAAGAGGTAAATAAGTTTCTAGACAATCAGGGTTATTGACAAGGTGACCAGTCACAGGTGAGTGTCACTGGGTGTTTTAATGAGTCAAGGTATTCGTGCTCATTGACTGTTTAAAATGAAAGATGCTGAGGTGTTTTTAAAATGCACATCTTTCACATTTTCCTTCTGTTTATTCTTTCCATGATGTTTATTGAAAGTGAAAGTGACTAATTTCCATTGTGAAGCACAGCACAGCACACAGTGAGAGACAATGAAATGCTTCCTCTGCATTTAAGCAGGGTGGACCTATTTAAAGTGTCCAGGGAGCAGTGATTGGGAACCATATCTTGCTTAAGGGTAACTCAGAACAACCTACTGGTCTGGGATTCGATTTCAAAGTTCCCAACCACTAGGCCACTTCTGCCCCCAAGTTATCTTTTAGGTATGTGTCCCAGAAATAGAATTCATAATTACTCTCTACCGTTTTCCAACCTCTTTATCCCCTAGGCTGTTCTGTTACTGTGGCTTTAAGGCTGATATTTCTAAATGATCTATTTTATTTTGTTGGTACTGTTTTGTAGCTTATTCAAAAGGCAGGCCAGGGTTGAAACACTACTGTAAACCCCTGTGGGCCGAATAAAATGACGTCAAAAATATGCTGGTTTGTGACATCACACTATAGATGATTTGAAAAAACTGATGATTTGATGATTGTTTTGCAGGTTATGTTTTTTTCCATCCATATAGTCTACATTAACTATATGGATGGAGCAAAAAAGAAAAATAAATTGCAATAAACATACATTTTGAAAGTAATAAAATTAACATAATTCAAGCCTATTTCCAGAGAACTGATTTGGATGCATTAATATATTAAATTAGAGGCACTGTAATGCGCATACTATCCTATAGGGTTGTGCAATCCTATAAAGCTAGCTTTTTTAATTGTTCTTGACCCAAACAAAATTTCCCTTAAACTCTCATCCACATGCACTGGCCTCACACACTTTGGTTCTGAAAACAAAAAAAAATTCGGTACACCACATTAAAAAGTTTTAACCCTTTCCGCCTAAGGCCTCTATCTCATTCCTTTGTATTTGCTTCATAGCAGTTATTGAATAAAAAAGGCTGTGGCTGTGATATTTGTTTAAAGATGAACAACATCTAGGCTATTTTTAGCCCATTTTTACATTTAGGCCAGCTAAGATTGAAGTGATTAAGGTATGTGGAGAAGAGGTGTAAAATGAGGAGACAAACCAAAGCAGGGATTAAATGTGGGCCAAACTCTGTTAATGTTAACGTGAAACTGGAACATGACCCAACGCATATTAGAGAAATGAGCTCTGACAAGTATTTCAAGCTTTAAAATATAGTCAGTCAGTCAGTCAGTCATTTTCTGGGCCGCTTGTCCTAATTAGGGTCGCGGGGGGGTCACAGGATGAAGGACGGGGACACACCCTGGACAGCTCGCCAGCCTATCGCAGGCTTTAAAATATACAGTTTCATGGCCTTTGGCCTTGCTCAGAGGCTCAGACTGGGTTAGCGCTGAAGACGGGATTTCTTGGTCAAGACCTCTTGGTCAGCTGCGGAGTAGCTCTCAGGTCCTAGATAGGAACGGCCATATGATCAGTTCAGAATGATCAGAAGCGAAGACTGCTTCAGTGTTCTGATCACCCTGATGGCATGCAGATTATGGTAAACATAAATGTGAATTGGCAGAATTCTCCGCAGAAAAACAGAATCAAACAGAGATGCTTGTTATGTTAATGCAGCTTTATGGAAATAAGCGAGATGCTTTGTGTGCAATTTAGTACTCCACTGAGGCTGAACTCAGAACAGCTGTCCTAGCGTGTATTTTTTTATCAGCTTGGATGAAAGATTTAAGAGAGCCAGTACAGCACATCTCAGGCCAGTGGCGTCTTGGCAGTGGTGGTGGCTGAGCTCCAGCACAAAGGCCTGGTCCATGTGCAGTAAAACTACACAGCGTGTGACAGGCCTACAGCCATCATTATCTCCCAGCTGTGTTTATGTGCAGGACGTAATGGACCTGCTGAGACTCAAAGGCTTACTGGAGCAGCAGAGACATTAAAAAAAAAGAGGAGAGGCACCCTGCACCCACCAGTATAGATGCACTTCACAGCTGCTCGGCTGTTTAGTTTGGTTTGACCAAAATGCTCCTGGTAAGTCTTCGTAGTTATTTTCACACACACAAGGCTAGTCACACAAATCAAGGTCTTATTTCCAAGCTAATGTTTCAAAAATCACTTTTAATCTGTGCGTTGCTACAATAATTTGTAGATTTGAATCAAAATAAATGTACTTTGGACATTAATAATTAGTTACTGCTTATGCGTATCTCCATAGCAATGTTTTGGCATACAGCTTAAAAATAAATGACTCTAAAAGGAGACTAAACTTTCTTAAAGAGCAGTTTCCATGATCTCTGTGCCAGTTACTGTAGTTAATCATTTAAAAGCGAGGGATTTCATCATCAAGCAACTACCAGTATGATGATGAGTTCATACAATATTAATTGCCCCATTTATTAACATAATAAATGCCTGTCTCCTCTTCTGATACCTGTGATGGCATCATGACTATCAGAACTACGGAAGGCTGTACCATCTGTCATTAGTGGGAGGTGGGAGACATTTAACTAGTTCCACAATAAGAGACAGCTAGGCTCATGTGTTGCTCCCTCTGATGATACATGAGAGAGAGAGAGAGAGAGTGAGAGAGAGTGAGAGAGAGAGGAAGGGAGAGAGAGAAAGGGAGAGAGAGAGAGTGAGAGAGAGAGAGAGAGAGAGAGCGGGAGAGAGAGATAGAGATAGAGGGAGAGGGAGAGAGAGAGAGAGAGAGAGAGAGAGAGAGAGAGAGAGAGAGAGAGAGTGAGAGAGAGAGGAAGGCTGGAGAGAGAGAAAGGGGAGAGAGAGAGAGTGAGAGGCAGAGAGAGAGAGAGAGCGGGAGAGATAGAGATAGAGGGAAAGAGAGAGAGAGGAGAGAGAGATAGAGATAGAGGGAGAGAATGAGAGGGAGAGAGAGAGAGAGAGAGAGAGAGAGGAGTGAGAGAGAGAGGAGAGCGTGTGAGAGAGAGAGAGAGAAAGGGAGAGAGAGAGAGAGAGAGAGAGAGAGAGAGAGAGAGAGCAGGATGTACAGCTATAAATCTGAATTTTTTGGCAGACAGAGTGGTGACTGCTTTCCACTAGTGTCACTGAGCAAATTGGCTCCACAGAGAAGCAAAGGAGAGAAGAGAAGAAGAGACGTGTAGAGTCCAAGAAAAGAGAAACAAACAAGTATAGAAAAAAGAAGATAGAATGGAGGAGAGATAAGTGTCAAGGAACACACCCTTTTTCTGCTTCATTACTTGAATTTAGTAATTGAGATTGTGATGGCGTTACTGAATTGCTAAATTGAACTAATTACATTTCAAGAACTAAAATAAATTCTTTTTGAAACTTTAAAACACTAAAAAGAAAGAATATGGAAATTTCATGTATTTCAGAGCAAATAAATGATCATGCTGCCTCTAAAAATGACTCCAGCTGTCTAACTTTTTCCAAGTGTATTCGCATGGAAACAAATCTCTATTTCACTGTGACAGGCCTTCAGGCTCGCTGAGCGTCCTGTTATATCATAATTGCACATCTCTGCAAGTGCACTAAAAAGCCTTAAGAACAGCATAAAGACTGTCTACAGAATAATCTGTCAACACACAAATCAACAGCTTTGTTCAGCTCATTACCTTCATCCAAACCACAAGTTTAATGAATGGAGGAAACTCAAAGCTGATTGCATTTATATTTGAGAGTGAAAATCGAGATTCCCACATTCCCAGACAATGAATCACATTCCTCACCACAAGCGCTCGAATCACCCGCTTCTTTTACCTGCATCATCAAATATTTCAGATCTTTCACTTACAAAATGTCTTGAGCTGGCAACTATCGAACACTGTTGTATATATAACCTGATTAGTTTTTCCAAACTTCTGTTATTCCTGAATGGATGCTGTACCTGGTGATCAACATAACTCAAAAGTACGGGATATGCTCAATGACACTACGAACATTCCATGCGTTTGTCAAAGAATAACTATGAATGATTCTTTCAATGTAGCCCTTTGTTTAACTGGTATTAAAACAACTGATTTTTAAAGTAAAAATTTATAATGCCTGCTTTGGCTCATTAAAAATATTCTTTTTGGAATGACTATCAACTGGAAGTACAGAAACTGTGCTTGTGTGTTTCATGTAGTCATCTAACCAACAAGATGTGCAAGGAAAAAAAAATCCTGAACAAAATCTGCCATAAACACAATTAGCTGTAAAGAAATCAGAACTGATTTGTTATGATGGTTGTTATTGACTACAATACTGGTTTGCAAAGCTTGAAAGACGAAAAGCCTGCAGATTATCCCTGCAAATAAGCCCTTTAAAAAATCACAGCTATTCTCATTCATATTGGCCAACCTCAGATGCTGGATGAAACATGGCCCGTGGTGTTTTTCTTTAAAATTTCAACACATGTAGCACAAGCAGCATCACAATACAGTGGCAAAATGGTATTTCTGTCCATATCTGTCGACTGTAGGAGCAACTGGTCACGCAGCATCAAACGGTTCTAAATACATTATTAGGAGGGAGATATACTTATTTCTCATAATTTCCATGCAAATAGATAAATGAGGCAGGACATGATGAATTCCTTCGCAAAGCTGCTTTTGGTGTAAGTGCTTAGAATGCAATGAGGCTTACGCTATGTGCTTTTTGTGTTTTAAATGGTCCTCTCATGCGCTTCCAGAGATTGCACCTCTATCAGCCAGTACTGGCATGCAAGATCTTTGCAAAGAGTGAGGAGGAGGAAAAAAAATGATGCGAGTACGGCATCAAACGTCTGCTGCCTATTGGCGTTGCTCCACATGACCAAATATGGTAAGAAAAAAAGCTCCCTTTCCCGTAAGTTCAGAAAAAAAGAGGGTTCATAACATGCTGTGCAGAAAGATAGAGCCCTCACACTCAGACACACTGGACCACAAGGTGGGAGAGGCAGTTTCATCTGCAGCCCATTGGGCAATGACAGCAATGCACACACATTCAGTGGCAACAGAGAGAGAGAGAGAGAGAGAGAGAGAGAGAGAGAGAGAGAGAGAGAGAGAGAGAGAGAGAGAGAGACAGAGAGACAGAGAGAGACAGAGACAGAGAGAGACAGAGAGAGAGAGAGAGAGAGAGAGAGAGAGACAGAGACAGAGAGAGAGACAGAGAGAGAGAGAGAGAGAGAGAGAGACAGAGATGAGAGAGAGACAGAGAGAGAGAGAGAGAGAGAGACAGAGACAGAGAGAGAGACAGAGACAGAGAGAGAGACAGAGAGAGAGAGAGAGAGAGAGAATAGGAGAGGACATGAAGAGAGAGGGCGAGGACATGAAGAGAGAGAGAGAGAATAGGAGAGGACGTGAAGAGAGAGAGAGAGAGAGAATAGGAGAGGACGTGAAGAGAGAGAGAGAGAGAATAGGAGAGGACATGAAGAGAGAGGGCGAGGACGTGAAGAGAGAGAGAGAGAATAGGAGAGGACGAAGAGAGAGAGAGAGAGAATAGGAGAGCACGTGGAAGAGAGAGAGAGAGAATAGGAGAGGACGGAAGAGAGAGAGAGAGAGAATAGAGAGGACGTGAAGAGAGAGAGAGAGAGAATAGAGAGACGTGAAGAGAGAGAGAGAGAGAGAATAGGAGGACAGACGAAGAGAGAGAGAGAGAATAGGAGAGGATGAAGAGAGAGAGAGAATAGAGAGGACGTAAGAGAGAGAGAGAGAGAATAGGAGAGGACGTGGAAGAGAGAGAGAGAGAGAGAATAGGAGAGGACGGAAGAGAGAGAGAGAGAGAATAGGAGAGGACGTGAAGAGAGAGAGAGAGAGAATAGGAGAGGACGTGAAGAGAGAGAGAGAGAGAATAGGAGAGGACGTGAAGAGAGAGAGCCTTCTGTCTTAGCCATTTCAGTCTCAGCAAAAACTTTCATTTTTTTATGAGACAAAATATGCTCACTACACTAACAGAAATATGAGATCTAAGGAAAAACAGAAAAAGCCACTTTCTCCCCCTCCGAACATTTTTGTTCAAGATGGAGGGGTTTTAGCTTTCAGTCACTTCTGTCTATTATGTAACTGAAAAACACTCAGGGAAAAAGAGACACTTGTCCAAATATTCAACCTGTCAACCAGCACAGCCTTGAGGGGAATCTAACAACCATGCAACCTTGCGAGCTATCTGATCAATGGTCCTGCCCAGTAAGTTTCATGCTGACAGACGAGGCGAGAAGGTATTGAAGCAGCAGGCTAATCATGACATGAAAACACATGTATTGGCCTCTTTTTTATATTCTCTTTCACTTCAGTATTTACTGACTCCAGCGTCAGGGATCCTGTTTACTACTGTCTGCCTTGAGGTGCTGTGTCCTTGTAGCTAATGCATTCCCTTTATCTGATCTCTCTCAGTTTTTACTCTAAAGCCATCTAACTTATACATTACTGAGTAGTTATTCAGTTATTACTTTCCTCTGCAAGTACTTGCTGAAACAGCTTGCAATATAATTCAGTGAAAAAATGTAATTGTGTATTTTATCTTTTACACTAAAAAGGCAATTTATAACTGTAGAGGTGGTTTCTACTGGTTTTAGCACCATAATATGTGATGGGCACAGTAGCTATACTCAATTAAAGTGCTGTTCCTTTAGTAAAATAGTGGACTGGATTATGTAGGAAAACTGCAGACTCCAGCAATTCAAATAAAACTTGTTTAAACCACAGCAGTAACAAACATCTCACTTAAAATAAAGTTAATGAAACAGCCAGTCATGATGCTGGTAATTTGATTACATCAAATGCTAAAAGTTCCACGGACTGGACAAAGAAATTAATCAATAATTAAAATATTAAAATATTATGATTACTAGCTCAAATAGCCAGTAAATGAAAACATGAACATTGAATATCTGTATGCACCAGTATTCGCTGCTTTCACTACACAAGCTTCGGCAAAATCCCAACATTTATTATAATTATTATTACATTTATAGAAATAAAAATAAAAAGCCTACATTGAAAGCAGTTTTGGACGTTTTATTTGACACAATATAACAAGCATCAAGCATTTTCACATTTTATAAAATTAAGACAAAGACTTTGTTCTGACAACAATAGTGTTTTCTGCATTCTTCTCGCTAGATTCTTGGTTTCCCATCCATTTCTCTCTGATGATAACAATGGCATGAAAGACCAGAACGATACATTTTAAAATTTTGGCTGCTAAACTTGCTGACTAGTTCGTTAACAGAATGGGTTTCAAGGGGTGCTTTTATTACATGACTGCTTTCAGGGGATTTATACTTCAATCAGCATGCAACCTGTAAAAATTGCAAGGAAGTTTCATTAAAGCATAAAAGCAGTTGATTAAGTGAGTAATTGCAGACAGATTGATCCTGATCGAGTGTATAAATAACTGTTAGTTGGAGCCTCACTTTTGAAGTCTAGCATCTGTCTCAGTCTAGACAGAGTGAGCTCACCAGTTGCTCTTTTAGCTGCTCAGTTTCTCTGTCTTGTATTTAACAATAGCCAGCAGCACAAAGCATGTATAAATGCCCTGCTGGAAAATTTCATGGTACATAAAAATGTATTCAGTATAAACCAGAAAAGTTCCTGATGTGCCCTGTAAAAGCTGACTGTTGAACAGGCCTCTGACAAGCATCCTTTTGGTTCGGCAACTACATGCAGCCTCCAAGCGGTAATAATTGAGTGAAGAAAGCCAAAGCTAAAACAGCGGAGTGATTTAAGATCCCGCTCAGGATCACAGTGGGGTGCCCTCTTTCCGCCATACCGTACATGGGAACACACGACGACAGTGTGCTCATACATCCCCAGAACATGTGGGGAACATGTGCTCACAACCCCTGCCCCTCAGGCACAAGCTTCTATCACATTCTTGCTTTACGCCTCACGAACCCTGAGCTGTGAGCGAGCATTTTCTCCCCAAAGAGAATTAATGCCATTGCTACCTCGTTCTGGAGTGACACCCCACCCTCTCCCTCTTTCCCTCCCATCAAGAATATTAATCATCATCAGCATATCTATTTAACGGAACAGAGCTCAGTAAATCAGACAATGGAATGTGTTTTTATGTCAGAGCATGTGAGAGGATTTCAAGGGTATTATGTGACATGAGATCTTGAAGAAGAAAGAGAGGGGGAGCACATTCTCTGGGAGAGACAGACAAGAGGAGATTAGGCTCCAGGCTTGATGACCTCACTGCACGGGCACTGTAGAGGTTGAAGGGGAAAGGTCCAAAGTGGGCCACCCCATTTAAGAATCCTTTCGAAAAAAACAACGTCTCTTTTCTGAGCAAACACAAAAACCACAGTCGAGTGGAGAGTCAAGTGGTATCTATGTAACCCACTTGTTTGAGAAATTGCAAAGTCTACTTGTTGAAGGAGTACTTCTGCACCAAATGCTTACTACACAGGTTGGGACATCTCTCCCTGAAAGGCTAGGGACTAATTACTGGGGACAGCGCAAATATTTCAGTTTATTTCAGTCATTCAGTCAGTCATTTTCTGGGCCGCTTGTCCTAATCAGGGTCGTGGGGGGGTGCTGGAGTCCATCCCAGCTCACACAGGGCGAAGGAGGGGGCAACCCCTGGACAGGTCGCCAGCCTATTGCAGGGATCAGTTTATTTCTTTACAATATTATTTGATTTTCGTCGTGTGGGAAGCTTAATTTGTCACAAATTTGTTGTCTACACTACATCATGTTTCAACAGCGAAGGTCTTTAACACGTTGCACTGAAATATAATAAATCAATCAATCGATCAGTCGATCAATAAATAGAAACAACACCGTCACTTCACCTCAAAATCAGTAGAACTGCACGGCTTTTCACACAGCCACTGAAGCTAAAAGAAGGGGTGTGGGAGCACTTTTGGAACAACAGAAAATGCTTCTTGCTTTGATAAGCCTTTATAATTTATGATAAGAAGCTGTACAAATGCACGACAGGTTTAATGAAGCAGTTAAAAAACGTAAGATAGTGATCAAAGTAGGCTGCTACTATTCTCCGGTGAAGAGGAACTTTGATCCTCCAGGGTCAATATTAACAGCGGCTCAGCAGGGAAATAACAATGGCTGCCATTTTTTTACAAATCCTGATGTTAGCAAATAAATATCAACACAGTATTTTTGAGCCTTCTAACTAAACTGAATGGCTAATAATCTTTTTTTATTTTTATGAAAGTACGATTGTGGCTTCTAAACCACAGTGTGCATGAGCAACTGTTGCACCCTGTTGCACCCGTAGCAATAATGTAAAGTACATGCACGAATAATTTACTAGATAACTTTACATCAACGAAGTCCTGCCACCTGGCCTTTCAATTTGCATTAGGATTGGAGCATTTTTATTGCTTATGATGCTAAATGAGCTATTTTGATGAAGACCGAAGAGTCCCCTGCATCGACTGAGGGTGGAAAAAGAGTGTAGATTTTGATGATTTTAAGCAGGCCAGGAAATCAGAACGAGGATCACTGTGCATGGCTTCAGTCAGTGATGAACTGGAACAATTTAAAACAATCAGACTGATGACAGCTCCAGGGAGTGTGAGCTATTAAGAGTCCCATCCTGCCACGATCCCACTTCCTACCATTATTTCTTCCATGTCTAGCCTGAAGTGGACGAGCATGGCTATGGAGGACCACAAAAGAAGCATTCCAGCTTTCTATCTTTTAGTCTAGAACAAACACAGCTAACGTGCCTCCCATTAATCATGTCTCCATGGCATGTACACAATGTAGGTAGACTCTCACAAGTTCAGGAATGCTTCCATGAAACCTTTGAATTATATGTGTGTGTGTGTGTGTGTGTGTGGGGGGGGGGGGGGGGTGTCAGCTGCAGAGGATATGCAGCACTGCTGTGCTGTGTGGCCCTTCAGACCACACATTCCTTTGTGAGCCGAGAACCCTTTCTCGTGCCTCTCCCTGCGTTCCTCCTCTTACGCCAGCATAGCCCTGCTCTTTACTCATATTAATGCTGGCCATTATTATTAGCAAGGCAGTGGGGCAGTGTGTACATGCACTGCTCATGGTGTGACCCCCCCCCCCCCCCCCAAGGCACAAAGGAAACAGCAGTCACAACATAAATCTGAGAGTACATCAGAAACTGTTAATAGGAATATACCTGACTTTGATAAAGGCTGAGAAATCAACACCATACTGGTTGTATTAGGATGCATCTGACATTTCGTGCTTCTGACAGAGAAGAATTTGTCCATGTTTATCTGTGTTTGTATCCTTGTAAACAGAATGCATTCTTTTAGGCAGTGATGTAACCCAAAAAGAGAAAACGCTACAAAGAGAAGTTGATACTGCTTATTAACCTGCTGTAAACCAACACTTATGTATATACGTAATTAACTGTATATACCAAAATGAATGATTCACATTCTTAGCCATAATAAAATAACTAGCAGGCCTGGCCCATTTTATCACATTCCCAATGCTTTTGCACTAAATAGGTACACTTAAAATTAAATTAGAGTATAATGAAAGACTAAGAAGAGGACTAATAGGGCAAATATTATTAGTCTGTGAGATGAAGCATCACACCAAGCCCCCTTACCCTAAAAAAAAAACAACAACCCATTTTATACAGTTTACTGTGGTTATTTTGCAAAAGGTTATACAAATAAGAGCATACTGTTGCAAACACAGGCCATCAGCTGAACACACTTAACATCAAGTGAATCCTGTATTCATTACTGGAACCCTTGTGCAGTTTTTAACCACTGTGATGCAACAGACTATTCATCTGTAAATAGTAAGGTAACTTATCATGGTATCTTTTACATAATGAAGATTACAGAAAATGTACAAATCGTATATTATTATTGCTTTGTTGTCTCTAAGAATATACTTTTTCTGGTAAAATATCTGCAATGCACAGCCTTTCATGCGATACTGCTTGCCTTTATTAGTGACGGCCCAGAGGTTTCATATCAGGACATCTTCTGACAAGAGCTGGCTGTTGACAATTACCATTGCCTGTTGAGGGGAGTGTTTCTGCAAACTGGCTTGCAATTTGTGAAACTTTGCTCTTTCTTTCAATAGACCTGTGACTGTCTGAGCACAAATGGCTCTTTGTTTGTTCTCCTCACACACACACACACACGCGCGCGCGCGCACACACACACACACACACACACACACACACTTAATATTGGATGCACTTCTATGTTCTTGATTGGTTCTTTGTACTCGTATGGCCTGCTGTTCAGAGGAGTTTTTCTATGTCTTTAAGTCCTTAAAGCTAATCCTTTTACCTCCGTTCAAGCAATATAATCATTTCATATGAATTCTAAACCTTTACTAGAATAACATACTCTTGAATGAGCATGAAATTGTAAATGAATTGAATATCGAGCTGGATTCAGAGTGCAGAGTGTGCATGTTTCTCTGGTTGTAACTAACGGCCAAATTGGAATGGATATTAAAGGCCGGTGCCAGGGGAACACCATGAAAACCTCACTGCTTTCTGCTGCCAGCCATTTACCCCACCATCTTCCTTCCAGTTATACACCTGTGTCTAACACACACACACACACACACACACACACACACACACACACACACACACACACACACACACACACATATGCACACAATCAACCATTTGAAGTGCTGTTTACAGAGAGCTTGACTGACTGACTATTGCATTTCAGGCAGGTCTGGGCAGCTGTGACGCTATTACTGATCATTAAGTTGAACCTGAACTAATGGAGGGCTATTATTATCCAAGGTGGTCTCGCAGACATGTGTCATAGGGTTGAGTGGCACGGCACCCGCTCTCTTCTTTTTCCTCTCTCACACACAAACACACACGCAGGGAGCAGCCCAGACGCTAATATAACAAGAGTCCATTGTTCTCTATGGTGCTGCTATATTCATTAAATCAAACTTTAATGAGGCCAGCCAGCGTGAGTGACATCCCCCCCTCCACCCCTCCCCACTCACACACACACACACACACACACACACTTGTTTAGCAAAAATGTCAAGACATAGGGTCACACACAGGGGTCCCATATGAACTATACAGTCAGCTCCAGAATCACTGGCAACCCTTAAAAAACAATCACATGAACAAACATTAGACTTACAGATTCATATGATCCCTTTATTTACAAAAAATGATACTTTTTGTAGAAACTGTATACAATTTATCCAAGATTGTGTGTGCTTTATTTTAAGAGTGATTTAAAAAATATGAGTCAAAATTATTGGCACCCTTGAACAATATTTTAAATAAAACTAAAAAGGTCATTGCAACCCTGATTAGAATGCTGTGATGGGAGAATCCCAGTCTGTTTCTGGTGGAAATAAGCAGTAATGCTTCATTTGAAATGGGATAAATATGTGATATGTGAGAGTTTATTTATAACAACAAGAAATATTTTGTGGTGGGTTTGTTTAAATGGTAGAAATTGAAAATATATTTTTTAAAGCACACTTAACGGAGAAAAAAAAGTATATTGAAATGCCAACCACTGAAATATATTGTAGGCTGGCATTGTTTTTTCTCTGTTTTTCCAAATAAGGACATTTTTGTACTGGAAATGTATGAAAGCGCGCAAACATTCACACCTCCTCCAGAAATTTCAAAAAAATGATTCTCTGTTTCATTCTGTTTGTCTGGGGCATCCTTGACTTCTCTTTATTGCATGTGCTTCAGTGGTTAATAAGACCATGGCACCAGTTAACTCCATTAGCCCAGCTGCTGTTTACTGCACCAGGATAAACAGAAGCCATCATGACCCCTTTTATTGTTTTGATCCAAGCATCACCAGACAGCTTCTGGGTTCTGCCAAGCTGTTGACATAGTTCTAGAGCCTAGATTTTTGTGATGTAATCTTGTAACCGGCTGAAAAAGCTGAAAATCTCGTCTGATTATCCTCATTCTCTCAGCTTAGGAATGACTAAGGAGCCGATTCAGTTTATCCCATGAATGTCCTCACTGACTGATGGCACCAGTAGCAAATAAATACCCTAAATAGCTGCTTGCTACTTGTGAGTGGCTAAGCCTGAGATGTGAAGCAAGCAGCCCGAGTCAGCCTGTATTTTAACTGCAGCTGAAGGCCAATAAAACCCCTTTAAGAAAGCCAGACCTGAGCTGTTTAATAACAGCCTGATGGATTGTAACAGAGTCATTTCTAGCGCATTTCTTATGAGGTAAGAGTCACACGAATGCCAGTCTTTCTCTCAACAGAGCACTCCTGATTACACAGCGCCCTCGGAGAATCCAAGCACTGACTCTCTGCCAGCTGCCCTGTACTGCTTAGGGAAACACATACTGATGAGTTACAGTACCTACATTTATAACTGTACAAACACAGAGCAACCTGCTCACAAATGCATTGTTTTGTGGCATCTGTTGCAGGGTTGGATGAGTTTTCCAGAACACTGTCAATGGCATTGACCATGATACAAATACAAGATGCCACATTTCTTTGTGTATAATCCAGAAGTCCTGAAAAGCTCATTAGATCATCAACTATATAATGGTGTCAAATATGTTTAAGGCAGAACACACAGGTTATAGAGGGAATCCTGTACGACTGACTTCCCCTGTTTCATTTTGATCTTTGGCTTAGATCAAATGTAACTGCCTTGTTCCAAATGCTTTAATAACATGGGAAGTGGACTGAGAAAGTTAGGAGGGGGTATTTGTGCTGTGCCTATAGCACATTTCTGAAGAGTCCTCTGAGGCTCGTTATTTAATGCATAAATATGCTTCTGATTAGGAGGAGTGAGTTCGCTCCATAAAGTCACTCTTAAACAATTACTACTGCTCCCATTAGCAGACTGCATGCAGCCCAAGCCAGGCTGGCTTTATTACACCAATTGTACACACTGTAAGCAATGTGGAATTATAATGTTTCAAATTAAAACACACACACACACACACACACACACACACACACACACACACACACACACACACACACACAACTTAAATCTCTGGTTGCTGCTTTATCAACAAAAAGGTTCTAGTTCCACTTATTGAGCAAGATTTTTTTTTTTCGTGGTTTGTTCCTAACATTCTTAACAACCTATCTTTTGCCACTGTGGCCCTAAAGGTTCCTCAATGGTTCTTGCCTTGAATGTACCTTTCCAGGTAAAATCTTACAGAACCCCTGCATTATGCTCAGGTTCTATAACCTTTCAAATATTTTTGGCACTTGCTCATCTAATTCAATAAAGTGCTGCCCTAAAGAAGCATCTACTAAAAGGTTCTGTAATAAACCTAAACTGGTTCTTCTCTGGAACAGCTCCATAAAAAGCCTTCTTTGCATTAAATTAAATGTAGACCCCACTCGTTGGAAGTATAGGCATACTTGTATAGGCAGCTTTGTGATGTCTACTGATAGAAGGTCTAGACCTACATAAATAAAGTTGAATTAAACTAAATTAAAAGACCTCATTGTGTAGTTGACTGGATTGTTCATGCATACTTCTAGTGCTGCATCAATACCCTACGTATATCTGTTCCTTAGTTCCTCATAACACACTCTTCAGATGAGATCCTTTAATGTGATTTTTACTGACCAGGCAGGCGGACATGTTGGCCATGTCTTGATTAGACATGTTTGTTTAGTTTGGGCTTGGAGAGGGGTGGTGTGTAAAGCAGAGAGCCCTTGGGCTAAGCATGTGATCCCCAAGGGGAAGAGGCTGGAGCAGAGAGACCAGGGAAAATGGACTCAGCTCAGATATTTCCTGTGCTTGTTTTATCAGATGAGAAGAAGGTGAAAAAAAATAGTCCAGTTTGTCAGTGGTATGACATTTTATCATTCTTTCATTTCTACATCCAGCATCTCTGGCCAATGCCACACTTGAAGGTCCAAAGACACAATCTTAAAGAGGGAACTATTGTGCTGGCTTAAAAGAAGTTAACATAATGACAAGAGTTTCAGGTTCAATCGTATCAGTCTCTGAGGAACTGGGGTGGAGTTTCATCAAAGGAATCCAGCATTTTTCACAAGTGAACTGCTTACAGCCTGAGGCTACAGAGAGATTTGAACCATGTTAGTTAGCAGATGACCAGGTTGGTCCTTGATAACTTGAGCCTTGATGATTCGTCCTCTATAGAGATGACTTATTTCAGAAGTTGGTCTAACATGCCTGCACCCTTGGGCAATCGAGCCAAGAGAACACATCCATCAACGTTACTCATCACCCTAGAGAAATCCTCACACATCAGCAGGCCCTGCCTGCTGCAAACCTCCCAGCTTAGGAGCTTTGCAATCTAGGTCCAGCTCTAGCTTTGCTGTTCCAGAATCAAAGCTTTCCACTGAAATCTGCCACCATGATGAAACAAACGGGCCGCAACATCAAACTTGAAAAAAAAAAAAATAAATAAGAGGGAGAGAGAAATGTCTGCTGTGCAAAGACTGGTTTTAAACGGGAGAGTAATTTCAGATTTATATAATACTACCAAAACATCTGCAAGGCACTTATTGCATATTTGCAAAGACCTAAATAAACACAGGTTAAAGTTTCAGACGGCTGTGACCTCACAAGTGAGGAATGTCCCCGTTTTTGGTTGCTTTTTCCCCTCGATCGTCACAACCAGTTAGGAGTTAAATGTATCTCGCAGCACTAAAAGGGGCCAGAATATCGCTACGTTACACAACTGGCCGTGTGGTTCTGGACCGAGTGCATTCAAATTACATGCTATCAGATTCAAAGCGGAGGAGGGCTGGTTTGGAACACGATGGGATTCTGAGTCGCAGGGCCACATCTCCTGAGGTTTCTTCCCCAGCGTCAATCATTGGAACTAAAACATTAATTGAACTTTTTCTGACTGCTGTCCAAAGAAAAGATTTTTTCCTGTGTCATTTTATAAGGATTTCTGCATAACTATAGCACTTTCTGCAGCGGGATCTTATTGAAATCCACTGGTTGCTTATTTGACATGGAACATATGCAGTCTTTGGGCTAACACAATGCTGGCAATACTATGAAAGTTTAGTTTTGCCTGAGCATTTGGGTTGTTTTCATTTGCACACATTTGACTCTCCATGTGAACATAACCCTGCAGAGTCAATCCAGCCCTGTGCAAGAGTCTAAAATTAGAAAATATGTTTTGCACACTAACTAATATGAACTTGCTCAACACATTCATAGACCAATCCTGTAATTACATGTTTTGAGGTATTTACAGAATCAAAATGGAGCTGCGGCTAACATAACACTCTAATAGATTCTGCACAGTTGTAAATATTTGCTACAGAAAACAGAACCAGATCAGCCCTGGGGGAACAGAATGGGCTGGTTCTGGGACTAGCCCACATGTCAGAGAAACAATCTTTCCATCAGTATTGTGTAGTCCACCCTTTTGCTCTGCTCCTAGGCCAAGCTCAGTGTTGTAGTTGCGTTTCCAGCATGGACACGGGGGCCGCTGCACTCCGGAAACGCAGGGCAGTGTTCTCTACATCCTGCTCTGGTCAGGCCCATGCCAAAGCCTTGTTATCACTGTGCAGAATTACCTCCAGATTCCTCTGGGCTCTACTTGCCCTCACAATGCAGCAAGTGACCGCAAGTGAAGGGGGAGAGACAGAGAGAGAGAGAGAGAGAGAGAGAGAGAGTGAGAGAGAGAGAGAGAGAGACAGTCAAAAAGAAAGAAAATGGCGCTGTTATGCATTCCAGAGACTATTCCAATCGTCTGTCACCAGGTTCAATCTGTTCCTTATAAGGCGAGGGCATTCCCCTCATATTTTCCAAACACCACACTGTTATCAGATCCAGTTTCGTGGCCAATTACCGGCCTGCCTTGCTGCTCAAAGCTCTACAGCCTGTACAGTTCCCTTCATCACCCGTCTAAAGGCCTGTTCTGAGGCCACTGGTCAAGCCTGGAGCAAAACCCATGTCTGGGCAAACCATCCTGTTTCAAAAACTAAAGACTTTCTCAGCTCGAATAGTTCGAGTAGTCATCAATCTTTTCACACTGAGTGTGCTCTGCTGATTCACCAGCGTTGCATGGCAAAAACCCATAGATGGTTCATGAAAGGGACAATGCCATGGGCTCAGTTAATGCGCTTGGTGATTATACCACTTTATGGTTTGGACACAGCCCAACATTCAGGCAATTTCTGCACAGCTATGGCACTTTCTGCGGTGGGATCTTGTTGAAATCCACTAGTTGCTCGTATGCACACTGTTCAGCAGAGAGAATTCACTTAGCAAAGCAAACCCCCACGTCCTCCACCCCCTGCCCTTCCACAATCCCACAACAGAAACAGATGAAAAAAGCAAGAATGCTGGTGACTGGCAACAGCACACCACAAATATTTTGGGAAGAGAAAGAGGAGAAACAGGGAGGCAGAAAAAACACTCTATTTGATGCGAGAATCCTAATAAGTGTTACAGCATCTATGGGGATAACTTTCCTGTCTGTTGAACCAGGCCGTGATCAATTAAAACAACAGAGTAGCATTTTAGCAGGACTGTTTATGTGGCGGGGAGAAAATAGTGGGCACAACTGCCATTTACACTGGTCTGAATAACGTTCTAATAAACATTTAACCGTGCTTACGGAAGGAAACCAAAAAGAAGATGCAAATGATCGAGCGGCAAAGTTCAGACTGGGTCATACGGTTTCAGAGAAGAAAATGTAACAGACTCACCGATAATGAGAAGAAAAGAATAAAAACCTGTTCTATTTCTATAGAACTGTTACATTTATTACCGAGCCAAATGACACTAGTCATCAGAGAGCCTAGACACACTGACTAACTTCAGAATCATCCTGTGTGTGTGTGTGCTGTGTATAATAACAGTGAATTAAATAAAGAATGAAACAGTGGGATTGTTATCTCTATATTGTTGTGTTATTATAGTGGAAACAAATGGCACTGGTTTGCAGAAAGACTGGACTCACAGAAAGCTGCTGAAAGATCAGAAAGCCGTTATTATTACTTTGTACATAAAGAACAACCCAAATGTCCGCGGTCAGCAGAGAGGCTGGCTGCTCGCTGCAGTATCAGGGGGTTAAAGCTCCTATAAGCTCCTGAAGCTCCGCGGGATGTAAACAGCGCCCGGCAGCGCAGCCGCACAAAGCGCGGAGAGCTCCGGCAGCCTGACAGCGGCTCTTTCGCAGACGGATGGCGGAACCCCTTCACACGCACGGCTGCCTGCTTACCTGCTCTAAGTGTGGAAGTGTGGACGGGCTGGAAGTCGCCAGTTTCCGAGCGGACTGGACCGGGACTCGCGCTGTCTGCACCGCTCAGTACAGGCCCCGCCCCCTGTCGAGGCCCCGCCCCCCTGTTTACAGCGGCGCTCCCACACCGCTGCCTCCAGCGGCACCCGCACCTACCAGAAAAAAACAAGGCAGTTCTTTCCTCCGAGCAGCTCAAGGACCAATCCGTCAAGCTGGCACTGAAAAGAGAGAACAAGCTTAAATACCAGCCCATTAAAAAGCTTTGGGGAGCGCAGGCAGGCTGACTTGCTGAATGCCCTTTTTTGGTTATCCTTCATGAGGCCTTAGAAAGGGAAAAAAAGCCAATGTCAGAAGTGATCACAGAAAATGTTAGTCTTGGAGGGAAAAAAAAGGGCTTGGCAGACTGTTTAAGCACTTAAAACACAGCTGATATTTTCTGGGAAATGAAAGAAACTCTACACCTTTTTGATTCAGGATGGATTTGGGACGTTCACCGATAATACCTGCTGAACTGGCGGCGGGACGATTCGATTACATTAATGGTGATCAAGGCGGCACAGTGGGTCGCCTCACAGCAAGAAGGTGCTGGGTTTGATTCCCAGTCCAGTTGGGCTCCTTTCTATCTGGATGTGTCAGGATAATCAATTTTCCTTCCACAGTCCAAAGACATGCACATCGGGGGGATTGGAGATGCCAAATTTCACTTAGTCTGAGTGTGTCTGTCTGTGTCTCTGCTACGATGGGCTGTTGACCTGTCCAGGGTGTTTCTCTGCCTTTCGCTTTGTTTGCTCCTTGACCCTACTCAGGATAAGCGGCTGAGATGATTAATGAGTGAAAAACACAGTCGATCTTCAGCGGATATGAACATGTTCTCACTTCATCTCAGTTCTGGCCTTCTGCTGAATTTGGTTGTCAGTGCCTTCTCTTGAGCACTATTTAAAAAGGCTTGGGTAGGCAATGTTATGAAGAACACACATTCTTTAATAAATTCAATCAGTCCATCTTACAGAAATCCTCAAGCTTTTTTTGAAGAGATAAGAGTGAGCGGGGGTCGGCTGGAAATTGCAAAGCGCCTGTATGTGCATGGGTTTTACTCACATGGGTTGTATTCTCTCTCTCTCTCTCTCTCTCTCTCTCTCTGTGTGTATGTGTGTGTGTGTGTGTGTGTGTGTGTGTCTTGGCAGCATTCAAAGGAATGGAGAAACACCCAATATTCAAACTGCTGCGAATAAATCAAGCAAACGTCACTGAAGGGAAATGATAATTTATTTGCATTACCAAAATGCCTTTGATGAGATAGGAGCCGTGCAATACTTTATCTCAAAGTAAAGATAACATGGAACTTTTCCCACACTTTCCCAAACTGAGAACAGTTGAACGTTTCGCTATTTATCCTTAATACGGTAACAGCAAGTAGATGCTGCCAAGCATTTTATAGTCCCTTGATCTAAAAGCTTTTGCCTGCTCTATATTTACCTCGATGACTTCATATGTTTATCTCAGCAATAAGCTAACGTTTACAGCTACTTTGACCTCAAGCACATTCGATGATCAATATGACTTTTTGGACATATTAGGCAATTGGCACAAAAGATTCAGAAGTTGTTCTTTGTGCTCAGAACTCAATACGTCGATCCATGGCTATGTATGAGCTTGTTTTTAATGAATCTCTAACAGTTCAACATCATGGAGATTAACCATGAAGGCTGTGCTGTGCCAACACCTCTCCTAGCCCAAAGCACAAGAACTTATTTTATTTCTCGCCAGTCGGGTTTTCATCTGATAGTCAATTACGAAGGGCTTTGTGATGTCAGGTAATCTTAAACAATACTCACATAACACGCACAAGCTGTAAACTGAGCCCAATCACTTTGTTAGGACTTCTCATTTGCCTGCATTTATCAATGTTCTCTTGACAGGCTGGAGTGTTTGAGAACAGCGGTGAACACATTTCTCCATTCTCTACTTTAAGGACCACTTCTATCACCAATCAGTTGAGAGTCAGTAACATACATCAGCGTATGAACTTCACTTATTTGTGCCATTCAGAATAGAATCATCATATATGGATTTCTCCCTACAAAAACGCAATTAAATCCATGTCAACACATTTTCATTTTGATGCCGCACTAAAGCAAGCAGTAGCAGTTTTAAGCTTCCAGCCAGAAAGGAAACAGCAGCTTTTTCCAGTATTCACTGAACATCAAAGAGCCCTGTTTTCTCATTGGACCGTGGTAGGGTCACACAGCCAGCTGTAATCACCGTTCAGGCCAGTAACACAGCTGCCTGGACGTGGTCTTCTCATACCTCACCTCAAAGTTTTGGACACTAAGAGATTACAGCAGGCCCCATTTCAAAGATCTGTCTTCTTCTACCTTAACACCAACAGTAGTATTGCAAATGAACAACACTGTCTCTCTTCCAGGTTGCGTGAACAAGCTGCCATGAATTGGTCAAGTGACTGCACACACATGTGCATTTTAGAAACTATCAATAACAAAATGGCAAAATAAAAGTTTGAATGATTTGGATTCATCCTTTGAATTCAAAAGTTGTTATTTTTATTTGGGGCAGTGGTGGCCTAGTGGTTAGGGAGTTGGCCCCGGATTGGAAAGTTGTGGGTTCAAACCCCTTACCGGTGGGTTGCCCTGAGGTACCCTTGAGCAAGATGCCGTCCCCGTTGGTTTGCTTCTCCCTGCGATGGGCTGGTGACCTGTCAAGGGTGTGTCCCCATCCTTCGCCCTGTGTGAGCTGGGAGGGACTCCAGCACCTCCCCCCCCCGTGACCCTGATTAGGACAAGTGGTCCAGAAAATGACTGACTTATTTTTATTTTTTAAATGCAATAATATGGTAGGAACTAGGGGTACCGCTGCATGGTTTTCAACACCAGGTATGTTGTATCTTGAATGTATCTTGAACTGACATGACTAATACATTTTACAAACTAGTAATCTGGTGGAGTTTTAACCTTTCATCTGCCCAAATCTTTGTGGTTAGCAACTCGGGACATGGTTCCTTCTAACTATACAGCGCTCATGTGCATTGTTGTGAATAAGAGCATTTGCCAACTGCTGTAAATGTAAATGTATCACCTGCTGTGAATGATTCGGACTCTTTTTCTCTAAAACAGAGCACTTCACGTTGCAACAATGTGAATGTCTCTACTTTTTCCAAAGAGTTCTATTTAATAACATTAAACCAAGACCTTGTTGCCACTTGCACCAATTGCATATAGTTACTAAGAGGATTAAAGCACAGATCATGGCCTTGCTGCAGACAAAGATACCATTAATAAAGAGGATGTGATCTCATGGTCCTCTGAGGCAATTCAGCTCTATCTGAACAATGCATGATGCTGTGATTCTCCTAAATGTGCCATGGTGATGATGTTCGAGTGCATGTCATAGTCTAACTATGTGATAAAGAAAACGGACCAGATTCTCACATCTACCGACTCTTTGCATGTGCTCCATTGTATCACATAGGCCAGAATGGAAGCTGGCAGTAAAAGAAGCGCAGTGCCATGTGGTTATTTCATTTCTGCATGGCCTGCCTTAGAGGCTGGAATAAATCTTGCTGTGCTGAAACACTACACTCTCATGTGGAAACTTGGGTTTTGAAGCTCTATGAGAGATGACTAAGGACCTGAACTTTCCCCTGCGCTTGTCCGTACCAGTCTCTCCATGGCTAATTTCCTTCTGCCATTATGGAAAATGATTTATTATGATCAGTTGTATATATTGAACTGCAAACTCTGCGTTCAGAGTCCAAGAGTGTCCTGTCTGAGTTGGGTCTTGTCTCTTAACATGTCAGGGGGGCCTCTGAGGTCTCTCCTGTTGGGATTTCTTCATCTGAAAGACAAGTCTTACACAAATGCCCTCTCCAAACAGCACTGCATAAGCATGCCATTTTAATAATAGTATACTTTTCGGAATTTCACACAATTCTGTTTGATTGCAGTTCTTTTGGGAAATCGTGCAGTGGATAATTTTTCAGTTGTGACAATCAATAATTCAGCAAATAATGTCTTAATCTCCTCAATCTAACGTCAAATTTCACTCACTGCCAAAGTCTTCCCTATCTCATTTTGCTGCCAGGCTGGAAGGATGAAGTCTCACACGCACCACTGCATCTTTATTAAATGCTGCTAACATATCTGGGCAGCTCAGTATGAGGAGAGTGCTAACAGACACTCACAATGAGCAGCACCTTTTTATTTGATGAGGGGAAATGGAGGACCATCCCGCAAACCATTTACCCTACCGTGGGTAAGGCCAATTGTTTTCCAAACTGTTTTACTCTGCCAGCCAAGTGGGTTTGGCGTTGTCAAAGATAGGAGCGGTGTATTGAATTGTATCACTTACATTCAATTACATTCAATCAAACTGATGTGATTCAGAAGTGTTTGCCAACAATAGAGCACTTTGAATACACAAACGTGATAAGAGTACATATAGATGTATGTGTTTATTTGAAAAAGAGCCTGAGAAAGAAAACTATGTTGAATATTATACTGCCCCACCTGGATTTAACTAAGCATATAGGTAACAGATCTCAATTAAACAAACACTGCATTGATTAGTGTTTCACCTGGCAGCAAGTTATTAAACTGTGCATTAAACTATAGCTTGTCATTTTTAAAACTACCATTTTAAAGAGTGAAGACTGAAGACTGAAGGCTGCGGAAAAGATGTTATGCTGTTTTACTGAGTGGGTGATGGTCATCCAGTGGTAGGGTACTTGCATTAAAGCATGGCCTATGGATGAAGAGGTTGCAGGTTCAAATCCCACCTCTAGCACTGCCAACATTGTATTCCTGAGTAAGCCCCTTAACCCCGGGTTGCTCCAGGGGGACTGTCCCTGCAGTTAGAACATGGAGTGTCTGCTAAATGCTGCAAATGTAGATGTAAATGTAAACTAAACAACTAAGGAGATTACTGAAACTATGAAACTAGGTTAAGAAAAGTCCAGAAAAGTCTGGAAGGATTGTGATAATCCATCATATTTGAGGAAGACGTTGTCAGAAAAGCATATCGCATGATTGGGAATGGTGATCATTGCAACATATGGTGAAATGGTAAATATATAACATATGGTAAAATCAAGCAGTTAAAAAAAAAAAACCAGAAGAACCTTTTTAGTGTTATGTTCAATATTGAAAGTAAAAGCATTTTCACATACAGAAATTTAAAACTCAAGGCTTTCTAGGGAGCATAAAGATTAGAGCATGGAAAAATCATTGTAATGCAATTGAAGATCATAGTCATGTGGTCCGATGAGTCCAGATTTACCCTCATTCAGAGTAATGTAGAGAACATGCAGAATGTCCATCAAGCCGAGTGCCCAACATACAAGCCTGGAGAGGCAGTTTTATGATCTGGTATTGTCTCACTTGGACATGTCTTGGTTCAGCAACGTTATATAAAAGTATAAAAAAATGAGGTCACCTGAATATTGAACTACTGAATACTGAATAATCAGGTTTCAATGGATTTATTCTTCCCTGATGGATCTGGTATATTCACACAGCTTAGTCACCACAGCCTCCAGACCTCAACCTCTTGCTGAAGAATTAATGCAACTTTTACAGGAAGCTTCTGGAAAATCATCCCATGGCAAACGCATGTCAATGATAGATAAAAGCTGTCCAGTATAAAGGCTGTATGGCTTAATTTTGACCATACTTTGTATTAAAATGGATTATGCTTGATTATAACATAATAATAACAATGTAACTAAATCCCCCTATGTATAAATGCATTTTTAGACCCTTAAAAGGGCCTTTTAAGAACAAAAGGAGAAGTAAGGGTAATAATCATTGAAAACAGTCAGATTAGACCAAACATGGAGTACTAAATACATTAGAGCACATGATGGAGACGCCAACTGTGCTTCTGCAATTACCTACTGTGATGATGCAGCAGAACCAGCAAAACGAAGCTTGAAGCGCCACAGCATTTTCAACAGGGGTAGAAATGCAACAGCTATATAACTGAGTCTTGTTGATTCGGAGGGCTCCCACTGACCGTGAAGCGGTCTGCTTATGATTTGAGCTGATCCCCCTTTGTTTCATGAGCCCCCTAAGTCTAAACTGCTGTGACACGCAGAACAGTCCAGCAAGAGACAATAAACCCTTGGAAGCAATTTCTCAGCAAAGGTCACACAGAACAATGTGTGGGATGTTTAACATTACCACAGAGACTGCATCTGTGTCCAATCAAAACTGAACCATCTGCTCATCATAAAAATGCAAAAGCTGGATTAATAGGACAGACTTAAAAAAAAAAGAGGGGTCACAAGAAGATGCGGCACACACAGGAGGCCAAATACCAGGATAATGAGGGTTTGCTGGAGAACCGGCAAAACCGTCCATGACTGATCATAGTAATACAGAATAGGCCAAATGCAGGTCACACGCAGGTATTAACATATGTTGTTACGTAGATCCAAACCAGTCAGTTCTCTCACATTGTTTGCTTGTCGTCTAAATAAAATGTACCTTAGCGGGTCAGGGAGGCCCTGGCACACATGTCAGTGATGATTCCGGCCACCTGCATGAATCAAATTATAGAGCCTGCCGCTCCAACTCCCTTCCTTTACCCCCCTTCTGTTTCCTCTTATCTTACACCATCGCACGATGGCAGTGACGGAGGTGGGCAATGACTGTTTAATAGTTGTATATTCAGTTAAACATGCTTCTCCAAACATCGATAAAACATTTGCTCAAATATTTTTCACATTTTTTTTTGTCATGCCTACAATAATAGCAGCAGAGCGATGTTATTCCATAGAAATACATGATTCCAAACATCCTCTCCAATGTAGATAAATAAACTAAAAAGTTCTGGAACAGCAAGATCAATTTATTTGACTCTCAGAAATAAAAAGAACATAAGAGATGGCAGATCAAATTTTCAGCATTTATTTCCAGGTATTTACATCTAAATATGTTAATTACACAGAACATAAGACCTTTTGTGTAAAGGTCTTATGTTCTGTGAACAGCTGAAAGTCTAATCTCTCGTCTCATATTCATGTGTGCAGCATTTAAACTTCTGCTTCGTAAAAGCATAGATATAAAAGTTGTCATTGCTCTTAATGTATATGTATTTGTTAGGGAGGTCATCTGTTTTTCTTCAGTTAACTTCAATCTTTTACATTTGGTTGCTAATTTTCATTGCTTACTTTGCTGTTACCACTGTAATTCAGAAATAAAACTCAGAGAAGGACTACTTGAGCAGGCAAAAGGTATTTAAATGGTCCTTGAATTTATCATAGTCCCATTCAAGGGTATTGCTTTTAATTAAAAGGATTTAAAAGGATGCACTTCTACCTTTAGCTCTTCTTCTACTTCATTTCTTGTTATTGTATTTTGAAGTTGAAAGAATTGTATTAACCATTTTCTAATTTCTTTTGCCCATCATCAAAGCCTAGCTCATTCCATCATTAGTTACACTGTACCTTTCCCTCTTTCTTCTTTAGAACAGTGCAGCAGACTGATTCAGCAGAAAAGCAGGTAAAGGAACTGTTTAAGGAACTGCTGTGTACCAGAAGGATCGTCTGCAGTTGTCAGGTACGTATATGTTCAGGGTTAATAATATACTTTGGCTAACCCTTTCTATTATAGTGCTCCAAATCCTGAAGGCTCTGTGTTGTCCCAGGTCATTGTAAAAACCCAAAGCCAACCTGGAGCACAAGAGTTACAAGACTGAAAGCAAAGCTTTGTCGCCTTCTACTGGTGAAGAACACAAAATACATCAACCAGATGTAGCAAGATAATTTCATGTTGAATTCATTGCAAAATATCTTCCACATTTAGTTTTTTCCTTACAATGGAGCATAAAATTGCGAGATCCTGATCCTATTGGTTCTGCTTGGGTCATATACCGTGTGACTTTGTAGCCTATCCAAACAGGACATGCATTCATCGAGCTGAAGGTCAGGTTTCCAGGTCCAGTTCAGGATTAAAGGGATTGTTAGAGGGTCCAGTTGTAGTAGCAATTATCTGGACCAAACCAATGACCTACTGAGCCTTGGTTCTAAAGTCTCACACACACCATCCTTAAACTGAACAGACATGAAAGGCTATATAGGGCAGAACTATCGACCTGCTTCTTGACATGTATAGGATGAATGAATAAGAATGTAAGATAGAAACCCCCAGTCAGCTGACATAATTTATTGATTTGAGTGAAAATAAATGGACACACCCCTAGAATACACTTGAACATGGCATTTTCCCAAATTCTTTGGGACACAATGTCAATTTATGAAGCAGAACATGAAAAAAAAATAGTGAAATATAACATCTCAGAATATATTTAAATTCAGCAAATAACATGGGAGAACAGAGGATGTGCAGAGGATTTTCATTTATTTTTAAATCATTAAACTGTCATTCCAAGGATAACTGTACTTCCACGTGTGGAAATATACTGTATATTTGGGAGAGGAAATAAGCTGAATTTACTATCATAATGAAAATAATGTCATTTAAATGTAATACCTAAAATGATGTTCATTTCTACGTGTTCACTCTAAGTTCTGGTTAGGAAGAATATTAACCCGATAAACAACAAATCCGCATTTCTCTTTGAACGAGACCTTGTGCAAAAATGGAGTTTACATGAACTCTGCCTTTGTCTGTGCTCGAGGAAAAAACCCTTGCTGTTAAACCAGAACAGTCCATGTGATGTGGCAGGAATACTGAAGAGTCAGATCAACCCTGAGGTTCTTTGTCGCATCCACTTCTAACTAAATTACCTGCAGTTGAACAATAAAAAAGGTAAGAGGAAACTGAACTAGGGTCAGTCAGACCCCACAAGAAGAGATTTATAAAAAGGCTACAAATAAGAGGTACTGTGTAGAGTTGTTTTATACATTTCTTCAACCAAAAGCAAGGAACATCCTCCTTGGAACATCCTATCTGAAGCATATTTAACACACAAAAACTTTTGCAACTATGGCCTCAGAAACTTTTTTCATTTCTTGATGTGAATCAGTTTTCAGCCACATGACCTCATTTGGTTAGGACGCAGGTGGATGAAAAAACGTGGGCACATTTTGTGTCAGGGTACAGAGTAAATTTATTCATCTTAATCACACAGAATATAATTTAAATATTTACACAGTTGGCATGATAAGAATATTAGCTTGTTCCACTGGCTAATCCTTCTCTCCTGACAGTACATGCACATATTTTAGCAGCACATCGTGAGTCAACATTCCATACGATTTAATGCTGTGCTGATTATGAATATAATCTGAAATTGTGAATGGCGGATCTATCAACGTTTCTGAAAAGTTCAATCGCACCACAAGAACAAATGCACACACAATAAACCCCAAAAGTGATACACCTCATATCAAGAGAGCCCTTTTTGTCCTTAAACAGTCCTTTTGCAGAATAAAATGTCAAGAAAGTGTTTTAATTCATTCTTCTATGAAGAAAAGGAGAAAGAAACAATCAAACTGCAAGATGATGTATCGCTGGTTCACTGGCCAGCATTAAATAACTTCTTTCTGCCTTCCATTCCAGACATGGCCTCCACATTCTTCCTCCAGTCTGTCACTTCTTCTTTCTGTGGAGAGAGAGAGAGAGAGAGATTCACAGAAACACTTTCAGTTAAACTGAGAGACAAGCAGCAGGAAGGCAGCACAAAAAATGGAGCTATAGCCTGAGTGTACAATTATCCCTAATGGCAGTGGATTGTTGGTGTGAATATGCCAGACAGGGAGTTCATAACTTACACAACCAGCTCCATATGAAACTGCTATGCTATTAAGCTGGATAATGCTCTTCAAAATAGAGGTTTCTTAATAGTCCTTGGCTTGGATGTACAGAGTCCTTTATTTATATTGAGCCGCTGTTTGTATGCAGCCACTTTGTGGCATTTCTTAAACTGTTCTTGATGCTCACACAAAGGTTCTTCAAAGAACCCTCCACTGAAAGGTACTTCTATAATATTGCTCCACAAACCACATTCGTCTTCGTCATAGAGACAGTGCAGACTTTTAAGCAGAGATTTTACATTTACAGCATTTAAGTGATTTTCTTATATAGAGAGCCCATCTTTGCCTCATGAAGTGAAGGTACAATCTCTCTGCTTGGGGTTAAGGGCCTTGCTCAGGGCCTCAAGTGGGGCAATGTGCTGGAGACAGGACTTGAACAGACAAACTTATTGTCAGCAGTTGAATACCTCTACCACTATCCGAACCCTAGGAGTAGCATCTTGTCCTGGAGGGCTGGTGTGCTGCACAGTTTGGTGATTTCTCTGCTCAAATACACCTAATCCAGCTCACCTGATAATTGTCAGCTTCAGTGAGTGTGTCTGAAGAGGAACTACCAAACTGTGCAGCACACCGGCCCTCCAGGACTAGGGTTTTCGTGTACAGATTGGCTCACTTTGATGTGTGGCCATAGATAAGATACACAACCACATGTTTATATGCCTTACAGAATGGTCAGAAGTGAAGAATATTACAGTGCGCTTAAAGATCAACAAGTCTTCACCACCATGAAAATTTAGATGTGGTTCCAGCAGGTTGAGAGAAGTTCTGAGATGTATTTATGATGACTATTGACGTCTGGTCAAGCTCATAGCTTCAGATTATTTAAATTAAACGAGTTTTCACATTTGCTAGGAGACTAACATTAACTTGATTTTGTGACAAAAAAAGACAAATTATTATCCAAGCAATTTTCTGCATGGAAGTGAATGAGACTTTGCTCTCTGAAGCTTGTCCAACATAGCGACAGTTGCTATGAAGAAATGCATTTGGAAAAGTCAGTCTAGAATGTTAATGTTACGTTCTGTAGTCAGTCTAGAACTAATAACTTAGGTTCTTTACTATTTAAAATGCTCGTCACACTCACACATTGCGTTTCATTCTTTAAACCAAAAGTTTAACAGTTTTAAAGGAGCAAAAGGCAGTTTTTCTACTATATCCTTTTAGGAACTTCTTTGGGACTCTTATCTTGAGGCTGTTTTAAATGCTTTAAATTCTTCAGCAGCTTGCCTGAATAAAATAACTGTATGTTTGATAAGCGACTGAACAAGAGTTTATGGAACTTCAGTAGGAAAGAGATGAAGCAGCACTTTGCTGGCATTAATGTTACCTTTTCTTCTTCCTTCTTCACAGTCTTGAGGTTGGCTTTGAAGTCAGCCTTCATGAGTTTGTTGTCCGTTAGCGCTCCCAACTTGTCGTCCGCTGACTTCTTCACTCTCTTCAGTTTGGGTCTCTTCATTTTTCCCTTTAGTTCATAGATTTTTTGGTGCAGTGACTGAATCTGATGGAAAGATTGTTCAGATTTAGACCAAATGTTACCATATGTGTGAAACAAACCTGCAATTAAAGGCCGGCATAGTTTGATTAATTACGGCAAAACTATTTTCCTCAGGTCTTATGAAACAGAAACACTATCTGTCAGGTGCATAAGTTTTCTGTGAAATTTCCATGAGGGCAAGACATCACATGTTAAATAAGGAGCAGGAGAGAAACCATGAATCATATTTTAAAAACTCTTAAAATATGGAAGAAAAATGAGGGAAGAAGCCCCCTTAAGAACACTGCCAATTTACAATAAAGCCACAGCTAAACTATACCTGTGCATGGGTTTAGCAAGTATAGCTGATTGCTGCACCTACACAGATGGGACAGCAGTCTTTTTGTTTACACAGAGCAAAAAAAAGGGTCAGTTAAAAAGTAACAATTGAATAGTGAAATCTGTCTGTTAGTGAAATAGTTGTCGTGATTATAATGACATTAATAATATTAATATAACATTACATTAATCATTGATAATGCACTATTAAAATAGCAAAAAAGCAATAAATAATAAAAGCAATAAATAAAATTTTTTTGGTCAGTTTGCCAAATGGGACCTTTCGTCACTATTTGAGGGTCTTCTTATACCAAAGTTTATTATCTGAAAAAAAACAAAAAACAAAATGCACTGCTCTCTACATAATAACCCTCCACCAATAATCATATATGTCAAAAACCATCAGTCTTGTCCAATGTAATTCATATATGGTCTATGATTATAGCAATGATGTCTGAATGAATTAAACTAGATGTGCTGTCTATGTGTCAAATTAAGATTTTGTCAGAGAAATTCTTCTCAAAAATTATTTGAGAAATTCAGCAGAAGTGGGACCGTGTATTTAGGGGGCTTCTTCCTTTAACCAGCTGGGATAGAGAATAAAATCTGTCTCAGTTCATAATGAATAACTGGAAAATTGCATCATTACCTCCGTGTCATTTCTGGCCACTTTTACTGAAAGGTCATATCGCGCCTCATCCACGATGTCAATCTTGCGGTGCAAATCTTTACAAAGTTCCTGCAAGTGACATTTAATGCCATTTCTTTTATTTGGATCCTAAATACATTGTTGTCAAACCATATATTTAAGCAAGGCTTTCCTTTTAGGCACTTTACCAAAAAAAAAAAAAAAAAAAAAAAAACTCCAAAGAAAACTCATTCTGATAAAGCAGAAGCTCTTCTTATATACCAGTGTTGCTCTTGCGGTGTTTATAAACCTCCAATACCATGTTTAAGGTATTACAATAAATGTATCAAAAGAATAAAGCTGGAGAGTTATTTTAACACTCACAAATTGTCATATAAATTATGACTGCGCAATCTAGACAAAATAATAGTTCTGTGATTATATTGCTGTTAACTGTGATTGCAGGTTTCCCTGCAGAATATTAAAAACCCATCAGTAAATCAAAAATGACTTTGCCCAAATGAATGTACATTTATAGAATTACATAAATAGCTACATCAAAGCACAGAAATGTTGCCCAGTTACTGGCTAGAGGGAGATTTTCATGCTGTAGCCTTCTGCTATATCAGTCTGACATGCTATGACATGTGACATGTTGGGCAGCCCTGCAGAAAGCTTTCTCAGGGGAAGTACAGGAGGGTACACAGTGGTGATCTTTTGGGTTTTTACTATAAAATCTGCAATTGTTATCGTAATCAGCGGTACCTGCAGCTCCTGCGCTGAGAGGCCAGAGAGCTTCAGTGGAGGAGCTTTCTCGTTCAGAACGTTGTCTCTGTCTGTTCTTTTCTGCTCGGCCTCTTTCTCCAACAAACTCTCTGCCTTCCTCAGAAGTTTGGTCTGTGAAAGTAAGAGGGACATTGAAAAATATGTGATACTTGGAGGCATTTCAGTATCAAAAATGCATCATAAAAATAGTAGCAACACATTCTGAAATTAAATTTTGCATAATGGATTGAAATCCAAGCTGATATTTTATTTCAAAGACAATAACATTTTATACCTCATTCAGTGTGATAGTATCACTGTTTCCTGCATTTTGGTCATTTTTAATTTTATCTTTAACATTGTGTCTCATGAGGAAGAGGTCAAATGTCAGGTCACAAATGATATAAAATAAGAAAAATACAAACAAAAACTACTTTTTGAGAAAGATTTTGTTTTGACAGCTACAAAATGGCAATTATACAATATGGTAAAGTATAAATAAATTAAAGAAATGAAAACTGTATAGTGAACTAACATAGATTATTCTTAAGATATTACCCTCGAGATGAAAGAACCCATGGTCTAGCATAATGCCATTAACAAGTAGATACTGTAGTGCAATTACACATTAAGAAAATAAATCTGAACTTTATAAATTCTGAGGGAAATTCCTTAAATGCAGTAAATGATTTAAAAAATACTAAATACATCACTCACTCCCTCACTTACTGACTGGGTGATATGGATAAACAGCTGTCTAGTAGGTTAGCTTGCCAGCATCACTTAGTGCTGCACACTCTGGCAAGCAGTACAAGCAGTTGGTCAGTTCTGTGGCAAATATATTGGGTGATTTCATTTGATACAAAGACATGACACCATGTAGCCAAATAAAAAAAATAAAAAAAAAACTATTTGAACTAAAATTATATGACAATAAAATGTTTCAGAAAGAGTAAGCTTAGTTTTTGTCACACTACCAGGAGAAGAAAATAGTTAGACAGGTGTTTTAAGGCTGAGCACAGGTTTATTGATGCTCGTTTTAATTTCCAGGTCGTGGAGATATTTAATTAATTCTACTTATAATTAAATGAGCAAATATGCAAAGTGTAACCATGGTTGTTGTCAACGCTGTTGCTAGGGGGTTTATACCAAGTATTCTTCTGATGCAGCTGTTGTTTGCCTACAGCAGGAAAGCATTATTGTAAAATATACACTGTAGAGAACGTAACATTAGGCCAAATTACCAGAGTCTTTGATTATGCCGACTTGTGTCAGCACAGCCATTTGAATGGAGTATATACAGTTATTACACACTGCATTTTGCTGTTTCAAGGCTCTTTCTTTTCTTTTCTAAGTTTTTTTTACTGATACAAGCAGGTTTTTTTAGACAACCTTATTCTGACAACACACAGCAAGGTGCACTGTGACAAAGTTACCGCAATAATATCATCATTTTGTCCAGCCCTCCATGAACTTCACAGCATATCAATTACACTGTAACTCGGTACCCATTTCATTAGAAAAAGAAACACGAGCTGTGAAACTGTTCAAAAGGCCCAAATAGGGCAGTTAGTCATGTCTGTAAGTGTTACAGGAATGAAAAGATACGAGATCTTTGTGGTATTTTTTCTGTTATTCTGTTTTCTGATATTGACTCTGAGTTCCCACCTACCTTCAGCATGAGCCTGCGTGTTGCTGAATAATTGGACTTGGGCTTAGACCTGGATCTGGACTTTCTCTGCAAGAAAAGAGCCAAGTCATCCCCGTTCCAATCTGCAGTCACATTAGGACATGAACGTCGCCTAATCTGCAGATGCCATGGAGCATGCAGTGACTGCCTGAGCTAATTACTGCCAGAATTTCCGACGTGACGACTCAGTTACCCAAACCTGCAGTGGAGCTTACTTTACAACATGCGGCTCTGTAGCCTCACACAAAATGCTTGAAAATGAGAGCATTTACTGCTGGATTAGACCCAGTCATTTAGTTCTGCTCACTGAGTTCTCGTGATATTCATACTAATTGCTCACTGTCAAATATCAGAGCTTGCTAAATGCCAGCCAAATTCCAATCAATGAGTTTTGCATGCAAACTATTGGTAGGATCATTACAAGAAAAAACATTTTTTGAAGAAGTGTAATCTTTTAATTCCTTGCTTTTTCTCGATCAAAGGGAATGATTATTATATTTATACATAATTATATCTCTGGGATGAGTGAGGCCCATATGCAGAATATTACTAAGGAGTCCGAAATGAAAATAAAAAATTTCCCTGTTTAATTTCAAAAGATTTTAGCTCAGATGAAACATCATGTTTCTGGCTGGGTCTGGGACTATTTGTATATAGAATTGCTCTAGAGTTTGAGGAATGGATGACTGCCCCTCAGTGAAACCATTGCTGGGAGATGGATGTGTTGCGTTGGTGGCATGCTCACATTAGACCATTAACTCCGTTAAGTTCACCTGAATTGTAAAGCGTTTCTGTGAGTTGCAGCAACAGCAAGATGTATTTTAGTGCAGGGAGGATAACAGCCCAATAATAATAGTAATTAACTCTAAATATATTACAGATGTGGAAAACATCCGTTTATCCCACCAGGACTGTTTCAGCCACTCAACTCATGCTTAATAAACAAATAAAACACGGAATAACTGCATCTATGATAATCTATCGCTTTGAGTGCATGCAAGCAGGTCCAGGTCAAGTTTGTCTTTCCAGTTCAGCAGCTGGGTTGGGTCTTGAAACCACAGGTATAGGCTGGGCTTCGGCTTCAAGTTCCTACACGGACCTCTTGTTTATATACTATAAATGATGGGTCTTTTTAAAAAAGGACAGCTTTTTCAAATAGTGTTAAATGGGTTTAGAAGGTCTGGTTATGACAGCAACAAGAAATTCTCTCACCGGTCTGTTGAAGGATCACATGTAAACATGTCAGTGAACACAATGAACAAACATATTACTGAACCATTCATCATCACTTGCGGTCATCATCACTTCATCATCAAAGCAGTGATGGAGGCACTTTATGCCAGGTGAGATGACCCTTACCCTTCAGACATGGTCACGCAGCTCTATGTGTCCTGAAAGAAAGCCAAAGAATTCGTGGTCAGGTTTCAGCAGCGTGCAAAGCAGCACATTCAGATCATGCAACATCACATTGCTTGCCTTCACTGCAGAGGACGCCATGGAAAGAGAGATCACGCTGACGTATCACAGTGCCTTAAACAAAGCTCTGCACTAGAAAGGATCAAAAGATAACATGTGCTAATGCAGGTCTCATGCACGTGAGACAGGTGGGCTCTGCAGGATTCAGGGCAGAAAAAGCATAGGACCATTTTAGACTTGGCCTCACCGTAATAAAAATTACTAAAGGGTTCTTGGCTGGGACGTATGCTTCTGGGAAAAACCTCCAAATGACCTCTCCTTCCGAGCTTTACAGGAAATTCTCAAGAAAATGAATTAAAACTAATAAAAGCTCGAAAAATGTTAAGTTGACAAGCTGTAACATTTTGTCACCGAACTAAAATTAAGCAGTTGGGAAATAAAAGAAAAGGAATTAATGTTTACCTAAATTTAATTGCATAACAAAAGCTACACAGATGTATGAATATAGTACTGTGCAAAAGTCTCTGCATGTAAATTGTTTGTTAGACAAAGTGAGTTTGTAAAATTCTAACAGGCTTTAAAGTTTTTTGGTAAAAGCCACTGTTCTTCATCACAACCTGAACTCTCTTAGACATGCTTTCTTGTCATTTCTTTAAGTAATCTTTAGGAATAGTTCTCCAGGCTTCCTGTTCTTTGTCAAGATGATCCCTGACTCTGAAAATGGTCATGTAAAGGACATGGACTGAAAATGAGAGCTAAAAACTGTTTTTGCAGAAATCCAGGAGAACCTTTCCTCAAGAATACATTAAAAACTACCAGTAGCTCTGGCTCTTTGGAAGCCAATATGAAGGAATGAAGGGCGGCTCAAGACAGATCTGTGTAGGGAACGTTGAGAGCAATAGGGATGAAAAAACCTTTCCATACTGTCACAACTGGAACAAATCCTTATGTAACCATTTGTACATTTGTCTTTTTTTTTTACTTATTTTAATGTGATTTCAAAATGCCAGATAATTTTTACATTGCGTGAAAATGTTATTATGATTAGACTAACTGAAGTGGTTCATAATAATAATTTCTTCTGACATTAGCCTCTATTAAAAGTTGAGCTTCAGTGGTTGACGTGGGTAATGCTTGATTGATGGGCTATTTGCACCAAAAGTAGGTGAAGATATTATTATTGGCTGAGCACTTCTGACCAATTTACTCAAATCTGAGCAACTCATCCCAATATTTACTTCCATTTTCTCTATATGTTATAACTACAGTTTGCAGTCTGTGTTATATTTTCTTAGAGTAGGATTACAGCTCTGGAGAATATTTTGGTGGGAAAGAATGTATCAGCTCTGCTCTGTCTGTCACTGAACGCTATATTTTCTGTTTTGCTATGAACTTGTTGAAGCCTTTTTTTTTACTGTGCTTATTAAATGCTGCACCTCGGTCAGTGGTGAAGGGCTACACTTTTAGCATTATAAGCTGCAGCTTTGGCAAACTGAGTGTGTGACTCAGACACATTAAGCACATTTAGCTGTGGCATTAAAAGGTTCTTCACATGCTTTTCATTCACAAAAATCATTCGTTAAAAATCATTAAATGAGAAGTTCTTGAAGAAACCCACTGTGATTTTTTATGTCTTTGCCATGCTTGGCTTTCACTTTTAAGAGAGAAGACTAGTAATGACATCTCCTCTGTTTGCATCACACATGGTCAATGTCCAAAAGAAATTACAGTCCATTACAGTGACTGGTGGAGATGTCATTTTTGGCACTGTGGCTCCAGACAGGACCGACCCCTTCTTCACAGAGCAGAGGGGACTGCTGTCTCACCACAGGGGTTAATGGGGTCTAGGGTTGAAATGGGGTGATGAAATCCAAGAAGACAGAGGAATTGAGAGGAAAAGTCTCAGTGTATCTTAGAATACCCCAGTGTGGGGTCAGTCGTTCAGTGGGGTATAGTGAAATAGGCCAGTGTCAGACTGGGTTATGTGAAAGGAACTGCATTTGCTATGTGACCGTCTGGGCTGGTTTGAGTGCTAGTGGTGGAAGACTGGTAAAACACCTGTCCATCTCTCTCTGGGTGTGAGTAATCTAAAAATCTCAGCCAGGATTTTGCCTTGGGGAATTTGCCAAGCCTCTGGGGTTCTACCTAGAGCATAAGTGATACTTAGAATGAACTTTTCTGGATATAGAGTTTTACACCCCAATACAATGATCCACTTTTCTTTAGAGTAAGACTTCACTTTACTTCACTTCAAATCATTGAAACAATTGAAAATAATGTCTTAAAATGAAAAGATTTTAATCTACACATCTGCGTTGTCTACTAGACTTTATGACTTATCCCCAGACATTATTTAAAAAAAGCAGGCCAGCACTTATCATCTTGACTTGGGCTGCAGAGAATACAAGTAAAGGCTTCCATGTGTGTCATTACACTTAAGAAAGAAGAACACTTCTTTCCCTCAGTACATGATGGGCTATTCATCAACATAACAAAATCACACCCAGAGAAATCTGCTATTAATAACATGCCCACACCATTAATTTCTCCAAACACTTCCGCAATAGATTATTCAGTGGCAAGAATGTAGTTTTATTCAGGGGAATGGCCAAAGGATACATTTGGTTGATTTTTGAAAGTAAACAGAACGTTTTGAATTTTCTTTTTCTGCCACTCTTAATGCAATATTTTATGAATGATTATATTTGAAGAAGTAAGATAATATTCTTTCTATGCTCAAAGGTTTAATGAAAATTTTATTAACATAGACCGTAAAGGACAGCAAAGCATTACAGTTTGTCAGCTGCTGCAGTTTGTTAAAAAAAGATCTCTGACTCAGTGCCTGGGGCCTCAGATACAACAGTTGACTGAGGGTCTGAAAATAAAACCAAATATTGCCTAAATTGCATGGGAAGGCTATTCAAAGATAAAAGAACATGCCTGGTGTTAGTTAATGGAGTGGATTCAAATAATAAAAAATAAATGTAAAAAAGTGACACAGTCGAGGAAGAAACCAAAAACTGAAAACAAGCTGGATTCTTCAACGGGACCATAATCCAGAACATACTCCAAAATCCACCATGAACCTCCTCCAAGCTACTTCATAAAAGCAAGCTTGTGTTTAGAGGCTGCAGTCCCAAAAACTGGCCTGCAGAGGCTGCTAATTAGATCTCGGAGATTTCAGATGGGACTTCAGTGCTGATGGAACTGGTTGTGCTGACCTTCAAACTCATGATGGAATTCCACTGAAAGGGAATGGCGATATGTCGTCTTTCATATAACCCCTAATGCAGGAAGAAATTTCTGATATTTGTATCATGATGTGTGACATCATCATCCCAGTGATGAACGAGGTATGTGTGTGTACGTGTGTGTGCGTGTCAGCATGCATGTGTGAGTGTTTTTGTGTGTGTGTGTCCCTCATACCTCTCCACATATTTATCTTTATCTTTTGCTCTCTCTCCCTCTCTCTCTCTCTCCCTCTCTGTCTCTCTCTCTCTCTCGTTCTGCCTCCCCTCCCCCTGCCTCCACCCTGTTGATGTCTCTTGCCAGGAAACTCTAGAGAATGAAGGCCAAGAGCTGCCCTGCTTTACGATGGAGTTCAAAAACACCAATAAAACACAGAATGTCTTTTATTGCTAGAAATACACTTTGTAAATAAGCATGACACACGATCTGTTTAGCGTTACATAACGCAGTCTCCAACATCACCTGGCACAAAACACTTGAGTTATCAACATCTGAAATTTCATATTGTCCTTGTTATTTCTAAAACACGTATCCTCAAAATGGCCTAAAATGGAATGAAAATCCCAGAATGAAATCTTGTTAAATCCACTGACATTAAAATGACATTCCCCTGCCACATCTCCTGTAAAAATCACCATGTCAGGGATACGAGGATTAGTTACGACTGCAGTGATTTGTTTATGACTTGAGATGTGAAGAATTTCATTCCTTTCATGCCATTAAATGAAAAGTCTACCCTTTAGTTACAGCTTACATGACCTTTTAACCTTGTTTCTGAGAAAGCGAACTCATTTTTAAGGTAATGGAGGCACACACAAAACAAAAATGGCAACATGGAAAGTGTGCTCTTCACACACTTACTTAAACTGCACTTCTGAACTGTTTGCTAGTGTGAAAAGGTATTGATTTGTTTCTCTTACCTGTACAGAGAAGTGGTGGAGTGTGATCAGACGAGTGATGGTAGGGATGAAGAGAGTGAAGAGGATTTTTGATGGCTGATTTATTGCCTCTACTCCCACATGTGAATGGCTTACTAAAATAGCTCCATAGTTACGCCTCCCGTTGTGCAGTCCAGCACCTTACTGACCTACACCACTGTCCTAGACCTGACATGCACACACACACAAGGGGACACTGTGTCTTTTTCCTCTTTTTTAAAGAATTTCATTCTTTTTCCCCCTCGTTTTTTGTGAGAAAGCATTTTTGTAAAAAAAAAAGGGCGATTTCACCTCACAATAAAAGTCAATAGGGCATGTTTGACTGACAATATGCCAACGTTTCTTTTATTTTCAGACAACAAAGTCTGTATAATCTGGCTGCACTGAATGAAAGTGTTAAGCAAACTGTAATTAAACTGATATTCATTCAACAGTGAATTTTTTGAGTCCTATTGCCAAAGTCATAGTAGGGGGACGTACACTGAGGTAAAAGGCCACACACACACACACACACACACACACACACACACACACACACACACACAAACACACACACACACACAAACACACACAGGATTCTGGAAGAATAGTGGGGAAAATTCCCATTAATTTAATTTTATATTCACACTCCCATGGCCACTCCAAATACGATAATGCATCAGGGTCCTTGTGCATAGGTGCTGCAGACATAGGCACATAATTGTTTAATGGAGCATTTTATGGCCCTGTGTGACTCCACAATTCAGTAGCACTCAGGGACCTGCTTTTAAAATGAGAGCCTCGAATTCAAGTGACCAAAGCTTTAATTACAGGTGAATATCACCTGCTCTTAGCTACATTTCATTGTAAAGAAACGTCAGACTAGAGAGCGCATGTCCCCTTTTGGCACTGGAAAGAGAAAGACCTTTTCTGTCTGGTTAACCCATAAGAGAAGGGATAAAGTAAAAAGATTTTTCTGTGTCTCAGATAGGACATCATGCTCACCGGGTTGGTAAGAGACAAATCAAAAGTAGGTCTCAGCAGTCTCTACATCTCAGATACTCAGATCTTTGTGTTTTTTAAGGCATTTGGAATGGATGCTGGAACATTTTGATTCGAAGTCTCGAAGTGAAGCCTGGTAGGAGGCAATGCCTTTCATTGCACATCTATCAGCAGAGAGTCCTACTCAACTTTTGGATTGCCTATAAATAAGCCACTGTGGTGAGTTAACAAAGCATTTAGCAGTCACAAAAAAAGCCAATAGAGCAATTGTAATATTTATAGTGATGATGATAGATAATACAGCCTGTCCTTTCTGAGGCATGTCAGATTCATCCGGCAGACTCAATAAAAGCTCCGCCCCATCTTTATGGCTGCACATAAATAATGAGCTGTAACGAGCTAGCTAAACACTCCACAATCATAGTAAAGCCAAGACAGCAGTTCTAATTCATTTCATAATGAAGATAGATATTCAAGAATGATTTTGAGGCTCCCCTTCCTAAAGCATGCCAGATTTGTTCCACCTTTTTAGTTTTTTCAAGGGCTCATGTTCTACATTTTTATTGTATTTTTTCCCCTGAGGTCCACTTATAACGGTTATGATTTGTTCATGGTAAAAACTTGATCCATCAGATTAGACCGGTCTAGACTGGAACTGTGTTCAGTCCCTTTAGTATTCACTCAAAATACTTCTTTTAATCCCTGACTGCTTTTCCTACATTAATCAGTTCTCTTTCCATGGTTTTTCCATCTTACATAGCACCAGTTGGTCTAAAAAGTTCAAAACTTCAAGGAGTTAGTCTTATGGGGGTCACTTCAGAAATTAAATTATTGATCATCATTTGGTTATGATAATAGAAAAATACAAGTTGTGGAAATATATTAAATAAAAGTATAAATATGGAAATACAGTAAAAATTCTGAGCCCTAAGCAAGCCTGGGCAAGCACATCATGCTACACTACCAAGAACCCTATTAGAATTGCATCTTTCATCCTCTGTAATTTGATATAATGGTATCCACACTGGATGAGAGAGTCTATCAGACAACCATACTTTAACAGGGCTGAGTACTGGTGGGCTGGTAGCATTACATTACTCAGTGTTTTTACAAGCCACTATATGACAGATGTCACTTGCATGAGTTCAGATACCTTCATTAAAATTACTCTGGGTGGAGGGAAAAGTACTGATTCAACTTCTTTACTCATATATTTACAGTACTGTGCAAAAGTTTTAGGCAGGTGTGAAAAAATGCTGTAAACAAAGAATGCTTTCAGAAATATAAATAATGATTGTTTATTTTTATCAATTTACAAAATGCAAAGTGAGCGAACAAAAGAAAAATCTAAATCAAATCAATATTTGGTGTTACTACCTTTTGCCTTCAAACCAGCATCAGTTCTTCTAGGTACACTTGCACAAAGTCAGGGATTTTGTAGGATTATAGTCGGTGTATGATCAACCAGTTTTACCGAACAGGTGGCGAGTTGCTTCAAAAACTGTGTGCAAGAGTACCTAGAAGAATTGATGCTGTTTTGAAGGCAAAGGGTGGTCACACCAAATATTGATTTGATTTAGATTTCTCTTTTGTTCATTCACTGCATTTTGTTGATTGATGAAAATAAATGATTAACACTTCCATTTCTGAAAGCATTCTTTGTTTACAGCATTTTTTCACACCTGCCTAAAACATTTGGACAGTACTGTACATATATATATGTACCAATTTAAATACTCAAACTTTTACTCCAAACAATACATAAAATCTAGTGATAATAATCAACATTAATTAACATTTACATTAATCTCCTTGTTTCATCACATTCAATTAATGTCTGTTTTGAGAGGATGAGAATCACTTTCTGCTCTGTTTTGTGTCATTATTGTCCTCTCTGCCTGTTATTGTCCATTTAGGCTGAAACTTTTTCAAAGTAATTTGTATTACAATGTAAGAAATAAAAAAAAACATTGAGCACAGATACCTGAAAACTCTGTGTAAGTAAAATATTTGCTCTTTATTACTTCCCACCCATGGTATATGGTAGATTTTCCAGTCAACAGAGCCAGTTTTCTGTGTCCTGGAAAACTAGGAGGTTCATCAAGCCAGTGTTCTTTTTGTAGGACACTAGCTGATGTACTAGTAAACAGACTGCTGGTATCAGAACGCTGCCATTGTCTGGTCTGGAATTTGAAGCTCTCTGGACAAACGGAGATGTGGACGCACCTTCAGCCACACGCAGAGCACTAAAATGAATGCGGCAGCTGTCAGCAGCTCCACTGATGTAGAGTAATTGAAGCCACCCCGGGATGTATTCGCACTCTAAACCGGCAGGCGTCCGAGTGAAGGTGGAAACCTCTGTGTGTGCCCTGTATCACATGCCTCTTTCTAGAGGTCACTCTCTATTAATGGCAGAGCGAGCTGTCATACCCTCCAGTTTTATTGGTGTAAACTCACACTGTGCACTGCAGGTAGCCCACACAGCCAGGGCTGTTTAGGAGGGTTAGAAAGGGTGACACTCTTGTTCTGGATGACATTCATTCATTCATTCATTTCTAAGATTGGAAAGATTCTTTCATTAAGATTTAATTATTTAAAAACTTTAGTCTCCTCCAGTGTGCTGAGTTATGCCTAAAACACCCTATACTTGGAAAAATTACTCTAACACATGGCTTCCCATGGCAACAACATAGAGCATAAAGATAATACACACTTTTCTTTAAATATGAATGCATCATCAGTTGAAGATCGTCGAAGATTTGAACCCAAAATGTGAAATGGTGTTATTATTAATTATAAAATAGCACAAATATATATATATGAAAAGATAGCTTTCAACAATGACAGTGAAAAACATAAACTGAATGAAAATGGTTTATGCCTTTTGGAACTTCTACTATTTAGTCTTTCTTTGTGCATGATTATCAGGGCTTAATTCTTGGAATATGTGGGTTTTTGTGACATTTATATATATATATATATATATATATATATATATATATATATATATATATATACAGTACTGTGCAAAAGTTTTAGGCAGGTGTGAAAAAATGCTGTAAACAAAGAATGCTTTCAGAAATATAAATAATGATTGTTTATTTTTATCAATTTACAAAATGCAAAGTGAGCGAACAAAAGAAAAATCTAAACCAGATCAATATTTGGTGTTACTGCCTTTTGCCTTCAAACCAGCATCAGTTCTTCTGGCCCCCACAGAGCCCTGATCTCAACATCATCCAGTGTGTCTGGATCACATGAAGAGACAGAAGGATGTGAGGGAGCTACATCCACAGAAGATCTGTGGTTAGTTCTCCAAGATGTCTGGAACAACCTACCAGCCGAGTTCCTTCAAAAACTGTGTGCAAGTGTACCTAGAAGAACTGATCCTGTTTTGAAGGCCAAGGGTGGTCACACCAAATATTGATTTGATTTAGATTCTCTTTTGTTCATTCACTGCATTTTGTTGATTGATGAAAATAAATGATTAACACTTCCAATTTTTGAAAGCATTCTTTGTTTACAGCATTTTTCCACACCTGCCTAAAATATATATATATAAAAGTGAAAGTGACAACCTTTGTCATTGCGAGGTCACGGCACAGCACACAGTGAACCACAACGAACTTGGACCTCTGCATTTAACCCATGCACTCAAACACCGTGCAGCAGTGGGCAGCTATTGAAAGCAACCGGGGAGCAATGACGGGGACGGTACCTTGCTCAAGGGTACCTCAGGGCAACCTATTGGTGAGGGAATCGAACCCAGAATTTTCCGATGCAAGGGCAACTCCCTAACCACTAGGCCACCGCGCTGACCTATATATATATATATAATAAGTTAAAGGTTTTTACAATCATTCAAAAATGTGAGGGAAATCTGATTACCCATTACATCAAACCCTAAAAATGAATTATTTAATACAGCTGATGTATGCAATCAGAAGTGTTTGTATGTTGAATATTTTACAATGGATTCAAATTAGGCTTAACCAGAAATCTATTTTTTATAATACTGCACTGAATGAATCTGTAGTAGAGTCATGCTCCAGAGTCTCTTAGTACAACAAACCAAAGGCAATTTTATATGCTTTTACAGCACAATGACAATAATGGTCCTGCTGTTTTAAGCAGTTTAGGGAATGTCACTAATGATGTGCCAGGGCCGTGTGTGGATAGTTAAACACCAGCAAACCACTGAGCACAGGAACTTCCAATTGCATTGGAATTTTCATTGCTTTTCTCCAGCACCCTATTCTACATAATGGACATAAAATAAAACACTAATCAACTGCTAATAATAGCTATTGCTAATTTGCAGACCTAATGATGTACATTAACACACCCATATACAGCCCCACATACCCAGGATTTCAGTTACTTGGCTCTAATTTTAATTACGTTACATTTGCATAACGATTTCCCATTAAGTGGGTCCCAGGCGTCTCTCTCCAGATAGGGGAATTGGTCTCTTATGCCTACCTCATTAGAGATGGGCTTGACGTCACTCTCTTTAAAGTATAGTATATAACAGCCATGAGCAGCATAGCCACACAAGATGACAGAAGGCCCCTGGGTAATGTAGACTGTAATCACTGGTTAATATTTTGGGTTTATTGTGGACTGTGTGGTGACCTGACTCAACAACCTGGCCTGACAGTTAAGTGGATAACCAAATAGTTTATTTTAGATTTACACACTTTTCCACTTTATGCAGATATAGTTGATCAAACAAGACACTGGGGTCCTAACTTCACTCCTTATTTTAATATCTGAGCTTTGTGGTGAACATTGCTAACAAACACAACAAGTCAAAAATCACCCAAAAGGTATCCACCTTCTACTAACTTCTACCAGTCCGTTCAAAACTACATCCAGCTGTTTGAAAAGGTTGTACACTTTGGCGATGTGGATCAGGACGCAGTGTGACTTACTGTGAGCTATTAAAACGAACAGAAGTTCACCCCTACAGACAGCAGAGCAACACCAGTGCTGAATAGAACCACATTAATGAATCAGCACCGCCTGAATGAAGAACTGGAGGGGTGAATTTTTGGTATGTATTGTATTTTTATAGTAGCAATATCGTTGACTATTGACTAAAGAATAAAAGTAAAACTTTGTTTCACTTCTTCTGGGTTAAGTCAAAAAATTAAAAAGCAAAAAATTAAATTTCTAACATAATCTCTACACTGCTGATTATTAGATAAAAATACGTTTTTTAAAGCTAAAAAAACAGAAGTAAACACAGTGGCTTCACCATAGAGATTAGACGGAAAACCCCATAATTACGGAGAGTTCCTGCTGGAAAAGCCCTCCTGGTTGGATAAGCTGCATTGTTTTTACACAAAACTGCTCCATAAAATTATAATGGTTTTCTGCTGAACCCCAGAGGAATTAACAACTAAAATATGTGTCGTGACAAATCACCGCCATGTCATGAATGCCTCATAAGTCATGCAAGGTGAGTTACTCCGTCAGCTTTCTTTCAGTCAGCATCCTTGCATATCAAAACCTGAACTGGGCTCACAGCCAAGAGGACGGGCACCCTGCACCATCATTCAGTGCTGGACTCTTTGCTTTGCAAAGCACTATGCAGAGCTGTGATATGATTTTTGTAACCGCTCAGTTCATTTTATTTTATATGCAATGGAAATATGCTACTTTTCAAAAGTGTGGAATCATTAGTCATATTAAAAACATTTAATGTATTCATAGTTAATATGTGCGTAATAACAGTTGAAATTTTAATGTAGATGAGAAAGCAGACAACGTCAAGGGAAACTTTTAGAGGCAGTTTTAAATGCATTAAATTTTAATATTTTATGCTCAACAGGGAGAAGTGTAAAAAAAGTCACTCAGGTCACAATGAACACCCTTTAAAATGAAGGTTGCAGAACAGATTTTGGATTTATGTAAGCTTTTAGGAAATATGCTAATATCTGCAAAGTACATTTAGCTGTAATGTCAATTTAAAATGCTGATAAGTTGTATTCATCTATCTATCCATCTATCCATCCATCCATCCATCCATCCATCCATCCATCCCTCCATCACTCCATCCATCCATCCATCCATCCCTCCATCCATACATCCATTGTCTGAAACTTCACAAAGCTCATCAGAGGCAGGGCTGTAGGGAACACAGCTGGAACACAGATGCTGCTCACAGTGTAAAAAGTGGAGAAACACCCTGGACAGGACACCCGTCTTTTGCAGGGCAGAAACACAGACAAAAACGCTCATGTACTCAATCAGTCCAATAGACTGGACTAAAAAACTAACCAGTTTATAAGTTACCCAAAAACGGGAAGTTGCTATATGAATTTAAAGATGGGTTTAGGTTGAGTGCTGTTTAACCCAGCTTGTCTAACGAGTAGATGGAGGTTCTTGAAATTCCAAAAAGGTCACAAATGCCCATCTCGTTTACTAAAAATCCTTGAAAGAACAAGCAAATTTCTAGGAAACTTGAAGTGGTTCTTTTCTCCAAAGAACCCATTTTTGATACCTGTATTATTAAGAGTGGTGGACTTTTATCAGACCTGTGAAGGGTGGGCTTGAGCACTTGGTAGTTTGTGGTGTTGTGTTTAATAGTATACTCTGCCAGGTAGAGCGTGGCATGTAGTGTGTGGTTAACCTGTGGTCCGCTTCCTTTCCCACTTTGCTCCCAGCAATAATATCAAAGCAATAGCGCAACCCATCATGTCTGTTATTGAACAACATTACAACATTTTCTTTTCTTTTTGTTTGAAACAGCAGCTTTATTTGTCTGTCCTGAAAACAGCTTGAGTGGGACAGGACTGCAAATAAATACGCATACTCATGTGCATGCCAGCCTACACATTCACTCAAAGAGCACAGCTATTAAATATTAAAAGAAGCACTTGATCGTTACACTAAGGGCACATCTGGCAGAAAAGAAAAAGGCTAAATGGTTTTCAGAAAGCCATCTGTAGTTCATCTGTGGCCGCTTTTAGGGGTCTCTGATGGGTGAAAAAACGTGGATTGGACGCAGAGGCGTAACGCTTTCCTCTCATTGACACACATCGCAAAGTTCTGAAAGGCTTGAGATGTGGAAAGCCTTGGCTTTCTCAGGCTGAAATAATGAAATCCCTCTGACACCCAGTCACTATCTGCCCACACGGTAAATGTGAATAGCACAGGAGATGTGGGTGGTTAAAAAAAAGGAACAAGCCCACACCCTGAGCAGGCTCAACGCAATGCATTTCTCCTCACATACAACGCACAGGCAAGCCCCTAATAATCACCCATAATGCAGTGTTCCTGAGTACTGAAGATAAATTGTCACACTGCAGCCCTCAGAGCAAGCACAAGTGTACAGTTTGACCTTCGTGACCTTATCTCATGTTCAGATATGAGTGTTTTTTTTCTGCATTGGCCAGAACTCCTGCACTTACTGTTTTTTTTCCTGGATGCTGTAGCTTGGTTGTCGTCCACTAGGAGGCAGGGGCTGCTGTATTTACAGAGTACACTGGACAGCAGCAAACAGGAGACGTCACTGCTGCAATGAATAGTGATGAGTGTTCTGCCTGTAAAGCATCTCTAGGTGTGCGACGGTGGGGCAAGGCATGACACAAATGTCCAAGATGTCCCTGCTTCATTTACTAGGGAGGAAAAAAAAACCCCAGAGATCACAGCAAAAACACAGTTGGACAGCATTAGCTGGCAGCTGAATCGCATGTAATGTCTGCCGATAAAAATAGTTTCACCGGCTGAAAAGATTTTCCTTTTATTAGGGCTTTTGGCCCTCCCTTGCATACAGCCTGTTAGCTTGAATTTCTATGGCAACAGAACGAGCCCATCACTGCGCCGTGTTTTTGCAGGCTTAAGCCAGACACAGTGGGTGGATTGACACCTGTTTTCTGCCACACTAGGCGGGTGCAGGAGGCCCGGTGACATGGCTGATGTAGGGATGACACTTGTACAGTTATAGTGGGATGTCTCTTTGCAACCCCCAAGCTTTAAAATAAACAATAAGTGTCACAGGACATGTTTGCCCAGCCTGTTACAAAGTGGCACAGATACCAGGAAGTAACACTAGTGCTAATCTACATGCAAGTTGACACACAAGCTCCTGACATGACAGTCTGTAAGACATATTTTTGACATCTTAAGACTAAGTGGAAGGAAGGAATTTAATGGTTTGCAATGCGAAGGCAAAGAAAGAACTATCGTAGCAAAGGTTACATCCCTTTTTCCCATACTCCATGATAAGATGATTAGATGATAAGAGGCTGCATCAATTAAATAAATGTTATTACAGCAGCTGTGACGCTTATCAGGACAAGCAGCTAAGAAAGCAAATGAGTGAGTCTTGAGTCGTGAGGGCTGAACGGCTAAAGGCGAAAGATGAAAAATGCTTCCAGCCATTTGCTCCTTTAATGGGAAGAAGAAGAATGGATTACATAAAAAACAATGAAAACATGCCAGCATCTCTGCAGTATCTTTTGATAGAAAATAGGTTTCATGCATTAAGATGCTTCAACTACAGAGCACTGGTTGGGTGGTAAGCATTTCAGTTTCTGGTTGGGTGATTGGTACTTAAATGTTGAGTGGTAAGGCAGTGTTATAACTATTCTTTGGAGTTAAAAATGAACAAAAAAGGAAGCGGTTTTGAAAAATGTGTCTGCTATGTGGTGAGAAAAATTTGCATGTTCAATCCTCACTATAAATTCTCTGGCTTGCACCATTCCAGCCATTTGTCATGCTTATTAATGTTTTGTAGCACATGGCACATTCACTGGGGTGGTAACTCTCATATCACTGAAGTGAAGTGAGGTGAAAGTGACTATTAATCATTGTGAACACTCATCACAGCACAAAGTGAACCACAACAAAATGCTTCTTTGCATTTAACCCACACACAACATGCAGTGTTGTAACATCCAGTGTTTGGGACGATACCTTTGCTCAGTGGTGCCTCCGGGTAACCTTCTGATCTGGGACTCAAACCCATGATCTTCTGATTATTACGCCTAGTCCATTACCAGTAGTCCACCACTGCACTGGGGCGGCACTCTAAAAGGCAATCCATTAATAGCATTAGTTAAAGGAACTTAATTCTAGCCTACACATTGTTCATTTTTTAAAGACACTGACTCCAGTCTTTCATTTTTATGTTCTATTTTAAAATATTAGGTTATAAAAGTGGTATACATATTTCCCTTTAATCCTGGGGAAACTGTAGCTAATATGGAAACTAGGAACTCTATGACCATGTTGATTTCTATTTTTTGGGGGGCAGCAGTTGCCTAGTGGTAAAGGAGTTGGCCCCAGGATCAGAAGGTCATGGGTTCAAATCCAAGACCGATAGGTTTAACAATGAGGTACCCTTGAGCAAGGTACTGTCCCCATCACTGCTCCCCAGGTTCCCCCTGCTGCACGCGTGTGAGTGTAAGGTACAGTAAGGCACTGTATTTTTGTGCACCCATCCAAGTAGGTTAACCAAACTGAAAGTGAAAGTAACAACGCTTGTCATTGTGAAACGCAGCACAGCACAACACAACACAAAAAAATTCAACCTCTGCGTTTCACCCATACACAAACACGCAGCAAGGTGCAACTATTGAAAGTGCCCGGGGAGCAGTGAGAGGGACAGTACCTTGCTCAAGGGTGCCTTAGGGCAACCTACTGGTGAGGGAATCAAACACACAATCTTCCGATCCGGGGCAACTAGGCCACCGCTGCTGCAATACCAACACAGGTACTGAGCAACAGAATGGCTTGACAGTGGAAACAATGACAAAAAGCATGATCATTGATCTGCAACTGTATTGTACCACACTTTCTGGGGAGATTTAACAGAATTAATCATTATATAGTTATTCAGTTCAGTGTGGCATACTTACAAACAAATACAGGGTGGTGGTGGTCTAGTGGTAGGGTACTCGCCTATGGACCAATCGGTCCCAGGTTCAAATCCCAGCACTACCACCACTGCGTCCCTGAGCAAGACCCTTAACCCTGAGCTGCTCCAGGGGGACTGTCCCTGTAATTAGGACATGGAAGTCGCTCTGGATAAGAGTGTCTGCTAAATGTTGTAAATGTAAATAAATATGTGGCATACTTATAAACATTAATTTTTCATAATTTTTACATTTTATTTTATTGCTTTCCAAAACAAAGCAGGACAAGCGTTCCTGCTGCAAAAAAACATCCTTGCTGGCACCTCAAAAGGCAGCTTTAAAGAATGGCAAGAGCTTAATTAATGCAAAAAAGAGTAACTTTAGCATTTGAAATATTAGAGATCATTAATGAATTTCTTCATTCTGATAGCTCACATCTCGCGATTAATATATTGGTAGAAAAAGCTAACAAACATAAGGAAATACATGGTTAAACTTTTGGCTGTAAGCCCTCTAGAGACCCTAGGAGTGTTCTGACTGTGTGATCTTGTATGACCCTGAAGTGTCTCTGGGAGGTGAGGTCATCTAGATAAACTGACCCAGCGCGGCACTCTAGAGCCTTGTGTGTCCACTCCACCCCGTGTCCTGTCATTGGGATTGATGGAGCGTGAGACGGCCGGGAGATGCTCTGCTGAGCTGCAGATGCTTTAGCGTGGACAGGGTCGCCAAGGGGCAGCTGCACTGCAGACGGACCACCACACTCCACCTGACTCCCACAACAAGACTACCACCTCCAACAACATACACCAACCACAGACCAGCAGGAGGAATGAAGGGATCCTGAAGGTGATTATGGTTGTTCCAAAGTCATTGTTGGCAATTACATCTTCAAGATGTCTAGGGTATTTAGGTTACCATGGTTACAAAGGTCTCTCTATTGAACCTACAGTTTCAAAAGCTTCCATAGGTTTTAGACTGGTTTAAACAAACAGCAGCTTCTGTTTAAGAATCCAGTCCTGGGTTTGGATATATGTTTCAGATGGTGCCTTTTTGAAACTTCATGTTGTCAACTTTCTTGGCTGGTGAGATTGAATTATCCTGGAAATCCCTTGCAGAGTATTCATTTCTTTGATCAGGAGTAATTTCTTCTGTAATAATCTTCTGGTGTTTTACTGGTTTAAAAGGCTTAACAAGACTTTACCGCATGTATATAAATTTGAAATGGATAAATGCTCTTGAAAAGTATTAAACAGCAAAAACAAAAGTGTCTGAATACTTGTTTCCAATTACTGCAAACTGCACCATAGCTCTAATTCTTAACATCCTGAGCTCAATGTTACCTCAAGGTATGCTTTGCTTATTGCAATCCATATGAATATTTAGTTAATGAAGAAGCACATTTCCTAAAAGAAAAGAACCTGAGCTTTATTAAATGAGATTATGTTTTAAGGGCATGTTGTGACAAGATTCATTATTCAAGCTCACACCATTGTGTATAGAAATGCTAAAAATATATGTTTCCATAAGAGAGGTCCCAAATGTATCAGGTAATTAGCTTTTAACCCTGATCAAATTGCTTTATGTCTGTACAATCAAATATATAAATATAAAGACGGAATCCATTTAGGTGGGAAAGTTGGTCAAATTCAACATGACACAAGAAATGCCTGGAAGAGACCTTATCACTCAAATCACATCCAATTACCTTATTCCATTAGACTCATTTGCCTGAGATACGGTGTTTGAAGCTAATTCTACAGGGACAATTCACAGACCCAGGCACACGCAGCATGTATAGTTGTAAACATAATAGTATAGCATGACCTCAGATTGCTGCTTTAGACTTTTCTCTCTGGGCTACAGCTCACAATGATGTCCTAATAAAGGGCTAGGAGGCAGATGCCAGTCATGGAGGAGTGTGATCATTAGCGGGGGCTGCAGCATGGCCTGTCTGCTTAGCTGCCACCCTCCTGGGCTTCAGTTGAGTCAGGAGACTCCTCATTTGTCAGCCTGAATGTGTCAGAGCACAAGCTTTAAACTCTGCTTTATTACAGAGCAGGGAGGTCCCGTGTACACACCATTCAAAGCCACGTTTTGACAGAAGACTGAACAGAAAGTGCTGACTTCTCTTGTACCCGAGTCAGAACTTCCCAGAAAGATTAGATGATTTCAGATGATAAGCCGTTTCTTATAATTCATGTGACAACCCAGAGTCTTACTCCTGCTGTACGCTTGGGCGACGGAAGAGCACAGTTTGTGGTGGACCTGCATGCTCTGTGCAAAGAGCAGACAACTGTGGCAAATATGGGTTCACAGCAAGATAAAAGCAATCCATAAAAAAATTGTTTTTAATAGATTTAAAATTAAGAACTGTTATCAGGGAGTGAGATTAACTTCAAAAATTATGATTTTGCAGAGGTTTCCTTCAGATATCTTCTATGCTGGCATACCAAATAAAATCAACAGGTAATCACTGTGTGGCAAAAATATATAACCTATAAACAGTAGGTGATTTATTATTTTTATAGCAAGGAGGTTGGCCAAATTTAACAAGGGCTAGACTGTAATGGCTAGACAGCTGATTCAAAGCATCTCTAAAACAGCAGATCATGGGAGATGTTTCCTGAATTCAGCGGTTGGTACCCCCCAAGAGTAACGAGTGGACTGGAGACAGGGTTATGGGGTAAGCACATTCACTGAGGAACATGGCACATGGCACTGTATTTCCTAATGGCAGTGACCTCTTTCAGTAGCATATCGCTCCTGGCAACACTGCAAAATTAGTTTATGAATGGTTTGAAGAACAATACAAAGAGTTGAAGGTGTTCACTTGAACTCCAAATGGTCAAGATCTTTTTCAAGTCAAGTATCTGAGGGATATGCTGCTTAAAATAGTCTGAACCATTGAAGCCCCACCTTGCAAATGATAGAGTTTTATAGATTTGCTGCTAATGTACCAGATGCTACAGAACACAGAATCAGAGTTCCTGTGGAGTCCATGCCTTCACAGATCTGAACTGTGTCAGTCACATGATGGGGAACTACACAATATAAGGCAAGTGTTTAGTTGATCTAGCTGATTAGTTTTTTCTTGTTGCTGTTGTTTTGGCTTCATTTTCCACCACATGGCATCTGAAAGAAAACAATACCTAGGAAGTTAAATGTTAAATGTATTTAGTATCTGAGCCCATATGGGGAGCTACTTATACATAATAGCCCATTTTACACATAGCCCTCATACTTCGGTTGCAGCTGCATTCAACTTCCAGATGCTTCTTGGCCAGCTGTGTGTTGTTGCATCATTAGTTTGTTTACAAGCAAGCTAAGAAAAGATACAGTATGCATTTGATTGTATAAGTTTTTGCAGTTTCTCAGCACAAGGAAGAGTCAGTGCTTGTAAGCCAGGTCATCATGAGACTGACAAATCACCACAAATTGAAAACATCGCCAATGCATTGGATGTCTGTAAATTCATTTTTGACAGATTGTGAAGAAACAAGAATTAATTGTGAAAGTAGCAACGGGAAATAACCTTGAAATTTAAACCAACAACAAGGCCTTATTCAGACAAACATATATAATTTGATATTTTTGCAGGTTTGATTTGAGGAAAATACAATTTATGCAATATGATTGAGGAAGGCATTTGAAATCTGACTTTTTAATCTCATTTAATTTGTAGGTGGTTTCAAATCGCACTTTAATTTTATTTCAGAATTTGTAACTCAGTTTGAACAGTCATCTGGGAGCAGAGGTTGATGACAAACAAGCGTGTACTTTATTAAATTCCGTTAAATTTAATTCAGTGCTATGCAATTATTAGAGATTTAGCACGGAAAGTTGACGCTTCTAACAGACACTTGTTTTACACTTGACTCTTGTGTAGTTGAACTATAGCTAGTTCATGCTGCTAGTTACAATCATTAAGATAGTACACATCATAAATGTAACCGATTTGACAAGTTTAGCCTGCTTCCACTGAGTGTACTGAAGCGTGTCACTATTATAGCAATGCAGATGTGCGAGCAACTGTGACCATAGTCCAACCAAACAAATTGGATTTGCCCTGCAGTGTCAACAAAGCATTAGAGACCCAGAAAAGAATTTGCCACTAATGTACCCTAACACACAGCACAGCTGAAAAGTTTCAAGAACAGAAGCGACAGGTTAGTTTCCTAAAAATTTCGAACAGGCTGGGAATGAAGCAAATCAGGGAACAGTTCCAAATCATTTCTCAAGAAACATGTCTCAGACTGACTATAGAAGTCAAAAAGGTCTTACGCAGCTCTTATTTCTGTTTCTATTACGAATTAGCTGAGGCTCTCTTGGCTCAGGACATGGTGCACAAGCAAAATCCTGTTATTTTGTCCTGGATGGAGTGTAATCCATGATTGACCCTTTAGCTACTTTTTATACCTGGAATCATTATATAATCATTATATATAAAACTGCTCAAAGTAGCTTAGGGTTTACCAGGAAATGTGTTTTCACATAAAAGAGACTTGGAGAAAGTGTATCTGTTAATGCATCCACAAATCCAAGAGCAAACAGATGAATGGAGGACAAACATCTTTTGCTGAGTGGTCCTTCGTATGGGCCTTCTCAGAGCTATAAAAGCAGATTTGAGTTTTAAAGCTCTGTTAAAATACGCTTTAGAAATGTGACTGCAAACTCACAGAATCTTCTTTTTAAAAACTTAATGACCTTTTCCACTCAACTAATTATTTAGTTTAGATCAGCATGTAGCACTTGAAGCTAATTAGCTAATTTTTCACATACTTTTGTTTGAGAAAACTCCAAAGGAACTAGGAGCGATGCCACGGATGAATTACCTTTAATTTGCCTTGAATAGTTGTAAATGAGATTTTTGAATACTGTGAACAACCTCTTTATATGTTATTTGTTTGTTTCATTTTATTTTATTTAATGCTTTTATACATTTTTAAAGATACATATTTTTAAATATTTCTTTACACTGACAAATTATTTTGTGGAACAAAACAAAGCAATGAAACCTTCAAATGTCATAAAACCTCTATATCATGTGAGGACTTTCAATGATTGATCTTACTTACAAAAAAATGTTTTTAAGGAACAATCCATTAAACAGAGCTGAAGTTCCTAAGCTCCACATCTGCTAAAAAATGCTGTAAAAAAGAGATGTGCAGCAGGTCAGGGCAATAAAGAATACAAATGGAAAGGGACTCACAAGTGAGCAGAGCATGTTGAGCAGATGGAGAGAGTACTTTGAGGAGCCGATGAATGAAGAGAACGAGAGAGAGAGGGAAGATTAGACGATGTGAGCATACTGAACCAGGAAGTGCCACTGATTAGCAAAATGGAAGTAAGATCAGTGATGAAGAGGATGAATGAAAAGGCTGTTGTTCCAAATGACATACCTGTGCAAGCATGGAGGTGTTTAGGAGAGACGGCAGAAGAGTTTCTAAGTAGATTGTTTAACACAAGCTTGAAAAGTGAGAGGATGCCTGAGGAGTGGACTGGTATCGATTTTGGGTACCTTTATAGAGAGATAAAGTTGATCAGCCACATGAAGTTATGGGGAGGAGTAGAGGAAGCTCAGTTAAGAAAGAGGTCATGATTAGTGAGCAGCAGTGTGGTTTCATGCAGAGAGAGAAAACTACAGATGCAATGTTTGCTCTGAGGGTGTTGATGGAGAAGTACAGAGAAGGTCTGAAGGAGTTGCATTGTGCCTTCATAGACTTGGAAAAAGCATATGAAAGGGTACCTAGAGAGGAGTTTGTATGAGGAAGGCAGGTGTGGAAGAGAGTTATGTCAGAATGGTAAAGAATATTTATAAGGGCAGTATGACAGTGGTGAGTGCAGAGAGTAGGGAGCAGCTTAAGGAGAACCTGGAGAGAAGGGAATTTAGGTTTGTTGGAATTGGTGGATTGATGGATATCAGCAGGAGTCAAAGGGAGGTTTTACAGGACAGTAGTGAGACCAGCTATGTTAAATGGGTTGAGGACAAAAAAGACAGGCAGCAGAGCTGGAGGTGGAGTTAAAGATGCTGGGATTTTTGGGAAGGACATGCAAAAGGTCAGTGTGAATGAGGACAGAGTATTTCTCTGCAGCTTTAACCCATTGTAGGGTTGAGGTTGTTACAGAACCCATTTTACCTTGAAAGTCACAGGGAAAAGGAAATGTTTGACATACTACAACCAACCAGCAGGCCCAATAAAATCTGAGAGCTGAGTCGGGACAATTTTTCATCCAGAATGACTGCTTTGGCTCCACAGCTGAAGTCATGGCGCCAAAAAAGTGTCTGAGGAGCAAGCGCCTTAACTTTTTATCACACAGATGTGCATCTTTACAGGCCCTTTTATCTGCCTCTGTTTTTGGGCTCTCTTCATCAGTGGCCCACTACATCTGTTCTCAGAAGAGAGTTAGTTCGTGCCAGGAATCTGGGTTCATAGACTGTTTTTCATTAGAATAATAATTAAGATTCTTCTCAAACCACACATGCATGTAGTGCACACCTCTCAGTAAAGATATCCTGAGAATGAGCTCTTTATGCCAAACAGTTTGGCATCTAACACAGCACAACATAACTGAATTGAAATTTAAATATCAGAACAACTTTTCTGAACTTCACTTTAATGTGTATAATAGTTAGACTTTATAAAGTATGTATATTCTTCTTCTCCAGTGGATCATCCGTTTCCATTTCTTCCTGTCTTCTGCATCTTCCTCCTTCAGTAATGTATGTATATTAAATGCATTCATAACAACACAATGGAACAGTTCACAGTTAAAAACAGAGTTTTTTTCATGAGTTTCCCAGTAAGGATTAACAATGATATTGGAGTCACATTTGTTCTGTCAGTTTACTGCATAAAAATGTATTGCTATAAAACAGATGTTTAGATTTGACAAGCATGATAAACTCATATTTAATGAGTATTTTATTGTTCTCTGGAAGAGCCTAACATACAGGCAACACCGGGATCCAATGCTGAGCTATTTCCATTTTATTTCTTTTAATGCATATAAAAATGTACTGCATAATGTTAAATTCACCGACAGGTGAAGTGAATAACATTGATTATCTCGTTACCATGGCACCTGTCAAGAGATTGGAAGTATTGGGCAGCAAGTGTGCAGTCATTTTTTGAACATGATGTGTTAAGAGACTTTGACAAGGGCAAAATTATGATGGTTATATGTCTGGGCCAGAGCATCTCCAAAGCAGCAGGTCTTGAATTCTAGAATGGTTTGGGAGGGATCTGATATGAGCTCAAGGTGTTTCTTTATTAGAAATCTACAGCTACAGGTAAGAAAGGAAAAAGAAAACCTAAAATATTATTACTGCCACCTCAGTGTTCTTGTCAACAACATTAACTGAAATATATACACCTGTAGCAGCTGTTTTACTGGATATATGTTAAACCAAGCCTATTCATAGTTTCATGTTATTATACACCCTTGAAGGAGCATCCACATGGAGGGCAAAAAAGGAGCTTTCTTCCATTGATCAGGGTGAGGAAACACCCTGGACCAGTCACTGGTCCATCACAGGGTGGGCACACAAACACCTATGCACAATTTAGCATTTTCAAGCCACCTGACCTGCATGTCTTTAGAGGAAGCACACATGAACATTGGGAGAACATGCAAACACAGCACAGAAAGGACCCAGATCACCCCGCCTGGGAATCGAACCCAGGACCTTCTCACTGTGAAGCAACAGTGTGACCCACTGCTCCCACCCTAAATGCTTGCTTCTTCAAAATTAAAATGGTTAATTGGGAGTTCCCCACACCAGAAGGCAGCTTTTTTTAATCAGCTACATCAGCTAAGATCAAGCTAATCAACAGGCATATTAGGCAATTTTTTTTAGATATTACATCATTTTGAAGGGCAACTTATCCATCATTCTTTGGTGTCTATTTGCATTCATGTCCCATTTGCCATTTTAAAAAGTGTGAAATTCATTGAGTTAGCTGGGTTTGCCGTTATTGCTGTTTGTGTAATGTGATTGTCATGTTTAATAGCGGAGAGATGTCTTGCTAAAGAGATTGCATACAGATAAAATCACTTCTGCAGATAGGAATGTCCTTGGGGCCATTTTTGCACAGATTTAAAGCCCATTCAAGGAAGTCCTTCCCCCTCCTCTAAACAAAACAAGCATTCATAAAGCTGATGCTGTGATAACACTCATTATGCAAGTGAAAGAAATAAATAGCCAAAGCTAAAGAGGAAGACATACAGAAGCTTATTTCAACCGAATACTCATATTTTCTCTCACTTCTCAGAAGTCATATGGCAAAAATCTGAGGCTCTCTATAATTGATTAGTTGTCAGATCTTGTGATTATGATTGCTGTCTTGAACGAATCGTGAGCTCTTACCCTACAATTTTTTTGAGCAGAATATCTCTACCCACTTTGATCTCCAGGCTCCCCCTGGACTCTTTTAGGCCTGGAATCTTCTTTTGATCAATAATGGTTCAGAATACACAGGCGTAAGAGCGAGGTCAGAATGCTGGCAGACAAAAATTCTTTTAACAGGCCAGGGATCCCCTAAAACCACAAGGGCTATTTGAGATTCAGCAGCAATCACTTTCACAATGGCAAAATGGCCACTGGCCAAATGTGAGACCTTGAGCAGAGGGTACGTTTAGAGTTAAATAACTGACTGCTGCCTGCCGCTGATTACACAGCCTGAACACTACAGCCTCTCCTGACCTCAGTCAACCGTAATGGCTTAGAGTCAGTGGGGAAAGCTTCATAGTGTGAAGTGTCCAGCTGATGGAGCGACCCTTTCGTTTTACAGAAAACGATACTGCACAGTGGACAACTGTTCCACGTCCCTCTCTGGGATTGACCTGTGAATAATGAGCAATTAACAGTGGCTGAAACATCACCAGCAACAAAAGCACTGTGATGCGAATGAAGATAAGGAGGATGACCTTAGCATCCCCCTCTCTCCTGCCCGCAGCCCTTTCTTAATCAACACAGATCAGGTCAATTTTCTACGCCTGGCGTTTTGCTGGCTTCAGAAGAGAAAAAAGACACAAAGCCGAGGCTGATCACCATTCGCACAACCGGTGGCCTGTTTTAACATGACAGATCAAATACCAAGGACATTTTTTTCTTTTGAAATGGTATATGTGAATGTCACACCATGGAGGCAATTGTAAAAGAACTACTCTCATAACAGTACTTCTTTAAAAATGAAGTTAAAGCAACATTTTTTTTTTTTTGCACATAGCTGTTTCAATAAAGAATGCACTGCAAAATTGAAGTTGCACAGTTTTATCACTTTTCATGGACAAACTGTAAACTGCAAGGATTTTTTAAATATAAATATATATGGGGTAGCAGTGGCCTAGTGGTTTGGGCCAGGCCCCAGAATATTCTAGCAATATTTTACAACTACAAACTCAACATCCTGCCTGAGGCACCTAATAGTTGGCAAACTTTTCTTAACTGCCAGCTGTGGTATTTCCAGACCAGTTTTTCTGTTGGGAGGTTTGATTTGTTGGAAGCATCATTGGTTGAAACATGCACAAAACATAACAAAGAGTATCCTCATGAAAACCTTTCTATCTTTTCATAATAGGGGCAGCGGTGGCCTAGTGGTTAGGGTTATAGCCGGAGGATCGGGGGTTTGAACCCCTTCCCAATAGGTTGCCCTGAGTTACCCTTGAGCAAGGTGCCGTCCCTGTCACTGCTCCCCGGGCGGTTTCAATAGCTGCCCACTCATGCACGGTGTTTGAGTGTGCATGGGTTAAAAGCAGAGGTCCAGTTTCGTTGTGGTTCATTGTCTGCTGTGCTTGGACCTTGGAATGACAAGGGTTGTCACTTTCCCTTTTTTTTCACTTTCATCTTGTTACTTGTAGTTTCTAGTGACATATCACACTTCCTCTGTATGGGACGTTCTGATTCTGGACAGGACTACAGGACTCTGTTGACTAGACTATGGTCTGACTGCAGGCCCACAAGCATCACCATGATTCCGTAGCAAAGCAAATTCAGCAGTGGTACTTTTTTATTACTGCCACACACACACACACACACACACACACACACACATACACACACTTGGTAAACTAGTTCCAATGTGGTCAGATTCTGCAGCTTGTATGAATGTGTGTGTGTGTGTGTGTGTTTCTGTGTGTGTGTGTGTGTGAGAGAGAGAGAGAGAGAGAGAGAGAGAGAGAGAGAGAGAGGTGTATACAGTATCCTCCATCTCTGCCGATCTGTACTGTACATGGCTGATGCAGTCAGGTCTGTATGAGGAGTGTAAGCAGAAGACAGCCCCGTTGTCACGCAAAACATTCCATGCGTGGTGATTGAGGCCGTCAAGTTTGTCAAGAAAAGTGTGAGACCGCCCCTCTGTCACACTCCCACGCTTGTTCTGTTGTGTTAGTCTGTGTGTATGCCTGTGTCTATAAGTATGTGTGTCTGTGCGTGTGCAATGTCACAGATAAAGTCACGCAATAGATCTGCAGTGACAGTCGCTGATAAGATGCTAGCAAATAACTTCCCTTCAAAGACTGTCAAGATTCCTCACATCTAATAGCTAGCTTTATGTTTTATTTATGACATTTTTAGGTGTTGCTTTCACTATAAAAAAGGAGAAATCTAGCTTTATCTGAGGTGCATGATGGTGTTTCTTCATTGTGCCATTTCCACATTTTCGCCGCCGCTTTTGAAAAGGTCACAGACCACACACCTTGCCCTGACTGAAACATTTGCCCTTTGCAAATGCTTATTACTTAAACAAGATTTATAATAACGGAGTGTCCATCACTCAGACTTAAAGTCCAAGCGCCTTGCCCAAGGCATCAAATCCTTTCTCGCTAAGAATCCACTGCCAATTAACTACACGTCAGCAGGGCTAATTAAAATCGTTTAAGTAAAATGAATTGCCAGGCCTCAAAGCAGATGGCTATAGGTGAGTAATGCTGCTGCATGAGGCTTTGGAATGAACCATCATTACCCTTCTTGGAGTTTTTATAATGGAGCTTCCAAAAGCATACATAAAGGCTGGACCTTCTTAGATAATAAGTTTAAAGATTACCTTTCTGGCTGCATTTCAGAGACATTACAGCTTTAAGTATGTTATCATCGGCAACAAAGCCTTTTAGCCCTCCGAGTCCCATCTGACATGAGCTTAATGAAGGGGCAGCATGATGTACTGAATAAATGCTCTTTCTTAAAGGATGAAAGACTTGGTTACAGGTCAGGATCTTATTGGTTTTAAACTTCGAAATTCTACTGGAAACAAATCTTACCTAGTGAGCTTTATATCTAGCATCATGAGGTACCAACTTTTTTAAATCCTTGATGGTAGCTTGAATGCATATTTGGGGATTCTAATGCTGGAGTATAATCTTACCAAATACATTTCTTGGGAAAGATTCATATATAGTCTTAAAATAAAAGGTTCCTTATTGGTTCTTGGCCTTGACAGCCAGTAAACAGCACAAACAGCGTGCAAAAGTATTGAGCCACTACTCAATTCTTAAAAGTTATGCTAAGGACTCAACTTGTTTGTGCAGAAATATTATTTTCTGGCCATAAAACTGTCATTTCTTTGGTGTATTGAGTAGATTTGTTTAAAAAACGGGAAAAAGTGTTTTACTGCAACAGGCTGCAAGTGCCTAAAGATACAAGGGGTTCTAACCACAGGGGTTCGTCTGCACCTGTTACCTCACTGCTTCATGCCAGTTAAATGGCTTAATTCAGCTTGAAGGATTCATATGTAGGTCACTCTGTGGCTTTAGAAAAGGGACTGGGCTGAAGTTTAGAGACAAAAACATTGTCTTTCAGGAAGGTTGGAGAGCCATCGCACAACAATATATTTAAAATTCAAAGTCTCAGACTGAGTCATCCGTCTTCTAGCTAAACATTAACATTAAGCATTTCTCTCTTTATCAAAACAGGTATTTTGTTTAAAACATAAATGACATAAAACATACACAATTTATTCTTAAGTATCAGAAGCAAATGGAATCATGTTTAGAAATGGTGTCAAGAACACACATTGTTATGCTTGTTCAGAAACACCTATGAATAAAAAGCCTAAAAAATGCTAATTAGGCCAGCCCAAAATTTTAACAGTACACCATTAAGGCAATAAATTCTCTCGGTAGGGCTAAGATGAAAGGAAGCGCTGCTGAATCTCATTTAAATCCCAGGGGAGCCATGAACAGAGAGCAGGTCTCAGACAAAAATGCTTTTAGCATCTCCCATAAATGTAGTGTTTGACCCGACACGCCTGCTGTAATTAGCTTGCTACCCAGCCTTACACTCAGTCATTCCCTATGCATTAATCAGCAGGGGCACATAAATGTGGGTCCTGTCTTAAATATTTACTCAGGGTTCTCCAGGCCTGACACCCAGAAATATGAATTCCACAGGCAGAAGTGTATTCGTGCCCCCAAATGAAGAGCGCAGCCATGATATATTACAATCTCCAGAGCACATAATTGCTCTGACTCTGTTAGAACAGTGATGACACATGATTGAGACAATGAGTCACATTTATCTAGAAACTTGACATAAAGAGAGATCATTTGTCACTATAGAAAGGAGCTCCATAAATATGACAATGTCCTGGCATTCTCAAGAAAAAAAATAAATAAAAATAAAATCATAGTTATGCTTGAAATGATGGCGCATTATTACACATACTGTTAGAAACAAACATGTCAACATTTCCATGTTTATGCAAAGTTACATAGAAATATTGGTGTTTCTCTCATGGAGACTCTACAGGGTTAGATCTAGGATTAGGATTAGAATTGTGAAAGTGACTATTTATCATTGTGAACACACCAGCACAGCACACAGTGAACCACAATGAAATACATCCTCTGCATTTATCCTATACACACACACCATGCAGCAGTGTGCAACCATAACCAGCACTCCGGAGCAGTGTTGGGGACGGTAACTTGCTCAAGGGTAGCTCAGGGCAACCTACTGGTCTGGGATTCGAACCAATGACCTTCCGATCCTGGGGCAATTAAGGTAAGCATCTACAGCGAACCACCCAATAAATGTTGTCCAAATCTTTTTTGATGTTTTTGTCATTGCTTGATATTGATGTGAATGTACAAATATGAAAAAGGTAGATTTGCTCAACTGAATTTGTCAGGAAAGACTACAAATTATATGCAAATGTTATTTCATGTATAAATCGAGATGTAGTTAAAAGCTTCATTTTGTATGTACATTTGATCTGCATAACAAAAATGAAAGTAATAATTCTGCAATGTAAACAATGTCCCGTCACTGCGATCTTTATGAATCAAGTGAATCAAGTTTAAAAGTAGAAAATGCACTCCATTGAGTTTAAAAGATGGATAAATACAGACAAGAAGCTTGATTTCCCCAATTTCACTTTTTGAATCTATCAGCCTCAGTCCTGGTTTTAGATGTTGGACAGAAAGTGTTTGGAAGGACTGGTGTTTTAATTTCACAACAACAAAAGCTTTGAAAAACAATAGACCTCGGGTGGCTATGAATCCCCTTTGGAATATTCTGCTGCAGGCTTAAAGCTAAAAAATGTACTATGTAATGATTTTATTTTGCAGTTAGTATTTATTGACTGCTAGAATTGTTACACTTGTTTAAATCACTACAAAAGAACTATGCCTTTATCAGCTGAACAAATGGACTGTTCACTTGCTTTATGTGTATTTTTCTTCTTCTTTTGTGTACCATTCATTTTTAATTCGAAATTCAATCAAGTTGCTCTCCCTCACCTCAGCAAAAGAAATTGCCACCCCTAATGAATGTAAAATGAAAATTACCCAGTTAGTGTTTTAAGCCAAGGTAAACATTGTTTAATTTCTTGGGTAGATTAAGAGCAAGTGTGGACCTGCATTACAATGGCTGAAATCTGACAGGCAGGTAAGGGTGTCTAACTCTAGGGGACTGTGAAAGGTGACCAAACATCCATAACAACACTACCTCTACAGGAGGAAAAGCACTTACTGCCATCTCTCTGGGGTTGGACAAAGTAATAAACACAGGAAGCTGTCTATTACACTGATTTTGCACTGGTTAATGATGTTGTTATCCATGACACGAAATGAGTAAAACACCTACATTATCATCACTGTGGCCCATGGCCTACAATGGCTTAGAACTTTAATCAATCAGTAATAAAATATGACAAAGCAAATCAATATAAAATGTATTATTTATTAACAATACCTGTGTTAATAATCATAATTGATATACACAGTTCTTCCACCAGGCAATGCAGTGAACAGTGAGCTATGGCTGCCAAGCAACCTGTCTACAGATGATGCCAGCTGTGATAAAATAAGTAACCCTTGATATGATGATAGTTACACACTCATGACTTATGAACCTTAAAGGGCCAGACCCATTGAGAAAGTCTTCTTCAGTTTAACAATGGAGTTGAAAGGCTTTGAACCTTCTTTTTTAATGCATTGTGCATCATGGGGGCTGTTGTGATTTTGATTTTCAGGATCAGGGTCCACACAGTGCACCACAAACTTAAAAAAACACAGCTTCTCTATTTCAGTGATTCAACCAATCAGAAAGCAGAGGCTTCACACTTTTGACCCTGCTAGATCTAGGTTTTTTTTTTTTTTAGAACCCTTAAAATTTACAATACCCATCCACGTTATAAATCTATGTTTACAAAGCCAGCCATGCAGCTTCAATATCCAAAAACCACGAACAACAGTGAAAAATGAAAGAGCCTCTTAATGATGATGATGATCATCATCACTGCCATCATCAACACTTGCTAATGAAAGATGAACAGAGAAACAGACAAGAAGGATACATTGAGCCCTCTCATGTATTCTGAACTGTGGGGTCCAAATATCCCCCACAGTAATCCAGCAGAAAACTCCTCACTCTCACACATGTAGTTTCACTGACAGTTGGCAGACGCTCAGGCTCAGTGAGGAGCACTCATTTCTTTCTCAAATCGGTCTAATCAGTTAATTAGCTTTGAATATAGATGTTGAAACTCACAGCGGGTGTTGATAATGAGAAGATTTGTCCTTGCAGAAGCTCTTGGTGCACATTTCTCAGAGCTCTGCTTTTGTTTCTGTGGGCTTCAGTGAACGGCCTTTGGCCTTTCATCGTCTGAGTGATTCAGTGCTAATCGCTTCACATATCATAGTCAAGCAAACAGCAAGTGGCCGAGGACTTTTACACTCGCTATCATTTGGGTAAACACCTTACTGTGCACAGTGTTGGCTTAGTGTGAAGTAAACCACTGTGAATGAGAGATTAATGTGGCCCTCTGTATTTCCTTGCATGGCAGTGTCATTGCAGAGGGTGTTAAATATTTATCAGAGGTATCTGTTAATTAAAACAGAGAGTGGCTTCAAATGTCCTTTACTCTAATCCATTTCTCTGAAACTCTGCCAGCATAACAGCATCTGTCACTCAATAGGATCCTAAAGCATCATGGTTATTTAGGAAGCCCCTTCAAGCTAAACATTTGCCCCTTCAAGCTAAATACGCTTTTCAGTACTGAGGGTAGTAGCAGTTCATTTAGGCATGCTTATGGTAAAGGTTTTCAGTATAATATTGGAAGACTAAGATAAAGGTTAAAAAATAAAAAGGTCCCTCCTTGTTGTATGTTCTCCTTATGTCTGCATGGGTTTATTCAGGGTGATTTGATTTCCTTCCACAGTCCAAATCCATGCAGATCAGGTGAACTGGAGATGGTAAATTGCCTCCTAGGTGTGACTACGTGTCTGCCTGTGATAGAATGCCGATCTGTCCTGGGTGTTTTCCAGCCTTTAGTCCTGTGATCACTGGGACAGACTGTGGGACCCCTTGTTTTGATAAATGGCTCAATTAATGGAAGGACAGATGGGTTTTGTGTCTCAAAAATCAACATATATCTGCATATTCAGTCTGCAGCAGTCAAGCCTTGCACACTGCTGCTTTTTAAATGAGACAAACTACAGGGGCAGAATAAAGGGGCAATGCACCGGCACAACATGAGGACCGAGGTCCATTCAAAATCACGGTCTGTTTATATCTAAGAAATGAAAGGAAGTTGGAAAATAGTAACATAAAAAAGAATGAGAGTTGTTTAAATTTCACAAGCCCACAAAAATTGTAAGTGAACCTCAGTGAAACAATGACAAAGTGCACATTAGCCCTTTAAGGCTGCCCTGAGTAGAGTGGAAGCAAGTTGCACCAAAAAGCTAAAAGACACACCAGACCAATGCTTGCTAAATCCAATTGGTCATAATGCAGTTCAGGTTTGTATGAAATCTGTCTTTTCTGTCAGCTATCTTTGTCCAGTTTGATTATCTGGCACCTCTAACATTTACCAGCCGCACGCTCCTCTGTAGTCTGATGATATTCTGGAAGAAAGTAATTATAGATATGACCGATATATAAGACTGAAAGGGCACCATATTTCTGGGCCTGATCTCCAAGCACAGAGCGACTGAAAAAAAAAGCAAAAAACATTTTGTGACATAAAGAGCAACATAGTTGTCTTAGGTTACCACCACAGTATGAAGGAGTATAGTAGACATATAGCAGTGTGTGTGTGTGTGCGTATTTGATGAAGGGAGTAAGATATTTTGGATATCCATTTGTCACACTTCCCTGTCACACTCAAAAAGGAGTGCAGTAACTGCTTTGTACAGCTGTCCACATGGCATTGCCCTTTATAAATGTTTCATGATTCTTTTTCTCACATTTGCAGGCAACCTGTGTGGAGCATGAGGGTGTTTTGCTGCATAAGGCTGATTCCCACCACAGCTGATGACACTCAGTTTATGTAAAATGATCTGAACATGCTTTGCATGTCACATGTTCATGGTTTTTGCCATTGAAGAGTCGGCTTGCTACCACTTGCTATCACTTTCATGCATAAACTTATTTGTGTTGTAAATTATGCTGAGAAAACCTGTTGCATCAGTTATTTTCAATACCTGGTTTACCTGACTTACTCACTCATTTTCATAGCTGCTTCTCCAAATTAGGGTCATGGGTGGTGCTTGAGCCTATCTCCGCTGGGACAGGTCACCAGTCCATCACAGGGCAGACATGTTGGCACACACACACACACACACACACGGCAAAATTTACATCTCCAGTCCACCTGACATGCATGTCTGTCAACTGTGGGAGGAAACCGGCGCTCTCGGAGGAAACCCACGGGGACACAGGGAGGACATGCAAACTCCATACAGAAAGGACTTGGACTGGCCTGCCTGGGAATTGAACCCAGGACCGTCTACGCACTGCCCCATCGTGCTGCCTCAATCACTGCTGCATTAAGTTAATCAGGTGAGCTGCTGATGGAAGTGTAAAGTTTACTGAGTGATCTAACAGTATATCGGGACAGAGGAAAGAGAAGTATGGAGCATGGGCTCTTGCTAAAATGTAATAACCTCACTGAACCACATCCAATCAAACAGGCCTGAAGGTGTACACGTGTAAAGATGAAAAGGAAGTTATTTTGTTAAGTCGACTATGTTTTGTCTGTGAGTACAGCCAACAAACCTCAACCTTAATGCAGTATATCTGAGAAGTGTGTTGAGCGGCAGCAGAGCTAGATTGGGGTTGACTCTATTTAAAGAAATCTGACAAGTGACTATTCCCATGATTCCACTGCAGATGTGAGACTCTGACAGAATTAAAAAGAGGAAGGAGAAAAAAGACACATGCAAAGCTCTTTTACAACTGGAACTGGGAACAAAAAGAATACTCTGCTGTGAAGTCAAGACTGCCTGGAGAGTCAACCAGTCTGTCCATCTGCTGTCTAACAGCTCTTTGGCCATGTCTCTCCCAAAACCGTCCCAGTTTCACTGTATCTGCTTAACTTCAGTTTATTTTCAGAAACTGCATTAAGGTCAAACTATCAAATGCTGATTTAATGCTCATTTTAATGACACTGGTTGGTAAACAGAGGTATGCTCCTATTAAAGAAGTTGAGAAAAGAGGACATTTGGAGCAATACCACAGGAGAACCATCCATCTGTTACCTGAGCTGCTTTTCCGAGCCAGGCTCATGAGTGGTGCTGGGACCTGTCCCGGTCCTCATTGGGGAAGTGGTGCAGAAAAACCCCGGAGAGGTCGCAAGTCCATAGTAAAAGAAGCTAGCAAAAAATAAACTCAGTAGCCATGAGACCAAAAAACTCATCAGCTACCTAGTGACCCTTAGAACTTCAATAAATGCAGCGGCACTTCTAAGAGCAGCCAGAATATATCAATGTAAGATTCTTGTGGGATTCCTTTTGCTCTAGAATAAAAGCGTAAAGGCTGACAATGAAAGGTGATGGTGGCAGCAAGATCTTCCAGAAGCCGAACAAACAGAAGTTAGTAAAATTTATACTCAAGAACGGATTAAACATCATTGCAAAGGCTTGAAATATAAATGAGTAAAAATATGTCCCCCACAAATTTACTTGAGTAATTAGAAGTAATCAAAAGTAGTATCACTTCAGATTATGTTATTTTATAGCGATGATGTAAGAGGTTTTGCTTTTCGGAGCAATCTTTGCATAGTCAAGCAGTTAGTTAAATAAACATGTGCTTGATGTTTTCCTACTGCTTGAGCAATAAGCACAGTTAACGCATCATTAACACCTTATTAACCTTAAAAAAACCCAAAAAAACGTCCAACCTCTGTTTCTGTCCTTTTTCCCAAGTAGGTTGAATTACACTCCTAAAATCCTTGAGCCTCCCTCAATTTCAGTGGTGCTGTATATTTCACCTGACACTGAACAGTCTAATTGTACCCAAGGTTTTTTGCCAGGGCACACTTGGGTGAAAAATGTCCTCAGACTAGATCATCAGCTTGTACTATTCTCCTGCACGAAGACTGTGGGCTGACCGATAAATTACCTCAAAAAACAGTCTTCAAAGTCACCTCTCCTCTGAACAGACCAGGCCAGTGGCAGCCATGCAGCGCGGATGATTCACATTGCGAGTCGTAATTACCAGCGTGACATTTCCTTTTAATTAGGCTTCCAATGACTCCTCACATGGATGTTTTTTTTGAAGCAAAGGTCATCCCTGGCAGAAGTCAAAGTCTTACCTTGCTGTGGTTTGGGATGGCGGGGCCAGGGGGATAATTGATCTGACTGTCGGTAGCGCTACAGAACGGTCAAATTGCATCAGTGGAGCAGTCAATACTGTAAAATTATTTACAAGGTACTTTGTGCTTCAAAGACGCAGGGCCAAGAGCATCTGTGTGTGTAACACCCTCCTAAAGTGTAAAGTTGTTTCTTGTAAATCTTCAGATGTTTTGATAGACACATTTAAATGGCCCAGGCCTGTACTACGTGATAAATGGCTGGCTCAGCCTGAGATAACCCAAGATTTTATAAGATTGTCACTAATCTGTTGTTATTTCATCGAGTGTGGCTTTGATACAATTAAGCTTTCTAAATATCTAAAGAATCTTTGCACTGCATATGACAAATGCATCAGTATTTTAATGCTCTTTTGAGATGCAGTGGTGGCCTGGTGGTTCGGGAGTTGGCCCCAGGATCTGTAGGTCATGGGTTTGAATCCCAGACCAGTAGGTTTCCCTGAGGTACCTTTGAGCAAGGTACTGTGCCAGTCACAGTTCCCCGGGTGCTTTCGATAGCTGCACGTGTTTGTGTGTGGGTTAAATGCAGAGGTGTAATTTTGTTGTGGTTCACTGTGTGCTGTGCTGTGTACTCACGATGACGAGAACAGTCACTTTCACTTTCACTCTGGGTCATGTTGATGTGCACTAAGTGCACTGGTGGTAACCAATGTGATGTGATCTGTGTACCACCTGTGCAATATCAACCCCATTAGTATAACAGCCCTTTCCTAGTTATGTGGACTGTAAAAGATAAAACCAACTTAGGACAGATTGTAGAGATAGCACCCAAACTACCTTTACCAAACACTCTCCTTCCTTCACAAATCCACTGGAAACAATGCCTGGTTGCTATGGAGAGACCCCTCATAGTAGCGGTGGTCAGATGAGTCATGGTCTGCAGGTCAGCGAGGGATGCTGGGCTCAGATAATCTTCAAACTGATAATGCATTGCAATTGCCCCAATAACAGCCTTTGAAATGAAATTTTGACTCCATCTCAGTGACCAGGGATGACGTATGTGAATAAGTGAGTATATAAAAAAGGGGCATTACATGCAAAGTGCTCTGCACCTGTATAAATCACTGTCATTTTCTCTGGTGTGCTGATGAGTGCTTATTCCCCTACTGGTGTTGGCAGTGGTCAGCTGCCCCCACCACCCCCCCGGGGGTCGGTGAGGATCAGCCATTTTCCCCAAAATTCTGTTTACTCTCACAATTAACTAATCAGGGCAGCAGCTGCGGGAGCCAACCCCAAGGTGTTGCCTAGCAACATAGCCGCTGTGGTCTGGCTCCACGCTTGATGTGTGAGAGTTACTGCCGGAGTAAAACTGTCTCCACAGCTTTACTGATTTGTGGTTTTCCATCAGCCTGATTTGTGGATTTCCATCAGGACTTGGTCAGGTTCAGCTGTCTTCAAGGTTTCGCTAATGGAGAAAAGCACTTGCTCTTTAAACATCTCACCATAAGACCCCTCTTTTTTAAAAACATTTTAGCAATATGAAAGAGCCAACTTCTTTTAACATTGCATGGATATTTCATGACTTTGAAATGCAAGACTTTTATTTGAAAAGAGTTCATCAAGTAAAAAAAATGTGCATTTCACTTGACCCTACACCCCATTATGAGGAAGACATCTGTCAGTATACCAGTAGAAATAAACGTATAAAATAAGGTCTAGTTATATAGATGTACTGCAATGCAAATAGTGGCAATGTATTGTAATATAGACCAATCTAAACTGGTCTTAATGGGTTCATTAATGCCATTTATGAAAATGATAGACTCATTTGATCACAGAATTTCCACTGAGGTTTAAACAGATTTTGAATGGATGACAATTTCATAAAGAAATACGCTGACGCTATCATAAGTGAAAGTGACAACCCTTGTCATTGCGAGGTCACGGCACAGCACACATGAACCGCAACGAAATTGGACCTCTGCATTTAACCCATACACACACGTGCAGCAGTGGGCAGCTATTGAAAGCGCCCGGGGAGCAGTGATGGGGACGGTACCTTGCTCAAGGGTACCTCAGGGCAACCCACTAGGGTGGGAATCGAACCCACAATCTTCCGATGCAGTCGGAAGATCTTCCGATTATTATTATTATTATTATTATTATTATTATTGTTATTTAAAATGATGAACTATAATGTATTAATCCAAAAAACAGTGCCTGGCACATTAAATATCACATATCTAATTAAAAGAACAATAATAAAAAAACAGTCTGTTAAAAATAGCTAAATATTACATTGTCCAAGAAAACTGTTTTGAAAAAACCATTTTAAAAATGCCTTTTTTTTCAGTTTTCACTTAAAAAAAAAAAAGCAAACCACAGGAGAGACATTTTCTGTAACAGAGACTAATAGGTGAATGCACACTATGCATGATCATGTCTTTATTCATCAAGAAGCTGAATTCTTCTTAATTATATATTGTAATGGCCCTAATTTGTTATCGTATTGCTTTCACGCAGTACTCATTTCCAACTGAAGGTGATTTTCTGTTCACTTATTGAACAACTGTACCTTCAATCTGGTGAGCTGAAGACGGCATACACTTCCTCTGAGGCGTTTGAAACCTGCTGCTGCGTCTTCTCAAACTGCTAACCACACAGCTTTGCCAAAGGCCTGGAGCAGATACGCTCGGAGGAGAATGCTAATGAATCAACTTTGCAACGTGGACACAGCTGAATCAGTCTGTAACTCCACAGAGGCAACAAAGTGACCCTCACTGCCCACTTCACACTATTGGGATTTCATTCTCAGAGGCTCTCCATCTATGGCAAGAAAGAAATGCATTGTGTGGTCCAAATGAAGTCTGGGAACAATCTGATAAAATGGCTTTTCAGCAGACGTATATTTAAGTATGCCGCTTTTGAAGGTGGGCATTTGTTTCAAGCCATTACTGCTTAGCATTATTGTACTGTGGCGTCATATTTAGGTTAAGAGTCAGTCTCTCAGTTTAAGCTGCATAGGTGCAAAACAGAACAGAAGAGAACTGCACCTTCCAAAAATTCACTGCGGCATCAGTAATTAGATAATGTCTCACTTGCTTTGTCTAAGTGGATCATAATGATCATAATGCACAGATTAATTGACAATTAAGGTGCCTTTGTAGTGCATATGGGCAGCATGGCTGCTGCTGTGTACAGAGGTTGTCAAATGAGGTTTAATAAATAATCCTGAGTGTAGCGCTTCATCTGTTATACACTGAAGAGTCTATTTAGAGCAATGCGAGCAAGTGGGAGAATCTGAAATATAGTCAATAGATTTCATATTTCAGATAATTACACTTTCCAAGATAAGATTCGTTATGATGTTTTTACTTATGTTTTTAGAGAAGTTGTCATATTTTATTGGCAGATTTTTTGCATCTCTTAAGAGACAGAAAAAAGCAAATGTTCCAGTTAAAACTCCTGAAAACCAGTCAAAATATTGAAGTTGAACATAAAATGTTGAACATACTGAATGTAGAAATGCTACATGTTCAACTCAATGTTACAGAATCTTTTCATTTAAAGAATAAACAGTATCAATGTACACTGAAGGTTTCAACATGGTCTATTAGATCCAATTTTCCATCTGAAAAAGTCAAAAATCTAGAGCCGCCCCTCGTTTCTTCATATTTTGTTTTCGAAACAGACAGAGATTCGTCTATTTTTAACATTTTATGTTGAGGAATAGTTCTCCAGGTTTCCTGAAGCACAAAGGATTCGTCTCTCATTTTCAGTCCAGTCTCTGTACCTAACCAGTTTATTTATTTATTTATTTATTTAATTCTCATTTAAGAGTGTATAGAGGACTCCACCAAATAAGCTTAAAACATCTGACAAGAATGTCGAATCAAGGAATATTAGATTTAAATGAATTAAATATGCCAAAACTATTGTTGCTATGCTGGACTACACAAAAGGCAAATAAAACAAAACAATGGCACATCACAATAACAAAATACATGGATTATCCATAGTTTCTCAGTAGTGACCTGAATAAACATCTATCCTATCCTGTCCTGTGTTGCTTATCCCAGTCAAGATAGTGGCGGATGCAAGATCCCATCCTTGTTCTCATAGGACGAAAGGTGAAGAAACACCCTGAATGAATGGTTGAGATTGGTTGTAGACTGTAGTTGCTAAGCAACATATGGATTATCTCATGAAGCACAGTCACATATCCATACAGAAATCAATGTGCGATCGTACATGCATACATATTTTACAAACATGTTCTGGCGAATCAGCTGTTAGAGCTACCCATTTATACAAACGTTTTTTTTATAAGCGCTGCAGTCACACAGCTCAACAAATTCCAGCCGTGATTTGCAAAATTTCCTGAGCATCCAGCCACGCGAGGGCCTGATCTAACAAATGGGAGTGAGATTTGCCTCAGACATTATCCCAGTCAGAACTATGGCTGCTCTATTTGCTGCTCTATTTGGAAATTACATAGCTTGTTTATTCTGCAGCGTTTCATTTCCACCATCAAAGACGGAGTGATCTTCCTTGCACTGTGGGAAGCATCCAGTTAAAAAAAACTTTCATACTTTTATTCTTTCTTTTTCACACACAAGACATACGCTTGACATGCATGGCAATGCCTGATGTTGTAATTTCTGGGTGGGCTTTACACTCACTTTCCTTTGAGGTATTCCTAGGGGATGAAACATTGACTCGGCTTAGATGCAAACAACTATTGCATGTCCTTTTATAGACAGCATGTATGAAACATGATGAGATTCGAAAACGGGGGACAAAAGGAGAGAAAAAAAAACAAAACAACTCCATGTTGCAAAGAGTTTGCCAGTAACTGTGGAATAATTCACACTCCCACATGTCTGCTGTAGTGCTGTGTGGAGTCTGGAGATTTCTGTAAACAGGAATCATTTTTGTGTTCATGGCCGTGTTGCAGAACCATGGGGTCTGATAATATGATTCAAACAGCACTTCTGTTCACGGGGGAAATTCACACCAAGTTTAGAACTGTGCGAGCACCTGCTGAGGTCTAGCAACTCCTGGCCTTCCAATTATTCTTTTAAAGCTGGATTTTTTGGTACATGCCTACCTTCAATCAAGATTTACATTTCACAGCGGCCATGCGGCAACTGGCTGTGGCCTTCTAAGCTCCAAACAAAGTTCTAACCTAAAAGGTAAATGCCCATATTAACACTTGTGTTAACTGATTATCTGTCCATGAGTTGGCAGCACAGTGGTACAGTTGGTGGCACTGTCACCTAACAGCAAGAAGGTCCTGGGTTCAAATCCCAGGCAGGATCTGTTTGGGTTTGCATGTTCTCCCCATGTCTGTATAGGTTTCCACTGGGTGCTCTGGTTTCCTCCCATTGTCCAGAGACATGCAGGTCAGGTGGATTGGAGAACCTAAATTGCCCCTTGTGAGTGTGTGTCTGGCCAGGTGACCTCTCCAGGGTGTGTTCCTGCCTTCTGCTCTGTGAGAGCTGGAATGGTAAGTGTTAATGAGTTAAGTCTGGCCTGGCTAGTCCATTGGCTTACTTGCATTCAACTGACCAAATCTGCTTAGTTAAAATGAAGCATTTGATGTTCAAAAACCTTTTCATTTCTTGCTTTACTCAAGTTTCACGTCCCATTTCTGTGAGACAGGAATTGTAGGGCTGCTTTGACACTTTTTGCTCGTGCCACAGGGGAGTTTTTTTCCATTCTTAGATTTGTTTCTTTGTTATGCTGAGGTGTAGGGCTCCTTACCACCAAACCTCAGCATAGATTTCATTAATTCACCTTTGAGAAGGTGAAATTGCTTCATATGTCTTAAAATAAAAAAAACTAAATAAATAAACAAAAGTTTGGACTTTTTTACACCACTGTTAGGTTTGTTCTGGTGGCTGCATGGGTAGCCTCCAATTTTGCTTTTTACTTTTCTTACCCCTAAAGTGAAGTGAAAGTGACAACATGTCATCGTGAAACATACAGTGAACCACAATGAAATACAGCCTCTGTATTTAACCCATACACACGTGTAGCAGGGGGCAGCTAAAGTGCCCAGGGAGCAGTGATGGGGACAGTACCTTGCTCAAGGGTACCTCAGGGCAACATACAGTGAACCACAATGAAATACAGCCTCTGTATTTAATCCATACACACGTGTAGCAGGGGGCAGCTAAAGTGCCCAGGGAGCAGTGATGGGGACAGTACCTTGCTCAAGGGTACCTCAGGGCAACCTTTTGGTCTGGGATTCGAACTAACGGCCTTCCGATCTGTTAGGTGTTCAATAGGTTAGGTGTTCAATAGGTGTTTCTATTTAATACTAAACAGTAAAACAATGTAAATTTTAATAAAACAATAACAATTATTTTTTTATCATATTAATCTTCTTACCCTAGTTGCTACTGGTAACATTCATATTAATTAAATATTTTATTTCTGCAGAAATTATACATGCCAATGATTCAAGTGAAAGCCTTGTTGGTTAAATGTGTACTTCATGGCCATGTGATCTTATTCCACCTCATGAATGGATTATATTAAAGGCCAAATATCTGCCCTCCAAAAAAGATGAAACAAAAAGCTTGCTCGTAACACTAATCCTTTTTCAACTGCAGTTTATAAGTGAAAAAGGAATAGACAAAAAGATGTGATCCCCGGGCTTTTTAGTCTGACTTGTCTTATTTGATGGCTTGATTACAATACAGTTTACATCAGAGGAGTGCTCAAAGTTGAATTGTTCGCCTTATCTACACTTGCTTGCAAGAATAAGAAGCTTTTAAATTCATAATCGAAATGTTATCCTACATAAATCACTTTTATAGCAGGATGATGCTCACTGACGCACACATTAGTGTGAAATGAATCTAGTCACAGTTCATTTGCTCATGCGGGCAGTACAGTCACCTCTGTCTGTCTCTACTTCTGTCTCCAAATCTGACATGTGTCATATTGGTGCATTCTCTTCTTGTGTCCATAGCAACCAAGCACATCTGATCTGCTTCAGAGCTGATGGCTGATAGGCACGAAAGCTTTCATGCGGGCCACCGACTTCTCTCATGATTTGGATTCATGGATTGATTATCACTGCTGGGGAGAAAAGAAAATATCAGTTTTCAGATTTTTGCAATTGGAAATGATATAAATACATCACAAACATGCCCCTCACAGGGATTTTCGAGGTGGCTTATTGCTGCCAAAATGCAGTTTCTGGATCAGAAAATTCTGGGCTTTATCAGCTCTAATGTCAGCATCATGATCACAATATGTCAGCTTTTCTTCCACAGTGTGCTGAGCCTACCTTGTAATAATCTTTTTGGCACACAGTTTTGCATCAAGAGTTTTTTTTTCTTTTTAATAAAGCCTTGCTCCAGAGTGATTAATAATCCGGAAATTAATACCAGCGCCAAAAAAAACTGACCTGGCCCGATGGGACCCAGCCTAAGTTGACATGAATCACAGTGACCCATAATTTCTACATAATGTCCAATTATCACTAGCTTGACACTGGAGCCTTAGAGGAGAATGACTACACTTTATGGCCCAATCCACTTTATGAAGGCATGAAACAGAGTCACAAAATGATTGTTCCTGTGAATAATGTTATGGCTTAAGATACCCGTTCTCATATTCATGTTGAGTCAAATCACTTTGCCTTATGGGCCTACTTTAACTCCTAAAGGTCATTCTAAGTAGTTATCGCCAGTGATACCAATAATGTTTTCATATAAAGTATTTTTCACTCTTAGTTCACAAAACAAGAAAAGATATTCTGATGCAAGTGTGATTCTGAACTCTTAAAATGCTGGAATCTTTGCAAATCAAAAGGGGTTTATTTAAATCTCTTCTGGTTCCAAATTATTGAATAATTTTTTGTAAATTTGTGAAAAACATTTCAGAGTTTAAGTGTTTTCATGTTGCATTTCTAAGAATGTGGAAAAAAAGAAGGGCACCGTGCTGTTTTTTTTTTTTTTTGATGGTTCTCACTGCTGCATTTGAAAACGTCTGTGCATCTTCCTGTTGCTAAGCAACAACGAGAAATAGTTAAATGGCTAGGTAAAATTAGCCAAACTAATTGCTTTTTCATTATAGATAAAAAATAGAACAATGAAAAACTGAAATCTCAAATGATTAGAACCCAGCTTTTCTAGTAAGCTAAAGTTGCAGTGTCCTAAAAGTGCTTTCCTTCCACTGAAAACAAGAAGTCAATAAAATACACACTTAATCTAAGTCAGTACATACCCCCCCAAAAAAGTACAAGCTATAAAACAACTGAAAACTATTGCTAAAATAATTTAATTTCATGTTTATGAAAATAAAAAAAAAAGGAAAAGAGAATTGAAATCAATGCAGAATGTAAATGAAATGTAAATGTTATTCATTAAGAAATATCTAAATAATTAGTATAGTTGCATAAACTGATTGAATAGCAAAAGAAAATGAATCGCAGCTTCTTGGGGCTAAAAACTGTGTTGCATGAATGCAAGGTAAACTGCAACTAAATGAAGCTTACTCAAATTCTTCCAATCACTTTCCCAAAGTCTTTCTGAAGATGTCACTTTGGTAATTACATATAGGCATGACAAAGTGCCAGTGTCTCTGATAATTACTTTGGAGATATTGTCTTGTTATGCACCAAATGCTGCTTGGCTTTTTTGCACGACAGTGTCTTAATTAATGCACACTCAAGGGGGCATCAAAGTGGCCCGAGCGCCCAGAGTGATTGACAGATAAATTAATATTGTCAGGCCCTGGAGATGCATGATAGACTCCCCTTTAAGCCATCGTTACTGGGCTCAAGGACGATGCAGCCCCTTTGCCTTTTCTGTCGAGATTTCGAAACAAAGCAAAAGCTTTTAGCCTTTCATCACTTCTAGCTCCACATCCTCATTGGTTGCACTTAAAGAAAACACAGAGCGCTTCTTTGGGGCAACATCCAAAATCTAGGCCTTTAAAAAAGTGCTGAAAAGACATCAAGAGAACCGCTGGCCTACTTGCATAAGCCAGTAATGGATAGGTAGGCAGAAACATGAATGTTCATGCATGGATAATAACTAAATAGTGCGCGTTGTTAGGCAAGCCATTCTGCTCCATTCCACTTCCTGCACTTCTTTTAAAAAAGAAATAAGTACGCCAGCACAAGGGAAATCAGAAAGTGAGCACTTAAACATGGGAGGTTGGCTGTGTGCTAATCCCAGTGGCTTCCAACATGGCTCAGAGAGTTCATCAGCTATGTAACACATGCCAGTTGCACTAATCAGAACACTAGCTGCACCACAGGCTACTCTTTCCACATCATCTCACTCCTCATTTACTGCCCTGCTCCTTTGATATTCACTCATTGCTGCTTCTTCAGGCCATGGCAGTGATGTTCCTTCACTCCTCCAGCCCCAAAAGAGACCATTAGATAATTTGTATAGACATCATCTGTTTAGTTCCTAACCAGGCCATACTTTCCAACTGTTTCAACTAAACGTGAAGGGTTTTGTCTCATATAACATTGTAAACCACTTTCAAATGTGCATTTTTTTTTCGTGATATATGTTGTGGGAGTGGGCTTTTGCAAATACAGGACATTGTAATGGTATTTTAGGATTAAAACTACCTTATTTAGAATAAACATTTTGCAATATACATTAGAAGTCATTCTTGTTAAAACCTTCTTCTAATTCAAACAAACTGGTATATTATATTGTGACAAAATGAATTATATTGCTAATACATGCAAACCTTCACATCTTGCAAGTAATTAGTAAGAATCAGAAAAAATGACAGAATTTTAGATGGGCACATGTTCAAGCATGTGCACAGAGAAATGCCTGTGAAGGCTTGAGCTCCTTACCATAGAAATAGAGCAAGTCGTTCAGGTTGTGTTCAAGCAAGCATCACTCCTGAGTGCAGTACCAGAGCCTCTGGAGATTTCCCTTCAGAAACTCACACCAGCCACAGATGCATGCATCACCACAGCTCTGATAAAGCACAGATCATCTGTTTAAGAAAGCATCACGTTGTAAAACATGGCTATTTTGAACAAAAAACAAGCAGTTCTAATAACTAGTTAAACCAGGTACTTTTAACTTTAAAATTCATGCAATCAAGAGTAACTACAGCCTTGCAGGCTGACCATTGGCTCTTTAAAGCGAGTGAAAAAAACTCAACATTTCCTTTAGTTACCCCTTAAAGCCCTTGTACCCCCCTAATGGGGCCAAATCCAGAATAATGAAGAAGGCTGAACATGCATTTATAACTGATAAGGTTGTATAACATTAGGGATGTAGATAATTGTAATAATATAAATGACTTAAACTTCGGGGCAGTGGTGGCCTAGTGGTTAGGGAGTTGCCCTTGTATCGGAAGATTGTGGGTTCAATTCCCCACCAGTAGGTTGCCCTGAGGTACCCTTGAGCAAGTTACTGCTCCCTGGGCTGCACGGTGTTTGCATGGGTTAAATGCAGAGGTTCAATTGTGTTGTGGTTCACTGTGTGCTGTGCTGTGACCTCGCAATGACAAGGGTTGTCACTTATAATGATGAAATTAATATGCAGAATGCTTCATATTTGAGAAAGTGATGATCAAATTACAAAATATATGATTGATATAAACTTGATCTAACTCTAAACAAATGAAAGCAGCATATTAATGGTCACTTAATATTTATTAAAAAATACTTCTGCTGTGCATTTTACAATATGCATCATTTGTTGTCTGATAAAATAAAAACAATTATTAACTTATTGATCAAAAGTTGTACATATCAATTTTTTCTTCAGATGGCAAAAATACTTCCTCTGGTGCAGGCTACCCTAGATGTTCTAAAGCTGCTGAACAACTCACCTCCCTGTTAATCCCTGAAATAGTAACTGGGGTTGGGCTGGTGTCTCAGTACAGCTGTAGCCTTTGGTCAGTCCTGGTGTGCCGTGGGACCCAGCTGGCATGAACACTCTCTGGGTGTATCTCACTGAGTGTGTTTTCTCTACTAATTGATAGTTTATGTTTAAACACTTGAGTGGGTCACGGTTCATTCCAAATGGCTTCTCTAATAACTTTACGCCTGCAGTGGTTCTTGGGCAGTAGTGCTTGGGCAATGCCAGGCTGTAAATCAGTACAATTAAAAGGCAGTGTCAAGAAGATTGAGAGCAATCAAAAGGGAAAAAAAAAACATTTCATTTGTCTGGGGCTTGCTGCTTGATTTACAATGTGTCAGCCATAAATGCCGGACAGGAATGACTATGTTAGATGCACCCCCACGTAAACATAACAATTTCTTAATGGTTCTTGGCTCCCATAGTTCAATGAGAGCCCTTAAACTGGTATAATCTTTACATAATGTGAAGCTTCTTTAACACTTTAGGTGTCATCATGACCAAAAGTTGACCAGTTAACATGATGTAGTTCAAATAAATATTTCTTCTTCTTCTTCTTTCAGCTGCTCCCATTAAGGGTCGCCACAGAGGATCAACTGTCTCCATTTCTTCCTGTCCTCTGCATATACCTCATTCAAACCAACTGCCTGCATGTCCTCTCTCACAGCATCTATAAACCTCCTCTTTGGCCTTGCTCTTTTCCTCTTTCCTTGTGCGCTCCATCTTCATCATCCTTCTCCCTGTATAATCTTCGTCTCTCCTCTGAACATGTCTAAACCACTGCAATCTTGCTTCTCTAATTTTGACTCCAAAATGTCTAACCTGAGCTGTCCAACTAATATACTAGTTTCTAATTCTGTCCATCCTTGTCACACCCAATGAAAATCTCAGCATCTTTATGAACATGAACTTGGCTACCCAATGCTGCGTGGTGTATATGGGTTAAAAGCAGAGGAAGCATTTTCCTGTGGTTTACTGTGTGCTGTGCTGTGTTTTACAATGACAAATAGTCATTTTCACTTTTATATAAGTGAATGAAGTACATGATGTGAATCCAAGAGATCCCCAATTGTGTTAGGCTTTTATATTAGTTTAATTATTTATTTTGCTGAATTACATCCTAAATGAAGCTCGCTTCTTACTCCCACTTTAAGGGTGCAGTTGTGAGCATTAAGGTTATGTGTGCTTTCTGTGTGGAGTCTGCATGTTCTCTTCATATCTGTGTGGGTTTCTTCTGGTTTCACAGCCTGAAAACATGCATGTCAGGTATCTAAAATGCTAAGTATCTTAAAAGGCCTGCCTGTGTGCATGAGTGTGTTTATCTATGTGTCTCCACTGCAAAGAAATGACCTGTCCAGGATATGTCTCTCCCTTTTGCCTTGTGAATGCTGCAATAGCCTTCCGTGCCTCCAATGACTCTTGTTAGGAAATCAGTTTACAGAATGGATGGAAAGATGGATAGATGTATTTATGGTTTGACAAAAATATCCACTAGTGCCCCTGTTAAAAAAAAGCTTTCAACTATATGCACTGTGATAAATTGAATTAAACTGTTCATGATGGGCAAGACTGGCAATGTGCACCACACAGCGCTATATGCACTACTTTGGGTATCAATAGCCAGTTATATGTCCAATAAGCAAATCTGCTAATGGTAGCTACTGGCAAATTGGCTGTATGCAAGTGCATAAAGCTCTTTTCAAGAAATGACATTTGGATTTTCACTGGGTAGTGTTTCTCTGTTCTGCAGCCAACTCTGCCAGTCCCTTTGGCCCTTGGCAGGTGTGTGAGTGCCAGTGGCCAGGTCCCATACCGAGTGACCTTCTGTGTCCTCTGTCATAATCACCCCTAAATTTCCCAAAGATACATCCCTTAATCCATGATAACACTTAACTAATGTTGATGATATTCCTGCAAAGCCATCTCAAACAGCATTCTGGGTAAGAAACATATGCATAGGAACATAAATCACACTTTAGTCATTTATCTGTAGTCAGAAGTAAATCAGCAAGTCAGTAGCATTTTAAATTCTGCTCTGAATGTGTGTGCATGCCTGTTCTACTTTCAAATCTAACAATAAATGCAACTGCTGGCTTTTATATACTGACAAAAAACACTGCAATGCAGCTTATGCTGATCTATTTTACTATGACCAACATTGATATTCTAGCATTTGATAGCATTTGTAGTTTGGGAGTTACACCTATTTTCTGGAGCAGAAGAGCAAACACGTTCTAAGTTTGAAATCAGCAATTAAAAAAAAAAAAAATCTCTAAAAAAAAATTAATTCCAATATGCTTATCCTTACAGACTAAAGAAGTAAGTATTCACAAAGATGACAGACCAATAAATAAACATCAGGAATGGAGTAATATTAAAGTGCACAACTCTTAAGATATATAGAAATGCACAAAACTATCTTTTGGTATTTTTCCTTTTTGTTCCTAAAATATGTGAAGTAACAGTGAAACACAACAAAATTTGACCTCTGCATTTAACCCATGCAAACACCGTGCAGCTATTGAAAGCACCCAGGGGAGCTGTGACAGGGACAGTATCTTACTCAAGGTTACAGGGCAACCTACTGGTGAGGGAATCAAACCCACAATCTTCCAATGCAGGGCCAAAGCCCTAACCACTAGGCCACCGCTGGCCCAAACAGGAGTAGTAAATTTATTTATGTAGTTTGGTGTCCTAATTTTTGGGTTTGATTTCCAGGTAGGGTGCTCTGGGTCCTTTCTTTGTGGAGTTTGAATGTTCTCTCTGTGTCTGCATTGATTACTCTAGGTGTTCTGGAACCTCCCAAGGATGGACTGGAGATGCTAAATTACCTCCTGGGTTTAACTCTGTTTGCCCTGCTTTCTTTGCCTTTTTCCCTGTGAGCACTGAAAGAGGCACCAGTATCATCCCTGACCCTACTCAGGATAAGCAGTTAAATAGAAAGAATAAATGAAAGATAAGAAGAGGATATCTCCATTGTCTCCCCTGTTTTAGAACTCATCCCATACCAGTAGTCTGCCCTGAGGTACCCTTGAATGAGATACCCATCAATGCTCCCCAGGCACTGCCAGTATGGCTACCCCCTGCTGCACGTCTGTGTATAGGTTTAAAGCAGAGGCTCAATTTTTTGGCTTTGTGTGTCAGTGTGCGCTGTGCTGTGTGTGTTTCACAAATAGTCACTTTCACTTCATATTCACTTTCATCAGCAAAGCCTGCTGGGAGCAGAATTTAAAGAGTTTAAAGAGGATGACAACAATATCTGAATATTTAACTGTCAACGCATTAGGTAAGTTAAAGTGAAAGTGACAACCCTTGTCATTGCGAGGTCATAGCACAGCACTCAGTGAACCACAACAAAATTGGACTTCCACATTAAACCCATGCAAACACTGTGCAGCTAATGAAAGTGCCCGGGGAACAGTGATGGGACGGTACCTCAGGGCAACCTACTGGTGAAGGAATCAAACCCAAAATCGTCCAATGCAAGGGCAACTCCCTAACCACTAGGCCACTGCTGCCCTAGTGAAGTATGAAACAGGAAAAATTGGACAGTTTTCTTATGGGCAGTGACCCACGGTATAATATGCTGTTACTCATCACATTCCTCAAATCCAGAAGTTGCTTTATGACCAGAGCATGTAGTGCAAACATGTATAATCACCAAACATGCACTCTTGATTGACAGCCCTGGCAAAGCACTGGATCTTGATTCCAGAGAATGAATTATTATCAAATAGATTACATGTGAGAATTGTTTTACAGCTGGCGAGGGAAAAGACAGTAGGTGAGGGAGAGAGGGCCAGTAAACATTTTTTTTGCCAAATTTGAAGGAGCACAGTGCTGCCTGGAGGAAGCCTCATCAAAGCCAAATAACCTACAAATCATTCCTTTTAATTCAGCAGCTCCAGCAATCTGCCATCTCCACCCACAACAATGAACATCACATCAATGAGGTAAGTAGAGCGACAAATCATTCTAACCGAGATGAAATTGACAGGTGATGAAATCGCATTAAGGAAGCGCAATTCTTAAACTGCACAGCGGCCTCAGTGTTCTGCTGGTGTGTTAAGCGAGAGAGGGGTCGTTGGTTGGAGACTTCTGAGGTTGAGCCCATGTCTCTTCTCTGTTCGGCTGCGGTGGATAAATGGCTTGTGACTGTGACTGTGCCTGTGCACTGGCCGTGCCTTGGCCTCCCACTCTCAAGTATACCACTCGCAGTGAGCACAAAGCACAGCACACTGTGCTAATAGGATTTCATTTCAGTTCCCTTCCCCTCTAACACACACACGCACACACACACACACACACACACACACACACACACATTCTCAGAGATTACGACTACAATCTTCACCAAGGTTCACTGCATTCATGCCAACAACTTGGAGGGGGTAGAGAGAGATAGAAAGAGAGGTAATATCATGTGTGTATGTGTCTGAGAGAGAGAGAGAGAGCGAGAGAGAGAGAGAGAGAGAGAGAGAGAGAGAGAGAGAGAGAGAGAGAGAGAGAGAGAGAGAGAGAAAGGGTGAGAGAGACTATACTGTAACCTTCCAACCTTTTTTATTTTAGAACTGACATTGTTTATAAAAGCGTATCGAGTTGGGAAAGGCATTACTGTGTTATGAAGGCTTTAGAGAACTATAGTCTCAGATCATCACTGGTAACATAGTATTACAGCAAAGCACAGTAACTAAGAGGGAATCACCTTCTATACTGTAACTACAGTGAAAGTACCAAAGCTTACATAAGAACACACTTTATGAAGTGTTGCTATGGACCTCTGCTCCAGCCCATTACAACAGAGGTGCCAAATCAGGAAAACCTCCAAGAGAAAAGGTTCATCAGGTCTGGCACACACACTAATGGCACCCTCTCCGTGTCTCATTGTAGTCGTTCTGATTTTCTTTTGGACGCCCAGTTTATTAGTGCTGGCATATCCAAATGGCAATGCACTTGTAGTGCTAGGAACAAAGAGCTAAATAGGGGAATGTAGCCATCACCGGTCTTCCCTGTCTCACACAACCAGAACATACACATACACATACACATCTATCAGAAAAGTACAACTTGCCATTTTGGCTGAGAAATCACCAAAACACTGTCTAATGATTTTGCCACAGTCAGCTTAGTGCTCTTTTTGAACACTACAACAAGGAACACTGTCACTGTTTTCTCCTTTTACTTTGAGGGGCACTTTTGAACATAATGAACTTTGATCAAAATGAATTACACTCAGATGTTAAATAAAAAAAAAAAAATATATATATATATATATGCACTGAAAAAATATACACTGTTCAAAACAGAACAATTGGTAAAATCCCCATCTCTGCTCCGCAGGCGCTGCATGTAGATGCCCCATGCCATGCTGCACGTGTGTGTATGGGTTAAAAGCAGAGGTTGCATTTCATTTTGTGTGCTGTGCTGTGTTTCACAAAGGCAAATAATCACTTTCACTTATGTCCTATAAATACAAGATTCAGCCACCTTAAAGCTGACATGTAAAGTGAATAACATTGATTATCATGCTACAGTGGCACCTGCCTAGGGGTGCACTATATCAAGCAGCAAATAATTAGTCATTTCTCCGAGCTGAACATTTTCAAGAATCAAATGTTTTAGACAAGATCCAAATTGTGATGGCTGGACGACTGGGACTGCAGATCCGCCGCTCTGCTATAGCCCGTTTCCACCCTGAGCGCAGTTTTGGAAAAGTATCCGCTTCTGCTCATGCGTTATACGCACGTTACCAGCAAACCATTACCAGAAACAAACCACTTCTCAACTCCACACAAAAAGGCGCCAGTGACAGCAGGAGGGGGAAGTTGTTATTGAAAGTGCTCAGGGGATCAGTGATGGGGATGGTACCTTGCTCAAGGGTACCTCAGGGCAATCTACCGGTCAGGGATTCGAACCCATGGTCTTCTGATCCTGGGACCAACTCCCTAACCACCGCTGCCCTGTCTGGTGTAACCCCATAGAAGAGGTACTGCTCATTCTTGGAAGTTTATGCTCATGAGAGTTGCAGCTCAACTTCAGTAAAGAATTCAATATTTGTTCATACCCTAAATATATCCTATATTGTCTAGATCATTGTACATACTTTAACATACAGCTCCACTAATGCTGCACCCTATAATTTATACTCTATCAATTTTAATATTTGCATTTCTGGTTAGATGCTAAACTGAATTTAATTGGCTCTGTACATGTACTTAACTCAACGACAATAAAGTCTAATCTAATCTAAAACTAAAAATCTGGTAGTTGGCCTGAGTACACATGTGCTCCTCATCAGGGAAGTAGATGTGCAGATTGATCAAGATGGTAAGCTCCTTGATGTGAAGTTGGATGAAAAGCTTGACTGGTCAAAGAACTTCATTCAGTCTGTGGTCAGCATTTCCTTTGCTGTTGAGTGTTGGGTGGCAGTGTTAAGGTGATACACTCTGAGAGACTTAACTGCTTGAGAAAGCTGGCTCTGTTTGGAGAAGAACTTTACACCTTGGAAACTGTGGCAGATTGAGAATGTTTTCTAGATTTCAGTATATGATTGACGATGTCAACCACCCACTTCACAGTGTTGGGATTGAACAGAGAAGCACTTTATTACATCTCTCTCTCGAGTTTCTGGTTCTCCCGGGTTTTCTCGAGTTTCCGGGGTGCCGGGGGGATCCTGCCTTGGAGGAGGCGGGATCGGGCGCCCCGGAGTAGGCGCCTTTGGGGAGGGGCATCTGTAACGCGCCGGTGCCAGCGAGGTCGCTGGGCACCTGTGTGCGAGCCCCGCCCCCCGCCACGTGACACCACCTACTTAAGCATTGTTATAGGCCAAGGACACCCCTTCATTTTGCCAGTATTCCCTAAAGGCAGTGACCTCTTTCAGCAGGATAATGTACTCTGCTTCTCTGATTCAAAGTGATTTTTTTTTAGTAATTGTTTGAAGAAAATGACAAAGGGTTCAAAGTATTGAACTGGTCTCCAAATTCCCTGGATCATACATTTGTGGGATGTGATTGGACGGTATTCCCTAATGGCAGTGGCCTCTTTCTACAGGAGGATGCACCCTGCTGCACTGCAAAAAATGTTCAGAAATGGTTTAAGGAGCGTGATGCAGATTTCAAAGTGTTGACTTGGCCTCTGAATACTCATCTGTGGGATATGCTGGACAAACGAACCAGATTCATGGAGGCCCACCTGCAGCTTACATCTTGGAAAGCATCTGTTGCTTTTGTTTTGAAGGTAGATACCACAGCAGATCTTCAGAGATCTAGTCTCTGATAAAATGAAGCCCATTTCCCAACAGCTTCACAAGTTTTTTTTAAAATTTTTTATAAGGCACACAGCTGTTTAGTCCCAGTTCTGCTTAGTTCTCCTCACATTGTGTTTGTGGAACTGATTTAACTTTCATTATTAAACAAAGCCATGACCTCTGCAGTTGATATTTTATGATTTGGTTTTACCAAACATTCAGTGATCTCCGATCGGTATCACTCAACCACATTTCTTCCTTCTACATCATCAAAGCAGGCTTTAATTGTTTTAGCAATCTCTCTTCCCTTGATTCTTGCTCTTTTGAAAAATAACTGCTTTGAAACAGCATAACAACGTTTCCATGACCACGTGATATGTCTTCCAGCTTAAGAAACGAGATGCTACTCAGTGCATCAATGTTAAATAACTTGTTACTGAAAAATGAATCACTGCAGTACATATTTAATTGAATAATCTAACCTATTTACTTGGGGCAGCGGTGGCCTAGTGGTTAGGGCATTGGCCGGAGGATTGGGGGTTTGAACCCCTTCCCAATAGGTTGCCCTGAGGTACCCTTGAGCAAGGTACCTTCCCTGTCATGCTCCTCCCTGCGATGGGCTGGCGACCTGTCCAGGGTGTGTCCCCCGTCCTTCGCCCTGAGTGAGCTGGGATGGACTCCAGCACCCCCCCTGCCACCCCGCTTGGGACAAGCGGTGGAAAATGACTGACTGACCTATTTACTTAAATCCAGTAGGGGACTTTTTTAGGTAGTGTCTGTTTTGTTTTTGCTTTGTTTGTTTCATGACTCACATGTTCAGCTTAGTGCCATGTTGGTTCTTTTCTCCACCCATTCCCAGGTGTAGTGTATTCAGTGCTATTATATAAACTCTTGGGTTGGTGTTGTTCCTCGCCTGGTCTTTACAAACCCTTCAGTAAAACCTCTTGTCATACTTTTTTTCCGTTTTCGTTTTATTTAGCTGGTTTTCCTATCTGCCTCGCCCCTTACAGTAACACGATGCAAAATATTAAGTAATTGGTATTTTTAATTTAATAAAGTTCTCATTTTCAAATCAATGTGAGCCAAGTAACAATTAAAAATTGTACAAAAATTGTAAAATTGTAACATCTGACAAAATATTATAATAAAAAACGAAAGGACAAAAATATTTGCCAGGCAGGATGAGGACATTGTGCAGCCTGTGAAAATACTATATCACTGACAATTCCTAATGTTGTGAATAAAACCCTATAATCTAATCATATTACTTAATTATCTCCTCCTGAACCTCCAAGGGCCTGAACCAGTGAATTCCTTTGTACTTGCGGACCTCAGCTCTTATTTCAAGCTACCTTTTGCAAGATCCTGGCTGTGGTGTGTTAGTTTTATCCCCAAGCATATCATTGCACTGGGTCTCACATGGCACATGGGGCCTGGCCCATTTCTGACTAGGGGTCACTTCACTTTTTTATTCCAGAATAAAACCCTTGCAGCTAAATACCACAGTGTGAGAGCACTGACTCTTAAGGAGCTGCTTTCAACTGGTTAAACATCTGAGTAAAGCAAAGTGATGCCATTGCTAATGTGACAAAGCTGAAAAAGCTAAAAGAAGAGGAGATACATTGTTGGGTCTTTCTATATATTGATCATACCTTCAAAGGCCTTGAGAAATCTATCCATTGGATGGCCAGAGATATCCCAAAATATTGTATAAAACATTTAAAACACTCTTTTCTATCTATTTTATATTTTAATTCCGAATATATAACATACAACATGTGACAAGTGATCACTTTTATTGTTGTACTGCTCCTTTTAACATACCTTTTGCAGAGAATTAAATCACACTGGAATCATTGTTGGATGGTTTGATGTTCTCCCACATGGAGAAGTGTTTAAAATATATATATTTTTAATAATAAATCTCCCTTGCTCTTCAGTGTTCCATATTTGGGGAACATTGCTGAACATCACTGCCTGCAATTTATTTCAACAGAACCTAAATGATTTGAGGAAATACATGAAGTTAAAATAAAACCCCCCAAAAACCCGGCATTAATCAAATCATTTGTCCAATCTAAGATGAAAAGAATCTTTCCTGATTAAGATTTAAGAGGATTGGCCTACTGACCTCTGCCAACATCCGCTCTCTGTTTCCCACCATGCACCTTGAACTGGTAAACATTTTAAAGAGATCTGTCCGCTCCCTACCCCTCAACCCTTACAGACTTGGGATGATAGCTTTTAAGCCCCATTATTGCTGTTGGTAAAAAGCAGGAGCAGAGGTGTTCAACATGCAGAGTGCTATGCTGACCCTGAACTCCACTCTTATTAGCATAATTGCATTTCAAAAGATCAGGATGTTGAGGAGAGGGAACTATCAAAAACGCTTAAGCGCATCACAAAGCGCCCGACTCACCTTCATAATGACAGCCAAACATTAGTGAAGAGAGAGAGAGAGAGAGAGAGAGAGAGAGAGAGAGAGAGAATGAGAAAGAGTGAGAGCACTTATCAGTTTGCGATAGTGTGTGAAAAAAAGCAGGGGTCAAAATACTATCATGAAACAATGATTCCTAGAAAAAGGCTCCTACGCAGTTAAGAATGTACGTTTCTTTCTATTTGTCAGTTTTCATTTATATGATCATTTTACGTCATACCTTTACTATCTTCTGCTACATACCAGTTTAAATTAAAGTGTAGCTGAAGAATAAAATTACATTTTAAGCAAATTTCAGTACTTTTTTTTTTCCTGTTCAGGAACACCACTTAAACCAAATAAAGAACTCCTAATCCTACTGTTGTGCTAATTCCCTGCCATTGTGTTTGATCAGATTTGTTTGTGACACCTTTAAAAGTTAACATCAGTGACAAGATTTTTAAAACTTTTACTGAAATTTTTGGCTTTTGGCATGTAAAAAGCAATCTACTGCTAAGTAGCGAGTGTGAGGCTTTTAGCAAAAACAAACCAATATCAGGTTAATCCATGAAATCGTATAATTCAGCTACTAATTATAACCATCTACCTTCAATACAACTGTCACTGAAGGACTCACTCAGATGGATTGCACAAATGAGACTAATAAATCGGATTATGTTACATTAATGGCACCCCGTAACACATCATTTTGCAGGGATTTTCTAGGTAATAGCCAGGTAAGTATGAGGTACAAACCTAAAAGATAGGTGTAATTATTATTAAATGGAGGCAAAAGCCAAAATAGTGCAACTAATATCCACTGAAACACTCAGAAACACTGAAACACTTTCCCGCAGATAAAGGGTATATATAAAAAAAAAATCTCATATATGAAAAATTTATAGAATGACATACAAAAATTTATAGAAAGATATACAAGTACATTTTACGGCAAAATAATATATTTTATTGGGAAATAAAAAAAGTAGATTTCCAACTAAATAGATTCAGTAAAGCTATAGTAAAGTTCTTTGTGCTCATTTACAGTCTACATATAGAAGCTCAAGTATATAGTTTTAAATAGCATTTTTTACCCCAAATATTGACCTGCTTTCCATGTATGTTTTTTTTACTTCCCTGTCTGATAAACATTAGACATTAAAATTGAAATTAAGTGAGAATTTATTTTACTTAACACCTTGCTACTCCAAATAATGATAAATGTCTGAAGCATTTTAATGTGAGGAACTCATCATCAATTTTAGACCCATTTATGGGTCATGGCAGCCAGTGGCTGAATAGGTCTGTCCAGATGTGCCACCAGTTCCTCTTAGGGGATCCCAGGCCAGCAGAAATATATAAGGTTCCCTGCATGTCTTGGATCTTCCCTGCAGTCTCCTCCTAGTTAGTCATGGTCGTAACATCTCGACTGGGAAGCTCCCCTGAGGCATCCTGACTAGATGCCTGAACCACATCAACTGGCTCTTTTTCATGTGGAGAACAGTTCTCCTCCCAGATTTCCAAGTTCCTCACCATATCTCTAAAGGTGTGCCCAACCAATTTGTGGAGGAAAACTCATTGCAGGCACTTATATTCGCAGTCTCAATTGTTCAGTCACTACCCAGAGCTCAGTACTTCTCAGGAAACACGGTGACATGGAACTTCCAGCATCTTTTCAGGGCTGAAGAGCCGGTCTGCTGTTGAAAATAACTTCCCTGCACTTTGGAGTTTGTACCTCCAATTTGCCTTGTTAATTGATAGGCCTTAAAGAATCTGTGAATAAATGGTGCTTTTGTTCTTTTGTGAAAAACATTGTGCCCAATAGACTCATACATGCTCATGTTGGTGCAGAACATTAGTCTTGCAGGACAAGTCTTATACACAGTTAGGTAGCTCTCTCAAAACTGAGGCACCTGGCCATTAACTGAGTGGGACTCATCAAATTGTGCTGGACATTGACAAAGTTGTTTACCTCTGATTTACAGCAGATGTGTGGGCATGTTAAAACACGCTCTCTCCTGTTGCTCCATGAAGAGCGAAATCTTTCAGACTCTTCTTACCACACCTGGTAGCCATTTCACAGCTTTTAGGATTTATGAAAATTTTAAACCACTAAAGGTAGCAAATTTGCATACCAGCCTGAACCTCATGTTAGGCATGATCTGGACTGTACCATAAAATTTGGTACAGTGATTAGGGACTAGACCTAATCAAACACAGTTAATCTTTGAAAACAAATGTGTTTCACAGATCCTTTGTGCACTGTCGTTTTAAAGAGAGTATTTAGTGCAGCTTTATTTTCTGAAAGCAATTTAACAAATTTAGCAAAATCTCTTTGCCTACTGTCTTTCTGTTCAATGTCCTTCAGTCCATGTGTCCAAAATTTCTCTCAGGTATGCTGATCTGATCCTCACAATCTCATTTTTCCCAGTAATGCATGTTGGCCACTTGCTGCTTTGTCTAAATTTGTGCTTGGACAGAAACACCCCCCTGCAACTTTCTATTTTTTATGTCTTTCACTCTGATAGTGATTGTGATAAATGAATCCAAGAGGTGTGTCTGTGGGCTGGCCAGATTTTCCTGCAGAACCCTCAGCTATCAGTCAGGCTTGTCTGGCAGGCCCAGGTGGCCATAAACATGCACATAAAATGAAACTTTTTCAGCAGGTGGGATTCAGTCCTTGGGAGGGGACGAATGTCAACTTGGCATATATTAGACTGATGCCCTCTTGCGTCCCACTGGAGGCAGTATTTTGAGTTATCTGTCACTTCCTGACAGGGGGGCATGGAGGAAACAGCCTCTGCCCATTATAACTTCACGGCGTGAGTTTGCTAAATAAGCTGTGGATATGTTTCCAAAGTTGGCAAAAAGTGGAGAACTGCGGAAGCACGAATGTGTGGTATGTGTTTAATGCTAACCAGAACATGCACCTATGCTAGTGGTGTGTATGTTGTAACTGTTTTCAGTTCGAGATAACTTCATTGCCCAGCCTTACTGGAAAGAATTCCAACCAAGAAGTGCAAGTTAATACTAACATTTATCAGTTTTTTGACGAAAGTGTTCTAGTTTTTAATTACATTTAATGAGATTTTTCCTATCGTTCTGTAAAACTTGTCCAGTGGTTATGAAAAAAAACATTTGTAGGTAGGTCATTTGATGCCCTACCCTAAGCAAGCTCGTATTCTACTTCATGCCTTACATGCATTCAGTTAATGAGTGTCCTCCCTGCATCTCTGCTGCTTTGACCTGATCATCTCTCAAGCTTTTACTTTTCTGCTCCTAGAAAAGTGTGTCTGCTTTTGAAGCTGCTCATAAACAGCATATGCTCCCAACAATTGAGGGCACCCTAGAGGCAAATTTAACCTTGAGGCTCCAAAGCAGATGTTGGGAGAAAATAACAGGAGAAAAAGCTTTGGAAATATGATTGAATGCAGCAGCACAGGAAATGAAATGGTATAGGTCTGTGTTTTTCCTAGATGTGGTGCGTTTGCATGTGAAGTTTGAATGAACTTGTTTATAGGAAACAGCAATCAGTTGGCACTTTGCAGTCATTTAAAATTTCATGTCATGTTGCTGCCACTTGCAGAGAATTTTAACTAAAAAAGCAAATGCATTATTAATGGAAATTTGCACTAAGAAGTCGATGCATTCAGGTGTAATGGTACACTTTGCGGTGAATCTCACATCGCTCTCATTCAGTTTGTTTGGGTGCAATATTAGCACTGATTGTGCGAAATTGGTGTGAAATTGCAGTAGCAAGCACAATTGATATGACAAATTTCTAACTGTATACAAATGAGAATCAGAAACCTATAAGTGTGGCAAGTGTGTAGCGCTTGCAGGAACAAAATGAAAGAGACTAAATGTTATAACTCATAAATGTTACAATTCGTACACATAAAAGGTTAAACTGTGATATATCCATATAAACAAAAATGATGCAAAACCACAAAAAAACCCCCAAAAACTAAGTAAATAAATAAATAAAAATGAGGAACTCTTAAGATTGAGCGTTTCCCTCGGTAGAAGCCTAGAAAATGAACAAAGCAAATAAAAAAGCACAGCACGGCACATTTAAAATATCTTTAACTCTTACAGAATGGTCTTTCACAATTTGTGGAGAAAAGAAACTGAACAAAATAGTTTCAAATTGATGCTACAGTGCTGCAATAGGCTGGCGGCCTGTCCAGGGTGTGTCCCCGTCCAGCGCCCTGTGTGAGCTGGGATGGACTCCAACACCCCCCCGCGACCCTAATTAGGGCAAGCGGCCCAGAAAATGATGATTTGATGATGCTACAATGCGTTTGAAAAATGGCAACAAAAAAATACAAGAAACCTACATAAGTCATTCATGATAAACGGCTTAACCCCAAATAAACACAGCGCGTACCTGGTTAAGATTGTCAACTAGACTTACTTGACAAGCTATGTTACAATGTCCAAGCAACAGCACTCTCACACACCTAAATAATACAGAGCTATTACATCTATTGTGTTACATGATTTTAATTTGGAAAGTGCTATAATGCTGTTTGGAGTTTATGCTATGTCAGCTGTGTCTAACAATTGAAATAAGCAGCCTTTATGAAAACAGTCACCATTTAAATGTATTTATATATTTACATGCAGCGTGTTGGAGTCTATCCTGGCACTCATAGGGTGAAAGGCAGAGAAACATCTGGAAATGGTTGCCAGTGCATCACAGGTCAGATACACACACATTTTTGCACACAATCATGCCTAGAGGGCAATCTGGCATCTCCGATCCACCTGACATGTGTCTTTAGACTACTGGAGGAAACTGGAGCCCCCTGAGGAATCCTCTTGCAGACACAGGGAGAAAATGCAAACCCCACCCAGAAAAGACCACCAGGGCTGAGAATTGAACCTAGAACCTGGCAGCTCTATAACTACTGCGCCTAACACTGTCGCACAATAAAACAAAAGCGTGAACAAAATGAGCTATGAAGTTTTGAAATTACACCAATAAAATTTTACACTGATATCTGTTCACACCTCCATTATCCGAACTGCTATTATTCACATCATAAATCCTAAATCCTGATTCATATCTCTTAAAGGTCAAGCCTCGAAACTAAGCTTAGCAAAAAGCTCCAGCACATGGTGTGTAAACAGTTGTTCTGAGCAACTTTTGTCATAGTGCATTAACACAGTAATGGCACTCGAACATGACACCACTCTTGTGAAGACTTTTTGCAGAGCACCCAATCATCAGAGCAACTGCTTTTCACCATCATTGATATTATCACACTCTCTGTCAGCCTTGAATGGAAAAGGCAATGGAAGCAGGATGCAACATATCTTTTGTCAGCTGAACAACTACTTGTACAATCCATGCAAATTTCCACCTATGAAAAAAGGGCGTTTGCTCTTATGTGTCACCTCTTAACCTCGTGGTTGGTGTAAAAAGGAGCAAAGACAATGCATAAAATGATGAGACATTTAAAAGCCATGATTTTCCCCATCCTGAAGTACTCTGCTCTGGTGCATACAGCTCAAAGAAAAAAAAAATTGTATAAAGAGCTTTTTTGTGGTGATTCATTACACTCATTTAAATCCAGAACCACAATGGTTGTTTGAAAACCCTCTGTGGTCCCCAGAAGGTTTCTTTGGAGTGATGTAATGAGAGATTCAACTTTGGCTCCCTAAAGTAGTGGTTCTCAAACTGGTTCAAGCCCCAAATGGTTCACAATTACATTTTGAGACTCAGTGTTTTAAGCAACTAAAAGTGGTTCACCCATGGCAAATGACATTTAGGAAAATGACATGCTTCTGCTTTTGTTGGGCTGTATCGTGATTAAAGGCGACTAGGTATTTCGTCTGCCTTTTTTAAACTTCTCAGTGAGACATGAGGAGAGCTGCTGCTCATGAGGGATGGCTGTTTAAACACTGTGATGGATTGTACTCAACTCTAAACTCGCACCCAGAGATGCCAAATTGCCACACTGCAGAATCCACCCACGTGTCTGCGCAAAAACACCCTCCATCTTGCTGCATCCACACGCCAGACGTTCTGGCCCTGGGGGCCATGTATTAAATGGTATATTGATAATTGAAATCTTTGGGCCGTCTCCATTTTTGCTGACAGAGCCACTTTGCAGCATATGGCTCCTGTTAGTTATGTTGCGAGAAGATGAAGTTGTGATGGTTAAAGAGGATGCTGGGAAAAAAAGTATCCTAAATAGCAGTTATGTTGTAAATCCCAGCATAAAACTATATTACCAGAGAACAGTGATGAAGCACCTCTGAAAGGCAGCAGCATCAATACTAACTAGATGACTGTAATTAAAATTTGAAGCGACTTCCCCTCTTTCCAAACTGCCTCTTTAAAGTCTAGAGTAGTGCTGTTTTGTTCTATATTCAGTTTACTTAGCATTTATTTCTATGTAATTTTGTGGTTACCTTACTTGTAATGTAAGGATGCAATTTAAATTTCATTAGCATTTTGTATCAACAAGCACTTCTGACTTTTTTATTAACTAAAGAAAAATCTCAAAAAATACTTTTCATCCTAAAATAACATTTTTCTTTTGCAAGCAGAACAGTTTAAACTCCTGAAAACCCCCGGAAGAATTTCTTCCGTTTTTTTGACGTTTAAGTACAATATGATAACAGTAAATCTAAGAATGCGTGCTTGTCATATGGGACTTTTAAAATGAATAATAAATGTGTCAGCTACATTAATGGATTTATGCACAGCACCATGCTAAAATCACAGAGCACCCCATTATTATTATCAGTTTGCAGTCAAAACAGCTATTAAGTAGACACTGTTTAAAGTGTCTACTCTATATTTTGTGCACCAACTACCTCTTTAACCTTTCCATCCTTCCTGTCCTAACAATTCCAGCTATTTCTCCTTCCAACTAAAGCTGCTCCCACAGCTCTCATATCATCTTCTGCTGCATAAAAAGACATGGCAGTTTCACAAGCAACTACTCACACACACCTCAGCTGCCTCACACATCTGCAAAGATGCATAGCTGTTCAAGAAACTCTTACTGAGAAATAGAAGAGAAATCACTGCAGCACTGAAATTGGACATTTGAGATGTGGAGCAAGGTTTTATGGCCTGATTAGAGTAAAATTGCGAATGAGATTATATAGACCTGGAGAAGAATAGTGAAGAAAACAACTCCCAAGTCTAAACCTTACTAATCATGAAAAAGGTCTCCTGCACCTTTCTGTAGAGAGGAAAATGAAACCCCTGGAAAGATGAGCAACCATAATAACAGTTAAAAGTGACAACATTAAATATTGAAATATGTATTACTTTATTTATTTAATAGCTTTTTTGTGGTCTTTGGTGCTACACAGCAATGCCACTTGATTCACTCTGATGAACATGAACTTTAAGCCATAAACATGAAGCCAACAAAAATGCTGCATGTAGAAAGCAATGTAGAAGTCTCTAAAGGACAAGCATTGGTAATCTGTTTATTCCAAATGGCCTGCTTTCATCTAAACACTCAGTTTAAAGTTCCATCTGCATTAAACAGGGAACACACGTTTAACATGGGCATTATCGAAGAGGCATAAAACTGATACAGGCTTCGGAAGTCTTTCTGAGATGAGAGAATTCTTCAAAAGATAAAAAAACTAAGCACTTTTAAAGGCCAGCATTGTGAAGAGTGACTACTCCGTCAAGCTGACCATGCTGTAATTACTCTCTCTATTTGTGCTCCTCCAGAGTCACACAGCATTAAATAAAAATCAAATTACACTACAAAATACAGGAAAGCATTAAATGTCTAACTACACAATGCAGCTTATTGTTACATCTCAGACACCACGCTAAATGCACAGCTTTTCCTTGGGTACTCTTTGACATTTCTTTTAAAGCCTTTTTTGCCATGGCGTGCAAAAAGTGCCTTCCCTGGCAGCTTATAATTGCTGAGCGCACGAGGGAGGAGAAAGCTTTGTTTACCACGTCGCATGCACAGGGATCAATGCCTCTCTGCTGCCCAGGTCATGTGATCACAGCTGATGGGAGATCAGTTTTTAAACTCCACACCAAGCCAGCATCAAGCTGCTTTGAAGGGCTAATGGGCAGAATGCAGGCAGAGCGGAGGAAGAACGTAGGCCTATTGAAAATTCAAGGCCATAGAGATGGAGGGTGGTTGGGGGGGGGGCATCGATCGGTTTTGAAACGAGGGATGGAGAAAGAGGAAGCCCTTCAAAGTGTCAGATTCGATGAAAGTTTGTGTCAAGGTAATTAGCTGTTGTGAGGCAGGTGGAGACCCTGGAGTAACCCTCTCTGCCTGCCAGTGGCGCATGGCTGCTCTTCTGAACTCCTGAGAATGTGTTATAGCATATGATAAATCTCTCCTTAGATGTTTCTGAAGTTCAGATGGCTGACTCACGCTGCTCAGGTGGGCCAAAAAAGCGTGCATTGGCATTTGTCTGTTGAGTGAGAGCTCTTTACCTTTTAGCTCTTGGGAAAATAAGCATACTTGAAAGTGCACTGCTTAAATTTACCATATTTTGGTTTATAACTCACTGCAGTGTTATCGGCTACAGGATCACAGCTCTATAACTTTAGCAGCTGTACGATAACACCAGTGTGGAAATGTTATTAGCTATTTATTTCTGCAAAGAGCCGCAATTTCAGTCTCCCCCTACCCTTGAAATATCATGGCACACTGTTGTTTATGGGCCTGCTGAGAGTGCCAGTGCGTGGGTTATGGTGGAGGACCATGAACTGTGTGGAGAGAAGATCCATCTATCTATGTATTTAGTTAGTATATATATATATATATATATATATATATATATATATATATATATATATATATATATATAACAACGAGAGAGAGACAGAGAGAAACAGAACGAGAAACAGCGTGAGAGAGACAGAGAGAAAGAAAGAGTGAGACAGAGAGAGAGAGAAAGAGAGAGAGAGAGGGGAGGGGATTCAATTGGGGAAATGATGGCTTCCTAGGATGACATCCAATATGGCTCAGCTCTGTTAAATTTATGGCCAGTGAAGCGTCTTATATTGCTGTAGTAGAGGAGCAGGCCTGCTGCACTTTCTTTTTCTTCCTCTTTATCCAGCAGCCTCTCCCTTGTTCCTGTTTAGAGATGTCCTTGGGAGGGAATGTATTTTTATATTTCTCCAGAGATGTGCTTAAATATAGCACTGTCATTGTTGGTCTGCCAGTAAAGCTATTTTCACCTGTTCATCCATCATTGGTGACATGGCAGACTGGGACTCGAGGAAGGGTGCTGCAAGACCTGTATGGCGTTTTGTAAACGCTGGCAGATCTGTCATTGCTTGCCTTGTTGAGACTTAATCAACCTGAAAGGAAGCACTCATCAGATTTTTACTTGGCTTCAAGCACCTGAACTTTTACAGAGCTAGTTCCAGCAGAAGATATCAGATATCAGCCTAAGCGAAGCCCGCTCGACAGGTAATACCCACACTGCATCAATGTCCCACATCTGGAGATATTAGCAGCATCTTGAACCAGAGGATAAAAACCACAAGGCCTTTCCAAGTGCAATTCCATGTAGGGTACAGTATGTCATGCTTATGTTTGACTGAACACATTCAAACATTTACACATTAAAAGTGATGTGTGAAAGCAACCTGTCTCAGTTAGGTGTTGGGCCACTAGGAGCCACCAGAACAGCTTCAGTTCATCTTTGTCATAAAAACCTCTAAAATTTCACTGATGGGAAGAACCACTAAAATTCCAAAAAAATATATTAATTCTCTCGGTAGAATTCGCTGTCTCATATGTTAGTCCAAAGGCTCCAAAGAACAATGCCCCCACCCACAATCCATGGGATCAATAAAAGATTTGAGAAGTATTAACATATATATATATATGTTAATACTTCTCAAATCCTTTAATGATCTCATGGTCTGTGGATGGGGGCATTGTCCTCATGACAAACCACTTAAGAGCAAAAATACTATAAAGGTGAGCAGTCAGATTTCCAGTGACCCTTCTCTCTAAGGCACTGATCTTCATAAAAAAAAAAAAAAAAAGAGAAAAAGGATGGACCATATCCATCATTTAAACATTGCAAGTTATAGTGAATAAAAAAGTGGACTTTCTCATGGACTCTGAGGACTGGTTTAAAGACCACTGTTGTAACTTGACAAGTGGACCCAGACAAAGCCTAACGAAGTCCCCTGACACATTCATTCTAAGGGAATTAAAAGGTCATGCATCCAGGCCTCTTGGTGTATGTACCAACGCACTTGGCCACTTGTAGAAAACATGTTAAAGAATGACTCATCTGATCAAATCTCTTTTTTGCACGCATCTGTGGATCAGTGAATGAGAGTTGTTGACCAATGAACTGTCAAATGTTCAGTTGTTGTTTTAATGATGGCTTAATGCACAATTACTACTACAACCCCACTATGTGCACTTTAGGATAGTCTATTTTTGTTTAAAGGGTGTGAGCATGCATAGCACTGACATTCTCAGTCAAGTGAGTCACATCTGCTCTTCTGTTTCCTTCACCTAAGCATCACAGTGTGAGTGCTTTCAACCATAGTTTTCCACTCTGTTTATTGACAGATATAAGATTCTCAGCTCAGGTGTTCCTATCCCTGTTCAAACTTTAGTGAATTGACAAGTATTTGTGACTGAACTTTCTGTTCAAAGAACTTTTACTCTTGCAATCTTGATCCATAATCGAGGATATATATATATATATATATATATATATATATATATATATATATATACTTTACTAACTATATATGTACTATATATAGTACTATATATGTACAGCACATAAGCAAGATGGAAGTAAGGGCAGCAATGAAGAGGATGAAAAATGCAAAGGCTGTTGGTCTGGATGACATACTGGAATAAGCATGGAGGTGTTTAGAAGAGATGGCAGTAGAGTTTCTAACTAGATTGTTTAACATGATCTTGGAAAGTGAGAGGATGCCTGAGGAGTGGAGATGAAGTGTACTGGTACTGATTGAAGTTATGGGAGCATGAAGTTATGGGAAAGAGTAGTAGAAGCTAGGTTTAGAAGAGAGGTGATGATTACTGAACAGCAGTAAGGTTAAATGCTGAGAAAGAGCACTACAGATGCAGTGTTTGCTCTGAGGGTGCTGATGGAGACACTGGAGAAGGTCAGAAGGAGATGCATTGCGCCTTTGTGGATTTGCGAGATCATGTGACAGGGTGCCTAGAGAGGAGTTGTGGTTTTGTATGATGAAGTCGGGTGCTGCAGATAAGTATGTGAGAAAAGTTCAGGATACGTATGAGGGCAGTGTAACAGTGGTGAGGTCTGCAGTAGGTGGATGCATTTAAGGTAGAGGTTGGATTACCTCAAGGATCAGTGCTGAGCCCATTCTTGTTTGCATTAGTAATGGAAGCTGACAGATAAGGTTAGACAGGAGTCCCCGTGGACGATGATGTTTGCTGATGATATTGTGATCTGTAGTGAGAATAGGAAGCAGCTTGAGGAGAACCTGGAGAGAAGGAGATATACTCTAGAGAGGAGAGGAGTGAAAGTGAGTAGGATAAAGCTCAGGTTAGACACTTTGGAGACAATGTTAGAGAAGCAAGGCTGCGTTGGTTTTGACATGTCCAGAGGAGAGATGAGGATTACATTGGGAGGAAGATGTTGAAGATGGAACTACAAGGAAAGAGGAAAAGAGGAAGACCAAAGAGGAGGTTTATGGACATAGTGGAGACTTCTAAATAAGCAGCTGAAAGAAGAAGAAGATGAATGAACATTCAGCTCGTTCCTTTAAATCGGTTATCGTTCCCACATGAATAAAATATATCAACACAATTTTGGCAATAGCTTTGCTAATGTAATGTATTTTATTCATATAAAAATTATGCACATATTGTAATCAAGGCATCACTATCTTCAGTGTAGTTGCATATTCTGCCTTTTTAATTTAAAAGCCTGCATTTGACCCAGCATGAAGCAACGTATCATTCAAAGCTTGACGAATATAATGAAAGTAATATATCCTGATAGCTTTATGCTAAAGTAGTATGTCCTGAATAACTCTTGATAATGTTATGCTAATGCAGCACATCCTCAGTATGCCCTGATAACTGTATGCAAATGTATGTAACAGATTATTTGTTGTTATATACTTTTTTATGATTTTTATAGGAACTCTACTTGTGCTGAAATGCACTTTACCACATCTGACATTAAACATGAGATAGCTGTAAAGAGTGAAAATTGAAAGATGGAAAGAAAGTTAATTGCATTTTTAGGTCACCAGTAATTTGTTGGTGTCATAAAAGAGAAAAGACAAACCTGAAGGGGTGTGATCATGCATGATAAAGACAGATAAAGCAAAACATAGTCAAAGTTTCATAATCTCCAGAAAGACATCAATTGCCTGTTTCATCAAAACAAGCTACCATGATGATCTTGCTGGATGTAATGTTGTTGTGGATGATGATAGATATCCTAATCAAAAATAGCTGTATGCAACCCCACTTCTCCTGTTCCTGGTTTTGTTTGTGTACACATAAGTATAGGAATTTTATTTTTCTATCTTAATTGTACAGTTAATCTGGCTGTTGTTTATTGTGTCCAAAAAGTGACCAATTGGGCCAAGTGTCTCATTTTAACAGTGATTGAATTTCATCCAAGATTTCAGCTCTAACCATAGACGTTAACTATTTGTTTTCAGATGGGAAAAGTGAACAATAAGGCAGTGTGTAGCTAGAAAGTGGATAAATCAGTCCTATGGATGTTGCTGGCTCTCTGGATCAACTAAGCCTCCCAGAGCATTCTACAAGAAAAGAGTGTCCATGCTGACCTGCAGCATGCTCTAGGCTTACCACATGGCCCACACACTGATCCACTCTGGAAAGATTCTGTATTGCATATGCCTGGGACACATCCTAACAAAACACAAATGTCATGATAAGTCATGGTTTTCATACATTTACCCTTCCATAATGCACATGGCTTTAGATTGTGTACATGGTGTCCTTTGGGGGTATATGTATGAGTCCTGAAAGAAAATGTGTCTCTCTATAATGGAAATGGGGAGGGAGGGAGAGTGCAGAAAACACTGCAAGCAGCCTCCCAGCCCACTGCACAGCCACTGCCCAATGAGCGATGCTGACCTTTCATGAAATGCACAATAAAATTTCTAAATGGCATTTCAAGGCTGCTGAACTTGCGATAAATGGCCTGAAATATCTCTTTTTCCGCACCACACTTTGTCCTCCAACACTTAACAATGTTTAGAAGGGAGATTAAGGAAGGAGGCCCTAGAGGGCCCCGCTGTTTGAATGAATCATGTCTGTCTGGAAAGGAGAGAAAACAATTTAGAACTAGTGACATCTTGAGGTAGTTCACTTAAAAAGAAAGGTTTCTAAATGATGCCTGACTTGGATGTACAATTCTAGAAATCAGCAGGTAAAGCAGCTTTCTTATAACAATCTGGCCTATAACTTTGGAGTTTCTGCACGAACAGATGCAGTGATTGTGTTATACACCTCCTTCTCATCAGAATGTCCTTCAATTGCCTTTATATTTTTGGGTGCAAGCAGAAAAGAATCATTGAAGGTTTTTGTTTAGTTACCTACCTGACCTTCAGTTACCTACAGATTAGGTAATATAAATAAATAAATAAATAAAATAAAACAAAATCATTTTTTTCCATCTATTCATTTATTCATCCAACTAGTGACAGCTGAATAAACAATTAATTCAGCATATCATCCAAGGTGTTCATAGTAGGAACGTAATTATTTTTTGAAGGGAATTTAATGAACCAATTATTAAAATTTTAAATAAAATGTGAAAGTAACATTTTTGTCATTGTGAACATAACCCAACACTCCCAACAATGAAATGCTTCCTCTGTATTCTCCCAGTGTAGCAGTGGGCAGCAAAACATTCAGTGCCTAGGGAACAGCATTGGGAGATGCTACCTTGTTAAAGAGAACCTCAGAGTTTCCCACAACCTTCCAATTATGGAGCCTGGTCTCTGATAAGTCCACTTCCCCCAAAAATAAATCTGCCTGAAGGAGAGAAAATACACTTTAGAGCTAGTGTCAAATAGACTAATTACAAGAACGGTTTCTAAGTAAGTTTCGGCTTGGATGTTCTAGAAACAATCTGATATCGAACTTTTACATCATGACTCTTTCTGAAGAGGCTCTTAACAATCACCACTTTTATCTACAATAAAATGTTTCTTTAAAGAACCATTTTTTGAAAGGTTGTTAAGCAAACCAGCAGTGGCCCTTGTTCTGGAGGGCAGCAAGTTTGAAGTAACTTTGAAAGGAAGAGATCACATCTTAGAACCAGTTCCATCTTGGGTTATTATAAACACTTCCATACACTTCACATCTCTTTTACATCTTTCTCTAGTTAATAAGACAATAGAAGAGGATGCTGCTTTCCCTCTGTTACATGTAGCACACCTAAAAGAGCTATGATGAAAGGTTTTAGTGCATTTTGCTGCAAAGAATGGCCTTGCTGGAGGCTAAAAACATCAGCTGGACTATTTACTGACCATTAACCGGAATAAGGATCAGCTCTATATGGTTCAGTCAGGTGCCATTCATTTGATTCTGGAATCAGCAATTTCCCAAGCAATTTAGGTCTTAGAAATGATTAAATAATGATATTATCTCAATAAATAATACTTATAATAAATAATAAAACAGGCATTATCTTTAGCCCATCCCATAACGGTGTTAACAATACTGCCGAGAAGACTCTGCATTATGATGAAGACATGCATTGATGCTCATTTGCCAGTTTTTCCTTTCACTTTTCAACACTTGTGTGCATTCTTTCCTGGTCACGTACGGACGCCGCTTAGACTCATGTTTAGCCATTATAAACGTTGTCAAAACTTGCGCGCAGCCTTGATGGATTAGATTGGTAATTAAATGCTCATTTTTTCAGGCTGAAACCACATTTTAGTCTTGAGTAGCACGTTATGCTTTTAATTACCGGAGCCATGTAAATCTTGATGAACGCTACAGCTTGTGATCCCAGTCTGCTCTGAATGCATGTGGAGAAAAGAAACAGCAGTCGCGTTCCGACAGGGTAAATTATGCATTACCATGTGGAGAATGGACATGATTTTCAGGCAGGCCTCCAACCTTTCCACTATGAACAGCTCTGCTGCATCCGCCTCAGCAGTCATAATCAATGGAGAATAACAGCATCAGGTCCCAGCAGTGGGTCAGACCGATGTGAAGGTGCTGAGACGGTGGTGATAAGGGCGTTCCGGTGGGCAGACAGTGGGGAAGGAGATGGCTCTGGAGACTAAGGTGGTCAGTTTGTCTTTTTATATGTCTGCATGCAGTCAATGTGCTTGTGGACTTACCCATGCCAAAAATGGAACGTCGGAGGACTATTGGCTTTTGTCTGGAAAGAAACTGAGGACAGAACAGAGAACAGGGGTGATGGTGGTGGTCTAGTGATAGGATACTTGCCTATGGATCTATGGAACAAGTGGTCACAGGTTCAGATCCCACCTCCAGCACTACCACCATTGGGTTTCTGAGCAAAAACCCTTAACCCTGACTTGCTCTAGGGGGACTGTCCTGTAATCAGGATGTGGAAGTGGCCCTGGAGCAGAGCATCTGCTAAATGCCGTAAATGTAAACAGAGGAGTCAATTTAAAATAAAGTGTTTATCAACTTAAATTCTTTATTACATTTTGTGTGGTTTTATATTTTGTGTTGTCACAGATTCTGAAGCAGTGCATTACACTTCTATTACGGCAGGCAAGGGGTTTCATGCTCTTTTTGAATTGAAAGAACACCCTTTAGCCTTGGTAAAATCACAGGAACGTACAGCCTCACTTACTGCTTTACTACATTGTCACTGAATGTGCCTGGAACGCAAGCCTGAATCATGGCAAGGCAGGCTTATGTGAATAAATATTTCTATTAAGCAAACTTTTTCATAAATTACAGTCTAAATCACACAATCAGTAGCCTGCATTTGAACTGATGTTTACACAGGTTTTATGTTGTGGAACTGTTTTTATTATAATGCCACTATTTTCATTTTTCTCCCCCTTTATGGCCATATTCATAGCTTCTTATACCCTTCACATCAACAAAAAAACAACTATGGTTGTTTATAGCTAAGAGAAAATGCAAATCCACCCGACGGAAATAAAAATGTTTTCTTCTTGTTAGAGCGCCATGCATGCTATTATGTAAACACTGAATAAAACATGAAATAGTATTAGTGGAAAATAATGTGAAAGAGAAAAGTTGGAGAGCAATTTCCATTGATTAGTGTGATTGAAACCACACGCTGACAGATAAATGCAGCTGAAAGAGTGGAATTGTTCTTTTACAAAGCAATTGGTCCATCTCTTTCCCGGACATATACATATTCAGAAGCCCCACACTGCACATGTGGCTTGCAATTGGCAGATCAATGGCAAAGGAAAGATGCTTTTACTGAGCCTTTCACTCCTCAACTGATGTTAATGTAAAGAAAGACTGCACACCCCTTACGCACACACACACACACACACACACACGCAGACGTACACGCACATGCACACGCACACACATACACACGCACACACACACACACACACACACACGCACACACGCACACACATACACACACACACACACACCTATCTTGGGAATTAAAGGCAATGTGTGAGTCAGCTCACCTGCAGGGGGGAGGCAGAGTGACACAGACATGACTCACTGCTATTGGCAGTTTTTGACCAATAATGATTCAGCTCACTCATCATGTTTTGATTTTCCTTCTTTTTAATTTGGAGCAGAAACAAAGCATTATGCAAAGTCCCCTGTATTGCAGAATAGTCCCTGAAAGGAAAATATTCATCCCAAAATGTGGAGAGCTGTTTTTCATATACATGGATTTGTTTGATGAGAACAATTTATTGCACTGAACTGATTCTTTTGGAAATGCTTGTTTCAATGAATCAAATGGCTGATTCAACTGATTCATTTTCCAGCATTTTTGTAACTATAGTTACTATGGTAACTATGGTTACACATTGCTTTTTTAGTATCAAAGTACCAGTGGAATGTTCACAAATCAGCTTTGTTTAGTACATCATCTTCAGCTTAAAATTGAATCATCTTCATTTGCAGCTTTAAATAATAAAAGAAAACCATTAAATATCTAGAATGCAAATGAGCATGCATACACTAGAGAAAAGCACTTTTGAAGGCACAATTACTGACTTTTGCTGTATTTAAGATGGTGGAGCCTGTGCAAAGTTAAACATTTATGTTTTATTGTTTTTCAGCTCACTAAATAAAAATGGTGTACTAAAGGGTGCCACATTTAAGTTTGTTCTTTGTAAAGGGCTGTGCACTTAGTCATTTACAGTTGTGATGAGGGGTGTTTTGATTGTATATGCAGTTAGGTCTATACATATTTGGAAAGCGACAACTTTATTCTAATTGTGGTTCTGTACATGACCACAATGAATTTTAAATGAAACAACTCAGATGCAGTTGAAGTTCAGACTTTAAGCTTTAATTCAGTGGGTTGAATAAAAAGATTGCATAACAATATGAGGAACTAAAGCATTTTCTAACACAATCCCTTCATTTCAGGGGCTCAAAAGTATTTGGACAAATTCAATAACTGAAAATAAAATGTTCATTTCTAATACTTGGTTGAAAACCCTTTGCTGGCACTGACAGCCTGAGGTCTTGAACATCACCACATGCTGGGTTCCCTCCGTTTTACTGCTCTGCTTGGCTTTTACTGCAGTGGCTTTCAGTTGCTGTTTGTTTGTGGGCCTTTCTGTCTGAAGTTTAGTCTTCAACAAGTGAAATGCTGCTCAGTTGGGTTCAGATCAGGTGACTGACTTAGCCATTCAAGAATATTCCACTTCTTTGCTTTAATAAACTCCTGGGTTGCTTTGGCTGTATGTTTCAGGTCATTGTCCATCTGTATTATGAATCTCCACCTAAACATTTGACTGCATTTAGCTGGATTTGAGCAGACAGCATGTCTTTGAACAAAGAATTCATTCGTCTGCTTCTGTCCTGTGTTACATCATTGATAAACACTAGTGTCCCAGTGCCACTGGCAGCCATGCACGCCCAAGCCATCACACTGCATTTGCCGTGTTTTACAGATGATGTGGTGTGCTTTGGATCATGAGCTGTTCCACACCTTCTCCATACTTTTTTCTTGCCATCATTCTGGTAGAGACTGATCTTGGTTTCATCCAAAGAATGTTTTTCCAGAACTGTGCTGGCTTTTTTAGATGCTTTTTAGCAAAGTCCAGTCTAGACTTTCTATTCTTCAGGCTTATGAGTGGCTTGCACCTTGCAGTGCACCCTCTGTATTTACTTTCACACAGTCTTCTCTTAATAGTAGACTTGGTTATTGATATGCAAACCTCCTGGAGAGTGTTGTTCTCTTTGTTGGCTGTTGTGAAGGGGTTTCTCTTCACCATGGAAATTATTCTGCGATCATCCACCACTGTTGTCTTCCATGGACATTCAGGTCTTTTTGTGTTGCTGAGTTTACCAGTGCTTTCTTTCTTTTTTTCGCAGGATGTACCAAACTGTAGATTTTGCCACTCCTAATATTGCAGCAATTTCTTGGATGGGTTTTTTCTGTTTTTGCAGATTAAGGATGGCTTGTTTCTCCTACATGGAGAGCTCCTTTGATCACATGTTGTCTGTTCACAGCAAAATCTTCCACATGCAAGCACCACACCTCAGATCAACTCCAGGCCTTTTATCTGCTTAATTGATAATGACATAACGAAGGAATTGCCCACACCTGCCCATGAAATAGCATTTGAGTTGTCCAATTACTTTTGGTCCCTTTATAAAGAAGGGGACACATATTAAGGAGCTGGAACTCCTAAACCCTTCATTATGAAAGCTATCACAATGATATCACAAAGATCAATATTTAGTTCTTCACATTAAAGGTTACTGTAAATCAAAATTCAAATGAACAGACCATAAAACCAACTCAAAGCACGCATCTGCCCTTGCTTTTCTGAAGGTCTTAAGAGAAAATTACCCCGTCACCATCTGAGAATATTTCTAGCCTCAACTGAGCAGCAGACAAAGACATGACAACACTAAAATCAACCCATGTTTCCTCATCATGAATTATTTACAAGCGATTAATTATTTGAAGTTTGGCTTGCTCTCGGAAAACACTCCAGCGGAGGAGCCCATTTCAAAACGAAAACGGTTCTCAGAAGTTTGCCCTGGCCCCTATTAATATTCTGCTATGCAAATGCTAAATGAACAACCCACACATTGAACAGAGAGCTTTCCTCATTCACACTGTGACTCAGAACTCTCAGAGATGGGAGTCATCGTCAGAGGCCGACCCTGGTTCAAGCGTGAGTCTTGCTGAAATAGTAATGGAGGGATACTCTGAAAGAAGGAAGAAAAAACAATGATGGCAAACAATTTTGCAGCATTCTTGGCAGTACCAAAAAAAAATGTATTTGACACGAAGCAGCAGCAGCAGCAGCAAATGAATTTACCCTCTTTTGGGGGAATTATTACTCATGGCCTTTGATAAGTTGCAAAGATGACAGATCCTTTAATATGTGATTATAGAGTCATTTGAAAAGGCAACAAATGAGAACACAGGCTTTCACTTCTCAGCCTTCCGTGGCTTTGTCAATGATTGACACGCGACGGACAGAGTTAGAATGAAGTGGGTTGAGACACAGGCATACAAATGATGCACTAGAAGAACAACTGTGGGTTTGTAAAGTGGAAAGGAACTGCACTGAGGTCAAACATTATTTGAATGATAATGTCAACTTTCTATAAATGGCAAATACATTTCTGTGTATAACGAAGTTTAAATGCCTAGGCGGAAATGAGGGTGAAGGTGAGCTGTGTAAATTTGGCACAGCACAATGAGCGCTGCAAATGAAACACTATAAATATAGATGAAAATTGTTCTCTAGAGGAAGTAAAAAGTTATTGTTCATTTTAAGCAAGTAAGTACATGAATTACATGGCAAATCAGTATGCTGACCTTGTCTGAGCAAGCACAGGTCTACAAAATGTACTTGGCCATCTTTTTGTTTAATTGTTTGTTGTTAGTGTGCAGAAGTTTAAATAGGTCATTTTTATGAAGAATTTGGATTTTTTTTTTCATCACATGGTCATCACTTGCTAGCCAATCAAAGAAGGGATTTAGCATTAGAGAGCACATTTAAAGGCCTATTTCTTAACTGCCCCCATAAAACAACTACTAAAATGTTTTCAAAAAGCAAGATTTTCTTCAAAATGTGGTCTGAAAAATCCTAGCTTTCATCAAGCGCAATGAAAAGAAAACGAAATGTAATATGGACATACTTTACGGCTGTAAGTAGATTTACAGATAAGCAAATACCAATGCTTTTTTATGGTACTGGGAAAATTGGTCTGTGCACTTACCTTTACCAGTAAATTGTTTAAAATAAATGAGTTATGAATTCAAAATGTTTTGTTCATTTTGTCTTAGTTGTTTTTTTCAGTGATATTGTAATTATTTGAGCATTTCATATTGGGGTTCAGAAGTAACAGTACTTTACAGTTAAAAATAACAAGGTTTGTCCAGAACAGCCACCTCTACTAAAGGGTTAAACCACTAGTGCGAAAGGTTTACACATGTAATGATAAACTGCACGTCCACAATTCTGCCTCTGCCTCTGGGTTTAGATGTAGCGTGAACAGTTTCTGAACAGTAAGTGTCTCCCCCCAACCCCATGGTCTTGACAAAGCTTTGAAAAATATTTCATACACAAAATACGGCATTTGCTGACCTTTGCACAGTTGGCTGCACAGCCCTGTGTCTTAAAGGCCCATTGCGATGAGAATAGTCTGACAAAATGGGGTAAACAAGGTTAACAGAAGCCAAGTCAGCCCCTCAGCTGGTTGATAAGGTACTGATAACTAAATTGTAATAAGCAATGACTTGTTCCAGTCAAACCAGATCATTCAGGGATGAGTAATTTCAAAAGAACAGATGTAAATGTCAACTCTGTTCTACTGGCATGGAAAGCCACATAAACTGGGCCAGCAGACTAGGTAGAGCCCTAAATTGCATTCCATGCCTGTTGTCCCGTCTTGTGGAAGTGGGTACATGAGGGTTCCTTGAAGCTGGGCTGCTTGAAGCTTCCCCTTCTGCTGCAGTTAAGAGCCTGGACCTGCCTCATCAGCTGCCTAATCTCTCAGAGCACCCATATGTGCCACACTCATTCCCTCTGCCACCCTGTCCCCACAAGCCCCTCACATATATTCTTAGCCTGAAAAGATTAGTTTACCCCTGCTGTTGCGCGAAAATAGAAAACTGCAAGGCAAGACACTACAGGCTTAAATGATTACTTTGGTCTTTTGGCAATTTGGCCCAGTTTTGAAGAATTTTTGGATATATAATTCCTACAACATGTCTTCTCTTTGGCTATCATCACAAGGATCATGGTGAAAAAATGGTAAAATATCACCTACCTTTCAGGTGGTGGTGGTCTAGTAATAGGATAGACGCTTATAGATTAAGAGGTCCCAGGTTAAAACCCCACCTCCAGCACTACCACCACTGGGTTCCTGAGTAAGACCTTTAACCCCCAAGTTGCTCCAACAAGACTGCGACACAAAACAAGCACCTGCTAAAATGCCGGAAATGTACTTTTTATTGGAAGATGCAGTATTTTTAAACGATGAAGAGCCCTACAAAACTGAAAGGACTTGTGTTCCACTAAAGGGTTTAGCTAGAACCAAAAGTCCTAGCAAAGAATTAGTAAGGGACCTTTTCTTTGGGAAAAGGAGCAATTTTACATTGCATTTTTAGAGCTACACATCTCATCTATAATAATATAAAAAAAAAACCTTCTTGAAAGGATTTCTGAAACAATCACACATGATTCTTGTAATAATAAGTTTATTTAAGTAATAGATAAATTAGATAAACCTTAAGAACCCTTTGGACCTTCAGCACAGGTGTCAGGTTGAGGCCTGACCTGAATTATCAAAAAAAAAAAAAATAAATAAAAAATGACATAGATAATTTAGAGCACGAAAAGGGCAAGAGAGCGTCTCTTCCAGTGCGTTGTGCTGGCTACTTTTGCTGTTCCATGCTAGCGAAGGGAAGGCATATAAGAGCAATTGTTCTTTCTGACCAATCGGGTGCAGTTCCACATCATTCCACCCAATGATGCAGAGAACCAGATCCAAGGCTCTGACTCTTGGCAGGCAGTCAAACACAGTGCTGTCTGTGCTTCAGTGAATCTCTGATCAACAGCGTCTCTCTGGCCCACCAAGAGACATGCCTGGACCCCCTACTTTCATGCACCGTTAGTCCTGTTCTTCCCCCTCAGCAAGTTGTTCTGCCCATGTTCAACCCCACTATTCCCAGCTATTCCTTGGAGAAGCTGCTGTGCTCTCCAAGACTTGAATAGAGGAGCGGACAGTCCTCTGAAGCCAGCCTGCATTGTTCTGACTGCCAACTTTTCATTTTCAATTCTGATTTGCTTGGTTTCTTGGTGCTTGTCCATCAAAGAGAGCCAAGCAAGAGCCCTCTGCAAATGTTTTGCAATAATGTTCACAAGTGTGTGACCATAGTAACGATATGGGTGAAAGACTAAAGATTCAATGAACTAACAGTGCAAATCATCATACTGCAAGTGATTGCTTATTATAAATATAAAGCTTTATCAATCACATTGCTTTTCTGCTAAGAATGCCCTATATATATTTTTTCCACACATTTCTCACAAAGCACCATAGTTCAAAGGACTCTGTAGAGCTTCTTAAACTTGTTGACTTGCTTACTTGGTACTTATCCATGGAGCTGGTGTAAGGAAGCTCTGCAAGGAACTAGTATGAACTTCTGAAGGCACAATGGATGATGACTCAGAAAGGTACATAGTTACATTAAGGTGCCTGACAGGATTATTTGCATAGTTAAAAAAAAAAAAAAAAAAACTCTTTTGCTTCCCAAAAGATCCATTCAATGGAACTTAAATTAGTAGAAGAATGAGGAACCTTTTAGAGGTAAACAATCTCAATAAAATATGCTAAAAGTTTTTAATCATCATGAATTATTTACAAGCGATAAATTATTTGAAGTTTGGCTTGCTCTCGGAAAACACTTCAGTGGAGTGTTTAATCTAAAGAGCCCTTTGGCACCTTCAGCACAGGTGTCAGGTTGATACCTGACCTGAATGATCAAAAAAATACAAAATACCACAGATCATTTAGACCACAAAAAAGAAAAGAGAGCATCTCTTCCAGTGCGTTGTGCTGGCTACTTTTGCTGTTCCATGCTAGCGAAGGGAAGGCATGTAAGAACAATTGTTCTTGCTGACCAATCAGGTGCAGTTCCACATCATACCCCAATGATGTAGAGAACCAGATCCAAGGCTCTGACTCTTGGCAGGCTGTGCTGTCTGTGCTTCAGTGAATCTCTGATCATGTTCAGATTGGTAGAAACCCTTTGTATTATGTGAAGGTTGTTTATCTATTAAAAGTTCATCATACTCCCCAAAATGTTTTTTAAGCCATTTTGGTACTTTGTTTTTAAGAGTGAAGAATGGCTTAAAGCAGTAGTTTTCTGTCTAGGTCCAGTAGTTTTCCCTGCTCTAACACACACACTTCACCTCAGTAATTACTTGTTAATTAGTTCTTTAGTTGAATCAGCAGAAGCTCTAAAAGAAGGTGGTGGTACTCCAGGATCAGGACTGGCTTAATGACTGCACATCATATATCTAGAGCAGCAGTGCATGAAATTATTTAGAGATCTTGCTAATTAAATTGATTATATATATAAAAAAACCATTATTAGATAAAAAACTAACCTGATAAACCATAAAAAATGCAATATATTGACACTGTTGTGCTGCTTTGCCCAGTCTCATTAAACCACTTCTATTTCTGGACTGAACAGGTGGTTTGGCTCCTCTCCGGTCACCCTGACTGACAAATACACAGGCTATGCTTTTGGTCTGCCATCAGAAGTCCCAAGTGGCAGCAGTTTTTGGCCTCATAAGGTGGATCTGGTCAGCCTGACTGATTGTAGACCACATGAGGGCAATAAAAAAAGTGCTTTTACCCTCTTATTTGGCAGTGCTAAAATGAGGCAAGCCTGGCCACAAATGCAGATTTATACAGCAAAAAGAGAGGGAAAGGTAATTTAGAAATGCAAAGAATTCATTTCAGGCAACTTCAATTTCTCAGCCCAGCCACATATATCAGTTTTGAGGCGTAGGCGCATATGTATTCATATTTTTTTCTTCTAGTCTGCCTTTAATCAGGAAGACAACCATTAGAGTGTCAAAACTACTGCCAAGTGAAGGGAGCATTAGGAGTCTGTCAGAAGAAGAGAGAGGAAAAAAACAGGAAAATCAATATTCAAAATGCAAAATGAATTTGACTGCACCGAGAACTTCACATCAAATTGGAAAAGAAATGGGATATGAAAGATGACCTGCCATAAAAACCGATATCCCACAATGCCATCTGTCAAGCCAGGGTATATCATGACAATGGCTAATGAAAGCTTGGGCTTGCTTCTGAGGAGATTTAAATCTGTTGGAAATACATGGCTCCAGTCACCATGCTGACTCAGTAGGAGGGTGCGCTGTTCTGATTAGCCACACTACTTAAGCAACATTTGCAGTGTGAGGAGTGATGTACTCAATTGGTTCTAATGTTGAGACCTGAACGTTTTGTAGCCTCCAGGTAATGAGACAAACTAGAAATCTATTTTTATGTACTCACTCCATCACCTCAACTCATTTCCTCTGGTTATTTCAAAATGTGCAGAAGGGTGATTGTATGCTATTTAAAGAGGCACGCTGGCCAAAATGAAATATTTAACCAGTGCTTCATCTGTGTGGCCCCACTGTTGTTTATTATATTTGTGTAATACATCTGCATCCTCCATGAGCTCAGGTTTCCTCCAAAGTCATGCAACCTCAACTGATGCTAAATTGTCTCCTAGGTGTGACTGTGTGTGAATGTTTTGCATGGATGTCTGTCCTGCATGGACTGGCAACCTGGATGTTTCTTGATCTATGAGAGCTGGGATAGGCTCCATCAACCCACTGTGACCCTGGTTAAGATAAGAGGCTCAGAAAATGAATGGATATCTGGTGTTGAAGTGAGAGAACATTGATAGGCAAATACAAAATCATGAATTCTATCAAACAAATTAGTCTTAAGGACAGAATAACGCTTTATAGACCTTACACAAGCTGACAAAGTACAAATCAAATGCTAGTTTTAAGCTTATACCCCCCTTTAACAGTTAACTCATTGATTTATTGCTATACAGCTACACTGTGTTGCTCGATTAGACAAAAGAAAATGGCACAAACTGAGAATAATCTATTAAAAGACATTTTTTTTAACACAAAACTTAAGTAAAGCCATTTTGAGAACTGTAAAATCAAACACTGGCAATAAATGAATAGCTGAAGGCCATGCTTTAGATACACCGAAGCAATCTGGATGTCAGGGGGCTACAACATACATCAGAATTGCAAATTATTCAACTGCACGATGGAGAAATTAAGACAAATTTGTGTTTCATTTAGGCATTCCAGTGGGTAAATGCACCCTTTCAGCTAAATAGGAGGTGATTATTTAAATGGGACGGATGAATAACTCACAAATATGTTTGGAAGAAGTAGAAATGACTAGAATCTCACACCGTCCACACATCTCTGAGCTGAGAGGTTACAATAAGGCCCCAGTTTGCAGTCTTACATCACCTAAGCCGTGATAAGAAGATTCTGAGCAAAAGTGCTCCAGGGTCCCGTCTATAAGCTGCTCTATATTTCATTTCGGAGCAGTGTATGTAAAGTTAATGGTCTCTAAAATAAACTGTCAATCTGTGACAGCCTTCTGTGTCATGCTGCAGAGCGCACCAATTTTTTTTTTTTTTTTTTTTCTGAAAATATATTACCAGGGACAATGTCTGGCACCCTTCCTCTCCACCATCAAAACAGCAGATTTCAAAATTGATCCATTTCATCCCAGCGCTTTCTATTTTAATCTGTTTTACACTATGCTCAGGGAAGGTCATTTGCGCTGGTGGGAATCGCTCATAAGGAGACGCGTGTCAGTGCGATGACAAATCGATGGTGCAAACGTGAATAATGTTAAAGAGGACTTTATACGTTTCCATCTCATTCCCATTTACTCTGCTGTTATGCTGTCAGCCTAAGGCATGACTCAATGTTTCCCACAAGCCAAAAATAAAATTAGCTAGGTGGAAGCTGCTTGAATGTTAAATGTATGCACTTGTTTTAAACATGGAGTAAAACCTCATCTACCCTCTGAGGCTCAATTTGGCAAAACAAACTCTTTAAATGTTATTGGAACTGGGATGGCATAACAGCAGAAGCATAAATTCATAGTGAATACTTTACAGCGTCAAGGTAAATGATCATCACTAGATCAAGCCTTTGAGATCACTTAAAAAACACATTCATAATAGGTTCTGTGGTGGAACTGTGATAGGTGTATTACTTGAGTATAAAGCCTTTATTCAGGTTAAATGTGGCATTGAAAGTGAAAGTGACAACCGCGAGGCTGGCACTGCACACCATGAACCACAACGAAATTAGACCTCTGCTTTTAACCCATGTACACAAACACCGTGCAGCAGTGGGCAGCTATTGAAAGCGCCCGGGGAGCAGTGACGGGGACGGTACCTCAGGGTAACCTACTTGTGAGGGAATCGAACCCACAATCTTCCAATGTGGGCCCAACTCCCTAACCACTAGGCCACCGCTGCCTGCCATAGCAAGGTGACGACTCAGGTTAAATGTTACTTCATACTGCTTAAAGCTGCAAGTATTTTTGGAGATCTATTCAGCAGCAAACCCTAACTCACCTTAGGAATATGGTGGATTTGGCATGATGAGGCATGTGTGAATGTTCATGTCTGTGGTGGAGTTTTTCTAGGGCTTTTTACGAACATCAGTGCTGACTTATCAAAATTTTGAATCTTAATTTTTTGCATTACTTAATGATGGCAGGTGCCCTTTGCATTATGTGAAAATGTTAAAATGAGTGGAATAACAAAAATGATCCAAAATTACATGGGAAAACATCAGCTTACTGTCAGCTGCACAATTATTTGCAGGCTTCATAAAGAAAGAATGGGCATGAAAAAAAGACTGTGGGTAATTTGGCCAATCTGACACTGAAAAATCGTCATTTCTTTGCCAACAAAAAAAGGCTTGCCATAATAAAATACTTTATTTTATCTAACCACAAACATAACAACCTTTTTCTTTTGATGGTACTGCAACACTGACTGGAACTAGGCCGTATGGTCAGATGAGGCAATAATAGATATTTTTGGGAAGAAACACTTTGGTGTAAAAAGAAGCAGAAAATTAACTTAGTCATGGTGGTGAAGCTGTCATTTTTTGGACTGTTTTTCTACCAAAGGCCATGAAAAACTTGGTATGATGCATGGCATAATCTTCTAGGATCAAGGAGGATGTGGCCAGATTCTGTACTGAGGAATGGAGTGTTCTTAGATCGCCTGCTCTGTATTTACCCTGTATCTCTTAAAGCATTGTGATAGAAGATTCAGTATTGTTTGTAGGCAAGCGGTGGATGGAGAGGGTCCCATCTTTACAACAAACAAGATTTTTTGATGAGTTTTTGATTTTTTGTTTCGCTTTCTTAGACTAATTTATGCATTTTACTTTTCAAGGTTGCGCTCGTTTGGACGTGTCCAGAGGAGAGATGAGGATTATATTGGAAGGAGGATGTTGAAGATGGAGCTGCCAGGAAAGAGGAGAAGAGGAAGACCAAAGAGGAGGTTTATGGACGTGGTGAGAGAGGACATGCAGGTGGTTGGTTTGAAGGAAGAAGATGCTGAGGACCATAAGAAATGGAAATGGTTGATCTGCTGTGGTGACCCCTAAACAGGAGCAGCCAAAAGACAAAGAAGAATGTTAATTCTTTAAGAGTTAATTAAGAAGAAAGACATTTTTTATGACCTTTCCCCAATTTTTTCTTTTTTACCAATTATAATTAAAGAGTTGACAATTAGTTAACAATGTTCCTTCCCTCTCGATTTAGATGCTTTACATGCCAAAGTAAATGTGAGGACAGCACTGAGAAATCACGTCATTAATGGAGTACAGAAGATGTACTGAAATAGCCTCTGCTTGAAAGGGTTAAATTGTCCTTCATAACCTCAGCCTAGCAAGTGTAATGTTCTGCTATGGAAAAGATGAAGAATAGAAGAACAAAGCATTCCTTTCGGTAAGCACTGAAAGAGAGCTCAGCCCACACTGATGGAGAGTTTCCACCAGACTTGGGCAATAAGACGTGAGTAATAAAGGCCCAGACGGGCACATAGAAATTTGTGCTTGGCTGATAAATATTCATCAAGCCTTCTTCCTTTTGCTTGGTGAGGGTGTTTATAGGTAAATGCTGTATTGGTGCTTCAGAGCGAGGGAAATGGACTGTGACCTACTTGTGGACACATGGTGAAGAATGAAGCTGCTTACTGCATGTCCATTTCACGCTGGAACAAGGAAAAGAGAATCTGACAGCAAGAATAAGTCTAGGCAAACGTCTCAATTCACGCACGGTGGGGAACGCTTGGCAAGATGAATGAATGCCCCTCAAGATGAGATGGAATTCAAAAGCGTGAATAGTCACATTATACCCTAACTCCAGCTTCCTCTGCAGCCCCTATTCTCCAGCTGAACTGACTGATGTCCTTGAGAATAACCTGCTTGTAATGAATGCCAAGTTGTCTTGCGGGGTATTCACTTTTAATTGACAAAAACACTATCAAAGGCGACTCCATCGCACAGGCTAACTGTAAATCATGTTTTAATTAAGGACGATGTATGAATTCCTTTCTTCCCTTTGCATACACGAGTCTCCCCACGGACAGAATTCAACGTTCTACTGTAGCATTACTCAAAACAGCAGATGCTAATTGGAAGTGCGGTTAGCCAAAAGGACTTAACTTCTTTATTTCTAAAGCAGTCTTCAAAGGATCTGAGCTTGCGTTGTGCATGGTCTTTCAAAGGAGTCAAATAAAAGAGAATAGGCTAACAAAACTGTTTAGGCAACGTGTTTTGCTTGTGCCACAGAAAGAGAAAGAGAAGTTGGAGAAGTCAGCAAAGAATGCTGGTAGCACTTACAATGAAAGTGACTATTTCTTTTTAAGTGAAAGACTATTTTGTCTTTGTGAATCATGGCACAGCACGCAGTGAGACACAACAAGATTCGACCTCTGTTACCCCACAAACACACCATGCAGTAGAGGGCAGCTTTTAAAATTGCCTGGGGAGCAGTGGTGGTGACGGTACCTTGCCTAAGTGGTACCTCAACTTTCTGATCCTGGGGCCAACTCCCTAACCACTAGGCCACTGCTGCCTCACTTCTCAGATAGTGATAATCAGATAATCTTCAGATTGTGACTAGCTATCAAATGCTTACCAGCTAAGATAACCAAAGAATTTTCCCTTGACACAAAAAGGCTCCTGGTGGTGAGAAACATGCAAAAAGATAGGCACTTTTCTTAAACATCATTTCTTTTAGTGAGCTCAGGTGCAGACCTACACTCATTAAAGAGGAGTGCCTTAAAAGAAGCATTTTCCTTGTATCCTGGGATCCTGAGGAGCCCATTTCTAGCAGACTGCAGTAATTGCACCCACTAAATATGGCAATTACCAATTGAGTTATATGAGGTGTATGAGAAAGAAAATCACCAAACTGTGAACATTTTGGTGTTCAATGACTCAATTTTCCCTTTGTCATAGATTATCTCTCAAAACATATTTAGAAGCTTTTTCTCTTTCATCTTTAGAGCTGGATGCCCAAAATTTCTCTCAGCCGACCCAACCGGCATGTCTTTCTTAGTAAAGGTGTCGGAGACTTGTGTGGTTTAAGACTTAGTATTACCTGCTGTGAGCTTTTTAATAGAACATATTGACACCAGGGTGGGAGAGGATGATCTTGGGCCTAAATCTTTCCATTCAAAAAAACAAAGAAACAACATTTAGGCCAATGAAAACTTATCCTGGGTGAAGACAAACTCTGGACAGTTAATTAGGTTTTTTTGCCCAGTCTTCAAAGTTGTGGTTCTCAAGGATCTCCTGACCTTTGCTCTATTCATATGTATTGTGAAGGCTGACTTAAAAAAAACAATCACTTAAAGAACCTTTTAATATTACTATTTAAAGGTTGTATAAGGACCTGGATATTTAAGGTAATGTATGGGCATAGACAACTTTTGCATAAATTAAACCATGAGTGTTCAACCCATCCCCTGCAGATGCACCACCCTGGAGATTTCAGATTCAAAAGAACTGGCTCATCATATTCACATGCCTCTAAAGATCTACATGACCTGTATCAGGTGTGTTAGATTAAGCTTGGGGAAGTTCTTATCAGGGTTTTTATTTCAAGGAGCACCCTCGTAAAACTAAAAGAAAAGCTTTAATGAGCAAATGGTGGAGCTTAATACACTTTTAAAATTTTTTTTTTACTATAATTCAACAAACAGAGGCCATTTACATTCACTTGTATAGATATATAGCATTAAATCTTTAATAATTAAAACTAAGTCATTTTTCTCTTTTTTACAACACGTGATGAAAATCTCAGCTGTCCTCTGTTTCATCACACAAATAGTCCTAAAGTAAAATCTCTCATTGAACATACATTAAAGTTTTCTCTGTCCCTATAAAACCATTGTTTACCTTGAACATTTTGATGAAAAGAATCCAGTGTACCACAAGATGTAGGGGTGTCTTACAGTGAATCGCAAAATTAACTCCAAAACCAAAAATAGCTTTCTGGAGCTTTCTGAAGAACCCGCCAATGGAAAAACAGTTCTTGCAGCTTTAATTCCTGAAATATTGAACTTTTTCAATTACGTTCCAGTTTCAGGTTCTCTCACATGTTCAACCCAAAAACCTCTTAAAACACTTAATTTTCATGGCCTGCATGAACTCACACATCCCTTTCCCTTTCCTTGGAACAAACAAAGCTGTGGACTGTAAACACCCATTTCAGATCGCTGGGGACACTGTTTCATCTTTATTCATTAAGTGTGGGGCTATATGTGTTGTGCAGCCTCGTGTTGGTAATTAGCTCCACTTCTCCCCCTAAACCCCTTGAACACAAGATCACAGAACAGAGGCCACACTCAGTGCTAAGGACAAGAAGTACATGATAGAGAGTCAGAGAGAGAGAGAGAGAGAGAGAGAGAGAGAGAGAGAGAGAGAGAGAGAGTGTCTCTGTGTGTGTGTGTGTGTGTGTGTGTGTGTAATAAGTATTAAGACGCCGGTGAACAGCTTGCCTGATTACTGCTGATTAGTATCTAATTGGAGTTCTCCAAAACAAGATGACCTCTGCTTTGTTTACTGATGGGATTAATCGTGACCCAACAGAATTAAAATTCTCGGCTGAATTAATGTTTTCCTCATTATTTTGAAGCAGGGCTGTGCCACTTTTTAGCATGTGTAAGAGCTTCACCCATCCTGCCCCGCCACATCCACAACTAAGAATCCAACACTAGAATACATTTATGTCTATGAATGTTTCTTTTTTTTTAAAAATCATAATTAAGAACGCTTTAGGGATCTACATCCTTAAATTTCCAAAATAATACTTGGCATTGACTAAAAATCCTAGAAAGAATCTTTGAATTTCGTGTTGGTTCTTCACACATGCGTTCCCTTGTAGGAAAAGGAATCTGAAGCCATCAATGTAAAGGTGTTTAGGGATGCATAAGTGACCTGTCTAAGCCATCACTCCATAGAGCATTTTTTAAGATTCAATTTTAGAGGCTAGAGTATGACAATTAAACACTGGCCAACAAACATTGACATAACCTTTGCAGTTGTCTTAGAAATGTCCAAAGAGAAATTTACCCAGCCCCTGGTTGAATGAGAAGAGGACATTTATGACTCCCCTAACAATCAGACAGAAGAGAAAAGACAGAATACCTCGCAACAGAGGTCTGAAAAAAACAAACTGTCTAGCCACGGACTGTTTAGAGCACCCATGCAAATCCTGTTCACAATAGGAATGCCAAAACTGGATCTGGAGCCATGAGAGGTGCTGTTTTCTTTTGCAAACCACCAATGCATAACTAAAGAAAGATTTGGGGAACCACACACTACTCTCATTTTTCATTACACAGATCTGAGGCCCATTTACTCTCAGAGATAATCAGAAGAAAAAGCAATGCTGGAAGAAATCAGTTGAGTTGAGTCTGACAATCTGCAAAGTTTTCTAGAGGACTTGAAGGATCTGCAGCTAACGTCTTGGTCCTACATACCACAAGTCTTAAAGCCATGCTGTGTTGTTGTGGCTGCTAACAACATATTAGGCGGGTGATCATGATGTTTTGACTCATTAGTGTAAAGGTATAATGGGTCATGTCATCATTTTCTGTGATGTTGCTTTCACCTGGTTCCTGACACCACTGCAGTGAACCACACCATCCCAGTTCAAACAACTTAATTCACAGTAACCCAGTGCCACAAAGAAATAATGGAATTCCCCTTTAAGAGTGTATGCAGCCATGTTTTTGTCTTATGACCAAATGAAAAGAGAGAGCGAGAGTGAGACAGAGAGAGGGGAAAGTGGTCTGGGATCATCTCTTGTCCCTCAAGTCAGTCAGAATTAAATCACTCTTATAGCAGCTGATAATGGGCTTGAGTGAACAGATGCCATAGACCCCCTTTCTTCCTCCCCTGGCCATGCTGTCTTGTATCCCCCAAGTTGCCTGAGAGTCCTCTTTCGAGATCCTTTGTCCATTTTTTCTTTCATAGTCATAAGACCCTGTCTATCACATTCTCTTAAGATGAAGGAGAAATATTCATGCCTCACATTGAGCGACAGCATCTCTCCCCTCTGAGATCCTTCAGTACACAGATTCTCTTAGACTGAGGAAAGCTCACTTACGGAAGCCCCCTGGTGCAGCCCATCAGCTGAGCGTCTCTGTGGCTTTGCCATAGCCAGCAGAAACAGCTGCTCCTCAGGCTGGGGCTGGATTTAGTCACTTAACCTGTCACAGCACATAAGGAGTAAATAAAAACTGTTGTACCCAGAAGCAGGCACTTTACAGGAGACGTATACGAAGCCACACACACACACACACCCACACACACACACACACACACATAAACAGCAGTACTAAAAGTCATCAGTGTGCATAAACCACACATATTTCCATTAGTACTGACAGCTGTTCCAATATGTTGAATCTCTTTCTTCATAACTAACATGCTAACTGTGACCCGAAAGCCTGCGAAAGTATATTACCAAGTGGCTAATGGCCTAACACTCAGCAAAGCATCTTCATTTCAGCACTCTGCCATTAAGAGAATAATAAACAAACTCCAAATATGAAGAGACAGTTAATAAGGATGCTGCCGCATAGATTTGCATTAGCGTAAAAGTTTGCTGGGATCAAGGACATTTCGGCAGCAAATACTGAGACAGCACCCGACTGAAATACCACTGTGATAACAAGCTTAACACTGAGCAGCTTGAGCAAATGTTAGATCTACAGTGGCATATTTTACAACAGGAGAGGTTAAACGTGGCTTTGATTCTGGTCCAATTTCGGAAAGAATCCAGTGGATGTCATGCAAAAATGTGTGCAGTTCAGTATCATTTTTTTTCCCAATCACCAGTGGGGGAATCATTAGTGTGCATAAATCATGCAGCTCAAACAGGGCCACATCATATTCCCATCATTTGCAATCGCGAGTCCTTGTACGACTTGTGTTGAAACACTTCAAGTCTAGATCAAAAGGTGAAAATAATCTGTTTCATTATGTTAGACGATTAGTTCAGCTTCCTCTTGCCTCATATCTTTTTGTTGGATACATTTCACAAAACTGGCACAGAGACTGTGCTTTTGAACTATTTTCTGGGCTGCTTTAAGAACTACTGCATCTACCTGTTAAAGTGGAGCAAAATTACAGGGTGTAACGCTTGGGTGATGGTGAGGTCATGATGCAAACGCGCAACCAGAGCACTGGAATTTAATTTTATTGAACATAACGACTTAAAAGCTGGATACACATGAGTGAATACCACCAAGGATGACTGACGCTCTGCTCTGACTCATTGGGACCTTTAAACCCTTCTCCAATGAGACACACCTATCGTCCTTAATGAGATGGCAGGTGTGTCCAGTCAGAGCAGAGCGCCATCTACCAGGACACAGGGGTTCCAGCCAATCAGCGTTCAGCATCAGCAGTAAATTTATCACAGCCTGATCTTCTGGAATCAGCTGCACACGTTTCTTCACCGCTTCATGTCTTCAGTTAGAGACTTTGTTTTGTCTGAATGATTCATACACAGGTCACTGTGTGGCTTCACCAACATAAAAACAATCTGAAACTGCTCACATACAGAGACTGAACTGAAAATTAGAGCCAAATACTTCTTTGTCCTGGTGAACTATTTCTTTACAATACATAAAAAGTCTTGCTCTATGCAAGGCAAATATTAAGAAATCATGATGGTGTGTGTGTGTGTGTGTGTGTGTGTGTGTGTGTGTGTGTACGGCACAGTAATCAGTACATCTTAATAAAATGTATAAATGTATAATAATAGGAGCCCTTAAAGGCCATGGATTAATATATTAATATATTTCTCAGTGATGTTAAATTTGTTCATAACATTAGAACAAAATAACAGGACAATGAATAGATAATGACAAGATAATGAAAAACATTCTAAGATCCTGAGGAAACAAAGCCTTTAACCATGAAATGAATGAGATCTAACAAAACCAAAGCACTTTCTTGAGATGTTCGATCTCACACTTGCAACATATGGATGCCTGAACAGCATTTCATTTTCCCCTCTATATGCTACTTCTCTTTCCTGAACTGGAAGTCAATGTAAACTGTGAATATGAATTTGAATGTAAATCTCAAGGCTTTCCACATTTACAGTTTTTTGTTCATGACACTGGGCTCAGTTCATTACTGCACCACCAGAGCTACTCCCCAACTCAGGCCCTTAAAGTCTAGCAACATATAAACATGATGCTAAAATGAACACTAAACAAGAGTAACCAACAGCTACATTTGCTCCTCAGTCTAAGCGCTCACTGGAATGAACCGAATAAAACTATCGAGACAATATTTAGTGCTTAAAGTGTGTAAAAGAATAGCAACGTCATGGTGAGTCAAGTAAATAGACAATTAGAATATAGTTATATGGGCAGAAAGACGTAGAAATGGCACAAATTAGCCAAAACATGAGTGCTTACATAATTGGTTAATTAGAAGTTGTTAATATGAAGCAAAATAGAAAGTGTGGGAGTCTCATAAATGATGAATCCAATGGACTTTGTAAACATCCATTCAAGTCACAAATTTGGCCTAATCATGGTGCTCAGCCAGTGTTATTGAATTAGGCCTGGAACTACAATCAGCTGATGACCAAATGCATGTCATACCTCATAATGAATGTGGTGGGCATTCACTGAGCTCCTTAATGTGCTTAACTCTTGATTATTGGCATCACATAACACACACTGGATCTTGCACAACCTTCTGAAGTAATGTTAAGATCATCATTGGCTTACAATTAATGACCCAGACCCAATCAGGATACTCCCAGCGTCTCTGCTGCCAGACTGCACTTGTGGAGGCCGCATTGATCAGAGGATTTACGCTTTTATTATCGCACATAGTGAGAGTGGGCTCTGCAGACACATCCCTGGCGCTAATTCGACGCTAGTAATAGATAGTGGATGGAATACGTCAAAATAATTTCCTCCATGAAGTCCTCTGGATCAGAGTGGCTTGTTCCATCAGAGAGGCTCCAGGGCACGCAATCTTTAAAAGACACTCAGAGCCTTTAGCTAAAGTGACAAAGGGTGTTTTCACATGTAAGCCATAAAACAATATGCTCCTTCTTGCTTTAATATATTCCCTGCATATGCCACTGCTCTTTCCTGAACTGGAAGTGAATAAATATCTTCTTGTAATGACATTTCATTATCGGTCCAAAGAAGCACTGGCATTTCAAACAGAACATGCTTCTGGGAGCTTACATTGTGCCTGAGGGAGGACTCGTATGCTGTTTGCATCCATTTCATTGTACTTAATGAAAACAAAGCTACAATTTTATGAATGTGATAAATGTATACCCTTAAAACTAATTCTTCATATAGACCTCTAGCTCTACATACAACCTGAACAAACCTTAACATGAATTTGACTCGCTTATCATAGTAGCTGGCATGATCCAGGGACTAAAAGGTTTGGGAAGCTGATACAAACATGGCTAACTGCAGCTTTTTTTTTTTTTTTCTCAAACCAAATGAGCTTTCCAAAATCCCCAAAATAAATAAATAAATAAATAAACAAATAAATAATGAATGCATCAAAATTAAAACTGCTTGATATTTAAACCTGACCCAGTTTTTGATTTTTGGCAAATGCAGACAGATTTTCATTTGAAATCTCCTGGTATTTCATGAAGTCAATGATGCTATATATTCTAATAAGGTCCCGAGGGCCTGTAGATGAAAACAGATCACTGATCCTCCTACTTACCAGTGTGCATAAGCTGCTGTTTTCAGTATGATTATCTTTGTGACATTTGCTGTCAGAAAAAGTTGTTTTCTCACCTTGTCATGGAACCTGGTTCCAGGCAAAGTTCCAGTGGTGAATGAAGAGACTCAGGTTCTTCCACTTCATTGAGATCTTGAGATCTGGTGACTCCAAAAAATGTAAAATGCTTCAAATTTAGAACTGTTCTATCTATAAATAAATCTATAAATGTTATTTAACTGACTTCGAAGACGTTCTCCTTCTAGTGTGTAAAAGTTAATTCAGTTCACTACTGTTCTGGTTACTTTAAACTTTCTGTTTGGCTCATTAGCAATTTACTCATTACATGAGTTCAAGTTCAAAAACTTGAATGACTTTATTAGTGGGTTTAGTATTGTTTTGGCTAAAACACCTCATATTTATACTCCAGTGAAACAAGACTTCTATTTTAAAAGCAACATTTTATTCATAAAAGTCTATTTGGGTGGCTGTAATTGATGAGTGGATTGACAAGAAATAAGCCCTGGGATACACTCCAGCACCCCCACCACCCTAGTGAGGAAAAGCAGCACAGATGATGGATGATTGGAATTTGTCACTCACAACCCACAACTCACAACAACAAAAGAACCTCAAAGTTTTATGGCACAAAAACCACCTTCAGGGTGAATCTGCTAAAATATCTGTTTAATTTAGTATGAATATTTACAGATTGTGTTTTTACAGTCATACAATATAAATATTTAACTATATGTATATATATGTAACATTTTTACTTTCCACCACAATATCTAGAAAACTCTGTTCTTTCCCTCTTTAGGCTGCTTTTGCTCTGACCGACTATAACAACCACCTTCAAACGACAGCAGCACTTCACAGGCTGAGTTAAGATCAGGCCACATACCCCATGAGATTTCACCATGTCATATACTCATTAAAGCATATAGAGCCTCATGCTGCGCAAGCCACACTGAAGCGCCGCACACATCATGCCCAGCGTCTGTCTCTAGAGCAAATACACACCAGCACGTATCCTCTGTGTTAGATGGTGGCTGATACATATTGTATCGTCCTCAGCTGCAGAAATTGAGGTACTCCAGACTGCATGCTGGTGCACAGCCAGGGATCACACATCGGCCCCTGCTGACTAAACCATCAGTAATCAGAATGTGTTTCCCCTTTGTGTGAGGATTTATTATTTATTTATTTATTTTTGGTGGCCGCGTATTTAAGTATTCATGGAAACCAAACAGTATTTGGCCTCTACGGGGAGGCTAGTCATCTTTTAAATTAGGTATTGAAGATTTTATGCGAGTTAACAAAATGGCAGGCCCTATCAATAAATAAATACATAAAATAAATGGATGAATTAATTAATTATATAAATAAATACCTTTTTTTTGTTGTTGTTTTTTTCAATGTTGGTCACTTCTTGTGAGTGAGTGAGTGAGTGGGGTGAGTGTGTGAGTGTATAAGGGAAAAAGAAAGAGAGCGAGAGAGAGAGATAAAGAGGGAGAGAGAGAGAGAGAGAGAAAGAGAGAGAGAGAGAGAGAGAAAGAGAGAGAGAGAGAGAGAGAGAGAGATTGAGAGAGAGAGGGAAAGAAAGAGTGGAAAATGGTCAGGTAAAAATAGATTATGTTTTTAGTACATTCACTTCACTCACAATAACATCATAAGTGGACCTCAGGGAAAAAAAAATACAAGAAAAAGCCAGGATGGCAGGACAGGATATGGACCTTTAAAATGGAATAAAGACTTTGTACAAACGCATGCGAACAAAGGCGTTCTGTTACGTAACTGAATTAATTTATACTAAGCTCTGTACTGCAGAGTGATTTATATTGTCCGGTGAAGTGGGCTTCTTCAGTTTCTTTGGAAAGAAATGATATCTAATATCAAATTCTGCTTTGAATGTTGGTCCAATTATTGCATTCTTAATGTCTTTGCCTTCTGTTATTCTGAGGCAATGGACTGTCCAGATTGTACAGTGGTGTCCAGCACAGTCAGTATGACATGCCTAGCAACAGCTAAGCGAGAGCACAGTGGGGAGGTGGACTGAGCACAATCTTCCAAATAAAGGTTTCTAAATGTTATGTGGCTTGGGTGTGTGGTTAATTAGACATAACAGATCATTTTTTACTTTTATTGATACGGAAATTTGACAAAATCTTGTGTGTGTCATTTCCAAAGCTTTAAACCGTACCTTTCCTTTTTGGACATGGGATTTCTGTCGGTTAACAATTTCAATTCTAAATTTCAATACTGCTATTGTACAGTACTACAACTGTGGTTAACAAATACAATACTGGGTAAGATCCCTTTGTCCATCAGCATTCAGTAGCAGTGCTTCAGCAGTGTGAGGACATTAACTTTAATAATAGTAAATCAAATCTAGTATCTGATGCCATGATATAGTTGGAAAAATGATTAGTACTGTGTATAAATTTCTGAACTGTTAATAATCCTGATGCTTTACTGATGTTTTACCACAAATAAAGGGAAGAAAATATTAAAAATGGGAATGATGTATTACCTAAGGTAAGAATCAAAGGTATATAATATGCGAAAGCTAGTGATGAAAATAATGAGCCTTAACTTCAATGCTTTCATTTATTCCTCTACAATTTCTTCTCTGATTTTGATTTTTTTTTTACTTGATTTGCACGGATGAACATAACTTGTCCTAATGTTGGGAAGGTCTAATATTATAAAATAATAGAGAACTTCCCTTGACTACTTTAATCTAAAGTAACCTGTTCTGAAATATAAGGCGTTGAAAGTACAGAAATTTGTGTTACAATTTAAGCTCTAAAAGTCAAAACCTTGTCAGAAAAATAATGGGGAACATAGAGATAAGTGAAATGTCCAGCAACAAAGTATTTTTTCTTTGTCACTCCACATCTCATTGCCATACTATGGATTTATGCTTTTGTTACACACATACTGTCCATTTTAATATTGGTATACATGGTGAGTGTAGAATAAGGACTCTTATTTGTGATTGCTTGGCGTTCTTACCATGATGAGGTATCAAATCCCAGCCTTCTTCATGCAGGGCAAGAGTGTGAGACGCTATGCTATACCAGGTTCTAAAAACTTGCATATTTAATTCGCAAAAACTATTCTCTAAAAGGTTCTTCAGGGTTTTATTATACAGATTCAAAGAACCATTTTTTATTAATAATTGATTTCCAGGAGTTTACATTACTTAGGACACAGCACAGAGGGAAGAACCACTCTGCCTATCCCACTTGATATGCTTTCACTTGATATCTACCACAAAACATCATTATTGTCTTCATTAATTCATTCTGAAACTGGTATGAAAAGTGAGATAATATGGACAGTGTACCAGATAAAGCGGTCCACAGTGGGCCTGATTTTTTCTGCTCCATTACAATTGCCCTGTCTGGGGCTTGCATGAGGTTATGGAGGAGGTAGCTGTTGGGGGGGGAGCAGGAGAAGGATCTCCAGAGATTATACTGTATTTCGGATTCTCGGCCTGCTTCCCCGATGGTTTAATATGCGCCAGAACTCAATTCCACACCCTGAGTGCTGTTGATAAGCCTCAGCATGGTGGCATCAGACCCCAGAGAGGAGTTTATGTGGGGCTGGCGCATGGCAGAAAATCGAATTTCTCCGTAGACAATGAGGTCCATTTGTACAGTCAAGCAGGATGAAAGCAGAGCATTCTACATAGCCACTTTTCCCACACACTCCGCCATTGTTCTCCACGGACAGAATAACATTTATAATGAAAACCGAGGAAAACCTTAGAGTCAAGTTAATCAAGTGACACAACAAGCCATGCACAAATGCTTCATATTCATCCGTAGTACTTCCCCAATTGCACACTTTTTTCTGTCGAAACTTTGTTTCCTCTTATTGATTTGCTGAAAAAAACAATCTGGGGCACCTTGAAAGGAAATCTGGCCCTCTGAGAGGAAACCCTGATAAAGATAACAACCAAAAAGCAAACCAAACACAGCCACAGCTGGAAAATGCTCTATTCAAAGGAACCCCTTTTGTTGTCTCTTGGCTACAAATATCAGTTTTGATAATCACAGCACACACAAGGGTGCTTGACCCCACACTGATGACTAAAAGGGCTTCTAAACAATTCGACACACTATTTATTCACCAAAGACAAAAACAAAAACCATCAAAAAATAGCAGTCGACGGAACGGCTTTTAAATTGAAATGAAAAACATTTGGATGGACGAGATGTTTTGGTCAGTCGCTAATGCAGAAAAGTGATTTGCTCTCAATTACAACCAGCACACAAACACACGAAACAGACAACACTGAGCTTCCTGCTGCTCATATCCCATATCTCAACTGATGGATTAATGATAGATAAATATTTTGGAGAATCCGTGTGGAAAAATTGCTCATTGATGCAGTGATGGGTTCCTTTCTGGGAAAAAATTAAGAAGAAAAACTGTCACTGTTAGTGAGTCAAAGATGGCCTTCTGGGAAGGCTTCTATTGAAATGACCAGCATGGCTTTGAGGTAATGAGACACAGAAAATTACACATTGTTTAAATCCTCAAACTAGGATTGTAAAAATGTATTGATGCATCTTATATTAAACATATTGACCATGATGATGTCCTTATAATAAATAAATGGCTGAATTAGTAAAATTTTAAACCATGAAATAGCTCAGTAGTTTGTTTTTACTGGCTAATTGCTTTATTATTGTAAAGCTGGTATGTTGGACACCAATGCCTGCCGGGAGTCGGGTTCTTGACTTTATTAACCATAATAAACAAACCGAACACAAAGGACTCAAACACCACTGTCACCACAAAGGCGTAGCCTCTTCAATGTTCGATGCTCTGCTCTGACTCATTGGGGCTTTAATAGCCAGACCCCAATGAAGCACACCATTGCCCTCATGAGCCCATGTGTGTTCAGACAGAGCAGAGCGCCATCTACTGTGACAGTTATAGCATTATTTTAGCAGATATATTTAGCAATAAATAGTAATTTTTAAAGGAAATTTAGTGTAAAATGATTAAAGTCAATTGTGGCAAAATTGCCTCCTAACTGGACTCCTAACTGGAACCTAGCAATGTGAAAAATAACAACGCTTTAAAAATTAGCCTTTCTATGAATGTTGTGTAGATAAGAAATTATCACACACTAAGTTCATTTTGACATATAACAAGAGGATTACGTTTGCTCAGAATTCACAATTCTACATTAATAAATACATCTGGCCAAAAATCTTAATACTAAAGAACAAACAAATGACACTACCCAGCCTTTAGTCAGATTTCTACTCCTATATCTGCCCTTCCAACCAAATCTTAAGTATTTTTAAACAGGTTTGAGATGACACAATGTATGCACATGTAATGGTCTTGATGTGACTGATTGAGCGACTGAGGCATTCACCAAGGAGAGAAATAAGAAAGAGAAAAGCCGAAGGGTCATATGCAGTGGAAAAGATATTTTTTGTTCATTGCAGGGTTGCCTTTATGATGAATGGAGCTGGAACTTCAAGGCAGAATCTCACATCAGTTTGCCAGCACATAAAGACATTCCCAAGATGACATTAATGTTTTCTATCAAAGGGCATGATGTTTTTAGTTTGTGTTAATGATAATAGTGAGATCTGGGATTCTGAGAGCTTATTCACAGCTGAAACCCTATACCTGAGTGCCTAATAATGTGCCTCTTCAGAGCAAAATGATAAGAAAACTCTTTTAAAGACTGACATGATAGCATTCAGATTTAGAGATTTAGTGTAGTGTCTACCCAGCAGTAAAATATACTCCATTATCAGAAAGGAGTGTCATGATTCAGGTGAAATGAACATTTCCCTGCACTATCTGTAAGAGTTGTAAGATACTCAAGATGAGCTAATGTTATTGTCATTGATTTGAGCATTATGCTGCCTATCCTGCTCCAGATTTCATTAAGAGAGGCTTGTAATTGTATTAAAAATGCAGGGCTAAGGGACAGAGGATGTCATAACTCGTCTCTCAAAAGCGCATCAAAGACAAGCTCCGCTGGATGAAGCCCTGGCTGCCTGCCCATGAGCTATGGAGTCTGCTGACTACCCTGACAAATGCACTTTTATTTTCCTTGGGGAGATGCTTTTCAGGACATGATTTATGTCAGTGGGTTCTGCACAGTGGTCCAGACGTGAGTCTTTCAAGGGGTTTTGGAATGCACCACCCTAGGGGAAATCAGCCACTGTTATTTCCCCTACATAAGGGAAGTGTCTTGGACAGAAGCTTCTCTTGCCCAAGTATTGTTCAGGTTTTAACATTAGTTGCTCAGGAGAAGGTGATTCAAGCACTACATCAACAGTCTTAAACATAAAGGTAGAAGAAGGGTTCTTTGGGGCATTTCCAAAAACCTGATGCCTGTAGCCTTGCAAAGCCAGATTGCTTAACAAGAAAGTCTATGGAGAACCTTCAGAAACTTGGGGCCAAGCAGATGGAAATGAAAACTTATAAGGTGGGAATGAAATGAGAGTGAAATTTCTTTTCAATGCCTTGGCAAGGCAAAACTGAAAGTAGCATGATCTGTGAAACAAGCCTGTTGTTAATATATATCATAACCTAGTTCACACCTGGAGAAAGTCACCCATTTCTTTCTTTCTTCCAGGACTGACTGCTGTAACGGTCTCTTAACTGGACTCCCAAAAATTCAAACAATCAAACAGCCCCAGCTGACTGCAGCTGTTCTCACTGGGACCAAATGTTGGCAGCACATCAGCCCCATTCTTAAGTCCTTACACTGGTTCCCAGTTTGTTAAAGAATAGACTTTAAGGTGTAATTACTGGTCTATAAATCACTCTGTGGTCCTGCGTATCTGTCTGTAAATGCAGCAGAAAATATGAGCCCAGCAGAGATCTGAGATCATTAGGAATGGGTCAAGTAGTCCTGCCTAAGATAAAGGCTAAACACGGAGAAGCTGTGTATAGCTATTAAAGTGCTCTTAAGAAGAACCAGTCGGCAGAGAGTATTAGAGAAGCCACTAGAAAGATTCTAATCAACATTTCTTTTCAACCAGGCTGTCGTCCTGGCCTTACACTCACACTTCTTTTTTTTTTGTCGATTTGTTTTAATTTCTTTGAAATATCTGTTTTAGTCATGTTTTAATTTTGTCTTGGTTTCTATTCTTTTATCTTACACTCTCATTTCATAGCTTTGTATTTTGTGTTTGTTCATTTGGAAAGCACATTGATGTTTGCAGTGTATAAAAAGTTGCATTATGTAAATAAAATTGCCTTGCTTTGGCTTTTTCATGGACTGGATCTTCACGGAACTAAAAATTGCTCTATAAAACGAGCCCAAAAATTTAATTTGACACCTTTGCTTTTTGGGGTGAAGTTGCACATCTGTGTTTTGTGTAGTCTGTGATGTATCCTACATCAGTTTCTCTTACTGCCTCTGAAAAACGGATGTATCTTCAGCTGCCATTTCCGTCGTCCAGAACTTTACTGGAGGAGACGAGTGGGACTTCTGCTGTTTTGTGCTGGCTATGGTGTGCAGGTGAGCAGAGTCAGAGCTAAAGACTGAGGGCAGCAGCCAATTTGGAGAGGTTCTGATTTAGAACGCTGGCCTTCGCTCTCCCTATTGACCTGCATTACGCCGGTTTGCACACAATAGTCGAAGGAGACACACCAGCTCTCATCAGCCACAGTGAAAATCCTCCATCTCTAGAGGGAGGCCCCAGACTGGCCTTGCATTAACTCAATCATGGCTGTCACTCTCCCCAGCCGAGGCCACGCCGAGCTCCCACTGAGAGAGTGCCTCAGCTCCCTGAGCAGACAGCCACCCTTCATTGACAGCAGATAATGATTCATGTAGAAACCCTTCACTGTCAACACCTAGAGCAGAAAGCCAGACTTCAGTAAGAAGAGTAAGGGTCCCTAATGATGCTACTCCAGCTGGGGTCCATGTCATAGCACCTGCTGTAATGCCGTCACTAGATAAACATGCAGATATCAACAGCAAAGCTGTCTCAGTGACTCCTAATGGGAACACACACTTACACTCAGCTCCATTACTATTGGTACCACTGGTAAAGATGTGTAATAATTAATGAAATTCATTTATTTATTAACACATTTACATGCAAAAAAAATAAAATGTTGCTGTGGTGTTTTATAAAGCATTAAAACAGTATCCCCAGTATTCATCGTTCATTTTCATTCATTTTCTTTTATCTGGGACCAGGTCACAGTGATAGCTGGCTGAGGGTAGTAGCCCAGATGTTCCTTTCCATGGCCCACTTCTACCAGCTCCCAACAGGGGATCCAGAAGTGCTTCCAGGTCAGTCGAGATACAACCCCCTTCAAAAGTTGAAACAGCAAGGCTAATTCATTTGTTTTTGCTTTGTACAAGACATCTGAGTTTGAGATCAAAGGATGAATATAAGATGTGGGATCAGATTTTCAGTTTTATTTCCTGGCATTTACATCTACATGTGCTAAAAGTTATAGAACAAAGCAGCTTCTGCATCTGAGACACCTGTGTAACAACAAACACTGGACAGCTTCTCAGGTTCTAATGCTTTTGCACACTTGAAAACTTGGGTGGTAAAATACTAAAGGTGCTGTGTTCTATGTAACTGTGTTCTAGATTAAGTGCTAAATAATTAAAGTAGAAGATCTGACCCCCGATCTCATATTCATCTTTTGACCTCAAACCCAAATGTACCCCCAGGAACCCTAGTCAGGTTATGTGGCTGAGATGGTGCACATGAACTTAGTTTACAGTTGCTTAGCCTAGATTTGCTTCAACTGAATGAAATGTTAAAATAATAATAATTACAGATTAGAGTGTATAAATACTGCATATATTTCTGAAAAATAAAAAATATATATATTTCTTATCCTTGCCTTTTGTAATAAGCATTGTATCATGTTTTTAGGTTTTTATGCATCTACTTTATTTTCCAGTTAAATACTCTTTGGAAATAATGCATGGTTTCTTCATATTTTATGCTGCTAGTAATGAACATTTAACAATGAACAATTAACATTGCTCTTTTAAGTGTATCTCCATTAATATGTGCTTAGTAATCTTTACTTTTCATTCATTAAGAATGACATCCCTGTTTTTCACAAAAGAGCATAACACCATCAGGTGTTCCTGAAGCAAACCGGATTGTGAAAAAGATCCTCAAGGAAACACCTTAGTTTCAAATGTGCTCATATCAAAAAGCCATTCGGACCAAGGACAAGGATCAAAGGTGGAAGTACCCGGTGCATCTGTTGGACCTCTGGTGATTGTGGAGCAGTGTGAGGGACAATTCTCAATGCTCTGCTTGTAGTGTCTATGTGGCAGTGGGAGAGAGAGCTTTTCCAAAACCCATCCTCAACTGTGATAATTACCCAAGCTGCTCTCCACTGCCTCATTTGCATAATCAGCAGCAGTCATTCACAGTGGAGGCACAAAGGAATATAATGAGACAAAAGAGAAACAATGAGCATTTCACAATCCAGCACAATAAAACTACATTTCTTCTTTCTTGCCTTCACGCAGCCCCAACATCGCATGCTTTTCTACGAGTCCATCATAACTTAAAAGCACAAAAATAACAGAAAAACATGAATGTATTTAGATTGACTTAGTAGTTGAGTATGAAGCCATAGCAGAGCTTCAGGTACACACATAACTCAAGAATATATACATTTTATTCATATTACAAGCAAGTGTTTTCATATTTAATGAGTATTTTATTAATAGTTTCTTACCATTTTTAAAATCAACTTGCTCTTTAAAAGAATGAAGAAGAGCAACTAACTTCCTCCACATTTTATGTATGCTTCATTTCCATGGAAACATTTCAAGCCTCAATCAGAATGAATCCTAATGCATAATCATGTTCTGATTTAAAAAAAAAAAAAAAACGTTAAAAAAAACAGGCTATGACTATAATTGCTGACTGAGGTTTACAAATATAGATATAAGGTTACTGAAAATAGATAGATAAATAAATACTTAATAAAACACCTTTATTTTTAAAAAATGGGCTGACAACCTGCAGGAGCGTGAGAAAGTATGCAGCATGCATACAGCAGAGTGGGTGAACTCAAGCAAATCGTCTGTACTGTAAGTTCTCTAAGGACGTTTTCAAACTTACAGTTTGATTGCTTCAGTCTGCAGCAGAGAATAAACTCTAAAACATTGTATAACGTTGGTTCAGTTCAAATGTCACTATTTGTAAATGGAAAAAAACTGCGCTGCTTCCCAGGTTACCTGGTGATTGATTATCTATCCCTTCAGGCAAAAAACTATTTGAAACTGGAAAAGTGGCAGGGAAACAATGTCTTGATGCACTGGATTTGCTGAATGTGCAAATAAAGACAATTCATGAGATGATACGTGTTAAACTTCCTGAACTGTGGCGCACATCAGACAAAGATTTTAACAAAGATTTATCAGGTGGTCTTCAGAACATCCCACAGCTTTTTAGCACTGATGTGAATTCAAAGAGCAAGAGTTTGACAGGTGATGCTAATTCAGACCATCTTTTTTTTGGGGGGTGGGGGGGTGGGAGGTGGAGCTGGTTTGATTATTTTGGTGCAGACATGAGCAAAGGAACTGTTCGCTGACCAACACAAAAAACTGAATCAAGGCATCACTACAGTTTGATATATACTTAAAATGACTTAGGTCTGCAGAGAAAGAACAAAAGGAACTGTAATTAAAGTTGTACTTTACAAGCTGACAAATTGTCATTGATGGTCCGGGAATTAAACTCATGAAATTCAAATGTACGTATAAAACAAATGTTGAAAAGTTATAACATTTCATTTAGTTACTAAAACTGGATAACCCAATTACCACTTGTGACAATCAACTCCATCATCCCTGCAAGTGCATCTTCACCCAATATCATGCTGATGGTCTTTACTCTTGAGGGATGGGCTCAAACACAATGAGACTAAACTTTTATAAATGGCTAAATACAAGGTACATTTGTCTTCCAATCATTAAAATAAATACTGTGGTCTATTTAGAGAGGTTCTACCCACGTTGTACTGGTACTGTATCATCCAACCTTCGTCACCCTACTTCATGTTAAGTGATCTGTTATACTCTTGTTGCAGTTAAACATTTGCTCCCTTTTCTTAAATTTTATCGACTCAATATTTCTTTAAGGCATAAAAGTACTTGTAAGAGTTTCTTTGTTCTTTATGGTAGTGAGCTACATAACTCCACAACTGTGAGGCAACGTGTGTCCTGAACACTTTCCTATCATAGTCAGCATTGACTTTTTCAGAAATTTGCACCAAAGTGGCTCCTCTTTGGGCTCCTCTATGCTCTAGCCTTTGCGCCTCATTTGGTCTTTTCCCATTTTTCCTGTAGTAAAGCTCTAAAGAAACAATTTGCTTAAGTGCAAACTACTCTTGCCCAGAAAAGTATATAGTAACTTTGCTTAAAACTGTTATTTGCTTTTGTGTATTAAAATTTAATTACATATGACTAATTAGAGCTGCTGAATCTTTGAGGATCTTCAAGCAGAAAATAAATTGTACTTGGATCTCAATGGGAGTTGGAACTCACCTGCGTCTTGTTTCCCAGTCCATTGGTTGTAAAGTCCAGGACATTCTGCATGGCCATGCATGAAAGGAGTTGATATTGCCACTGCTTAGCTGCTGGAGCTTCGTCCTGCCAGGAAGAGAGAAAGAGAGATCTATGGCTACAATGCATCAAGGTCTGAATTTCCCAGCCTCTGCAAAGACATGCTAGCACCTCTCTCCCCATGCCCTGCTGTCTTTTATATTCTTTTTACTTCTATTTTCCTTCTTCTCTTCTTATTTAACTGTTACGTGTGTCCCCTTTATCACTTCATTAAACCAGCTTCAGCTGTCCTGGCACCTGCTCCCACCCCAGGATGCTGGTGTCACCAATTGGGGGGGTGGGAAGAGATGCCAGAGTCCCTGAACTTTTAGTAGGAGCTTGATTATGGCAGCCGTGGGAGAGTGCGGGAAAAAACAGAGGCACTCCTCTGAGAGCTCTTCATACATCCTGCGGCTGTATACTTCTTCTTCTTGGGCACAGCAGAAAAGAAACCTAACCCTTTTATCTTCTCAAACTTGGGCTGTGTTCTGTTGCCGGTCTCGAAAAAAGCTAGATGTGCGAGGAATACAAATGATATTTGCCTTAAGCTGTGGAAATTTAGCGGATGTTTACTACGTGCAGGAGGTTGTTTCTTTAGAGCTCTGACAAGGGCGTTTAAAAGGGTCGGCTCTCCAATTGGAGCTAGATGAGCTACAAGGCTAGCCAAGGTGCTGACACAAGCTCTGGCTGGCTCCAGTCTCCTTTTATTGCATTATAATCACTAACTTATAAATCTCCCCATATCCCCCCACCCCTTCTTCTTTTACCAGCGAACAGGGCATATTTTAATAAGCACTATACATTTGCTGTGCAAGTGGCCACAATATTGGGCTTAAAGAAAGAAAGAAAGAAAGAAAGAAAGAAGGAAAGAAAGAAAGAAAGAAAGAAAGAAAGAAAGAAAGAAAGAAAGAAAGAAAGAAAGAAAGAAAGAAAGAAAAACTATAATACTAATCTAATCAGCAGTAGAATTATTGACAAAGAAGCAAAGCACACAATCTGACCGGAGGTTCAGGTCAGTGGTCCTTAATCCTAAAGTTGAAGGTGCTGAGAGGTTCTGAGGGCCAGGCTCAAATGAGATTTTGCCTGATCTCCTTTATGACAGGCTGAATCAGCGTCATACACAGAAAGCAAACACAGACTGCTCAGTGGCACCTGCTGTATAATTATGAATCACAGAGATATCCTGCCTACGAATTGTTTTTGTCTATTTGGATAGTGAAGCATGCTCTGTGTATACACACTGGAAAACATCCTAATCTGGATAATCAATATTAAGGCTGTCATTTTAAGACCTCCCAAGATTGAAGTTTTTTGAAACCATTTGTTAAGTATCAGCTACCCTTTACACTTTATGTCCATTCAGATACTCATAATCAGTTAAATTAAGGGGCACAAAGGAGCGGCGGTGGCTTAGGGACTAGGCCCCAGGGTTTGAAGGTCATAGGTTCCACCCCAAACCAGTAGGTTGCCCTGAGATACCCTTGAGCAAAGTACTGTGCTGTGTTTCACAATGACAAATAGGCACTTTCACTTTTTTCTTTTTCAACTTTTTTCATAAAGGGCCAGACAAATAGCCCAGGTTCTGTCAGATGCAGCCAAACAGTGCATGAAGGGAGGGATTTGAGGAATACAGTGTCAGAAAGCTGGGGGAACTGATCTGAAATGTATGCAGATCATTTTAGCCAATGTGATACATCTACCCTGTTAGGAGCCAGGTATTTGCTTGGCTCATGTTTGCAACACAGAATCATTCGTTCACTTTTCCCATGGAATACTACTTTACATTACTGTTCCAAACTGTTCCATTTATGTATTTCCAATGGAAATACATAAAATAGAGCCATTAATGTGACTGCAACAACCACTTCTGTCTACGTTAAAATTGCATCAACATTTAAAAAATACTGGTCTATCAAAGCACTTTCTAATTATTCCAAAAATATGAGCACTAATTACATAAATATTGCCTTAGCAAGACTAAATTTAAGTTGGATTTCAGGGTGTATACACTCATAACACCTACATGCAGCCACCTAATGACAAATGACGCTTATGTGTGAACACTCCACCAGACCAGTGTAAACGCAACAAAACATCACATGTTCCAGTGTGAAGAGTTAACTAGAGGGGTGCAAAGCCCTCCAGCATTGAGTCAAAGATTTCTAGTAGAACTGAACTTGTGGGATGAGCTGAAGTGCTGAGGTTTGTGACCCAGAACTAGCCTTCCAACATTGGTACTAAACCCCACTAATGCTTCTGTGGCTCAAGCAATCAGTCCTCACACCAGTGTTCCAACATCTAGTGTAAAACATTTCTCTTTACTTCAGCAAAGAGGGCACAAACGCCTTATTAATTCCCAAACTAACATTGGATAAGCATGACTCTACAAACTTGCACAAAGTATGAGGTTTAGTCAATATGAAAACAATATATAGATTAAATTAATCTATTACAAATTTAAATCCATATTGTCCATGTAAATCCACTACAAACAGCATTGTGGAACATACCACTCTTTCTCTGTTATATAATATGTAGTAAAGAGTAATGCAGCTTTCTGAAATATTCCCATTGAAAGAACAGACATGCATGAAGCGGTTTTGTGATATAGGGAAAATCAATGTTTGCCAAGTTTGAAAAGCCATTCATGCAAGGATAAAACTGGGGATGAAGAGATTGGACACTTGCTACACTTAATGTTACACTTTCATACTTTTGCAGTGGCACATACACTTACATGCACATAAATACATATATACACATACATTACCCAAGCGACTCTAACTCTAAAAGAGGTGATACATTACAAAGAACGTTAAGGAATGGACTCATTAGCATAATTATAGAAAAGAAAGCACAATTTGAAGGAGTTTATGAAGGGTGGTGGGTCTAATTTACTAATTCATTGGGTTCTGCTGACTACCCAGAAGATGGGTATGAAAACAAGCTGCTTAAGCTTGGCACAGCATGGCTGAGTATCATGTGTGTATGAAACGTTAACAAGGGGTGTGTGTGTGTGTGTGTGTGTGTATTTTGTGGAGCGGGGCTGACAGTAGGCACAACACAGTCTTAACTAAACAAGCCCCCATCTACCTCCAACTTGTTTTTTGCACACCAGAATGACAGATAGCACGTAATGCCCAAGCTGTAAAGTTGGTGAAGTGTTAGGCAAGTCCACTCATGTGCTTCCACTGACACCTTATTCAGCTTATCTACAATTTCACAGCAATTCAGATGCAGTGAGAGGTGCAGCAAGGGATTGTGTGCACCTGACAGATGTGGCAGTTATGAGGGACCAGCGCTGTATTTCTCTGAATTGTAGGCTCTCTCTCCCCACAGAACCGGATTACAGTGTCAAGGCAATGTGACTGACATACCGCGTCAATTTGAGCTTATCACTGGACAGAAATGTGCAGGTGTACCAATTAAGCTTTACTCTGTGCTCAGAGCTGGGCTCTAAATCACTCAGAGAATTTCCCCAGTGCTGAATCAACTCTTCTAGGTTTTATTGGAGGGCAACTGAACATCAATGAAAACTGTTAGTTGTTAATTCAGCACTAACCATTTTACTGGCGTGGTACGTCATTGTGGATTTTTGTTCAGTTTGGAGGAGAAAGGAAGTACATTTCAAGAAATAAGGCCTACATTTTGGCAGCACATCCACACTGGCCTCTGCTGAGATGTCACATGAGGCAGGGTATATGAAGTTGACATGAAATAGCACTCTGACAGATGCTTTAGATTTAACAAAAGAACACCAGACCCACACCTAAAGAGCAGTTGCTTTATACTTGCTGTAAAAGCATTTATAACAGTAGAACCTCGGTCAATAAATTGCACTGCCGTCCGAGGTTCTGTCTGGCAGAAAAAGAAATGACCAAAATGTCACCATGAAAGCCACCTCACGGCCCTGGAAAATCTTTCCCAAACGTTTCATCAATGGAGAGCAAGACTGGCCAGACATATAAACCAAAGTACAAGCTGACATGTTCCAGGATAAAATAGTATAGAACAGTGTGGAACCATTTATAGTCATTGCACAATGCAGGTAAAAAGGAAAATTTAGTTATTAAATTAAATACTGCCTAAAGTTGTATATATTGGCTGGGGCCAACAGGACAATGCAGTAAAAATGATCAGCAGTTCAAAGATATTGCACTTTAAAGATGTTTAGCAGGTAAGGCCATTGAGCCTAGAGGTGTAAGGAATATTTTCGAGGGGATGATGAATGAAGAGAATGAGAGAGAGGAGGTTGGATGACTCGAGGATAGTGAACCAGGAAGTGCAGCAAATTAGCAAAATGGAATTAAGGGTAGCGATGAAGAGGATGAAGAATGTAAAGAATGTTGGTCCAGATGACATAGCTGTAGAAGCATGGAGGTGTTTAGGAAAGATGGAAGTGGAGTTTCTAACCAGACTGTTAAACACAGTCCTTAAAAAAAAATTGAGAGGATGCCTGAGGAGTGCTGACGTTGATGGTTAGTGTGCAATGGTTTTCACTTTAACTTTAGACTTGTGTTGGTTTGGACATGCCCAGAGGAGAGATGAGGAGTATATTGGGAGAAGAACATTGAAGATGGAGCTGCCAGGCAAGAGGAAAAGAGAAAAAGTCCAAAAAGGAGGTTTATGGATTGTGTTAGAGAGGACATGCTGGCGGTTCATTTGAAAGAAGGAGATGAGAAGAAAGAAGAAACTGAGATATTGCACTTTATAATTTTGCTCATTTGTGTTCAAGTAGCGCAGTTATTAATACATGTATTGTAGCAGAGGAGAAGAGGAATCGCCTTCTTGCGCCCTGAAAACTGAAGCTGTGCTCAGAAGCTGTTTATCAAGGGTCTGCATCCTTCATGAGTGCTGTCAACAGAGTTATGGCCTTCCATTACTGCACAGGACAACCCGAGCATGAATCACACATTAATTGAGATGGTTAGGTCTATTTCCCATTTACATCACAACTTGCGGGGCAGCGGTGGCCTGGTGGGTAGGGTGTTGGCCACATGATCGGTGGATCGGGGGTTCAAACCCCTTCCCAATGGGTTCCCCTGAGGTACCCTTGAGCAAGGTGCCGTCCCCGTCCCGCTCCTCCCTGCGATGGGCTGGCGACCTGTCCAGGATGCGTCCCCTGTCCTCGCCCTGTCCTCGCCCTGTCCTCGCCCTGTCCTCGCCCTGTCCTCGCCCTGTGTGCGCTGGGTTGGACACAAGCACTCCCCCGCGACCCCGTTTGGGACAAGCGGCAGATAATGGATGGATGGATGGATGGATGGATCACAACTTGCCTCATGAAGCATTGTTCCTGTTGCCTAGCAACTTTAATAGCTGTAGCTAGTGCGATGGCTAATAAACAACAAACTAGCTACAACTTTGAGAAATAGAAACTGATTGTTGCTTTATGTATTTTTGTATTTTTAAATATTTTTTCATATTTTATGCCATTTTAGTTGATGAATTGGACTGCAAAGGATCCATTTTATTATTTTTAATTAATCATTTAATATTTACATTTAATATTTTACATTTTGTGTCCTCAAAATGGGGCAGTCTAGTTGTGGCAATATGGCACATTCAGGCACATGCTGATTATGCATATGCAAATTATCAGAAGGGCTCCTCCCCTGATAATGATCATCTGAACGATGTCAAGTAAGTAGCCAGAACTTGAGCTTGGCTAGAGAGCTTGGCTATGGAGCAGACCGGCTGGAGAGCTGAAGAATATGTACAGATGCTTCAGTCTGCGGTTTTGTTTTGTTGAGAATTGTTTCTGTTATCACAAATGTTTAAGTAAAAGTCAGTGTTTGGCAGGATTCGTAAGGCTCTGTGGCAAAAACTGTTTTTAAGATTTGTTCGTAATTTGAGGGACCTAAAGCATCTAACAGAGGGTGCAGTTTTGAGATGATGCGCAGGGTGAGATTGGTTCTTCAGTATGTTGGCTACTCTACTGAGCTGGACTGGTCCTGTAAAGATAGCAGTGACTATCCAATAATGTTCAAGGCAGTACTGAGGATCCATTGGAAGGGCTCTTCTTTGCACTGCTGAGCAGCTGGCATACCACGCAGAGTAACAGTACGTCAGCACACTCTGGATGGAGCAGCAGTAGTAGGACACCAGCAGCTTCTCCTGCAGGTTGTTTTTCCTGAGGCTCCTCGGGAAGTAGAGTCACTGCTGTGCCTTCTTGACTGCTGTGCTGGTGAGATCTTCACGTTTACCCAGGAACCTGAAAACAGGGAGCCTTTCCAGACTGTCCATATTGATGCTGCCTTTGGTGGATTAGGGTCTGAAGATTTCTTCTGAAAGCTGATGAAGGATTTGTTAGTTTTGTTTTGTTTTACAGAAGTTCAGTGAAAATCATGCTGCCAGCTGGTAGGCTGTCTTGTCTCATCCGCAGATTTGGTGTTGTGGGATGGGTGGGGGCACAGTCATGAGTGTAGAGGGCATGGAGAAGGGGGTTCACAGTGCTGAATGTAAGAATGGAGGACAGGTGGAGGGGCTGTTCTAACAGTCCTGGGGGCAGAAGAGAGGCAACAGATTTAAACAGTTTAAGCTCCCACACATTTTTTGCAGCAGTGGCGTTGTCCTGCCATTATGTGGGAGAAAAAAGACTTTAGTATGATGCTTTTGGGAGTGTCATCATGAGTTATATCTCCGTTTGCGAGGCTGGTGTGTGAGGCTGAGAAGGTCTCAGGGCATGGGCAGTAAAGTATTGCGGGTCTTTTTGAGTACAGCACCTTCAGTCTATCTATCTCTACGACAGTGGATTTTTCTTGCCCCTGAAACTGAACTTTTGGCTAACAAACAAGGTTATATGGCTCTGGTGACTCCAGGGTAATTGGTTACTTCTTTAACATTTG
>CM029392.1:8668776-8783776 GCA_017165825.1 Hepsetus odoe
GAGGTCCAGCGCTTCATCCTGAGGAAAAATCGGGCTCAACCACCCTGTTGCAGCCTGTACCGCCCCCTGGGCTCCGTTCATTAATATTAGAGAAAGCTGCCATTGTAATTCTGATCCATTCGCCTTGGGCTCTGTAAAGAAAAGCCATCTGCATTCATTGCGTCGGCATAATCGGTGGTGCCACTTCGCCACTTCACCCAGTCCGTAACCTAATGAGCTTCTCTGACACTGCGTTTACATCAGAGAAGAGCCAGGCAGCTTCCTCCACTTCTCCGAAGACTGAGGAGGCCTGCATCCCTGCCAGATGTGCAACAACATCAGCCAATGTGGACAAGTCCTTCTCTATCTGCTGCTATAGTCTGATTCCCCATCATGACGCTTTAATATCTCCTTATGCTTTGGTGGTGGACTAGTGGTTCGGGACTAGATCGGAAGGTTGTGGGTTTGAGTCTCTTGCCAGTAGCCAGGTACTGTCCCCCAACACTGCTTCCAGGGGTGTAGGGCTGCCCACTGCACACTGGTATGGGTTAAATGCGGAGGAAGCGATTTGTTGTGGAGATCAGCCAAGACCAACTTTAATTTCACTGTTACTCTGTGGTGTCATTAAGTTACCACTCTCAGCAGATCATTAGCTAAGACATCATGCACAGAAAAAAAAAACAACAACAACAAAGTCGCATCTCCGTTATCAGAGCATCTTGTGTTACAGCGCTTCTGAAAGGAACCGGGCTGTATAGAGACAGCATGGGCTTCTTTAGGATCCAGATGCTCCAGGCCCATCTGCTGCAATTAACAAACATTAATTCGCACGCATATTGCATCTGAAGCCCGTGATCGATCTTCGCCTCTTCTTGTGTGGTGAACTTCTTCGTCTCACAATGGCCTCCTACCACACAGCGCACACCACAAAAGCAGTGTGTGGGTGTGCGTATTAAGAGCAAATTTAAAGAGTTCCTGAGTGTGAAGAGAAAGGGTGTGTGGGCTCTCAAACTTGCCACAGTAAAGAAAAAAGCCTTGAAACTTGTTAAGGTTCATTTAATCAGTCCGACATGGGGAAAAGAAAGTAATAGCAAAAGCAAAGTGGAATTTTCCACAACAGCCTCGGCCTGCTAGACAAACACATTCAGTGTGCGGTGTCTTATTTATTTTTTTTTTAGCACCCTGTGAACTGCCTCACTTTGAATCTGCCTCCTCTTTTAACAGCTTTAAGAAAGTAAATAATGAAAAACACCCAAACAAAGCCAAAAGAGCGCAGCCTGTCATTGTTTCAAATGGCACGCCATGTATTTCTAGAAAAGTATAGGTTTTGATAAGAGCGCGAACGCAGCATATGCCGTTTGTACTTGAAGAAGTGTGGATAGAGCAAAAACATCAGAGAGCCACTGCTGTGCACTCCATCTGCTCCTGGATCAGCTTGGTTCCTATGGTGGAGACGTACAGGGCCGGCTGTCTGCACAATGCTCAACTAGCAGCTCGGTATTTAAGGAGAAACTAAGTGGAGACACCCAAATCAAAGTCTGCCGTGTATTCCCTGGCACACACTCTGATTGTCACTCCCACAAGAACCTAAGCCTTGAGCCAATTATTTCTATTCACCCTGCACTGCGCTAAGCTGTGCCACTGGGATATCTCATGGTTTTGGTTAAACTGGTTGTTCATCGTTAAGGATTATATGTGTAAATGTTCTGATCATTGCCCTTGGATTCCCTCTATACTTTCCATGGAGAAAGACCTCATGGGTAAATGGCGGAAAGAGCTAAATATTCAGGAATGACCATTTTGAGTAGCTGGTGCATGCACAGGTCACACTAAGCACCACACCTTGAAAGTGACCCAAGGACAAAGAGGATGTTTGATTATACTCCAATAGTGAAAATATAAAAAAAAAAATGTGTTTCATTTTTAAAAGCAATTCAGCTGCATAAATAGATCAATTCTGTCTCCCGAGGGAGCACGTTGGTGGCCCATGACCTGTTGACCGGTTATATATTATTCATGTGGAGATAGCTGTGATTCAAAAACAGCCCCATAGCACGTTTGCACCTGGAGATTCAATACAGCCCAGACTCTGAACTGATTCACTGATTGAACATTCAGTTTTCTGTTTGTTGAACCAGCGTTATGAGTACAGGAGTATAAATGCTAGTATCTGAAAGCGTTCTCTTTAGAATGTGTGCTGAGGGTTTCCAAATTCAGGTAATAGGGTATTTGAATACTTGGACGGTAACTCAGGAGGAAGGATGTGGAAGGTGCGAAGCGTGGGGTCCATCGGTTAATTTGGAACATCGATTCTGCATTAACCGTTGACTCACTGCTGATTTGCAGGCGCACAGGAGCAGGTGCAAAGGGAAGCGCTCTTCTTGCCTTGCATAGGAAGCTTCATTTTGCTCTTGCCTTGCATAGTGGGACCTGTTTAATGGACTCTGCTCTTACGTTGGAAATAGTCTAATGGTAAATCAATGTAGTGAAGGGCAGAGGGAGGACCAGCAGCCTGACTATACCACCCACCGAGAGGCTTATCCAGTAGGCCGGCAGGGAACTGGGCCCATAGCTGCCCAGGCACCACAAAATGCACTCCTAATACCTAGCACTTGGGGAGTGAGCGAGAGAGAGAAAGAAAGTGGCCTCTAGATATTTCAGAAATGCACTTTTTTATTTATTTATTTTTTTGAACACAGAAGAAAAATCACTTTCCACACCACCATTATTTTTAGATATCTCTCAAGCTATACAAGAGTGTTTTGAAAAACGATTGAAAAACAGACAAGAAGGAGGCGATAATAACACAGAAAATTCGAAGTCCGGTGCTGCAGGCAGTAGAAGCATGTGCGTTCTGTTAAATATGGAGCACAGTGGTACACACATAACAACAAAGCTATTTTTTCAAAAAATGAAGAAATCCAATTATATTCAATTAATGTGCCACTTATAACCTTAACATCCAAATCCGGGTTCGCTGTACTAAAACTGATTTTTAAACTAAACAGTAAAAATATTGGTGTTACCAGATATGTTACTTTACTTAAAATGTATTACCTGACCACTTTAGGTCAATTCTATAAGATCATCTAATAACAGTCAGTGGAGTTTTGGGGCCTCGCACTTTAGAATTTGTCTTGTTGATGACCTTTGTAGGAGAAAAAAATGGTCTTGTTAGCTTCAAAAAAAATATCTTTCACACAGACTATAATAAGTATTATTTAAGTATTATACTGTGATTTATTAACTATTAAATCTTTATTAAATCACATCAAATCAAATGTTGAGGTTGCACAGTATGTCCATAACGTGTTCAATAAAGTTAAACACAGCTAAAAATCTGAAGAATATTTATGCAAAGCTATACAAAAGATTTATAGAATTTATATTATAATGTTACTGATTATAATTAATTCTATCACTTCAGCAACAACTAATAATAACATAAAGAAGAAATAATGACCTAATAATCTTTATAAATATGGGTGACCATTACTACTGTTAAGGTCAGAGCTTTTGTTGTTTTTGTGAGACCCATGATGTGTTTAAATAAATGCATTTTCTGATTTAATTGCTTTATTTGGAAGGAGGTAGTGACCGCACATGGCTGATAATATAGTGGGTATCGTTCAGTTATTAAGGAAGAGATTCTTGTAAGAGAATCTTCTGGGTGTTCCTGCAAAATATATCCATATACTGTACCTGCAGACAGAGCCTAAGAGAAATTGAGTTAATAAGTACTTGATAAAAAATTTCAGTGTTATACACTAGACATTTCCTGTGAAGCAGGAGGCAATTCTGCTGCTGCCCTACTTTCTAGTTACATGTGACCTTTATGTCTCTGGAACAGATCTGAGCATAGAAGGTGTAATGTCTCCCCCTGAGGATGCTTCGAATCCTCCCGTTACCAAGCCAATATCACACTGCTTCTGTATCACAACCAGCCGGACTGCACTGTGGGGTTTCTAAACAGATCATCCCCTGTTCACTTAAGACTGAATATGGATTACCATGGAGTCTCCAGTTGCATGATCTGATATTTTTTCATATCACATTAATCTCCCACTCAGGCCCAAAGCAGTAGGGTTTAGCAGAGGTGAATAAACAAGCTTCTGTGAGCAGCCCTAGAGGGCCTGCGGGGTCTCATAGTGGCCCTCCAGCACAGCGATTATCCCCAGCCGGTCCCCAGTCCTGGATTTACAGCCTGGGATTGTCCAACCCAAAGCAAACATAGGAGCCCGACTGCCACAGCTCAGCCTGAATTACTCTGACAGGGTTAGTGGGGCCGTTGCCCACTCAGCTCTCTTATTCAAACAAGGCCTGAAATCATACAGACCTAATCAAGACGGTGCAAGCGCCTCATTATCAGCACAGACAAAATAACAGCAGAATCTTATTCCGTAACTTCAGTAGCCCCTGGTTTTGTGAACTGATGCTGCACTGCATCTGGAGTGCGATTGGAGGCATCCATCTTTAAATTCCATTTGCTCTGGTATTAACTGAATTTCTCTCTGTCTGCCAAGCCATGAGCTCGTATGCAAGTTATTGCAACTTAAGTCCTACAAACACCAATGTTGTTCCAAGACCTTTAGTCTATATGTTCTCACCTAAACTTAGCTAGTTTAAAAAAGGGTTCGACTCATTTGTCTTTGACTGCTCTGTAACTCCTTTTTATTCTAATTGGCTTTAAACTGCCAAAAGGTGTATTCAAAACCAGAATAGAGAGGTCAGTTCTTTCGTATCCCTGCAGCAGAGCTTTCTTTGTTTGTATCATTTTCTTCAGTTAATTATAAATAACTCACTTTGTCAGTTGGTTTGCTCAGATTTGACCCTAGTTTTTAAAAAAATAAATTATTTATTTATTTTTTTTTATAAATTGTACTTATAACTATGAGTGGTATAAGGATAAGGGTGTTGATGGTTTTAATATAAAACCTGTACTTGAACTATAGCATGTGAGCGGCTGGGCTTTATCCTGCATTGCTGCATGTAGTTTGAAGGGTCTGACTGGTAAAATGCAAGGATGTTGCATCTTAACTTTGAGTGAAAAAGTATACACACTGACATACTGTTTAAGTATGTTTCTCTTACAGATAATATTTGATGTAGGAAATCTAATCATAGACAGGATTTGTGTCTTTAAAATGTTCAGAATGAAACATTTTCATGTGGAATTGCAACTTTCTGTATGCTACCATGTTTTATCACAAGGTCATTTAATTCAGACTGTTAACTGATTGTTTTTTTTTTTTTTCTTTCTTTAACTGGAGTAACACTAACTCACATCTGGCCTGTAAACTACAGTTCCTGTTCCTGTTAATATGTTTGCTTCTTCAGACTGTATATTGTCTGTCCATTTTGAGCTTTTTAGACTATATTTTTTACATATGAAAAAATGCAACAACACATGAGAAATCAGTTCGTAAAGAGTAAATATACCTCATATTCTTCTTTTATTTGTCTTTTTGACAAATTACACATTCAGGATACTTTCAAACATCAGGTGACACAAGGCAGTTTGTTAATATTGGTGAAATGGTTGATGAGTATTCTTCTCTGCAAACATTCATTTTTTTCCCAACGTCTGCTCTCTGTGAACATTTACACAGAGATTTGAGAGGAATATGGATTTGATTGACTGTCGTTAGTGTGAGCCCAAATTCTTTGCATTAGAATGATGTTGAAACTCTGAAGCACTGCAGATGTCATTGTTGACTGAGCTCTGATGTAATACAGTATTGAGCCAATTTATTCATGCTCCAGCAGACTGCATTTTTTTTTATAATGCATGAGGTAAATGGGGCAATTTATTCACAATGTGAAATCACGTAAAACGCTGCCTCTATAAAACAGCATAACCTTGCATACAAGGGCAAGGTACAGAATGCACAGCTGCATGCTATCAGAAGAACAGAACACCGCTACTTGTAAAAGTACTGAAAGAAATATTTAGATGTTAAATCACAAATGCCAGTGCACATACATTTTGCATCTGAAACAGAACAATAGAAGTAGTAACGAGTATGAGTTGTAAACCATGTGCTCAATGGAGGCTTTATATATTGGATTATTCAGTATTCATAAAATATCAAATGAAATAAATGGAGGCCATTAAGAGAGGTTTACTGACATGTAATAGCCCAAATTATCTGAAATATTGCTCTAGTGCTGTGTAGCACTAGACCTGTGTAGTGGCTGTTATATTCATTGTCCAAAATTAATGTTTTGTATTGAATTCATTGCTGCATGCTATTGCTGTCACCAATCCTGAAGACTCCTACATACCACACCTTTGACCTGAACCAGAGACTTGCCAAAACAGCAACACTGTATAATGCAGTATGTGATGTAGGCTGTTCTTGTTACTTTGCAAAAACATTGCATTGTTTTTTTTTTTTTTTTGGTTTTGTTTGTTTTTTTTGTTTTGTTTTTTTTTACCTTCTATTGCAGTTTACATGGGAGCTTATTACAGAACCGCTCACCCTTAGAAGTTACATGAAGGCAGTACTATTACAGCAATTAGGATGTGAGAGAGAGATTGTATATGGAGATTCAGCAACTCCTTAGGACAGCAGTGACACACTTCTCTGATAAAGTAGAGCTGTGGTTATCACCCAGAGTTCCAGTAATTATAATTACCAGGTGCAAAAAACAAACAAAAAAAATAAATAAAAATGGAGGCCTCGCTACAACAGCTGAGCTCAAATAATTACAACAGGCACAAAAACTTACAGGTTGCTTTGACTGATGGTTTCAAATATGCTGAGAGAGGAAAAAAAAAATCTTTTTCAGAAGATTTATCCCCGCTGGATTTATTAAAGTGGCACACTACCTTGAGAAATCACATTTCCTTCCACTGTCCCGTTAATAGGGGCTTGAGGCAGGAGGCCACTGCAGTCCTTTTGCAGGAGGCAAACAAATTCTACATCTCTGGGCACTAGAGTGGAAAGAAGATGATGGTGCAAAGGAATGCTCCCTGGGACTGTCCTCCCTCTAGTAACCCTAGTGATGAAGGGAGGTATCTAACAGATCCATACTCGGGGAGTGATTTTTTTTTTTTTCTTTTTTTTTCTTTTCCATGACAAAGAGAATTGCTTTCTAACAGTGGGGAGATAAACACAAACAGTGGAAAGCAACACAGTAGAAAGATGTTGGCGGTTCTTGATTTTTTTTTTTTTTTTTTTTTTTAACATATTATAAAGAACAATAAGGTACATTTAAATTGTACTTTGGAAACACTGGTACTTTTTTTGAAGAATTATTTTTCTGACAGTGTAGATTCGTTGAGGCCATACTTGAAGTAACTTTCATTTAAAGTGAAAGTGACTATTCTTGTCAGTGCGAACCACAACGAAATTGGACCTCTGCATTTAACCCATGCAAACACTGTGCAGCAGTGGGCAGCTATGAAAGCTGCCTGGGGAGCAGTGACGGGGACGGTACCTTGCTCAAGGGTACCTCAGGGCAACCTACTGGTGAGGGAATTTAACCCACAATCTTCCAATCCAGGGGCAACTCCCTAACCACTAGGCCACCACTGCCCTAATAATTTGCCATAAATCATTGTCATTCATACACCATTTGTTTTCCCAAACAATGGAATAAGCTGATAACTGTACAACATAAAAAAAATATGTGACAATTGCATGCTTACTGATACAGTTCTGGTACAAACCAAGTATAGATGAGGTTGATAAGATCTAATTTCAAATGTAAAAGCCTGTTGAGGCACTGCATACTAAAATGTCATCAGACATCGCCATGCTTTAATCTCTCTCTCTCTCTCTCTCTCTCTCTCTCTCTCGCTCTCGCTCTCGCTCTCGCTCTCACTCTCGTTTCTTTAGGTGGAATTGGAGTGAAGCAGTGATGGCAGCTCATAATCACCAGAGAGACTGTTCTACCACTGAAGTATTACAGAAAATTAACAACCTCACTTCTGCTTAGCTGAAACACAACTCCCTGAGGCATGTGCTAGTCCTTTTACCTTTATTTATCTGGCCTGTGTGCCCTTTCCTTTAACGCCAAGGCAAGGAGACTTAGTGTGGGGTTTCTCTGCATCAGCGGACAGTACATCAACAAGTTAAAGCCCAAGGGATACACTGTGGGATTAGATCTCCATCATCCCAGCAACTAATGCTCTATTATTGTTGAAGAGCTCTGACCGCATAATTTACAAGGACCAGTTATTTACTGGAGGGAACTGGGCCAAAATGAAAGACGTATCATTTTTGGATTATTTGCTACTGGCGTTCGCAATGGCTACATTTGTATTGTCTGTGGAAGAGAGAGGCAGCTGTCCGAAGCTTTGTGAGTGTGAGATTAGACCCTGGTTTTCCCCCAGCTCAGTTTATATGGAGGCTCTTACTATTGACTGCAATGATTTGGGACTTTTTAACCTTCCTTCAGCATTACCTGCAGATACGCAAGTTATATTACTACAGACCAACAACATTGCCAGAATTGAGAAACCTTTGGATTACTTGCCCAATGTCACTGAGATTGACCTTTCACAAAACAACATTTCCTCAATTAAGGACATCAAACTAGGCCACCTCCCTCAGCTCATGTCTCTCCATATGGAAGAAAACTGGATATGCTCAATACAGGACAATGCCCTTTCCCAGCTCCTCAGTCTTCAGGAACTTTACATAAACCACAACCTTATCTCCTTCATCTCACCTGAGGCTTTCCATGGCCTTCGCAACTTGCTTAGACTGCATCTAAATTCAAATAGGCTCCAGAGTATAAGCAGTCTGTGGTTTGAGTCCCTCCCTAATCTGGAGATTCTAATGATTGGAGAAAATCCTGTTATCTCCATACAGGACATGAACTTTAAGCCCTTAAGAAACTTACGCAGTCTTGTCCTTACCAGGATGAATTTATCACAGATTCCTGATGGCGCATTGGTAGGCCTTGACAACCTGGAGAGCATCTCATTTTATGACAATACTTTTCCTGAGGTTCCCCATGGTGCCCTGAAGTATCTGAAGAACCTCAAGTTTTTGGACCTTAATAAAAATCCCATTGGCCGAATACAGAGGGGCGATTTTGTGGACATGCTCCATCTTAAAGAGTTAGGCATTAACAACATGCCACGGTTGGTGTCCATTGACAGTTTTGCCATGAACAATCTTCCGGAACTTACCAAGATTGAGGCGACCAACAACCCAAAACTTTCCTATATTCATCCCAATGCTTTCTACAAGCTGCCTAGGCTGGAAACTCTTATGCTGAATGGCAATGCTCTCAGTGCCCTGCACAGGATCACTGTGGAGTCACTTCCTAATCTGCGAGAAGTCAGCATGCATTCCAACCCCATTCGCTGTGACTGCGTAGTACGCTGGATGAATATGAATAAAACCAACATTCGTTTCATGGAGCCTGACTCCCTGTTCTGTGTGGAACCCCCTGAATATGAAGGTCAGCATGTGCGACAGGTTCACTTCAGGGAGATGATGGAGATCTGTCTGCCGCTTATCTCTCCTGATAGTCTGCCCAGTCAGGTCACTGTGGAAAATGGGAGCTTATTGTCCCTGCACTGTCGGGCCTTTGCTGAACCAGAACCTGACATCTACTGGGTCACTCCTTCTGGACACCGAGTTCCCTCTAATGCTGTGGCAGATAAGTTTTACATGCATCCTGAGGGAACGCTTGACATTTATGACATCACAGAAAGAGAGGCTGGACTGTACACTTGTGTGGCGCACAATCTTGTTGGTGCAGACTTAAAGTCTGTGTCTGTGGAAGTGAATGGATACTTCCCTCAGCCTGCCAATGGCTCTCTAGATGTCATCATCCAGTCTGTGCAGGCCAACTCTGTCCTGGTGTCCTGGAAAGCCTCTCATGGCAGCCTGGCACCAAACATTAAGTGGTACACAATGCCCAATGCTGACCATCCAACTGTGGCTTTCACAGCAAGGGTCCCATCTGATATGAGGATGTACAATCTCACACATCTCAGTCCTGTCACACAGTATAAAGTGTGTGTGGATGTCAGGAATATCCACCATAAACACAGTACCAGGTGTGTCAATGTCACAACTAAGGGATTAGAGCAAGTTGTCAAAGATGCTGAGAAGTGGGATTCAGCAGTGATTGCTGTCTTTGGTGTGCTTCTCACCATTATTTCAGTAGCTTGCTTGCTGATTTGCATGTCTCTAAAGAACCACTACCTTTATGGGGAGTTAAGGAGATGCCCATCAAAAACAGCACTGACACCTGAGGCTGGCATGCAGTCTCCTTTTACGAAGCTCTGGATATCTGGGAAAGGGATGCCAGCTGCTGTGCAGGTGAAAGCCACAGTCATAAATGTGTTGGACAATGCCTTCTAAGCAGCCCCCTCAGAGAAGTGCAAAAACCTTAGCAAGCCGACAAGGCACGGAAGGAGAACATACCATTTGAAATGTGTCCTTTTGCCTTGACATACAACTAACTATGGAAATGGAAAAGGTGTCTTCACATTTAACCAGCGCTATATCTCCAATTATGACCCATTTGAGGTGGCAGAGGATGTGGAAGTGAGGCATCTAGGAGGAGGGAAGTCGAGACTCTTTGATAAAATATGGATTGCAATGATTCTGGGTCATTCACTGGGTACAGATGGTGAACAAATTAAAGGATGGTGTTATTTCTTATAAATGACTGTTAATCATGTAAACAGTAGTGAAGCAGTCCTTGTGGTCCCAAGCAATACCGTCTGTGCTGTACAACATCCATAGACGCGTTAGAGAGGCCAATTATTTGTAAAGGGGAACATCTAGTAGAATAGAAAATTATAGTGACTATGGTGTAAAGTTTTGATGAAATATATCTTTTTTCTATTTAATGGAGGGTTTTGACTTTTCATGGCTAAAATTGTTATATATTCTATCTAAAATGTAACAGATATGTTCTGTGCAGTAGCCAGGCATTAAAGCAGTGTGAATAACACTATGGAAGAAGCAACTTGCATAAAGACATCGCACATTATCTGAATAAACCACGGTATATCATAAAGAATATGTTCATGAAGCATTAAGAGATATACAGTCATGGCCCAGTTTCGAGAATGAGCATTGGTTTTCACAGTTTGTTTCTTCAGTGTTTTTGGATCTTTTTGTCAGATGTTTCTATGGTAAAATGAACTATAATAATAACAAACATTTCATAAGTTTCAAAGGCTTTTATTCACAATTACATTAAGTTTATGCAAAGAGTCAGAATTTGCTGTGTTGACCCTTCTTTTTCAGGACCTCTGCAATTCACCCTGGCATGCTGTCAATCAACTTTTGTCTGCCCACCTCGTGCTGACCACAAGTTCTTAGTAGGGTTTAGGTCTGGGGAGTTTCTTGACATGCACCCAAAATTTCAATGTTTTGTTTCTCAAGCCACTTGCTTATCACTTTTGCCTTATGGCATGCTGCCCCATCATGCTGAAAGAGTCATTGTTCTTCACCAAACTGTTTTTGGATGGCTGGGAGAAGTGGATAGAGGATATTTTGGTTCCATTCTTTATTCATGGCTGTGCAAAAAAAAAAAAAAAATGTGAGTAAGCCACCCCCTTGGCCGAGAAGCTCCACACATTAATGATCTCAGGATGCTGTACTGTTGGTATGACACAGGAGTGATGGTAGCGCTCACCTATTCTTCACCACACAGTCTTTTTTCTGGATGCCCCAAACATTTGGAAAGGGGATTCATCAGAAAAAATGACTTTCACCCCAGTCCTCAGCAGTCCAATCCCTGCACCTTTTGCAGAATATCAGTCTTTCTCTGATGTTTTTCTCAAAGAGAAGTAGCTTCTTTGCTGCTCTTCTTGACACCAGGTCATCCTCCAAAAGTCTTTGCCTCACTGTGTGTGCAGCTACACTCACACCTACCTGCTGCCGTTCCTGAGCAAGTTCTGCACTGGTGGTCCTGGTACTTGCTGGACTTTCTTGGGCACCTTGAAGCTCTCCTCACCTCACCTTGAAGCCTTCAATTGAACCTCTCTCCTTTAAATTCTTGATGATCCGATAAATGGCTGATTTAGATACAATCTTACCAACAGCAATATCCTTGCCTGTGAAGCCCTTTTTGTTCAGGTATTCATGGTAAACAGAGGAAGAATAATGATTTCAAGCACAACCCCTTTTAAAGCATCCAGTCTGCTATTCTAATTCAATCAGCGTGACAGAGTGATCTCCAGCCTTGTCCTCTTCAACACTCTCACCTGTGCTAATGAGAGGATCTCTGAAATGATGTCAGCAGTGGAAATGGTTTTTTAGTTCATTTTCATGGCAAAGAGGGACTTTGCAAATAATTGCAATTCATCTGAACACCCTTCTTAACATTGTGGAGTTTATGCAAATTGCCATCCTAAAAACCGAGGCAGCAAACTTTGTGAAAATTTATATCTGTGTCATTCTCAAAACATTTGGCCACGGCTGTACAGTCACGTCAGGACTGAGTAGCTACAATTTTAGACCACACAGCTGAAAAAAACCTGACAGTGTCTCCTGAAAGTGTCCTGTAATAGTTTGTTTAAGCCAGGGTAAGTGCCTACTACAAGACATATACAACTAGGAAAATGTCAGAATATTATTCAGAATGGTTTCTTGTCTGATCCGAGGTCCTTGTCCGGTTCGTGTTATAGACTTCAGCCTCACAAGCCAGTCCCAAACTTTCATTGGAAATGCTATCTCAGTACTTTTAGCATTCCCATGGTTCAAAATCATTGCATTCTTGCTTTGGGTGTTCAAGTTAAAAGCCATTTTTATATTGACTGTGCTGTCTGTGATATCGAAGCACATTGGTCTGCGAGACTCTGTGCCAAGAAGAGAATACTGAATAAATGTTAACGTCTTTTTGCAATCAGGATGTTTCCTGCTTTGCTTTTGTTAATTTTATCTTTCCATGGTTTTAGAGATTTACATGAATGGTCCTCAGCGAGAATAACCTTGGTTTTGGATGCAATGCAAGGTCACACATCTTTGGTTCTCTGCATGTAGCTGAATACTGCATTACCTACAATTTGATGCTACTACCACCATAAAACTCGAGGACTAAACTCATTCAAGTAGCTGCTTCAAAAATGCATATTGCTTGTTTTTATTAAGGATTCGAAAGCCGATTCCTAATGCGCAAATCACAAACATGATGAATGGTTGTCACAGATAGACTGACACAAAGGATTTATCAGACAGCTGTGCCCATACATCACTGATGTTTTCAGCACTGCAGACAAGGCTTTTAGAGACTAGCTATCTGTCAAAGAGAAGGGAAGGTAAAATCTGTCCTCTGTGATTGTCCAGGTAGGTATCAGCTCTCCGTTGTCTCTACTGCCTTGACGTCCACGATATGACGTCCTTAATGCTCCTGCACAACATAGTTCTAGTTCCAAATACAGTTACACCATTGAGATGCGGTAAAAACCGAAATTCAGTTCTTCCTGACCAAATATCTTGGCACAAAGGCCTTTGCTTTTCTATGGTATGATGAGCACGGATAGGGAGAGTAGGGCATGGTTTATATGTACAGTCATACAGATAACTGACAGCAATCAGATTTCACACTGAATTTTTCCATTACTGAATTGTATCAAGCGTTATTAATTGTGTATCGAGTCAAAATTCACTGCTTTATCATTTAAATCACTTTCTCAGCAGCTGTAACATTGTGAAGCCTATAAACAACCCACAGTCAGAGCCAGTCATTGTAAAGCACTGCCTCCAGGGAGCAGTGCTAGTTGTTAAGCAATTAAACAACTAAGCCTTCAAAAGTAGACCTGTAAATAAAATATTTTCAAATTCATGTTGCTTATATTTGCTTTTCCAGTTAGTGGTGAAAAATAAAGTGAAAAGGCATCTATTAGCGATGCAGATATTTTTTATCAGGTGGTCAAAGTTGCTTAGCACAGCCTCTGTTAATGATGCTGATAGTTGTTATTAACTGGATAGGTAATGTAATTATTCCAAACGGCTCAGAAATGTCTGTGTCTGTTGAATTATTTTTACTGTAGAAACCAGTCCCTCAGCTTGTTACAAATGCCAAATGCATTCAGCGCTTTTTTCTCAATTAATCAAATGTATTATGATGATATTTGTAGTTTTATGGTCAAAAAGTCAATTGCAACACTTAATGAGGAAGATGTATTTATTAATTAGGTTCAAAATCTAATGAAAAAAGCTTAGAAATGTCAGTCAGTTAGTCATTTTCTGGGCCGCTTGTCCTAATTGGTCGTGGGGGGGTGCTGGAGTCCATCCCAGCTCGCACAGGGTGAAGGACGGGGACACACCCTGGACAGGTCACCATCCTATCACAGGGAAGCTCAGAAATGTATTAAATCAAAATAAAACTATCAAGTGTTCTGCTCTTCCTACTTAAATGTCAGAAGAATGCAAGCAAAGTTTCCATTTTTTATCAAAATTCATTTTTTTTCTGCCTCTGAATTTATTTTGATGACTATTTTTTCCTACTGTTCTCTTTTTCCATTAGTTGCCTGCCTTTTTTTTTCTCTTTCTCATGTGGTTGGTTGTGTGTAGATTGGATGTCAGATTATAGGTCTCTCCCTTTGCTTCTCTGTTCAGACTCGCCATATGAGAGCCTTCCAGATTAAAGTGAAATAACAGGCGCCGGGGCAATGTCACGATTTAATCCCGGGAAGAAGAGAGAATGAAATGAAGGGTTCTGTGATGAATGTTCAAATACAACCTGAACCACTATGTGGAGCTCAAAAGAAAAACATCAATGCCAAGCACTGTGATGTTACATCATTCCTCTCTGCATATTAGGTTCTTTCCAGAAGAACAATTCCAGTCAACAGTGCTAAAAGGTGTTCACAAATACAGTTCATAGCTTCAGCAAAGAGCAACATGTGTGTCTGACATTTACGTTTTTATTGCGTTGTTAGTGGGCCAATGACGTTTTACTCACCACATAAATGCTCTTAAATCATCAAATGTCTTCGATACACCACACCGACCTTAAATATAATCTTAAAAACATAGATGCATAAATCCATCAGTGATGTTCTGTACAGTACTGTATAAATTCTTAAGCCACCACTCATTTCTTTATATTTGCTTTAGAAGAACCAGACTGACTTGCATTTATACTGCATTGTTGGAGAAACGTTCTCCAGACGTCCTGAAGGAGAATGTTTTTGGCTTTTGACGTCCAGTCACTGATTGTCTAACTTAAGGCATTAAGCAGTGAAGAAACAAGGGCAGATGATTCTAGATGATCAGGCTGGTGTTGCTGAACGCTGATGTTGGAACCCCTTTTTCTGGTACACCTTATGTTTACTCAATATGGCAAAGATAAGACAAAAAATTTTTACTTGCACCGTCAAGGAGATTCTTAATATAAAGAAATGAGGGTGAGCTCAACACCTTTGCACAGAACTGTATACCTGGAGTAAAACCATATGGCTTATGGCTTTGGAACAATCAGAACTAATTATTTTGCCCCAATATGAAAATGAGCTGTTGGACATGAATGGGTTAAACTAGTGAGACTGCAGCTTACAATAAAGAAAGCAAACAAAATATCCTGGAAACATCATTCATAGCACAGTGCTTCAGTATATAACAGCCCTTTCACCCCTGAGAGAAAATAAGCCCATGTGTACCTCTGTTGTTTATGAACTGTGCCCTACTGTACATATGAATTATTACCCTATTAAAAGATCCAGAGTTACGCCCAGGCCTTTCTGCTATAGGGCACCATTCCGATAAAAAGCAAAATGACAACAATCGTTTATAATTCCTCCACTAGCACCCTGGGGTTTTGTGCAATTATGCTCTTTATAACTTTACTCATATCAGCCGGACAGCACTGTTGCTTTGCAGCTGCTTTGTGAAAACGTTCCTCCTGGAACATCTGCCCACTGACAGTGTCCTTAAGACTCCATTACATTCACCCTGAAATTAGGGAATTATTTAATAAAGACACACTAGGATTTCCCGTACACTATCTACAAGTGGAATCAGCTAAATGAAAAACAAACCCATGTGTGACAACCGGGTAGAATCCTTCAGAGGACTTTTAAGCTTCTTTTAAAAATAAGACCTCACAAATATTTCATATTCACGCATTCCAATCAGAAAACAAAAACGATCCCAATTTGAAACCAACTGCTACACCAGGAGGAGTAGAATACAGATACAGATAGAATACAGACGTTTTACAACATTTTCTTATTGTATTTATGGACCTTTTGTAATATTGCAGATTATCATTACTATTCATGCAAGTGTTGTTCTAAATGTTATAATAAATAATGATATTCTGCTGTTCCATCAATTGTTTAATTGGCTCCAGACAATCCAGGCTTTCCAGGCAGTGCTCTATCACTCGTAGCCTGATTCACTCTCACTTCCACTTCTGGCTTTCGAACCAGCTGAAAAACAGTATTGTCGCTCAGGTATTTGAGGTTGCTCACAAACGTCTTGTCATGTTTAACCCGAGTGAGATTTATACGTGTTCGTGCTGATTGTGAAGATTTGCTGCAATGTTCACAAACACACAGTTATGCTGGACACTCTTCCTCATACACATTCTGAGTTTTACATCTATTTATTTAAAGGATAACCTGACAGCTTAGATTCTTTTACACATATGCAGTCAGGTTGCTGGAAATCCTTCTGTAAATTTTATGAAGGGTTTTAACTGGTCAGTTCTTATATAAATGATTTACATAGAAGCTTCCAATCCCCCACTGACTTGTGCATTAGACTTGGCTGTATCCATGTCTAACTGGTGACCGTACCCTATGTACCTCCTAAAAAGAAGAGACAGCATGTCAAGGCAAATATGCCTGTGCCTGTCAGGGAGAGGAGAGGTCTGGTAGCATTTGCCCATATTCCTCAGCTCTGCCTGCCTTTCCCCGCATCACTGTATTCATGTTTATGACCATCAGAGTCTCTCTCTCTCTCTCTCTCTTATTTTGTGCAAGTGCTACTTAACTACTTTACACTCTAAAGGACACCAAATGAACAGGAATGCTTTATAAAGAAGAGTATCTGAATTATATATCGGCCATTTATTCTTACGCAGTGATTCCAATTGATTTTCCTATGACCTCTCCATGCTTCCTATCTGAACAGTTCACCTGTAACAAAGGATCAAAGGATGCTTTGCCAAAAGCAGCAATAGCATTTATTAAGCTCTTAAACTCCTGGGCTTATTGCATCCCAAGCAATATTGCTCAATTTCTACATGGGAAACAGTCCAGACTGTTTCTCGACATTATTTGTGGAAAGTTCTTTTTCATGCATTTATTCATGCACAGGGTTCAAAACACAAAACCACTCATCCACACCTGCCTCTCCCCCTTTTTATTAGAGTGTACAAATACTTCAAGTTGCTCCTTTTGCTGTTTGATTTCACATGCACTTTGCACAGTATCCATAGAAAAGCATTGCTAATAGAATGGGACACCTTGGAGCAGCCTAAAGTCACCTCCTATGGTCGCCATGTCCAATGTCAAGCATTGGCTAGTAGCTTATAAACCCTGTGGATGATGCATTGAAGTGCATTTTAAGTGATGCAGCTCCATATAGTATCTATAGGAGTGGCATTAGACATATAGAACTTCAGTAGCTAATCTCAGTAATGCTAGTGTAGCTGAATGCAATTATATCCTCACAGCAATGTCCCAACTTGTAGTGTAAAGCCTGTCGAGATGAGAAAAGGATGTTCAGCTCAAACAACTTCTCTTCTTGATTCCAGAAGCAGAAGTTTGAAAAGTTATCTGCAAACCTCTTGGATGTGCAGTGTTACTTAATGTGCATTGAAGTGTAATATGCATGAATGCATGTTTGCATTCTTTTTAGATCATTCAGGTAGAAAATCAACAAAACATGTCATTTGACCAGGCCTGCCTACAGATTTGTATACTTTATATTTTGGGATTAACATGTAAAATCATTCAACCAAGAAACAACTTAAAGCATCCTCTGCAAAGCAAAAATAGAGGCCTTTGTATAAATTTCATTAAAATGCTCAAACCCAAAGCATAAATGGGGGCCTCACATGAATCCTTGGGGAGCTTTTTGGCTAATTGGCACATAGATTCTTTAATGGATCATTGCTTTCCTGATCATTGATTGATTGCTGGATTCTTTGTATTTGAGCCCAGGCCTCAGTGAGCTCATCAAGGCAGCAGAGGAGCCCAATCAATGGAGGGGCTAATGAGGTATCCACACACGTGCGTGCACTCGGGGGGGAAAAAAAGGAAGAGGAAGAAAGCAGGGAATAGAGGGAGGAGAAAGTTTTCTGTCATGTCTGGTTAGCATGCTTGCATCAGAAGAGTCTTCAAGAGTAAGCCAGTAGGTCCTACTCTGAATTTCGATGTTATGCTTATTTTTCTCTTTGTGTGTGATAAGAAGGCTTATCAATGTAAGGTGGACGTTATTAGAGTCACAGTATGACTTCGCTTTAACTATGCTTTTAAAAAGCTGCTTCATAAACAGCAAAGGCTTTTGAATTAAATTTTTTCTTTTTTTACTGTTTGAAGGTACTAAAGTGACTCTCAGGCAGAGATTTGTACGGATCTGCTTATGATCTTTGTACACTTTTGTTCTCAATTCACCTCCATCCTGCACCTTTTTTAAAGGACGACCCACAGAAAAGTAAAAGCATCAGGTAAAACTAATAATTTGCAGAAGTTCCTCACTTTCGGACAGTAACAGCAATTTTTATTAAAAATGGAAATTGAATCGATTTCTAAAAGCAACCAGGTCATTCAGTAAGGATTTGATGATAGATTAAGATACATGCTCTCATACATGCTCAAGTGATCTTTTAAGGTTGATAAAAGTAATGCTGGGGTGGTGTAAGTAGGATGTAAATGCATAGCTGGGATGCTTGTTCTCATCTTTATTAGGCAGCGTGAACATAAACAAAGATACAAACTGAAGCACCACTGTTAGAACGGAGATTACCCGTGTGAATTACTGACGCTCTGCTATGACTCATTGGGGCTTATGAAGCCAGCCCCAATGAAGCACACCTGTGCCCTGATGAGCCCAAACAGCCATGTCGGAAGACACATCCTGTGGTTGTGGAAAAGACTTTCACCTGTTCGGAAGGGTCAAAATTATTGGCATGCATCAAACAAAGAAAACAGCCAAGGAGAAGCTGAAACTACTAAAATTGGGTTAAGAACTGTCTAACACATTATTAAAAACTGGAAGGAAAGTGGGGAACCATCATCTTCGCAGAAGAAATGTAGTTGGAAACAAATCGATCACTTAAATGTTTGGTGAAATCAAATCATAAAAAAACAACAGCAGAACTCACAGCTGTGTTCAATAGTGAAGTAAGAGCATGTTCACACGCACACTGTGGAGGGAACACAAGGGATTGGGACTAAACCGGTGTGTAGCCTTAAGAAAACCACTGATCTGTGAGGCTAATCGCAAAATAGGCTTCAGTTTGCTAGTGAGCATAAAGATTGGACTCTGGAGCAATGGAAGAAGGTCATGTGGTCTGATGAGTCCAGATTTACCCTGTTCCAGAGTAATGGGCGCATCAGAGTAAGAAGAGAGACACATGAAGTGATCATGCCTAGTGCCTACCGTACAAGCCTGTGGGTGCAGTGCTGTGATCTGGGGTCGCTGCAGTTGGTCAGGTCCAGGTTCAGCAACGTTATGTGCCCAAAGAATGAGGTCAGATGACCCCCTGAATACACTGAATGAGCAGGTTATTCCATCAGTGAAGTTCTTCTTCCCTGAGTGCACGGGCAGATTCCAAGATGACAGTGCCAGGATTCATCAGCTCAAATTGTGAAAGATTGTTTCAGGGAGCTTGAGACGCTTATTTTCATGCATGGATTGACCACCAAAGAATCCAGACCTTAATACCATTGAGAATCTTTGGGAAGTGCTGGAGAAGAGTTTGCGCAGCAGTCCGGCTCTCCAATCATCTCTTCAAGATCTTGGCAAAAATTAATGCGACTCTGGATGGAAGTAAATGTGACATTGCAGAAGCTTATAGAATGCATGCCATAATCAAAGCTAAAGGCGGTCCAACGAAATATTAGTGTGTGACTTTTTTTGGACGGGCAATGTATAATAGAAATGTAGTAGTTATAATTAAAATGTAGTGAAGTATTATAATAAAAGTGTAGTCTAATGTTGTAGTTATAATAAAAGTATAATGAAGTATGATTATAAAAATGAAGCGTAGCTTTATAGTTATAAATCTTGTGAAGATGCAGACAAGGTCACCACACAAAGATGTCCAGTTTAGAGGGTGAAGGCTAGCATGTACTTTGTGAAGTGCCATCGCACCATTTCAGACTGCTGCTAACACAAGGTCATTATAAACACCATCCATCACTATCCATAACTGTTTTGTCAGCTAATGCACATCTGCATTGTATAGCACTGGGTTGAGAAACGGGGGAGGGGAGAGCCATCCTTTGCCCTCCACACAGTCCAAGGCCAATTATTGTCTTGAACTCATCTCGGTCACGGATGGCTACAGCATCGACAGGTATTGAACTTTTGACCTCCTAACAATAGGGCCAATGCTTCGACCAGGGGTCATCAGATCTTGTTCTGGAGGGCAAGCGTTCAGCAGAGGCCTATTGAAATGTTCTACCATGAAGAACAAGAGCAGCAAAGCATGGCTATGACAAGAATGTAAAGCAGACTAAACCTTGACAGACATTTTCTTTTTTCAATAAACTACAAATAACCCTGTTATGACTGATGCCAGGATGGGTCAAATTACATGAAGACACAAATTACTGAATGACTGGATGATGGCCATCTGACCCGGCACTACCATAATGACTATTTTGTGACACATTCATTGCTCTGAGGTAGATATTAGAGTCACTAGAGATATTTCACCAAAGCATGACACAGAATAAGGATGCTTTGAAGTGGCTGTGCTCGTTTTGAGCTGTTTTTGCTAATTAGATAAAGGGATTTGTCATAATAGAGATTTTTCAGCCCTTAGCACAAATGAGAATTTCTCATACTGTTGGTTAAATCTTCTGTTTTTGTCACAAAGTCTTTGCATTGATAAAGTGTTCCAGCATTTATCTCTCATTAAAAAAATGTCCGAACTATCCCAAGTACAGCCTTCACCCTTAGATTATACTGATGTATTATACCATTGCATGTGACACACAGAAAAGATTGGATATACCATATTCTTTCACTTCATTACACGCTTCCTTGCGAACTACAATAACAATATTGCCTAAGAAAAGTGTTTGATGTTAATTATCCTTTCAGTTGATTTCTCTCTTTCTTCCCCCATCTTTTTTGGCTCTGACTTTCCAGCTGCTTCCTCTCATCCCAGATAAGAAAAATCCCCCAAATTAAACATGATCACCGCACAAATGAACTGCAGTTTCATATTGATGATAATTGCATTTAACATTAATTATCTATTTAGATTATTTAGCAATTCAGATGAAGGGAGCGGGTTAGTGTGCGTTTCTAACTGCCAAAAAGGCTGCAAAGTAATACTTTCAGTCAGTCTGTGGTAGTTAATCTGAGAAGGGGTGAAAATGATGTGTGACCAATTTTAACATTCAATCATGTGAATGCTGAAGGAACAATCAGCCAGCAGAAAGTACTGTTTGTGGTGAAATAGTTTCCTTTAAATAGATCGCTAATGATTATATCCACTCACAGACTAGCAATGGTGGACTGAACTTGTGCAGTGCAGTGCTGAAATGTGAGGGTCAGTGATATTTTCCAGACTGTCGAAGTGTAAGGGTCTGCAAAGGTCCTATTGGATTTGAACAATATTTTTTGGGCAGGAGAGGCAGGAAAACAGGAAAAGCTCCAGCAAATAAATGAGCACACTGAACTCACGACATGGCATCAGAGCAGGGCAGGGCAACACAGAGGTATAAATTCACCAAGGAAAATCTGAAAGCACTGATATTTCAACAACAAAACTAGACTTATAAGTATGTGCAACTCGCACTGCAAAAGTAAACTTGTAAAACTTGTTCGCCATGCATGTTGTTCTGTGTTTGAGGTCAAAAGATAGATAGGAGATTAGAGCATGCCATTTTGAAGCTGTCCTGAAAAAGAAGGAAACCACTGGTGTATTGAGAAACAAACATTGAACCAGTTTTTTGAGGAAAACAACAACAGCCCATAAAAGACAAATTGTGAGATTGATAAACAAAAAATCCAAAATGTACAGTCAGTGACATTGCTTACAAAAATGCACTGTATCAAGACACTGTATAAAGGGCAGAAATATGGACGACTTAACAACAAATGCAGAACAGTGAACACAAACATATTTCGGATAGAATTTTTATGAACTAGCGACGCCAGGGATAATCTCTACCAAAGTGATGGGGAGGCCAAAGCTTAAAGAAAGAAAAGATATGTTCATGATCCAAAACATACACAGTACAGGGAGTTTCATGAAAAAGAAGTGAATGGCTGCTTTTGTAACAGTCATCTTTATTGATGATGTATCTCCCCATGGTAGCAGCAGAATGAGTCTACAGAAACATTTTGCCTGCCAGTCTACAGAGAAATGCATCCAAACCAAAAATGTTATTATTATCAAGCAAGACAATGATTCAAAAAACTAAAAGCCAGGTTAACAAAGAACTTTACTGGTGAAAAAGCAGAAGGTTCTCAGCTGGTGAAGTCCATCACCCAACTGAACATGTATTTCATAAGGAGACTGAAGTGAGAGATGCCGCTGTAAAAGTCAGGAAAACCATAACCAAAGAAGAGAGCAACAATTTGCTGAATGCAGTAGGTTGCTGATTTAATGCAACCAAATATGCAGTGATATTTACTTTAATTTGCGTCAAAACTTTCTATTCCAATACAATACTCCAATACTCAAAAACTGGATCATCATATACAATCATGTTTTTTTCTAATTTAACTTATCTAGATGTAAATACCAGGAAATGTAATCAGCTCTCTCACCTCTAATTCACATTTTGATCTCAAATCCAAATGTCTCCTTAACAAAGACAAATGAATTGCACATGCTTTTCCACTACTTTTGGAGGGGAGTACATGTGATCAGGTGCAACCCAGATTGTGCCTTGGCGCAGCTGCACCACTGGCTCATGGAACATCAGAAACTGAACTTTGATTTACTGCGACTACAGATAATCTTGCAATCCTGACATTGGACCATCTACTAATTATGTACACTTATTATATTTAAAGATTCGTGCAGACGCATCATGTTTTCCTTGACATTCCACAGCGGAGCAATTCGACCCTGGGTCAAAGAGAGTATGAAAGTGAAAGTGACTACCCTTGTCATTGCGAGGTCACAGCACAGCACACATGAACCACAACGAAATTGGACCTCTGCATTTTACCCATGCACACTCAAACCCGTGCAGCAGTGGGCAGCTATTGAAAGCGCCCGGGGAGCAGTGATGGGGACGGTACCTTGCTCAAGGGTACCTCAGGGCAACCTATTGGGAAGGGGTTTGAACCCCTGATCCTCCGATCATGCGGCTAACGCCCTAACCGCTAGGCCACCGCTGCCCCTGTTACAGTGGATAGACCAGAGTATAAAACTGAAATAATAACAGACTGCATATGCATTTTGTGAGCACATCGAGGTACTTCCATTGATTAATTTTATTGCATTGGTATTTTTTTTTAGTTTTTTTTTTTTTGTTGTTTTTCATTTAATTTTTTTAAAACATTGAGCTCGTTTTAGGCCAGTTCAGAGTAAGTGTCTTGCAAAATTATGTAATTTCCTACTTTAACATATTTACTTAACCTGTCAATTTACAGATGAGTTGGACCAAGAGTGTTTGGACAGGGAAAGCAGTGTACCCCCCCATGCACCCCTGGTCTATCCACTGTGACTGCTGCTTAAAGAAGGTCTACATAGAACACCCCTTAGACACATAACAATTTAAGACAGAGAAAAATCCATGCACATGCTTGTCACTAGTTGCCCATACATAGAAAATAAAATAGAACATGTAATCAATTGCGCAGTCTGAGTCAGTACTACTTGTTGTGTGATTTTCCTGTGTTTATTGCACATTTTGTGCTTTATCATGTACATGGCATATGGACTGTCTGCCTGACATGCACTAATTGTGTGCCAGATGTCTTGCATGCCTTGCATTTAAAACGGGCACAAAACTATGCTGAACCTCACCCAAGCGGTTTTGGTACATTTTAGCAAACACTGCTATATACCTGCAGTACTGTGCAAAGGTTTTAGGCAGGTGTGAAAAAATGCTGTAAACAAAGAATGCTTTCAGAAATATTAACAATGATTGCTTATTTTTATCAATTTACAAAATGCAAAGTGAGCGAACAAAAGAAAAATCTAAATCAAATCAATATTTGGTGTAACTACCTTTTGCCTTCAAACCAGCATCAGTTCTTCTAGGTCCACTTGCACAAAGTCAGGGATTCTGTAGGATTATAGTCGGTGTCTGATCAACCAGTTTTACCAGACAGGTGCTGATGATCATCAATGTCACACGGAGGTTGAAACACAGTCATGTTTGGAACAACCAACCAGCCGAGTTCCTTCAAAAACTGTGTGCAAATGTACCTAGAAGAACTGATGCTGTTTTGAAGGCAAAGGGTGGTCACACCAAATATTGATTTGATGTAGATTTCTTTTTTGTTAATTCGCAGCATTTTGTTGATTGATGAAAATAAATGATGAACACTTCCATTTTTGAAAGCATTCTTTGTTTACAGCATTTTTTCACACCTGCCTAAAACTTTTGCACAGTACTGTATATGTTAGACATGTAAGATATCTCATGGTAGAGAAGAACAATGTCTGCTGGTTGTTTTGTTTCTGGAAGAAGAGCTTTCTGTCTGTCCCTTTCCCTGTCTGCCTGTCTGTCTGTCTCTATCTCTCTCTCTCTCTCGGGCCATTAGCAAGAAGTCGAACAGCCTCAGTTGAATGGCCATGGATCCCCACACTTCAGCCAGCACCATCATTAAAACAAAACCACAGCTGACAACTTTAGAGTCTTTAAGCCTTTGAGTGGGTGCAGTAATGTATGCTGTCTCACAGTTAGCTAGCGTAATGTGAGGCTTGTCTCCACACAACTTTCAGCATGGGTTAACAGGATGACAGCATGACGTGGTGGGCCATGCAGATCATAAAGAGAATCTATCAGGAACATGTTCTCCTCTCTAGCCAGACATTCACTCCATTGCCCCTAGAAGCCCATTTGAGATACTGTAGCTTAAACTGACAGCTAGCAGCAGGAAGCACATACAATTTGAATTTAGAATTTCCCATGAAGATCATGCTCAAAATGTAAAATGGTATAGTGATCTACTTTTGTGAATCCACAGGTCTTATTATTTTCTTTTTAATGCATTACATTTGTGAGGTCAAGCGTTAAACAGTGCACAACCCAAATTTAAATGTCATTAAAATACCAATCGGCATGTATCTATTCTCTTCTAGCCCCCTAACTAATACATTTACCTTTTTTGTTTTTTTTAAATAAGTACCTCACATTAAAGGTTAAAGTCATAAAATGCATAGTCGCAGAAAGATGAGAAAGCATGGAGCTCTGACAATTAGGGCAATGTCACATGACACACCACTTCCTCAGTGGAACAAGGCAAGTGAATTTGCATGACATGCACAATCATTGCAGCATCAGAAATATTGATGACCCCGAGCAGAAATAAGCCCGTCTGTCATAATGGAATAGTGCCAACGCAAGTATCTGCAACCACGAGCCTGCAATGCTGGCAGAAGCACATCAAGTCACAGAAATGTGAGTGCACAAGCAGAAAAGCTAGACAAATTGTTCTGAGTCAAGTTTAAAAGAAAGTGCTTTTGTCTTGCGTCATGGCGGCTTATGATTGAATTGTGCATCGGCTCTGAAGGCACATCCAAGCAGTATAGGCCTTTAGTGTTCATGTTTACTTCAGTGCAAGAAGATTTTGAAATGGGAATCCAATTCTCAGCACACTCTTTGGAGAAAAAGGGTTATTTGGAGCCATAGAAGAATGTCTTTTGGTTCCATAAAGATTCTTTAGGGGTGATTCATAGAGTAACAGTTGTCATTTTCACATAATTCTGAACAAGGTTTAAATAAAGAAAAATATACTTGTCACAAGGGCACTTAGTTTGTTGCTTAGGTTGTAATAACTAATCAGCAGTTGCTGATCGGAGCTGGTTACCAAGATGATGATGATCTAATGTGGAAACAAAGCACTGTTGTAAGTCGCTCTGGATGAATGCCGCAAATGCAAATGTAAATGTAAAAGGAATAATCCAATGTCTTGTATAATCAATAAACAATACCATGGGCTATATGAGACAATACTTCTCAAGAAATATATAAAGAGCCTTGTTTTCACCAGCTGACAAACCTGACAGCACAAGAGGTAATAAAAGTAACATTAGCCAGGTAAAAGATGGAACAATGAGATATTTTCAGCAGTTGAATTAGAGTCTGCGGGCATCCAAGGCAAAAATGAAAATGAGGAAAAACAAAACAGTCAACAATGGCATCAGGCAGTGTGCAAAATGCACTTGGGCTCCCTATCAGATTCATTAATTCTCAGCCAGGGTTGACATTTCCATTTGTGCACTTCAGTTGACAAAATAAAGCAGCCATGCTTTTTTTTTCTTTCTTCCCACCACCGTGTAATCACTTCTCTGTTGCACCCACTGCTGCCTCCTCACAGCAGAGAGAGAGCCATGATTGACTGAGAAACACAAGCATGGGGGGATGCCTGCCACTTTGCCACATTAACGCACAATGCTACAGCCCCTCCTTTAGTGCTCTCTCACAAACAGCACACTACCGCCACTTTCTTCAGGGGTCATTCTGTTAAATGACATCTACAAGACCGATCTACTGCTTTTTACAACTGTGTCTGCTATTGCTTCTGCTGTAAGTGCAGCTACATAGCTCTGTGGCATCACCAGGCCTCTCCAGAGCTGGGCTACTGACCACCCCCATACCGTTCTCATTCTGTGGCAGCCATTTAATTTGAAGGCAGCTTGTGACTTTTAGAATCTGAGGGGTCAAATAAGCTCTTTGCAAGAGTTTCTAGATGAGGATAAATTATACAAATTGAGCAGGGCCAGTGGATGATGGAAACGACAGCATGGTGCACTGCTCCACACCCTGGTGACCTTGCCTACTTAATGATGTCTCCCACGAGCCAAACGGAGCCAGGCATAAAGCTATTACCGTGTTAGCCTCAGCTCCTCCATCACACACATTCAAGGCTCCTCCATGCACAGATCACACTGGCTTTAAACAATATCAGCTCTCTCCTGCTGCAGTGACATTTAATCAATTGAAATCATATTTTGGACCAGCAGCAAGGAAGTGTTTTTGCCCCCCTAAAGGGATTAGCCAGGTTATGTTTTAGCAAGCTGTGCACATTATAGACATAAAGTAGCAAGGCTGAAAATAAAATCGAGACATATTTCCTGCGACAGTGATGCTAAATTAGGCCTCTAATCAATAGTCACATATGATAATTACTGCATGCATCCCTGCATGAGTCACATGTTAACTTAGTAATATAACAATTAATATAAAGCTAATGCAATTAGGTACAAATGAAATGTTGCTGCTTTTTGCATTTTGATGTATGACTACTGTGAACGCAAACAAAAGGCTAAAGTGGGACTTTTGAAGAGAATTGTGATAAAAAAGTACTTTTGTGCAATTGCATATTATCAATAATTATGATGGGCTTTTTAAATGTTAAGGGAACACCAAATAATGTATGTGTTTTCAATTGAATACTAAATTGAATATTTACCATTTTTTTATTATGAATTCGTAATGGAACAAAAATGAAATGGATGATTTTAAATGTTTAAGCAAGATCTACATATTACTGCTGCAAAAATCAAAAAATGCTACACATACACATTACATCTGTGTCACTATAAAAGACAATGCAATTGGTCGCAAATATTTTTAAAAGCATAATTTTTAAAAACTATAATGAAGTTGATGATGCTTTTTGAAGAGTTTAAAGACTGCATTTTACTTGAACAGAAAATGATACAGAGTTTAAAAAAAAACAAAAAAAAACCTGAAAGCAGCAAGAGTAACAGTAACACAAAAAAACTTTTAATTCCACAGCAGTCATGCAATACTTGCAAAACTTTGGAAAACGCACAGAGACACCTCTCTGAAATTTGATATTAAGCAGTAAGACAAATCAGAATTCTTCAGGAACCAAGTACTCCATTCAGCCAACCACTATCTGAGCTGCTTATCCAGACCATGCTCACAGGGAGTCCTGGAGATCATCCTGGCACTTAAAGGGCAGAGACACAAACACAGTTACAGTCACACTTGGTAACCTCCAGTTTATCTCATGTGCCTGTCTTTGGACTGTGGGAGGAAACCAGAGCATGGGGAGAACATGCAAACTCCATATAGAAATGGCCCCGGGTGCCCCAGAGCCTACTTGTTGTGAGGCAACAGCACTTACTACTGTGTCACCAAGCCATTCTGTTCTTAGGACAGAAAAAAATAAATTAATCTTTAGCAATTCATCTCATCATGGTTTCTAAGTAAATTGAAGATGCTTGAATCTTATTGGAAAGTTGTGGGGGATTTGGAAATTGCAAAACCAGCATGATACTGATATAACTCTCTCACTCACTCATTATCTTAACTGCTTATCCTGACTAGGGTTGTGTTGGTGGTACTGGAGAATATCCCAGCAAAGGGTAAAAGACAGCACCCTGGACAGGTTGCCAGTCCATTGCCAGACATACAAACAAACTCATTCACGCAGTCACACCTAGGGGGTAATTTAGCATCTGCAGTCCAACTGACATGCATATCTTAGGACTGTGGGAGGAAACCAGAGAATTCCCTGGGAATTCAAAATCAGAGCCGTCCTGCTGTAAGGTAAATTTAAATCTGTTTTTTTGAACAGCGCTAAGTCAAAACCTTATTTATTTAAAGTTAAAGTATAAATACACTGGAAATATAAAAGCGTGTGACTGTGCGTCTCTTGACTGTATTTAGGAGCCCATTTACAACTCCCACTACTGGCACAAGTAGTAACTATTTACAAAATAGTAAGTGTTTCAAAAAGCACAGTGAGTGGGAGTGGGCCATCTCTTGAAATGTTGTGTCCTAAAATCGCTTGCCAAAAATGAAAAAATAAAAGTTTTTTTAAAAGTATTTATTGCAAAGCAATCTGATTCCAAGAGAATGCCTACTTTGAAACACTAGCTTTTATTGTTCCACCTTCCGGTGCCATAGGCCTTAGAACGCCATGATGGGCATCTCAGCAGGCCAATCGGACAGTGCCAGGATGGAGCTTTAGCTGCCAGATGGGCAGATGAATGGTCAGGTGTCTTCTGCAGGCTGTCTGACTGATGATGATGACTCCATGTTTGGCAGGTCACTTGCACAGATGGTGAGTGCCTCGCAATCCCACGGCTTTCCCAGTCGGCGGTGTTATTTCATTCAACGCCTGACATCAGCATCATGTCTTTGCAAATTGCTAGCTCGAGCAGAAGAAGTCGTCAGAGAAGATTAGGAAAGCTATGGTGGTGAATACCTGCTTTTTCCCTGGAGCCACATTTCAAACAACTTCCCTATATGATAAAAAAAAAGGTGGTACTGATTGAATATTTTCAATATTATAGAGACAGCTTAGGTTGGACAATTCAGAGACAAAGTGAGAGAAGCAAGATTGTGTTTGTTTGGACAGAGGAGACACAAGGAGTATATTGGGAGAAGGAGGCTGAGGATGGAGCTACCAGGCAAGAGTAGTAGATGAAGGCCAAAGAAGAGGTTTATGGATGTGGTGAGTGAGGACATGCAGGCAATCAGTGTGAAAGAGGAATATGCAGAGGACAGGAAGAAATAGAAAAAGATGATATGCTGTGGCAACCGCTAAACTGGAGCAGCCAAAAGAAAAAGGGGAAAGCTTGATCCCTAGATCTCCCAGACTTCATGTGCACTGTCATATGTGGACATGGTGGACATACGGACAAGGTGCCCATATGGTCATGCCCTTTATCTACACTGAGTTTAACATGCACACAGCATGCTTTATTATTGCTACTTTTGTTAAAGAGCAGAATTTTTGTCAATTTTCTCATTGTTTACTTTGTCTGTCAGAACGACTGATGCTTCAGTGAAATGTCCAAGAATAAAGTTCAGTATTTTTTTATATATAACGCTGAGCCCAAGCTTTGACAGAAATACCCACTTTACTGCACATGTTGGTGTGCACAAATGATACTAATGTAAATGTAAAAAAAAACCTCATTTCCACCAAGTGTGTCTTGGGTAGCTGGAACGCACATGGCCAAACGTTTTGAGAATGACACAAATATTAATTTTCACAAAATTTGCTATTTATGATGATAATTGTTATGATGGCAATTTGCATAAACTCCACAATGTTAAGAAGAGTGAATTGCAATTATTTTCAGTCCCTCTTTGCCATGAAAATGAACTTATTCACTAAAAAACCATTTCCAATTCACTTAAAAACCATTTCCACTGCTGACATAATTTCAGTGATCCTCTCATTAGCACAGGTGAGAGCGTTGAAGAGGACAGGGCTGGAGATCACTCTGTCATGCTGACTGAGTTAGAGTTAGAGCAGACTGGATGCTTTAAAAGGGGTTGTGCTTGAAATCATTCTTCTTCCTCTGTTTACCATGAATACCTGCACAGAAAGGGCTTCACAGGCAAGGATATTGCTGTTGGATAAGATTGCACCTAAATCAGCCATTTATCGGATCATCAAGAATTTAAAGGAGAGAAGTTCAGTTGTGAAGAGCCTTCAGGGCACTCGAGAAAGTCCAGCAAGTGCCAGGACCGTCTCCTAAAGCTGATTCAGCTGTGGAACTGGGGCACCACCACTGTAGAGCTTGCTCAGGAACAGCAGGCAGCAGGTAGGTGTGAGTGTATCTGCACACACAGTGAGGCGAAGACTTTTGGAGGATGACCTGGTGTCAAGAAGGGCAGCAAAAAAACTACTTCTCTTTGAGAAAAACATCAGAGAAAGACTGATATTCTGCAAAAGGTGCAGGGATTGGACTGCTGAGGACTGGGGTGAAAGTCATTTTTTCTGATGAATCCCTTTTCCAAATGTTTGGGGCATCCAGAAAAAAGATTGTGTGGTGAAGAAAAGGTGAGTGCTACCATCACTCCTGTGTCATACCAACAGTACAGCATCCTGAGATCATTAATGTGTGGAGCTTCTCAGCCAAGGGGGTGGCTTATTCACATTTTTGCTGAAATACACAGCCATGAATAAAGAATGGTACCAAAATATCCCCCAGGAGCAACTTCTCCCAACAATCCAAGAACTGTTTGGTGAAGAATGACTGATGGGTCCGCGTGCCATAAGGCAAAAGTGATAAGTAATTGGCTCAGGGAACAAAACATCGTAATTTAGGGTCCATGGTCAAGAAACTCCCCGGACCTAAATCCCATTGAAAACTTGTGTTCAGTCCTCAAGAAGTCAATCTCCAAGCATTGATTATGCAAGAACATCAGTCAGGATTTGGCCAAAAGTTGATTGACAGCATGTCAGGGTGAATTGCAGAGGTCCTGAAAAAGAAGGGTCAACACTGCAAATTGACTCTGACTCTTTGCATAAACTTAATGTAATTGTCAATAAAAGCCTTTGAAAAATTTGAAATGCTTGTAATTATACTTCACTTACCATAGAAACATCTGACAAAAAGATCTTAAAAACAGTGAAGTAGCAATGACCTTTGTTTTATTGGCATGGGCTGCATGGCTCTATCAGGCAGATGCACAGACAATGGTAACACTGTGTATGAAGCCATGTGCCATAAACTAAACACTGAAAGGTCACTGATATTGACTGGTCAGCAAACATTTTTATCTGTCTCAAACATTTTCAGGGCAACAGAGGTCAGCTGGAACACAGGCCTTGTTTTCTGCTATAAAAAGTAGAATCTGATTATACATGGTGGGATATTTGCAGCACATGTAATGTATGTCCAGCAGTTTTGAGTAAAGCTTTAGCAGTCATTGCTTTTCAAACCAAGCGTATAATGAAATTTGTGCCTGCTTTGAATACCCAGACTATTTTCTTTGGAAAGTCAAATGTTACCTTATAGACACACATGGAAACGCATGAAACACCAGGTTATGTTGTTGCATGAAACCATGGACAGTAAATAAACACCAAGTATCAATACAAAGTAAGAAGCACTGGACCCGAGGCGACAGCACCCGAACTAGCCAACAGAGGCCAGCAGGCAGGAGGGGGAGGTGCAAAGCCACAGCTGACAACAATCAGCAATCAGCAGCTCAAACCAGTGCTGTTTTGAGGAAGCCATTTCATTTTGCTCAGGTTAAGAGTTGGTCAGTTGCTCCTCCTGGCATTTTGAGTTCTGCTACGTCTCCTGCTACATCACATTCCTCACTCCTGATAAACTCAGTGCAGTATTCACTCCAGCATTTCTGTCCATCTTATAGGTGCTTTGAAGGTATTCACTGCCATCACCGTTACAAAGGTTACTATTTAAACATTTAACAGTACAAATAGACATTGAAATACACAAGGAATGTGTGTATAAATAGAAAAGTTTGCGTGCGTGTGTGCGTGCGTGTTATTTTCCATCAAGTCAGGGCAGTTGAATATGCTCTATAAAGTGGTGTGTAATTTTAGCTTTTGCTGTGGTGCAGTGGAATGATCAGGCTCTGAATCTGGTATGAGCTGTTTGCTCTGTAGTATTTCGCATTATTTAGTATTACTGTGATTTTGTCCAGAATGTTTCTCCACCTTTTCACCCTTTAAACTTTGGTGGCCAGGTCATTACAAGGCTGAAACAGAATCACATACATAGTCAGACCTTGGGGGCAATTTAGCATCTTCAGTCCACCTGGCTGCATATCTTTGCAGGAAACCGGAGCACCAGGAGGAAACCCATGCAGGCATGTGGAAAACATACAGATCCAGTATGTTCATGTGCTCTTTGGCTGTATGTCTGGAAGAGGCCAGATTTCCCACACTATTTTGGAGAAACCTCCACCCCTTAAGCTAATCAGATCTATGGGAATTGTTTTTATTTATGTTCTTCACATTCTCTGTACTCTTCCAGTGCTGCACTTTTTTGGTGGGAAAGAATATCTTCCATCAAAATGAATTCTTTAAACCTTAAATTTTGTATGTATTTAGTTGCATCAGCTTGGTTTTAAAAACAGGGCTGCATAAATCTGTTTAATTTAATCTTTTCAAACTTGACTGGTATTATGACTGAGTACACCTCTCAAGCAGGCATTTAAAGAACATATTCTAATACTTTATTTCAGATTAAAGCTCTTAGAAGAAGAAGAACTAGGTTTTAACCCTGTAAGCAGGTCGTTCAGAATATGTACATTACAAGTATATCAATATTGTTACATGTAAAGAATGTTGATATTGTTATTTTGAATTTTTTGGTGCTTTTTATGTTTAGTGAGTGTATAATCAAACTGCAACTGTAGAGGTGTATAACAGATAATCTGGAAAACTGAAGGAGTAGGGAAAAAGCGTTTTTAGATCCATAAAACAAAAAACTTAACAAGACAATGACATAAGCATTAAAAATTCCTTATATGCATGTTTCTGCTAATAAATGTTTTTTTGACTACAAGTACAGAAGGAGAGAGTACTCAAAAAGAGTGTTGAAAGTAAGTATAATGAATATATGTGTACTCTAATTTTTAATGAATGCAGATATGGAACAACAATATAGTAGAGTGTAAATCAGAACGCATATACATTTTAACAGTGCTCAAGCGTATTAAAACAATTTCATAAGGGTTTTTTATCACACAAAGACAAATGTTGACACATTCTGTTTTGAAGTAATACATTTTACACAGTAAATTCAAATGTATGAGCCCACTGCTATATGTATGTGACACAGCGAGAAGGTCCTGATTTCGATTCCCAGACAGGACGGCCCGAGGCCTTTCTGTGTAAAGGCCCGTGTCCGTGTGGGTTTCCTCTGGGAGCTGTGGTTTCCTCCCACCGTCCAAAGACATGCACTGGAGATGCTAAATTGGCCCCTAGTTGTGAGAGTGTGTGTGTGTGTGTGTCTGGTATGCAATGGGCTGGCGACCTGTCAAGGGTGTTCCCCCACCTTTCGCCTGTGAGAGCTGGGATAGGCTTCAGCACCCCCAACGACCCAAATTAGGGCAAATGACTATGAAAATGAGTGAGAGAGTGAGTAATAGTAATTTTGTACAAATACGTACAGTAAGTAAAGTAATAAATTATTTTTCTCCCTGCTGACAGTGGAATTCTCAGTCATTAACACGGCATGCCTTGCCCCACACACCACTTTGAAAGTCAACTATAACAAATCCCCGAACATTACCATGAGAGGAAACACCAGATTAATGAGAACTTTGCAGTGCATGGATAACCTTCCTTTCCAAACACACACAGCCTAACCCTGAGGCCTTTCCTAATTTGCCAACACAAAATCATAGCAGCACAGCACCTAATTAAAACCCTCCTGATTTTGGGGTGATGCTTGGAGGAGCTGCCTTGTTTTTTCTTTAAGTACAGCTTCACTTTGCCCCCTCGTGGACCATTGGCCATGCAGGAGGGCCTCGGAAAAGATGACTTCACCAGAAAACAACAATGAGGCAAAGTGTCTAATTACTGTGTTGTTTACTTTACTTTATTTAAAAAATCATCAGCTTTGATTAAAAAGTTACTGAGCTTCAAAAGCCTTTGTAGAATTCAAAGATATTTTCTACCAGCTCAGAATCTAAGCACTGTCTTAACAAGCCTGTCCTCCTAAGGGAAAATCATATTGATTCACTGATAGGTAAAACAAAAGCTTGGTCTTTAAGACTTTTCTTCAATTAACAGTTTGGAAGATTGTAATTCTGTCACCTCCAAATTCGATATGTTTCATCACCTTTAAATAAGTTCAACGTAAAAAAAATCAATAAGGTTTAGGATACAGCGTATCCTGGTGCTGGTTAAACACTTGAGGGATCAATAGTCCAATAACTGATCTGGAAGGCATCCAGAATGACTTTTGAGTTCACGGGCCAGACCTAAGCACTGTTTCCACACACAATAGTTTTTATTATCCAATATTATGAGCTATGTGCTCTAAAACACAAAGATTCTTGACATGGGTTTATTGTTCTAGGAAATACAATTGTTATAGACCATTATCATAATGTTGAGGTTCATGAAGAGGTTCTTCACATTCACACATTGTTTCCAAAAATAGGACTTTGTAGGACTATCCACTGAGAGGCCCTCTAGAGACTTTCTTCTATAACGTAGGTCTTCACTCTTGGTCCCCCTGACCTTTGGATATATAAATATAGGCTTTCTATGTTCCAACACAACCTTCACCCAAAGAAGAAAGTCTCTAGGTGTTCTCCAGGACCAGGGTTGGGGAATGTTCTATGGCTTGGGTTCCCAACCCTACTCTGGAAGCCTCACTGTGCTCAAGAAAATTCTTGGTTAAAAATGTCCCAATTTGGGTCATTTCCATAACCCAGAGCTGGGACACTAGATTACAAAGCACAAGCCTTTAGACAGATCTACGGGGGTGTGGGGGACTATACTCATGCATACAATAGTAAACATAACAAGCATGCTGTTTGTTGGAGTGAGTTGTGGAGATAAATAAGAGACAAGGCAGTCCTGTGGGCAAGCGTTTAATTAAACAGAGGCCTGGAAAATCCTGACACGAAACAGAATTATTTAACGTCGACTGTTCAGCGTAGTCACCATAGAACAGCTTGTATGCATTAATTATATGCGATCCATAAATTAAAGATTTGTGTCTCTGTCTTTGTCAGTCTGACTCAAAGTGGAGACCCAGAAACATAATCAATGAAGAGAGCGGGTCGTTGTGTATGCCCAAACACTGCTGAGTGTCAACAAGTTGGGATGCAGCTGGGACAAATGCTTGGAAAGTCATTTGTGTCAAAATACAGATGTGGAACTCTTCATGAGGCTGCTGTCAGTGCTCTCTGGCAAGCATCTGGAATCTTTGTGTGTGTTTACCATGTGTGGTCACGTTTAGTAACATTTTCGATATTTCATCAGTGTGTATGCGTGTGTGAACCTTTTTTCCTGAGCAAGACCACAGGGGAAGACCTGCATTCTCATCATGTTTGTATATAATCTTCTCAGCTGCTCTACAAACTAGCAGCCCGCTACACAGCATGGACTGTATTGATCTTGCTGCCTCACTCTTACCAGCCTTCAATGGAGCTCTAATGAATGGCACTGCGTCTGCTAGCTGCCATGTCCCTCATGGCTTTCCTCCTGCAACTCACACTAGTTCTTTCTTCCCTGTATGCACGCGTCATGTCACACTTAACCTTCCATCCATCATCTCACCTCTCACGTCAGTGTGCAAGACCTTTAGGAGGCGAATGGCCATGGAGACGTAGCCACCCAGGACAGTTTCATCTTAAAAAACATTTTTTAAAAGGAAGAGAAATACAGACCAATAAAGCTGACTGAAAGAACAGATACTGACAGAATGCAAACTAAAGCGATACTAACAGAAAACAAACAAAAAATAAAGGCAGAAAAGGTCAGAAAAATACAAAGACTGACAGAAGAAATACAAACATGAGGAACACTCACATGTACTGTTGGATTTAACCATGTTTTTAACCCTAAACTATGAAAACATGGGAGGTTTCCAATAAAAGAGGGTTAGCAATATTCACTATGTTGACAAAAGTATTGGGACATGCACGTTTAAAACTGAATAACTGGGCTGAAGCCATACCCCTTGTTACAGGTGTAAAAGCATGCCATGCAGTAAAGTGCATGCCATGGAGTAGTAATTTAGCCCTAGTAACAAGTGGTTATATATATATAGCTGAGTGCCGCTGTTGTATAAGTCAAATTGTCCCTCTTTTGGTATTAAATAGTACTTTATTAAACCCTTTTTGTTGAGAGTATTTTCTTGAAAATGTGAATTTTACCCAGATTGTTATTAACATATACATGCTCGGTTCTCAAATGAACTTGCTTATTGTTTGGACATGAAATGAAAACAGCATCCACTTTATATTCTGCAAACTGTGCTCTTTCATACTTTAACTTTTAGTAGTAGTATGAAAAGCGTTATCACTTCACATGATCAAATAATACAAGATGTTTTTGCTACACGAGTACTGTCATGTGATTTTAAAGGCAGAAGTCTAAGTCAAACCAAGCAGGAACTCTGAGTGCATCAGTCTCTGATCTGAGGAACTTATGCATGTTGCACTTGTGGGATAAAGGGGAATCAGAGCAATCTTGAAGCACGAGAAATGCCTGACGTTCTAAAGCTACTCTTGCTATGGGCAAAAACACACTACTCTGCGGAGATACCACTATCACGCTTTTGGATGTCATCATGCAGAAAGAACTAAATTAGTCTTTGCAAATTTGTTCTGAGTGTGTAAGTTGTTTGGCTCTTAACAGATTTCTTTGCACAGCACTGGAGCTAGAAAAAGTGCCAACTCTAACTCTGTTCAGGTTTCTTCTGGAAATACAATAATTATATGTTCTAAATGGCATGCCCCCTGAGCACTAATGTAAAGTTTCTAAATGACTAGACTAAAACTATACATATAAGTAAATGGTAGCAATTTTAGTTATTTTTAAGTCATTAAAATTGAGTAAAATGTGCATTAAGAGTCTTAAGACTAAAACTAAGACTAAATCTGCACCTTGTATTAAAGAGCACATTGTAGCTTTATTATCTTTTTTTTTTTAGCTTCAGGTTGGAAATAAACATGGAGAGATGAGTTGGCACAAGAGCCAAAGATTATTCTGAGATAATCGTGGAAAGCAAATGATGGCAGTGATGATAAAAAGGTGCCAAACAGGTGTTGGTTGGTAAAGCAGAGGGAAAGATAAACTGTGATCAAGAAAAGGAGAGGAGCCTCCTCAGGATAATCTGCTGTGATGCTTTAGCAGACTGATTAAAAAACTGCACCTGCACGCTTGAATTGGTCTTGTTCTTAGGATCTCAGCTCTTTCTCCGTGACACCTATATTGCCCATATGTTTGGCCATGCTGACAGGTTTCTTCTGGAAATACAGTAATTCTATGTTCTAAATGGCATGCCCTGTGAGCACTAATGTAAAGTTGCTTGATGACTAGTTTATATTTTTATGACTACCTTATGAGACTATGACCTAGCTCTTTCCTTCAAGGAGTTTTGTTCTCTGGTGAACCAGTGAATGCCAGTGCCAGTACAATAAGCCAGTCACGACCAGTCAGTGAAAAGCATTGCATGTTTTCTAAGATTCTCTGGTCCTGCCTCCTCCTTGAAACCATCGGGAGTCTACAAAAAGAACAATACTGGGGAATGTTATCAGGAAGAGAAGAAGTGGAAAGGGTGATTGATGGTAGTTACCACTGGCTGGCCAGAGAAGATGATGATGACTGGCAAAAGGCAGTTCTTCCCCCTGCAATCTATGGCGAGCTACAACCAATGTATTTGATGCTTGGAAAAGGGAAAACTGAGCCAACACATAGCATCAGCCCAAAGCTTGGGGATATTATATGCTGTCTGTTGGGTTCCTGTCAAACCTTGGTTGATATGGGATTAAACATCTCCATTTTCTAGCCTTAAATGCTCAGAGCACCCCAAAAACCTAAAAAACATCTGCGTGAAATGACATACTTTCTTCTGTTTGGGACATTTAAATTTAAAACAATTGGTTAAGTACGTCAGTCACCTAAACTTTATTTAGTACCAGCAGGTGCACAGCACACAAAACTCCTTTGTGGTGTCAGACATCTAGACTGCTGTCAGTCCAGAGGCCTTATTATCAAAATGTACAGCTTTTATTAAGCATCAACAAACTTAAAGCATTCATTTTGAGTGTGAGTCCACAAGGTTGACCCTGGACAGGTTGCCAGTCAATCACACACTCACACACACACACACACACACGCACACCCCCCCCCACACACGCAGAGGCAAAACTCAAACCTACATTAATCCACTTTGCATGCACTTTGGAGGAAAGTTCAAGTTTCAAGTAGGATATTTTATTGTCATTTTAACCATATGCACAGTAGATACAATGTTCCTCCAGGACCATGGTGCTATACATAAGACGACATCTAACATTACATAAAACAGGGAATCGAAGCTCCCAGAGGAACCCCAGGCGGACTAGGGGAGAACATGTAAACTCCACAATAAAAGAATCCAGCTGTCCTGCCTGGGAATCTAATTTAGGACCTCCATGCCTTCAAGTGCTTTCCCACTTTTGCTTCAGCTATGTTCAGCTTGAAAACTGCACACACTCCACTGTAAAATAAGGTAAAGATGAACAACGTAACAAACTGGACCCAAGACCGTTCTCACTTATTCTTTAGATGTAGATATGCCCATGTGTCTTCTCCATTTCACTTACATTTTCTTTTATTTTTTAATAACTGTCTTCTGTACTTCCAGCTTTGGAAATCTTTCTCTGTTCTCTCTGTAGTCTGACTCTGATGTCTGCCCAGTGCACAGCACCAGCTGTGACAGTGTCATGTGCATAATTCATATTTGAGTTTACTGTGAATTGTGTGATGTTATTGACTGTCCATGTGACTTTTGGTCTGTTTTGTTTATATTTTTTCATAGATACCTTTACTTTGCAAACATAGTCTGTGTGCTAGTTCCTGCTTCTGCTCATTCTGCTACCCCAAAGCACCCTCTATAAAACATTCCTAGTGCCACCATTGCCGATCATCAGCCTGAGACATAAACAAATAAGGAAAGCTTTACTGAAAGCTCATTTCCTCATGACAATCCCCATACATAGTCCCTGGCAGCTGACAATGGATTCATGCTGAGATTAAGACGTTTCTAAAGTCTAGCAACAATGCGGTGATGTGCACATTCAGAAAAAGAGCAGCAGAGAAGATGTGCAGCTGGCCTGAGCTGATTGAGAGCTAATCACAGAGTGGAAACACACATAGAATGGGAAGACTTGATGACACAATGATGTCAATCTTAAGGGAGTGCTGTTTTCTGTTAAAAGGCGATTACAGCTAATGTACGATGACAGAAGCACTGTATCAGGTCTCTCTAAACATGGGAATCCCTGTAGAAAAACACATACACATGAACATGCATGCCCACAAGCTCTAGGAAGGGGTCTTTACAATACAATGCCCTTTTCGGTGAAACATGACTTATTGCTGAAGAGCATCTTGTACAGCTTGTTTGGAGGGAATATGTTTCCTACACAACACGTAATGTGAAAGTGAAAAGTGAAAGTGACAACCCTCGTCATTGCGAGGTCAAAGCACAGCAGACAATGAACCACAACGAAATTGGACCTCTGCTTTTAGCCCATGCACACTCAAACACCGTGCAGCAGGGGGCAGCTATTGAAAGCGCCCAGGGAGCAGTGACGGGGACGGCACCCTGCTCAAGGGTACCTCAGGGCAACCTATTGGGAAGGGGTTTGAACCCCCAATCCTCCGATCATGTGGCCAACGCCCTAACCACTAGGTCACCGCTGAGGTCCATGTTCCCACAGGACCTCAGTAATGAGCTTCATGGCCAGTTCATGGGTTAGGACATTATGAAGCTTAGAATATCACAAAGCTGTTATAGTATCTCTGAGGTATCAATTTCAAATTGCTGTTACACCCAAAAAGTAAGTTTGCATATCCTGGATTTGCCTGAAAATTGTTTGCATATCCTGGATTTGAGAATGAGTGTATGATATCCATAACGTGTAGGCTATAACTGTGCTATTAAAAGCACCCGGGGAGCAGTGACTGGGACGGTACCTTGCTCAAGGGTACCTATGGGCAACCGAACCCACAATTTTCCAATCCGGGGCCAACCCAAACCACTAAGCCGCCACTGCCCACCCACTCTACCAGATCCAGCTTCCAGCTGATGATATCAAAGTTAGAAGTGAAACGAACTATGAATAAAAGCATCTTTTAATCAGAAATATGTTGACAGGTATATTAAAATATGAACAATATTTCACAGTAAATATTCTGATAACACATTAGCAGTGTTTAATGTTAGCAGTCCCTGCATCGTTCCAGTTACACTGGCTCTTCATTTCAGCTTCCATTCTTTTTAGCACTTAATGACTTAATCTATTTTTATTCTTCCAAATACATCCTCCAGGCCCCACCTCCTAGGTTCCCTCAGGGTTCTGTTGGCTGTTATTTTGGCTGTGATGATAAAAAAAGATCAATTTAAACTAAATCTAGTTCAGGCATATGTACATATTTTAGAATCTTTGGTTTATGTGGGTAGTTGTCTCTATGAAGTGCACACTTGTTTGTTTTCTTTATAGTGAGGCAGAGATGACTGTGGCGATGTATTGGAGAGGGTCACGGTGGTCACTAAGCCTTCACTCAGAGGAAATGGTGGGTACCTGTAAAGGATTTGGAATAATATCAGGTACACTGAAAGAAAAAGAGAGAGGGCAAGAGAGAGTGAAAGAGGGAGAAAAACGTCCTTCAGGATGTCACACACGACAAAACACACTTTACTGAGCTGGCTTTATAGATGAGTGAGCATGTTTTGGGGAAGAAACCAAGTTATTCCATATATCAAAGAATAGTGGTGCTGGGGGGCAGTGTTTGTGTGTCCTTGTATCTATTTTACAAAAATAGCAGCTCAGTCATTTAGCAATGTATACTGAATGCATGCCACTGGTTTCATTTTTAGCTTCATGGACCAATTACAAGAAAATAATTTTTACAGATCACATTAAACTTATCCCTTGGAGAAAGATGCCTCCTTGCTTAGTACCTACCTTTGCATCCCAAATTACCACATTATGCAATTTTATGCTTCATAATCAGCACCTTAGGGACTTTTCCCCACAATGTCTTTTACCCTGACTCTCACTCTCTCTGCATTCCTCCTAGCTTGCTGTAGGTTAGTAATATTGGTGCTGGAGTGCTCTGCAGTAAATTGCTGCTGTCCACTCCAGGCTACTGATTGCGCTATGATTTTATGATTATTATCAGATATGAAGCCTTTCTCCTGGAAAGAGGAGTCATTCCTCAGGAAATCATTTTGAGGTTGTTTCACAAATCAAAGACCACTCTCATTCATGTCCCTTTAACCTTCACCCCAGGAAATATATCTGATTTTATCACAAGATTCATTAAATGCAAGAAACTAGGCTTTCATAGTCATAGGTGTTAGTATCAATGCACATTATTAGCATTAATATTAGTATCTAAAACAAACAAAAGTTGGTTATGACATATCGCTGTTGCCACATATAACAGGCTGAAGCAACATATCCCAGATGAAGCTCCACTTTATGGATAACATGAAAAGCAGTAGGCACAAAAGGCAAACTACAGAGCAGTAACATTTTGCATTTAGAAAATCGGACAGTGGCCAGGAGCATGAGAACAATGATTCACCATCCATATATCAATAATTTTCACAAGGAATGTCGTTTTAGACCTTGATTCTTTTAGACATTTTGGAAATGCCACTCACCAAATATTTAATGATGACAAGGTCAACAGAATTCTTACTAAATGAAATTAGATTAATTAAACTGCCTTAGCTGTGGCATATGAAGAAGATGAAATTAAAGAAATGGAAACAAAGTCAAGTAGGTTTTTATTGTCATTTCAACTATATACAGTACACAGTACACAGTGAAACAAAATAACGTTCCTCCAGGACCCTGGTGCTACACATACGGTGACATCAGACACGACATAAAACACAAGACAAGGCAAACAAGTGCAGACAACAACAGACTTTAGCACCAAAGTTTGGACCCTGGAGCGGCCGCTGCGTCTTACCGTGCCGCCATCTTGGATCCAGAGGATCTGGATGTTCTAGATATAGAGGTTCCACTTAGCATTCAGTATCAGCAGTAAACTTATCACAGCCTGATCGTCTGGAATCAGCTGCACCTGTTTCTTCACCGCTTCATGTCTTCTGTTAGACGCCTTGTTCTGCTTGAAGTTTCATACGTAGGTCACTGTGTGGCTTAACCATCAGAAACAATCCTCTGAAACTGCTCACAAACAGGAATATGAGACAAAAACATTATCATTAACATTACATAACAATACTACATACGGCAACAAAACATTTCTGGCTCCTTGGGTGCAAAATATGACAAACGAGGCTTATCAAACCTTTGCACAGTATTCTACAAGGTTTTGTCACAACAGCAAAACATGTGTGGGATGAACTTTCAGTGATGGATTGTGTTGAAACAACACAGCTAATAAGAATATGAAAACAAGCTATCTGATTAAATTCTGCTGTGCTAATCTACATTAAAAACATGGATTTTTTGTTGAACAATGTTGACACGCACACCATCACCCGCACTTTGAGCTCTCCCGTCATAAGGCATTAGGTTAGTCTAGAAATTTTGTGCTCAATGTGTTCTCATTGTGATAAGTCTAACCTTATGGTGCTTTCCAGATTTTCACATTATGAGATCACATGTGAAAATACCACGTCACATGACTTAATTCATTTGCTCCTACTATAAACAGAATTGCACCACCCTGCATGACATCCGCCCACACATGGCACTGCATTGTGTCACCCTGAGTTACTGTCAAATGGAGTTGTTTTCTTCACATCTACTGACCCTTATATATACTTAGAATATCAGCCTTGCAGCCAGTGGTGTGTGCTTTTATGTTTTGCATTTTGCTAGTGAATGTAGTGCCTCCCCTTGCTCAGGGGGCTTCGAAAACGCTGGCAAAATTGGTTAATGAGGCGTGAAGGCAGGGCGGGCTCCCAGCGAGCAATTACCCGTCCCCAGGTAGCAGCAGCTGCGAGCTGACTTAATGGAGTAGGTGATCTACAGTCTGAATTGTGATGACAGAGTGATCACAAGTGCTCGTACCACTCTGCCCTTTATGAGCAGCAGAAAAAAAGATGGAGGTTAAAAGACATATGCATATGATCAAAGTCCCCCCACATGATACCCATTTTCAGTGGCCATATGTAATAAAGGTCTCCCCATGACTTTCTGACAAGGGATGACATGCAGTAAACACAGTGAGCTTAATTGCCCTTTGTGCTGAGTCTGAAGGAATGAAACGATAGGGCTTGGATTCCCAGGCTGGGGGTGAGAAGACACTGCTGAGCTATTCTTGTGTGGAAAGCCCGTTAAACAGAGCACTTACGTATCTATTTGACCTTTCTTGATTGTGCCGGTTTAACTGCAGTGGCTTTATTCAGTGTGGGAGCAAATCGGCATCAAGAGGCAATCCTGGTTTCATTCAACAGAGAAAGCTCAAATTTTCTTTCTAATGACCACTTCCCAGACTTTCATCATTCACACTATACTCACCTCCCCTGGTATGTACATGCACCTCTGAAGGAGAAATCAATAGCCCCCTGCTCTCCTTCCCTGAACGAAAGAGAGAGAGAGAGAGAGAGAGAGAGAGAGAGAGAGAGAGAGAGAGAGAGAGGAGAGAGAGAGAGAGAGAGAGAGAGAGGAGAGAGAGAGAGAGAGGAGAGAGAGAGAGAGAGAGAGAGAGAGAGAGAGAGGTGAGAGAGAGAGAGAGTGAGTGAGTGAGTGAGTGAGTGAGTGAGTGAGTGAGTGAGTGAGTGAGTGAGTGAGTGAGTGAGTGAGTGAGTGAGTGAGTGAGTGAGTGAGTGAGTGAGTGAGTGAGTGAGTGAGTGAGTGAGTGAGTGAGTGAGTGAGTGAGTTCCTCTGGTGCTTACAGGGTTGAGGGGTTGCTTAAATGAGCTGAGAAAATTACATGCCCTTGGAGTGTAAGGGCTGCCAAAAATTTGCCCAAAATAGCCTGAAAATAGACTACTGAAATCCCAAAGCATTTCACACTTATTTGCTCTCCACAGAAGTCCTAAGGGTCAATTTTTTTTTTTAAATGCCACACTAAGGACAAGTCAGGCAGGTGTGTTCCTCTTTCAGAACATCCCGCAGAAACTTTCCCTATATCCCAAACTGAGGGGTACAAATAACTTGCTAACTGAATCCACCTTCTTCAGCATTTATGTGCTGAAGGCACAGTGACGTCATTAACATGCCTTCAGAAGCCTAGATCTGATCCAAGACATTTACACAAGTCCTTTTTTAACTAGCTCTGTTTGCATATATTCCAGCATAGTGTGATTTAACTACCTCTGAAACAGCTGACATGATCCACAGGTCAGTTTCCTTCTTCTTACATACAGTATTCAGCTTTTTCATGACATTTCACTATTCTCTCAGTCATAAAAGAGATTCTGTGAAACGCTGGGCTTGAAATCTCTCTTGTATTGGCTGTACACATAAATAGATATTAGCTATTTCAACTTTGAAATGTATTTATTAATGCATACGGTTTTCATTATATATTTGGCTGTGCAAGAAGTGCTTTTTTTTATTTATTTGCTCAACAGTTTTACTTGAACAGTTGGACCGTAGTACACATAGTGTAAGTTTACATCTTGGTTTTGTTTGTTTGGGTATCGATGGGTGTCTCATTTCTCAAACAAGTAGAGACAGACACAGAGAACATGGAAACACAAATGGCATGTTTCTTGAAACCCATGTCAAAACAATATTGTGGGAAGTTTACATCCCATGGAGCAGTCATCTCATGATAATGTTCTAACATGCTGTTTCAGAAATATAAGTGACGATTTTAAAAAGGTGGCCTAGTCGTTAGGGGAGTTGGCCAAAGGATCAGACAGCAATGGCTTTGAATTCTAGACCAGTAGGTTGCCCTAAGGCACCCTTGAGCAAGGTACCATCTCCATCACTGCTCCCTGGGCACTTTCAATAGCTTTCAATTCTGAAATCTGTTACTAAAATTAAAATAAAATAAAATAAAATCAGTGCAGTAAATATCTATATGCTTGCACTGTTTAAATTCCAAACACTCTCACATATTCACATCTAGAGGCAACTCCAATCCACCTGACATGCTTATCTTTGGACTTTGTCTTGGTCTTTGCTTTAGAAAACCCACACAGACATGCACAGAAAGGACCCAGGCCAGATTTTTCCTCTTAATACTTCATGCTAGTTTAACATGCATTTTGAGGATCACTTTCTGGAAACTTAGTAAAAGTTACTGAAGATTGCAATCACTATCACAATGCAGCTACTATCACTATCATTGTGGATTGTTATAGTGGTGGTGTGGCCCTAAAGAGTGACGTTCTTTAAGAATTTCCTGCTGAGATCAAGCCTTCTTACTGACTCCTGATTCCTTCTCTGCAGAGTGACTTACTGAGTTGTGCACTGCAACTCGTGTGCTAAATATTCCTATAGTCGCCTTCTTTAATTTGCAGGATACCTAGAAGTAAAGACAAATTCAAGTACATGGGAAATAATCATATATTAGTTATAGAGATTCTGATGCAGCCAAACCAGTCTGTTTAGGTCAGTGTCTTCTCTAACAATGAGATCACATCCTGTAAATCACACCCTGCTCAATAAAAGAGACCAAATATATGCCTTCTGAAATGAACAAGATAGATGGTACGAAAGCTGACAGTGTTGAATAATTTATGTCTCTGGAGGGCGTATGCCCCAGCGGGAAAGCAGCTGCTGGTAACTCCAGAGTTGTGCATTCTCTGAGCTTGGTGCCATTTCATAAAAGGGATTAAATACTAAACCCCACCTATCTCCTACAAATAGTGCTTTGAGCTGAATGCTAAGCGCCAATGAATTGTAGTGTGGTCATCTCCTACCCTTTTGCCTTTAAATCAGGCTTTTAACGCAAGTGGGGCTGTGCGTGGAAGCGAGAGTTAATTACAGCCTTAATACAGAGAGCAGTGGCAAAGGGAGGACAGGATGAGGAGGCGATAACTCTGGCTGTAAAGCCGTCACTGTGACTGTAAACGCTGACCGTGTGTCCTTGGAGTCTGCAGTGGCGAGAGAGTGTGTGAGTGAGCGTGTGGGTGGAGGCTGGGCTAAGGCAGAACCCCTGGGGAGGTGGGATGGCGTTGCGGATAAAGGGCAGAAGAAAGCCCCTAAGATCACAAGGCTAAAAGAGAGCCAGGCAGTGAGGAATGGAGGTTAAATAGATTTATGAGCAAAATTGCATCAGACCTTACATCTAGAGCAGCAGGCATATTACAGGAAGAAGAGAGGTCATATATCTCTAGAAGGAGCCATGTGTAAATGCTGTAAATGGGCCTACAAACGCCCATCCTCCCTTCATCCAAACGAAGGGACGCACATGGAGAACCCTGTGTAAAAGGAAACAGACATTTCCAGTACCTTTAGCCTTTTGTAAGAGATGTATTTAAAGCAGTCTGGGTAAATAGGTTTCCCTAATCCTCCCTAGGAGGGAGAGGGCTGGTTGCCGCAGATTGCATTCTCGGTACAATCTACAAGGGCATCATCCTCAGGCCCCGAGGAGACAGAAAATAGCCTTCGGAAACATCTGATAACAACAATTAATCCAGCCAATCAGCGTGCTGCAGCACTGCAGCTGACGCCAGCAGCCCCTCCACCAGCATGTGCTTATGACAGCATAACCCACATCAGTGCTCCAGCCCTTTCTTCTACTTAAGAGCCACTGAGGTCCTTAGAAATCACTTCTAACCAAGAAATTGATTCTATGTGCGACTAGATTAAGTCACCCTGGTCTTTGGAGTTGACTTTTACAGATACATTAGCTTCAAGGTTATTTTGCATATCATGGCAAGCCGTGATTAGTAGGACAGCTCGAGAATGAATAATAGCAGAAAAAAAAAAAAAGAAATAAGACAATTAATAATAATAATAATAATAAAAATTAAAAAGAGATATTCAGCCCCAACTACAAGCTACTAATGAGAGAGCAAAACTTCCTCTTTAAGTCCATAGAAGTCCATTTTTGTAGTTATTGCATTTTCAGTTGATTTAGCTACTTACCCTCCCAAAATTTCATCCCTTTGAAACTGAATGCGTCTTAAATTTGTGAAATCAAAAGAAGGTTTTTCAAATGTTTCATCTAAAATTCAAGCATAATTGTAATGGATAAAAGACTTTTTATCTTATTTTTTCCATGGAAATCAGTTGAGACAATTGTTTTGACAGTGCTCAAACAAACATTTTGACTTTTGGAGTTTTTTTGTAGACTGATATCTTTAAGTACAAATGTTTGATTTTGATTTGATTTGATTGGCACAGTTTATCTTATGTTGAATGAATAAACAACTGAAGTGCTTGGTGGTTCAGTTTGCAAAAAGATACTTCTCTAACTGAAGTTACACTGAAGTCAAAGGATAAGCATAACCAGTAGAAACTGGATATGGGAATATTAAAGGCTTTTCCAGGATCTAGTGATGTCTGCGGGTCATAGTGTTCAGGCAGTCAGGATTTGCAGCCAGGGACTAAGCAGGCTGATTTTATTAAAGCTGACAGTCTGCACTGTGATCTTATATTTCAAATCCAAAGTGCTTAAGTTGAGTCAAAACTTATATATACTGTTTCATAGTGTAGAATACAGGCTGGAGCTTTTTAAGGAGTAACATATTCCCTTTAATTGGAACACAGTGTTTTCAAGTGGTTAGGTTAATCTGATTTGTGAAAAATGCTAGCATACAATGAACTAAAAGAGTCGTCAGTAGCACAGCAGCAGTACAGCAGTGGGGTGAGCTAGAGCAGGTGTAGCAGAGGATTTTACTCTTTCATCTTCCACAAAACAGCCATGCTTCAGAAGCCCAGCAGAGGCCCACTGCTGAGCGCCTCATTAGCCAAACCAGAACCCAATTTCCCAAAAGCACTGCAGGGTTAAAGTCTTTGTGACCTGCAGAGAGTGTGGTCAAAGTGCTATTTTTTTAAATTACTGTAGATATAGTAAACACAAAGAGCAGAAAAATCCACCAAGCCATTGTCTTTTTCTGTCTCCATCTCTATAATGGAACCATAAGTGTTCGGAATGCTACAGGCAATTTCCAACTCGTTCTTTATCCAATAGATTCTTGTGGAGCAGGGCGCCATCTTGAAGAAAGGAGGAAAGCTAGACGGGGGAAAAAAGTGTGTCACACATCATCAAAAGGTGTCAGGATGCCTGGAATATCAAATGGAGAAAGCTTCTCCACAGCTGTGCCAGTTTCAAGCTTCCTCTGTTGCTCTCCAGTTCTGAGTTTCTGGAACTGCTCTGAGATCTTCATTCAAATAGGTTTAGAAGGAAAAGGGGCCCGAAAGATAGATCCCGTTGCACAGATGAGCATTGTTTGAAAGAAACGTGTGATCTTGTCATTTTTTTTTTTTACCACCAAATGTCCAGAAAAGAGCAGTTAACAAGTTGAATGCAAATTTTTGAATCTTTGGTTCAAAAAGCCTCCAGCCAGTCAAGCTGAGAGAAGCGCCATAGGAACCTTTGAAATCTGAATATAAAACAAATACTGATTACCACCAGCTGAGGCTACAGCTGCGAGTGTTGTCTCTCATGGACACAAGTGGACGCTTATTATTTTTCGTTGTTTTTCAAACCTAAAGTGGTTCACAAGATTCATGTGAGTCATGGGTCAGGGTTCACCCCTGATGGCTTTTCAGTGAGCTGCATTTGTCAGTCATCATAGACTGAGGTTATGTTTCACATTATCTCTTCTGGAGGCGTGAGTGAATCTCTTTATGTACTGCATTTGTGTAATTGTTAATAAAAAGAAGTCCGGTAGCAGCCCTTGCAGCAGTAGGTTTGGGTTTGTTTATAATTAGCAGCTGAAAACAAGCACCACTTAAATCATCTAATTAGCCTTTGAGACAGTTGAGTGTTTATTGCTGTGAGCACTGTGTACTTTAAAGCCATTGGTTAAATCTGGGAGATTAATTAGACTGCTCTAATAAAATCAATGTTGCATCACGGGACATTAAAAAGCATGATGTCTCAGAGTGCACATAAATGGATTAGACCTAAGGCCTCCAGAAGCATGGGAAATCTTCTTGAAAGTCTCTTTTGACATGCTCTGGGTCTGACAGACACATTCTTTATATTTCTTTACTCTTGAAGGCCATGGTGGCTTGGAGGAACCCCCTTATGCTAAATGATGGTGGCAGACGGAATTGGGGAGTAAACATTCTTTTTTATTTTATGGTCCAGCTGAACTGAACCTGTCATTCCGAATGATCCCAGGCATGGAGACTCGGTCGTGGCCTCCATGAATATGATTGAGATGTCGATGCAGGTGTTTGTTATTTGTGAATGCCTGGCCCTCTGGCCACTCAACCCAGCAGTGAGCAGAAGCTATCAGAATCAATTTAGCGCTAGCTGGCGTCTCTGTGTGCCTGGCATGCTCTATGGTCAATAAAAGAGGGAAATGCATTAGTGAGGGAAATAGTACTGAAACTAGGACTAGAATATGGAATATGAGGTTGGCCTCTGAAGATAATGAACTCAAATGTGGCTGGATCTGTCTGCAGAAAAGGAACGAAAACATGTGTCCATTGGTACAAAAACTGATGTTCCGATGAGGGCTCGGTGATCATCTGTTTGCAATCATGTTTCTGAATCTTGGTCATCTGTACCATTCTCTCCTGTGCCATCACACAATCACTATCTATTCATTATTTGTATCAAGCTCTTTCAAAGCATCAATATTGCAATCAACAGGGCTCTGTAGTGCCTTTTGATTGCACTGTTCCTTTCCAGCACTTATATACCAAGAAAAAAGCAAACAAAACGTCATGGACTGAAAGGGGCTAGGAACATGGCCCTCAGTCTGCCAAGAGGCATGGGCTGATGAAGAGCATTACATTTCAAGGGCGAAACATACCTGGATAAATATATCTGTAATACAGAAGCAAATTGATGCCACTCTCACTCTTTCCCCTGAACAACCTAACAGTGTAATGCAAATGGGAGGGAGGTAATATGATGAGAGATACAGGGTACACAGAGCACTCTATTTTAGGCTGAGTGAGAGAATGTGCTCATTTATGGATTCATTTAGCACACTCTCCACTGCACTCGATGCACATCTCTTTACAAAAGATTTCCTCCCCAAAATGCATTCCGTTCCTGCCTAGTTAGGTATCCATTGCTTCTCTTCATCATTTGCCTTGGGCCTTCCTAAACACCCCCCCCCACCAGGGCAATGTTTTCAAAAGACTAAAATCGCAAATCAAATAATTATGTAGTCACATATTTGCTCCCATTTCCAACCCGGATAAGCAGAATTAATGCCATTCTTTCAGGGCATTATTCTGCCAAGGCAGCCAGCTATGGAGGTAGAGCACGCAGGGTCGGCTTGGTGAATAAAACAGCCTCATTAGGGAACACCTGTGATTACAGCCAGGAGCTGCAAATATGCAGCTGGTTTGCATTGGGGAAAAAAGAATGCAGAACAATTAATAGATACAACCCTGAAAACCATATGCTGTGTGCTTGCTGTTGCCAGGTTTCTAAAGACACTACTGCTAAAATAGAATTTTTACCTGCAGCATGATTGTTTTTGTTTGTCCCCTACGTATTTATCATGGACCCCTTTATCTAGGCTCTTGTATCATGAGGTAGCCTTGAGGCAACATTTCTTTCAATTTCTTCAGTTTGATCTACTCAGTATGTCAAAGATAAGGCAGCTTGACCAGCATAACATAGTATTTTACACCAATAAGATGATTCCTTAGCAAAATGTTGAAAGAAATTAGGGGTGGCAAGACTTTTGCACAGGACAGCATTATATGGGACTGATTTTTATGCAGAGCCAGTGACCATATCTTACTTAATTTGTGCCCCACATAGTTAAGACCTGGCTCATTCCTCTAGACCTCGATGAGCAAAGGAGAACACTTGGGAAGCCTCCATAAGCATCAGACATTTGTGCATAAGAACATGTGCAGATTTATAAGTGCTGGTGATGGATGATTCCAGGCAGCTGGTGCTGTGTAAGCACATGCTACTGCTACTGCTTCATCGATGCAAATGATGCAGAGTGATGCCAAGTGCCACCACAGACAGTTGCACCGGGTGGGTTAATACAGCCACAGAGCAGACCACGTATTTTAAAAACACTAGTGCCTCCATTTCTGCCTGCATTTTACATTCGCTTCAGTGTATGCTCAAGAGAAAGGTGAAACATTTAGATTGGGAAGCTTTTTAACAAAAGTTTTAGTCATGGTGAAAGATATGAAAAGCACTTTGGTGAAAACAATAAAAGAGAGAAAGAAAGACTTCCTTGAGCTCGCCACAAGGTCACAGGGAAACAGGCATTAATAATTGTTCTCCACCTCGCAGCCCCATTTAACTGACTGATGCATTTTGACATGTTGGAGCGATAGAGCCAGTTAGCCTTTGGGAAGTTCAATTAGACTGAAAGTTTAATGCAGTAAGGAACACGGGAGACCCTGACATTAGGTTACAGCCCAACGCAGATCAATTTAGCAATGCAAGGACACTTACAGCAAACCTACGCGGAAGCCTTGGGCCACCTACAGTGTCCTCGCACTCAGGGAATGGCCTAGTTCCTAACGCAAGCATTTCTAAGAGTGTATGAGAGTGTCTGTTACGAAAGGAAAAAGTGCTCACACTGAAGCATAAAATCAAAAATTCATATGGCTGTTACCAACACATATACACATTCATGGATATCCCTTACTGCAGCAGAGATGCCAGGCCCACTTGCTGACAAACTGCAAATACACAGCAGCAGCGGCAGCACACTGAGGTGACAGGTGAGGTGCGCAGCAGCCCGGACCAGCTTTGTTCCGCTATGATAATGAAATGGAGTCTGAGCCTGGCCTGTCACACTATTTCATGCCTACGACACTTCCACTTCCTATCAACAGACACAAGGGTCTCCCGCTGGGCCTTCACCATGCATCAGCCGGCCCCATCCTCACACACTCCTGGGACCAAGCCTTCCTCATCTGTCTAGAGCATTTAGAGATGGTGAAATCCTAATTGTTGCTCTCCTAACAGAACTTCAAAAACCTTTTTTCAATTCTTCTTTAAATCACAGCTGCTTGTTGTTCTGAGGGTTTGAGTTGAAGACCAGCAGGCTATCCTGCAGTACTCTTGAGCAAGGTACCGTGCCCATCACTGTTTCCTGAGTGCTGCATATGGCCTTCCACTGCTCTTCAGTGTGTGTAGGGGTTACATACAAAGAAGCATTTTGTTGTGGTTCGCTCTTTTTCATTTGTTTCTTTGTGTGCTTTTCCTGTTTTCCTGTTCCTGTTCCTCTTTCCTGTTGTCTTGCTCCAGTTTGACTCACTTTCTTTTCATTTTATATTTCTGGATTTGCAGAAACTGCAACACCAAAATACCATTACCAAGAGAGGCTCAATAATATAATCTGTAAGTGATAAAGAGACTGACTGATTCTTACAGCATAAAGTATTTCTCAAATTACCCCAGAAAGACTGGATTGAAACAGCATGACCCAAATGTGCCTCAACATTAAATGCCACATTGAACATCAAGACCAATATGGTGCAAGTTTCAGAGGGAGTTTAGAGTCCAGCCACTTACAGAAGGTTATTATTTTTGTCAGACATTGCAGATTCATACTGGACTAAGAGAGTCTGTCTATAATCACTTAAATTACAGTTTAAAGTGGATTAAATTACTTCCGTGGCAGCTGATGCTTCCTGTTGAATGTCTCTAGCCAGTTCTCTAAAACATGTTGACAACACAAGAGGTGTCTGTGCTGCTTATTCCGAAAGCAGCTATATTTGCTTCATTGCACACAGTTGAGCTTCCGGCCAGGACAAAACGCATGAATGCATACAGTCTAATTATTAGGAGTTGATTTTCATAGGCAAGAAGCACTCCTGATACCCTCACAAGCTTCCAGCAAAGCTTGCCTTCTGAGCAGTACATCTAATGATTTAAAGCCTGTTGCCCACTGTGCTGATCTTCGGCAACAAATACAACGTGTATATAAAGAGCCCGTAAACTCCCACTAAAGCACAACGGATTGTGCTTCCGCTGGCTCCCACAGACACACTTTTGCAGACCATGTGTCTGTAAGAAAATATTATATTAACATATGAACTCAAATAAACTTGCAGCAACACTGAGATATTTCAGGAATGTTTGCTAAAACTCTGAATTGAAAATAGAGTGTTCACCATTCTTTGTCGTGTGATGATGAAACTTTAGGAAAAGCTCTCTTGCTCATGTGATCTTTAATCTATAAATTCTGTAATGCAATGGGAGACAGGAAATAATGAAGTACGGATGTTTTAAGGTATCTGTACAAATATTGAAACTTAAAAGTAAATTTAGCAGTAAATTTGCAGAACAGGCTTGTTACATTCATTTCAGTGGATCAATGGATGAATTGTCCATTATTTTTAGTTTTGAATGAGAATTTTCATTTTTATCAACGTCTAAGCTGATTTCAGCCTAAATGCCTAAAATAACGCATAAAAGATGATCTGTTGGTGCAGATAAATGTAACAAGATGTAAACAACACAAACAAAACAACACATGAATGGTGTAGCCAAAATCACAGGAATATAAGGAAGAGCTGACAGCTAAGAAGAGGTATGATGTGAAAGTGACCATTCTTCTCATTGTGAAACAAGGCACAGCACCCATACAGCAGGAGGCAGCTATTGAAAGCGCCTGGGGAGCAGTGATGGGGAAGGTACCTTCCTCTAGGGTACCTCAGGGCAACCTCCTGGTAAGGGATTCAAACCCACAATCTTCTGATCTGGGGGCCTAGTTCCTAACCACTAGACCACTTTGGTGTCTTTGGAGAACTAGTAGAAAAATGGGTCAACGTTAGCCAACAACATTAAAGTTCTTGGTTTTTTTTTAAATTTTTTTTTTAAATTTTTTTTTTTTATTTAAAGTTAAAATGGGTTAATAGTTTTGGAATTAAGTTAATATGGTGTGAGGTTCAGATTGCTTTGCAAACCTAGCTCCCTACATTGATTCAGTGATCAACGGGAAGATGCCTCCCCACTGCCATGAAACGAAGCAAATATTGTGAGTAATTTCGACAAGCTCTTTGGTGCTTTCACTACTACGACAGTGATGGTGCCAGAGTCTGGAATTTCTTAAAGGACTTTAGCTTTCCGCACACCTGACAGACTTCAGATGTCAGACACAAAATAAAAAAAAAGGATCAGACTCGTATAGGAAGAGACAGTGACAAGACTGATTGCCAATCATCAGACAGCCTACACATAAACAACTGCGAGACAAAGACAGCAGCTGTATCTTAGGCATGTGTGTGTGTTTGAGCGTGTAACATGAGAGCAGATGGCAGAAGCTGGAGCTGATGGAACCTCACAGAGTCTTTGATACCATGCAGGAGGGAAGGAGGAGCATTTGATCAAGCTTTGAGTAAGCAATGTCCCTGTCTGTAGCTGACAGTCAGTGTGTACTCTCGCTTCTCTGACGTCTGCAGAAGGATGCATTATTTACGCTTGCGACACCTCTTGAATAAAAAAAAAAGCCCAAGAGCGGAAAGCTTCTCAGAAACGGCATCGCCTTTTACCCTGGCCATTAAAAAAAAGTTTGCCCAAGATTAAATTTGAGCTGTTTTTCTCCGTCATGATGAGCAAAAGCTTGTGTCACATAGCTTAAAACAGCAGTAGAGGCCATCTTGGATTTTTTCAACAGGAGTTTAACTTCTGTTGGTTTTTTTAACAGAAGGGTATCCTCAGGGCCTTCAATGCCTGCCATTTTTAGGGTGTAAGCTCTCATTACTTATTCACTTATTAGCCTCATAGCTGTTCTGCAAATCTTAAAAGGAAACATAAGGTTTGGTTGATTGCCTACATTTTAGATAAGAGGTACCTGCTTTATAAGGGCGAGGGAACGGAACTCTAGGGAAGAAACATTCCTCAAAGTCTATAATTGATCAAGTCCTGGTCTCCACTGAGAAACATGCATGTGTGGCCATATGCAGTGAGGCCGGCCTTGAAGTGTGAGGTTGCCGTGGCAACAGCATAAGCCCGGAGTCTGGTGTAAAAAGTCCAATATTGAATCAGAGGCCTTCGCATGTTCCGTTATTCATTTGTGTTCTCCTGTATCAACACGGCGAAGCTACTTTTTCATCACACATAGCACAGCTACTGTACGTGCAGTTATTGTAGGAAGACTTGTTTGCTCCTTTTCCAGATTTGACACATATTTGAACAAATGTGTTGATTACAGCAGCACAATGTGCGTTTGCAGAAATGTGGAGGTGAAAGAAAGTGTAGTGGGAAAAAAAAGCAGCGAACAACACTGAATGAGAATGAGGCTCAAGGTGTTGCTAAATTATCAGGTAGAATCAACCAAGGGGGGTGGAAATGAGTTGCTGAGAAAATGGTGTGGGTTAATTTAAGGACTATCACATCTGCTAATTTGTTTTAAATGAAATCCTTCCTCACCAGTGTGTTCGTCCAATTAGCACGCTGTAACTTCCAGGATGGAGCACTTCCTGACACATTTACCAGAGCTGACAGCTGAGCATTATTCATGAACTGTCAGTTAACATGCTCGCTCTCCTGAGTTTTTTTCCCCTCCACTTTTTATATTAGCTCTGTGCTGAAATGAGGTATCTCTGAGCATCTTTTTGAGTGTGATCATTTTTCATATGCAGAGGAAGAGAACAGATTATGTCTCAGACAGACGCACCATCTGAGTCAATAACAGCGGGTCATGTTATTAAACAGGCCTACATCTTTAAATCAATGATGCCTCGAGAAGGAATGCAAAAAAAAATGTAAAATTCAGTGTGGCCAGTTCGCTCATTGCCTGCAGGCATATCACACAACATCTGCTGTGGAGGAGCCGTTAGATGATATTTGACTGTGGCAGTAAGGAGGCTTTTTAGACTTTAGGCTAAGAGACTAGGTGGTATGCTGAAATGCATTATCTTAACAAAGCAGCCGGCTGAGGTGTATGACAATATTGCACCATGCTTTATGCTGACATTTGTTATCTTGCCCATGCAGACAGGCGTCTAAGGAGAACACACTTTTTACCCTCAGCTCAACCGATTTACCGTCTATCATGGGGTGAAAGGTGCAGGATTGGGGAGGGAAGACTATGAGAGCTGTTGGCCAAATCTGGCACCTGCTACACTTCAGGAGAAGCGTGCTTATGAGGAAAAGTGTGTTGTGACAAGCTAATGATGACAGAAGGTAAGCAGGAGCTAAGGCTTAGGGAGAAGACCCAGTTATACTGAAAGTGCCTGATTATATGGGATCGAGCATGTAAAACAGAGGAAACGGAAGAAGCCAGGCTGGGTGAATTTCTGACATTAATAATGACCTGACAGAGATACGGGATCAGTGTCCAAAGTTATCCCATCTCCTCAGAAAAACATATTTAAGGTTCAAAATTGGACCTACATTTACAAAGCGTGTACCTTGATGGTCCAAAAAATACCAGCACGGTACTTTGTTGTTTTCACAGAGCAGCTCCGACAAAATGATGCATTTTGGGAAATTCCTGGTTATGTGCTTTTTGACACTCTATGGAATACTTTTATTTCTAAAATGAACAAAAGCACACACAAAACTCTTCAAGATCATAGTCATCTTCGTTTTTTCTGGAACATGGCCTACAATTGTCTGCTATATACACTGTAAAAAAGTAACCCCCTGCAACATTAACCTAGGCTTAACAAAAAAAGGCAACGTTTGGGACAAAACCCAGAGTCAGGCTGAAGACATTTTTCAGCTGTTTAATGTGTTTTAATGTAGGAGGTCTTCTGAATGTCATAGTTAGCTCTAGCACACAAACCAGCCACGCTATTCCTGCAGACCATTTTAGTTCCAGTTAATTAGGCATGATGTGTTTGTTTGCTCAGCTGGGATGTTGGGTAACATATTTACTAAGTAAGATTTCTTGAAATATACAAACATTATCTAAATATCTTATGACTAATAAGAAAATGTAAAGTCTGTAATGTAATGGACAGTATTTTAACATTTAAACATTTTAAGGCCTGGACTAAGAAAAGCGAAATTATTGGATGTCAGAACAGATCTTCTTTTTTATCTTCTACTTTGCATGGAGACTGAAGAGGAAGCACAAATGACCTCAGACTGGAACATTCCCCGTTTTTTAATTTCATAGATAAATTTGTATTTCAGAGATTTTGCATAAAGTGTCAATGATATTTTGACAGCTGAACTGAAAAGGCCTCAGTTTTTATTTCAGAAATCTGGTTTAGTCTGTGGCTGTGTGTTTGTGTATGTGTGTCAGCACAGACGAAGCGAGTGAGACATGTCCTGCTTCATGTATAACTAAATAAGACATACCCTTGACACAAACCCTGCTAAATATTTTAAATCAGCTGCATCTGACACTATGAATACTGTATACAGTAAATAATGGCCTCAAATGAAGCATGTGGATACGTCGAAAAGGCACTCTAAAAAATTCAAGCGCTTAGAGGTAAATAAATAAAAAAATTTAATTAAAAATTAAAAATTAAAAATCTTCATTTTGCTAAAACTGTTATCCACCTTCTCCTATGAAATATGATTATTTAATATTATTATTTAAATTAACTGCACCTTAGATCACCGTTTACCATGAAAACAGGTATGCAATCATATGCTCATAGTTTTGTTGAAGTGGATAATAGTAGTTACATTACATTAAAAAAAGAAGTGGAAAAAAGAGTGGGAGGAAACTGGTTAAAATGTAAAGCTATGTTATGATAATCAGAAATAACCATTCATCACAATTAGCCCCATCATTTAGTCATAAAACAAGTTTGCCGTTACCAGGCCTCTCTTCCCAATGGTCTTCTGTTAGAATGCCAAGAATATGAAATATGCGAAAAAACTTAAGCTTAATAACTCCAGATTAAGCTGCTGTGTTCTACAGACCCACCCCAGCTATGGATAAATGGCAGCAGTGCAACATTTCATGAAACTACTCGAGTTGAAAAAGCTTAATTTTGCTGACTCAGCTTTCTGCATCGCTAATAGTGGCGTTGATTAATGAAAGAAAGGGTGAACAAACCACCTGTGAGTAATACAAAGACCATAATTTGTCACAACCCACCCCGCCCAGCATTGCGTAGGGAGCATTAAGGAGTATCAAAGCATGCAGCTAATTTGCTCATGCAGACCCCAACTATTATGACCGTAAATATTGTGGCTTTTAATCACTGAGAGTCAGCGGAAATCAGCTGCATGTTCGCAAGGGAAAGATGAGAGTGAAGATGTAAATTAATTTTTTTTGTCAAAAAAGTGCAGGCATCGGCAGTGTTTGGAAGTGGCGCATGTAATTCATCACGGAAGCATTAATTATGCCGCAAGTCTTCCCAGGAAATAGACAGTAATGAAGCGGCTACTAGCAATGGGACTCTCTGCATCTACAGTGAAGCCATCTACAAGCCCTCTCTACTGAGGGGAATATAGAGCCATGAGGTGGAAGGAACAGAAAAATACATCTAATCGTTTAACTAAAACATCCAAAACAATCTAACAGGAAAAGTCAGGGCAAAAGCAACAAAAAAAGTAAAGCAAAAGTAAAATCTAGAGCATTGAATCCAAAGATCTAGGCTTAGTCCAAAACCGGTAAACAGAAAACAGGTCAAATTAAAACACAGATCCAAAGAATCACAGAATAAGCCTCACTTAGGATAATAAATAAAAATATATCATAAATATGACTTAATGACTTAATATTCTTCTTGCCGCTGCTCCCGGGTTGCACCATGCTTTATGCTTTAGGGGTCACCGCAGCGGATCAACTGTTTCCATTTCTTCCGGTCCTCTGCATCTTCCTCCTTCAAACATGTCCTCTCTGATAACAGCCATAAACCTCCTCTTTGGTCTTCCTCTTTTCCTCTTTCCTGGCAGCTCCACCTTCAACGTCCCTCTCCCAACATCATCCTCGTCTCTCCTCCGGACATGTCCAAACCAATGCAAACTTGCTTCTCTAACTTTGTCCCCAAAACCCCTAAACTGAGCTTTCCCTCTAATATACTATTAACAAATGTTAACAAATAAATAACAAATAAATGATCAAATTAGCACTGCCTGAACAATGCCTCCTTGTTTTCTATTATAAATGGATTTTGTGTCCTGTGGGATCTCTGCAGTTAACAGGAACGTACAGGAGAATTAACAGCAGCTAATATATCATCTGGATGTTGTTTGCTTTGTTTTGTCCTGTGCTTTGACATGAAAGGAGGATAGCCTCTTTGGAAAACCAGACTTGCTTCCAACTTCCTACAGATTGAGAAACTCCCTCTAAACATTCAGTGCTTTCCTAACAAGGAAACAGGTCTTACAGTTTATATTCAGTCTGCAGTCCACCAACACTCTTCCTGCAGCAAGAGAAAAAAATGAGCCGCCAACTTGCTTTAATGTCAATCCTTTCAATACAGTTACGGAAAACGATGCATGTGGTATGTTACTATAGACAGCAGGCCTTCAGCTATAATAGCACATTCTTCAAGCAGGGGAATTGGATGTCAGATGAACAGAATTCCTTCAGTCCCAGAATTTCGAAGCAACAACTCATCAGGAAGAACGAGAATGACTTTTCTCTTGAGTAACAATTTCCTTTACAGATTACATGTTTTAGGCGAGTCAGCAATCGGGAACAAAGTGCCTTTTTATAACGTAACAAGTCGTGCAGACAACAAGCAGCACAACCTAAACTCTGCCGTGTCCTTCATCCAGTGACACAACTGAGCCTCAAAGAGTAAATGAGAACCATTTCGCACTGCAGAACTCAAAGAGGTGATGATGGAAAAGGGCACCTCTTGGCCTCTGCGTGGTTTTGGTGTGTGGAGGGTTGTTAAAACCCAGAGGTTATGAACACGTGTTTCAAACTAGGCAATGCCTTCAATGTGGCATTAAAGGAAGGTAAGCTGAACATGTGAAATTAGAGATTTCCTTTATATATGTGATTCCCAAACTGAAATTCTGTTTACAGATTTAATAAAGCAGTCAGGCGGTGTCTTGAGAAAGCTGTGAATATGCTCATGTTTAAAATAATTTATTTGAATCGATGCACAAAAAAAAAAAAAAAAAAAAAAATTATATATATATATATATATATATATATTTGCATATATGTTATTTTACAGAATTTTATATATATATATATATATATATATATATATATATATATATATATATATATATATATATATATATACATACATACATTTTTATATATATATATATATATATATATATATATATATATATATATATATATATATATATATATGTGTGTGTATATATATATATATATATATATATATATATATATGTATAAATTCTGTATTTTTATAGATTATAATAGACCTGTGAATTAATCCTGCTTGCTTTCTAGCAGTCCATAAATCACCCCCTGAAGCAAGCTTGGCAAAATAATGATCATAAATTCACTCGATCTTATATTTCTCATTACGAGAAATAATATTCTTAGCCTTAAAGAATTTTATGACATTCAATTTGCATCACGCTTCAAAACGCAGAGATCATCTTTTCATTTATTTCATTTGCTGCAATCATGTCTGTTTTGTACAAGTTATTCTGTAGCAGCAGGTGAAAATAAAGAATCACATCATTGGGAGGAAGCACATTCTAGCCCTCACCCTCTACATGCTGTACTGGTGCAATATGGCAAGACCCAACTACTGGGCGGATTTCAATGCCTAAACTGGAATAAAAATGAGAAAAATAAATAAATATAAATAAATAAATAATATAATAAATAATTCGATTTTAAAAATTGGAGCTTATGACAGTCAAAATAACAGTCAGAGTGCTCCAAGTTAGTAAATAATAATGAGTAAGCTTGGAAAGTTAATGTGTTAAATAATGTATCTAGTGAAATTATAAAACAAATAATTTGACATGCTGGAAGAAATATTGCTGGCTAGACTGATGCTCATTAGAAATAATATCTCTTGAGGGAATTCTGTAATTTTACTACATAAAATGATTTCAACCAAGGAAATTGCCTAGATATTGCCTAGAGATCTTCACTAGTCAAGACATCATGTAGTGCTGCAGCTACTACCCTTCTCATCGTCCTGCCAGTGGCTGGACACTCACTGATTTGAGTCACATCTGGATAGCCCACTAATGCTCCTGTAAACATCCCTTGGGAACTTGCCTGCCGATAGCATAAAGAAACAACGGCATGCGGCCCTGGGGGAATTAGAAGAGAGGCCATATAGGCCTAAAATGCTGAGTGAAAAAGCGCCATGGAGAGTGCATAGCTTGAGTAATGCTGTTATAAAAAGCCCAGCATGAAAAATGAGCATATGGCATCAGGGAATAAACATCCTTCCCGCACGCTAGAACTTTTACAAGAATTTTAGATTTTGTAATACACCATGAAATGTGACTGGGGCAATATCCATATAAAAAAATGCATTGAGTGAAATTAATAATATGTAAATTAAGGTGGGGCCCATGTGGACTGGCATTTCATTAATTTTAGTACTTTGACATAATTGCAAGCTCTAAATGTGTGATCGGTCCATAAATGCAGCCCCGTGGGGAGCCTGACATTTATTGAGTTTCACCTTTGTGGAGTAGCAAAGTGAGTAAGAGTGCACTGCAGTAAATGAGGACAAAGAGTGAAAAATGGTGCGAGATATCAAGTAGAAAAAGTTCCTTGGCTAGGGTTTGGCACATAAGCTGAAGGAGGAAACTGAAAGGTTTCATTAGAATTAGGCTGCTGCAGATGAGCAGAGAGTAACTTATCAGGTGATGTATCACTGGACCTTTTATTTTAACATGCGTTTTAGGCAGAATTTATTTCACCGTGACTGACATGGGAAAAAAAAAAAGATGAATGAAAATTCTCATTGTTCATGAATCATTCTTTATGAGGCGTAGGTGACTTTTTTTAGATGCATAACTCCTAAACTGTCACGCTTTGGTGGACTGGATCAGGTGTAGACAGGTTGGGATGTGGAGGGACAACAGGAGGTGACATTTGGCATATTTCTTCGTAATCCAAATCACCTCTGAACCTGTGATAGGTGAGGCGGGACGATGATGGTTGACTCTGCCCCCTGCTCACTGAGATCTCTATGCCTTCAGACTAATGAGACTCACCTGGAGACACATCAAGACTCCAGGTTTGCCCAGTCAGAACATGACAAACTACAGGCTTATTATCCTGTTATTCTTTCAGAGTTATTCATCACCAGATACTCACAATTATGTATATACATTCAATTAAAGTGATAAAATATCTCATTAGTTCAAAACACACAAATTATATTGATTTTTAAAAATTACTATAAAATGGCAGCTTGCTTTTTTCAGTTCCTTCAAAAGCCACTTAATGTTCGCCCACATTCAAGACCCTTGTAGTTTAAAGACTCTAATACAAGAACCTTGTGAACTTATCGGAAAAGTCTCAGAGTGAGCAGAATATAGGTGCCTCCTGACAAAACTCAGAATAAGAATATTGTTGTAAAAGGAATTTTTTGCAATTTTCTGCAGCTGGAGTGACTGGCCAGTCAAACCATCATAGATTCATTTGTCTTTTGCCTTTCATTACTGGACTGGCTACATTTCAACACTTTGCAGCATTTCACATTTTCCTTGGAAGGATGGTTGGTAGGGATTGTGATGCTGAAGCACCACCTATTTTGTCCTAGTGCATGTATTTCTTTGCATAAAGGCATCCTTGATTAAATATGTGAGCACAATCTGAACAGGATTGGATGTTCAATGTAAAATCACACTTAAAAAAAAAAACCCTGTGTCGGTGTCTGTCAGCTCAGAACAAGAAGCAGACCTCTAGTTTCAAATATAACTGGTCTCATTGGTTTTTCTGATGTTGTTTGCTGTTGTGCTGGAAATATATTTTCTCTTATAAGGACCTGCATTAATGACATAAAAAATCTCACTCAATGAATGACTTATCCTCTTAGTTTCATCGCACTTCATATTCAGGGCAAGGATTCCTCTATCTTTACTGAAATTCACTTTGATCAGAGCAGCAGTTCACTCACAGTAACACAGTAACATTAGGCAGGTCACTAAGATTATGCATCTGTCCCTGTCTCTACTCCAGTTCTCTCGCTCTCTCTTTCTTTTTATCTCTCTCTGGCCCTGATAGCGGTTATTATCAGCAGTGCAAGGCGCCATGGCACCCCTGAGGAAGAAGACAGCCGGCCGGCACCAGCTAAGGTCACCCAGCAGGGTCTGCCTGAGAGCATGACATACACACTGCCACTGGACACAGGATATGCATATACACACATACAAACACTGGCAACAAGTCATGGAAACACACTTGTACACACACACTGCTGCCCACCACAGAACATGGACATACACAGTTGTGCAGTCAAAGCAATTAGCCTTATTGTTCTGCATGCAAATTTGCATCGTTTATTAACCAATATTTTAAATGAAAAAGCTCAACAATGTTAATTTATTTGAACAAGTACCTCATCGCAGGCCAAGGAAGGTCATTTTATCTCGCTGAGTCTGAATTTTGTAGTATTTTATTTTTGCACATGGGATCTGCCTTGACATTTGTGTACCAAGAAACAGCCATCATTTACATACAATGTCCTTTTCTGACCTCTCTTTATTACTTTGAATTAAACAGATGATGCTGCACCTTTAAGACTGATAGAATATAACACATCTGCTCTAATTGACTTGCCACTGCATTTTACCACATTCAGAAACCCGCCGCTGCTGAAACACACCTACTAACGCCAGTGTGAAAGGGCAGAGGCGTGCTGTATAATGAACAGGTTGTTAATTGTTCTTATGAGATGATATTTTACCAGTGCAAGATGTGTTGCACGTTACTGAGAAAAGAAATCTAGGTAAAAGAAAAAAGCTTTTCAATAGGCTCAGCGAGCGGCTTTGCAGAGTAAGTCTTAATAAACACCCACCACTTCCACTCAGCGTTCAGCAGAACTAAACGTCTGCACACTGCTAATTCTCCAGGATTACTCATGTCAACAAAATGCAACATGTAATAATAACAACAATAATAAAATAACAACAACAACAACAACAAAAATAATAATAAATAATAATGCTAATAGTAACAATAAATGGGGCAGTGGTGGCCTAGTAGTTAGGGCGTAGGCCACATGATCGGAGGATCGGGGGTTTGAACCCGTGGGTTGCCCTGAGGTACCCTTGAGCAAGGTGCCGTCCCCGTCCCGCTCCTCCCTGCGATGGGCTGGTGACCTGTCCAGGGTGCGTCCCCCGTCCTCGCCCTGTGTGCGCTGAGTTGGACAACAGCACCCCCCGTGACCCCGTTTGGGACAAGTGGCAGAAAATGGATGGATGGATAACAATAAATAATAATACCAATAAAATAATAATACAATAAAAATAATAACAGTAATATACTATTATTATTATCATTATCATTATTATTATTATTAGTAGTAGTAGTAATACCAATAAAAAAAAATAATATAACAACAGCACAACAAATATTGTTATTATTATCAATAACTAAATTAGCAATAATACTAATTATAGCAATGGCATGTATTATTTTTATTTTTATTATATTATTGTTATTATCCTTATTACTATTATTATATTACTATTCTTCTTCTTCTTCTTATAATAATAATATTATTATTATTATTATTATTAATAATAATAATAATAATAATAATAATAATAATAATAATAATAATTGTACTGCAACTTTAACACACTACTTAAAACAATGTTTATTTACCTACCAATAAACATTGTCAAAGTCATAAAAGCAACATGTACACAGCAGCTCTTCTGAAAAGCTGTAAAAAATGAAAGATTGAATACAAAATATTAATTACAAAAAACACAAGCATCACTGCTGCTGGGACAACCCTTAATTTCTCCAAAATTAATTTCACAGGAAGAGAATAAAAATGTTCTTTACTTTCAGTGTAACTTTCAATGTATTTTGTTTAAGTACATTTTTTACTCGTTTAGTATTCTTTTGATAGGACCATTTGTCATGTCTTTTCCACGCAGTGTTAAAAGTAGCTCGGGTTTTTAAAACAATGCGAAAAAGCTAAAAAAAGAAATGATGAAATACAGCAATGCTGAAATACAATCCCCAAACGAGCCGTGAATGCAGACTAAGCCGTTCCCGTAGTCCTAGTGCTGTGTTATAATCTTATTCAAGAAAAGAAAGGCAATATATTAATTTGCTGCCTAAGCCTATTGAAGCATATGCTGAAAATATTTTATCAGAACGCAGAGCTTCCAGTGCTTTTAAGTGAACTGTTATCTAGACCTTCTGCTCGGTTATGAATACAGGACTCCAGATATTTTAGTAAGTAAAATTAATGATTCTGTAACTCTTATCAAACAAATATGTTTTGTGAGTTTTGAGAGCAAGAAAATGAAATGTGCGGCTGTAATCAGACTCTTTGTTTAAAGGAAAAGACAGAAGAAGCTTTTACATGACTTACCTTATAGTCTATCTACAAAGACATGATTGTTTTAGCGCTGTGTTTTAGCACTGATCTTACAAACACTAGTCAATAGTCACCAAATATTTTCTGTAATTTTCTTATTCCAACAAGAAAATCATTACATTTTCTGCGTGAAAGTGATTAAAGTAACATTTTTGACAAGCATTGCTTTTTTACAGTAAACTTTTACAAGTTATTATTGTAGGTTTTTTATCAAAAATCGCAGAATATTTGTGATGTCATGTAGTTTTGTGAACACTACCCTATAGTAACGTTTTACAAAATACCCCAAAAGTGCATAATGCTGCTGTTTCCGAACATGCCTCGGGTGATCTTGATTGAAAATTGTGTCATGAGCAAGTCTGGACCTGCAGAACAGTAGGATGGAGAAGTTTGATGGATTTGCATAATTATGCATTTGTTTATTTTGATTTAATGCCTAGTTTGGGGTAAACAAGTCAGATCACTCTGCTCAGTGAGTGCAGTTCACTCCCATGCTGAATGTAATGCCATATTTATGTGCGTTCTCACTGGTGGTGCAGAATTACCATCTGCATGTTTTCAACCTGTTCTCTCCTATCGTCATCACCTGCTTCCAGCATGCAGGTGAAAGAAGTAAAACCTCTTGTTTACCTCTGGCAGCAATGTACAAGCTGTTCATGAGTCATTTTCAGTCATTTCTCTCTTGCAGCGGATCCCTCCATTGCCGTGCGGCTCTTTGAGGTGGTGGGGGCCCGTGGTGCAGCTGGAGTTATCTCTCCCACATCAAGCCGAGTCTCCACGCAGAGTAAACAGAGTGAGATGGCGTCTTTCTGCAGATCAGCAGGTCCCTTCAAGCATCTGTGCCTGCAGACATCAAAACACTGTCCTACTGAGATGCGCTCGCTTCCTATCTTCTGTTTTTTCAACTATAAGAAGGCACACAGAGATGTCTGATAGGGCACATTAAAAAATCTCATCCGTTGAACATTTCTAGGAAAATAATGCATTTAATGGGCTTCGGTCCCTTGCACACATGATTTCATGTTTCATTTGGACCCTTAATTTCAGCCTGACATTTTAAAACACCCTTATTCATGCAAAACAAGGCTGCATTCAAAACAGGAGAAAATGATCAACAATTCATGCAAACAGCTGTGATGTAGACTTTGTGCTGTAGTATTTAAATGAACGTCCCCAGAATAAATGATAATGAAATGTCTAGGCCCTGCTGAGTCCATCTGCTAACATCTGGCCACCATGAAAAAGGTTCAGAAAAGCCTTTTCAAAATGATGAATTAATAAAAAAAAAAAGACGGAGAAGAACAGGAAGAAAAGAAAACAAAGTGATCAATAGCAGGCAAAGAAATTAGTGCAATGAAACATTCAACTTATCAATGGACTAATAAATGCATGAATAATCTTTCTGAGAGCTCCAGGCGCAACCCTAAATGAGGCGTTGCAGGTTCTTTAGATTGGGAACAGGTGTGCACCCAGGCTCTTTTACCTATAATGGCATGTCAAATGAGCAGGTGCTTTGTATAATTCATCTTGATTTCATATTTAATGTGGAGTGGGACCACATTTTGCAGTTGAAGGCATTTCTTTGGAAAGTGCTGAGGCTTTCCTCCCGTAGTGACTCCCTAAACAAGATTAACTTGGCTTCATGGGAAGAAGCTGGGCTCCTGCAGAAAACCTGCACAGGAAGAAAAGCTACCATTTATCAATTGCTTCCTTCCCAGTTCCTTCATTTTCAATCTGTTAATATGCAATAATGCATCATTAAGATGTAACTGTGATTGTGCAGATGTAACATGACTGTGATGCTTATGTTAAATCTTTTACCAGACCTTCTCATAAAACCATTCTGTGGAGTCCAGTGATGCTGGATTTAAAAGCCCTGACCAGGGAGTTCTGAAATGAGCCAGGCTGCAACAAATGACCTTTTTCGAGATTCAATTAATCTGTCACTACTGCTAACGCTACTACTTTGAGAAATTGATTAACTGGTTTCTTTTAAAAAAAGAAACATGCAAATGCAACTTCCATATTAAGTGATTTATTATCTTGAGCAAAGCTTCCTTAAGAAAGTATGAATATGTATGCTATAAAAACATAAATATAAAAGTCAAACGTTTCTCTCCTGTTCAGCCTTCCAGGAGTGCAAGAAATATTCCTCCTTGGCCAGGTGAGCATCTTATTCTGTTATTGCTACACCAACAAGCCACAGGATTCAGGCTCTAAACGTCTTAATCCCACAAACCAACACTGACCAATAAGCACAAACGAAAATGCTACAGAACGCATTTAAATCCCCATGTCATTTGGGGGGAAGACCTTTGCTAAAAACTCACTAATGCTTTTCCTGCAACGCACAAGCTAATATTTATGCTCTTGGTTACCACATAATATGACATTTATTAAATGTCAGTTGCAGTATTGTTGCTAGAATAAAAGCTGATGTTCTTTAGAGATGAGAGCAAGAAACACTGACATGAATAATAAAAATAATGAGAATTAGCGCATGCTATTATATTTTCGGCTAGATGCAGCGCAGAGAGTTTTAGTTTTAGTGTTCTTCTGAAACTTCCTCCTTTTGCCAATTTATTATTTTTTTTAGAATCTGTACATTTTTGAACATTTGCAAGATATTTTTAAGGAGATGATAAAACACAAAATGAAAGCATATTTTAAATGAAATAATGTTTTAATGTGTAACTTTATGTGGCAAAACATGATCTTTTGAAAACAACAAAAGTTATTTTCGCTGATGTTCTCTAACTTGTGCTATAGTTCCTTTTACTGTCCTCAGCAGGAAGCTACTTAGACAGCTGTGAAGATAATCAGCCAACCTATCCAACTCAGGCTTGTTCTTAAACATCTGCATAAGATGACTTGCAGACAGCAGTTCATTTGTTAATTGCAAATACTTATATGGCGGTAAGTAAATCTAAAAATGCATGATTGTGAGCGGCTAAAGTGGATATTCCCCATTTCTACTTATTAAACGGGACTTGAAGAGCTCTTACGTCAGGACAGTTGGGACAGATAACGCTGCTAGAGACTTCCCAGGCGAAACCCTTGGCTCTCACTAGAACCTTTTCAATCCAGTAGTTTTTAAAGTACTACAAAGTTGTAAAGCCCAGGATTTACTGGGGCTGGTCTTGCTGATGTTTCTAACATCTTAGTAGACAAAGACACAGATAACTATGCCATTTGTTCTTCAAGCTTCTTTTAGAGCTGTGCTCCTGTGTAGAACAAGTTCTGCTTTGTCTTGCTGTGCCAATACAAAGTGCTTCTATACTGTGAAAGACTTTTGTTGCGTACTAGGAGGTCTGCTACCCAGTCCCAGCCTAATGAGTTTTGGGCGGGATTCAGAAGCTTCTTTTTTCACATTTCCAAAATGTTAGCTGGGTTTAGAACGGTGGGATGTATTTTTACTCGAATTTGTTGCCCAAAGGCATTTCTGCAAGTACCCGAAGTATCTGGAAGAGTTTTAGAAAAGGGAGGCTAACAGTGGATCAGAGAAGGCTGGATTCTGTTCTATGTCAGAAATGATGAGCAATTCTATAGAAAAATGTCGTATGTAATCTATTTTTATTTATTTAATTTTATTTCAATTTATATATGTAAATGTAATATATTTTCAGTGCAAAACACGTTTATCCCAATCTTACCTTTTTCCATTTCAATGTCTTTGGGCTGAGTTGGGGTTCCAAATTTAGCACTACCAGCCCGGACATGTTGGTTCTCGAAATTGCGGATACAGGTCAAGTTCGGCTTAAGCTTTATAGCAAAGCAGCCCTTGTCATTTATCTATTACTACAGGGGCCATCCTGACATCATACAAATGTCAGAAACTTTTACATCCATGATAGAACTTCTTCCAGTCATTTCCAGCTTTTACCCTGATAAACATCTGAACAGTCTGCATTCATCAAGACAAGCTATGGGGATCAAAGCAAACAGGTACACAAACAATAATTAAATGCTTGTTTACATTTGCTCCTCATAATTACGTCTGAGAATTCATGCAGCCTGCTAATTTCAGTTTCAAGAGTAAATCACCACAGAGGTGCATTTGTGATTGAATATTAGCCACACTTGTTCCTGGTGCTCTTTATTGAGCAAGTGACTAAGGAGTGTTGCCAATCATGCTTAAGATTAAAATGAATGCACTAACCTTTGTTGTCCTCTGATGTGATTGTTAGTTCACATCAGTTTCATTCAATTTTCATTCATTCAGTTTCATGCAATTGAAGATTCTTTTTTTTTTTTTATTTGGGAAACGTATTATAGTAACAGTACTTCATCGAAGGTGAAAAGCAAATGCTTGGATATGTGTTATGTCAGATGAATTAAAAAAATGAATACCATCCATCCATCCATCCATCCATCCATCCATCCATCCATCCATCCATCCGCAGCTTGTCCCAAACGGGGTCACGCTGGCGTCCAACCCAGCGCACACAGGGCGAGGACAGGGGACGCACCCTAGACAGGTCGCCAGCCCATCGCAGGGAGGAGCGGGACGGGGACGGCACCTTGCTCAAGGGTACCTCAGGGCAACCCATTGGGAAGGGGCTCGGACCCCCAATCCTCCGATCATGTGGCCAACACCCTAACCACTAGGCCACCACTGCCCCCCTCATACAAAAATGAATACGTTTTCTCCTTTGGAGAAGAACTTCTCCAGTTTGCTCACTGTTGTTTACGGATTATTAAGGAGCAGAAAACACTTCTTAGCCGAAACGTTTAACCCACTAATATGTGAATAACATTACAGCTGCATCTGTCCATGGAATATATTAGTAAGCAAGTAAACAGTCAGATCTTTAAGATGATTTGTAAAAAACAGAAAAATAGACAAGCCTCCAAATTCAAGCTTATATGATAAAGACCAAACTGTGAACCAGCAGGTCTTGTGGAACGTTTCCTGTTTTCATGTATAAAGTGGTTAGTACCTTTCAAGAATGGCCCAGGGAAAGATAACCAGTTCACTGGTAACAGGATCAACCCAAGGTTCATTGAATGCTCATTGGAGCAAGAGCTAGCCTGTCTGGTCTAATTGAACATGTGTGCTACTGCAGCACAAATAGTTGAAAAGGTTAATGCTGGTTATAGAGAGGCATTAGAAAATGCACAGTGAAATGCACCTTGCTGTGCGTGGAGCTGCAGACTGCTCAGAGTGTTCATGCTTTTCAGCATGACTCTTTCAGCAAGAAAGAACGCCTGCCACATCACAGAAATTCTTCAGGAATGGTTTGGGGAACATGACAAAGACTTTAAATGTTGACTTTGCCTCCAAATTTCCCCGATCACAGTTTGATCTTGTCTGTGGGATCTGCCGGGTATCTTAGTTGAATTATTGTTACATTTGGCACTAGGTATTCTTACTTAAGTAATAGTATTGTTCTGAATTTTTGCACTGCATCCAAAAACTGGGGCAGCGGTGGCCTAGTGGTTAGGTTTGCCCCAGGATCAGAAGATCATGGGTTTGAGTCCCAGTCTTGTAGGCTGCACTGAGGTACCCTTGAGCAAGGTACCATTCCAATCACTGCTCCCCGGGTGGTTTCAATAGCTGCCCCCTGCTGTGTGTGTGTATGGGTGAAACACAGAGGTCTAATTTTGTTGTGTCTCACTGTGTGCTGTGCTGTTTTTCACAATGACAAGAATAGTCACTTTCACTTTCACATCCAAACTAGCAATTGCATTGGATTTTCCAGAGAAGGGATGTACCCGCACAACAAGTTCCTGCTAATATTTAGGTATGCCCAAGTTATTTTTTATGAAAGAGGCCCACTGTGGTATTAATAAAGCCTTTTTGTTTGCTGTGTGGTATGTGTGGTATGCTGTTTTGTTTGCTGTTTGTTAGTTCTTTCAGTGACCCGGCACACACCCACTGAGTCACAGCCCTAATGACATGGCCCAAAATGCAAAGCAGTGACCGCTATTAGAGCTAAACCTCATTAGGCGCTCTATTTACCTAACCTCCTCTGGCCACATAATGACCTAATTTAAAGCACTGATTATCATTAAACTTAGTCTTCTCCTCCCTCCTTTCTACTTGGCACAGACACATCTCATCTCTTTCCTTAAAATGTCACATTTAACCCACAGTCTGTTTGGGCCAGTTTATTACAGTAGGAGATCAAGGCCCTTGTATGATTCTATACTGTTGCAGAGGCCCTCGGTGATGATTACCGTAGCAAATCAGACTGCTTTCAAATATTTTAGAACTACTGTAGTTGTAAATGAAGTTGAAGCAAACAAAAAACCACCAGCCCTTTTTGAGCACCAGCCCTCCCCTGGATCTGTCAGCATGATGGATTTAAGTCAAGGTCAAATAATGAAAGCACTGCTAAAAAGTTCAAACCCACTTCTGAATTATAGTAGTGAAACAAAAGCACTTTGCTGAGAAATGCCCATTTCTTTGGAAAATGTACAATGGTCAGCACTCTCCACCATTCCAAGGAGACAGAGTCCGAGGTTAATTCACAATTTTGTGCCACTAGGCCACGTTTCTGAGGTGAGCGAAACCCAATGTGATGAATGAAGCTTATTCACAATTTTGGACTGGCTCAACCATGTGGCACTTTTTCTCTGCATATTAAAATAAAGTCTGCTCTCGGTTACAGACGTCTTTAATGAGATTTGTGACTATGTTTACATTTAATCTGTATCAAGTGTAGCAGATATACATGGAAGAATGTTACATCAACGATTTGAGCATCCACACTACTCCAGCCTACTGTGGTGACTAGACATGGCTACAAACTGCCAAGATAAAAATACATACACATACCAAAGTTTGTTTGAGAAATATTGTCATGCATAAGGCATGATACAGCTGTTTCCATACATACAAATGTATCTCATTGATTTGCTATTAAAATGATTAAAGTGATGGATAAGCATGACCTCCTGCTTGCCATAACTCCATATTAAAAGAATTAAATTCACAGGGCAATAAGGTACAGATATGGATGGTCTTGTGTTGTTTTCTGAAGACCAGTGACATTCAGAGATCTTTAAGCAGCACTCATACATGCATCCTTTATTATGCCCTGACATTGCAATGACTTTCAGAGGACAGAACAGCATGGCAACAGTAGTAATAACAGGATGAGCATTATTTATTCTGTGGTCACAGCAGGGGGAAAGGTGGTAGACCATTGCATATTATTAGAGAATCTGGTGGGTTTGTTGCTAAATATGATGAACATTGTTTTCTATAGCTGAACACACTATAATATAGTCTTATACATTTACAGGGAAATCCTGCAGTAATCCACCAGATTGCTGCTATAAATGATGTGCAATAGGAGATATGGTCAAACAGTAGTTAGCTGTTCTTTGCAAAGCATATGGAAAAGACACGGCAAATCTGTCTCTGACAACTGCAGCACTAGGAACTATCGTATCTTCCCATTGTTTCATGTGTTTTTTAAGCTTCTGTTTTTTTTTTTTCTTCCATAAAACAAAACATAACCGAATCCTGTTAGCACCTGAAAGCTGGTGCAAAAAATCTCTTTGTGCTGGCTCTTTACCTAAAAAGAGGAATGGGCTGTTTTTCAAAAGTCTTGGCTCCTCATAACTCATTAGTGACAAGATGAAATTGCGTTCTTGCTGCCCATTATGCTAAGCAGACTTCCTCTATTACCCAATATCACTGATGTCAATGTTTCAGCTAGCTAGTAGACTAACACGCCAAGATTTAAGGCCTAAATGGCTGTCAAGAACAATGAGTATACGATACAGCATGCAATATTTACTGTCTCCATGGCAATACCTGTCCACTTCTCACTAAGCAATGCAGCTGTATAGAAAAGCTGTTCTTTCAAATGAATGAATGCCTTAACATGAACGGCACCAGTCTTTGGCATATAACAATCAAAGCATGCAAACACATAGTGATCTATTGGGGGAAAATATATGGAGACATTTACTGACCTACTTAATGGACACACACGAATATCCGCTGCCATTTTCAGGATTCACTGGAAAATGTTTCCTTATTTGACTGGCAGGCGGTTCTATGGAAAAGCCAGAGAAAGCCATCAGCCACCCAACAGCTTCCCTGATGATTAAAACAAGGCTGGGGTGCACAAGCCTGCTCCTGGAGAGTCGGGATCCAGCACAGCTTGGTGATTACCCTGTTCAAACACATCTAATACAACTCACCTGTATATTCCCAGGTTGAGGGGGGGGCTATTAATTCTTCTTGGACACCTGCCCTCCACAAGGAAAGATTGCCACCCCTAATCAAGTGAACAGAAAAAAAAGGAAACTTATTCAATCAGCGGCAGACGTGTAATTTCAAGTGAAAAATGAAGAAAGACAAATGTTTTGGTTTGCAACTGAAATCACATTTAAAAAGGTTCCTTTCTAAACTGATCTATTATTCAGCTCATAGTAATCTTAAGACAAGTTAATATATATATTTTTTTATCACATATTATTTTACATTTATGCCAGTCATTAGTCTTTAGCTAGAATTCATCATATCTTTGCTGTGGGCTACATCACCCCTGGTTGGGATAAGCAGCCCAGAGAGGAAGTGGATGGATGCTGTCTGTTTTGAAAGTGTTTTTCAGGTTACCTGATCTGACTGACAGGAATATAAGAAAATATTTTTGTTTGATTTTTTAGTTTTTTGGTCTTGCTGTTGTTTTGTTGCTAGTGAAATAAATAAGCCTAACACTAAGAGTGTTTTTGGCTTCATATATAATTCATTTTAATGGTTTTGTTATAACAGGAACAATAACTGGTTTTGAAAAAGATACTGATCTTCAGATCAACTGGTTGAACATCAATGGTAAGGCCTACAACTCCAGGGTACTCCTTGAAAAATTATATTGGCTGTCACCCTGGATGGAAAGTAAAGCACATGCTGTATGAATGCATCCCATTTTTGATTCAAATCAACCGAGGAGAGAGACGCTCTTTTTCCTGACTAGATTAACACACCGCCCTAAACAGCATCATATAGGACACTTAAGCAGGCCAGTCCACCTGTGTTCCAGTCTATGGTGAGCTATCTGGCAACCATCTCCCCAAAGACAATCAGCAGCCCTTAGCCTAGCTTAACCCACCCTCAGCACACTCTCTATAATTTTCCCATCTTCCTTTGATGAATGTCCTCTGCCCCAGATTGAAAGTGCCCCTCAGAGAGAGCTTTCCAGCTCTCTTATGGCAACATAAAAAATAAAATAATATAAAATCAGCAAGAATGCTTTTCAATTATTTCCCCTTGTAGTCAGGGTGCCAAATAGCCTTTCACAAATTGAAGATGGTGAGAGTTGATTCAGGCAAATGGGCTGAATCGCACTCCAGTATTTAGAGCAGGAGTGTATGCCCCTGCTGTGAGGCGAGGGCCGTTATTTAGAGGTGAATGAGATGGAGCATGTAGGAACACAATACCACCGAGCAAGAAAGAGTTGCAATAACAGCAGCTCAAATGAACCCAGCACAACTTAGTCGCTCACCTCGCTTTTGTTCAACTCTGTTGACAATTGTTCAGATTTGCAGTCACATTGCTATGACTCAGCTTCAGCTTGAATAGAGAGCAAATGACAACGCCATAGCAATCATTGCGGTCGAAATAAATGAGAAAAAAAAAAAAACAAACTGTGAACCAGGACTGTTTTATACCATGCATGATTAATCACTTTTAATTAAAAAAAAAGTGATTAAAATTTTAAAAAGTGATAAAAACTTAATGGAACAGGATTCTCCTCAATCACACACTACTGGTTCTAAAATAGAATATTACAGTATGTTTCTGAACTACTGGCCTTAAGGCACTGGCAAGCATCTCTCTGTCCTAGAAGGAAACAGGGCACAAGTGGAGAAAGGTCACTGCATGCATGCATTCCATCTATAAATTCAAATGCAATGGAAAATGATGTTATTTTATATCCACTGTTACAATCAGCGTCGTTATTGTTAACTATTGGTCTTATCAGTGAAATATTTGTTCAAATAAAACTAAAAAATTAACATTTTTATTTAAGGCTTGGTCTTTCCCTGCGCTGTGCAGTTTTAAACATCCTACATCATATCTCTGCTAATGACTGATACATGAGTGTAAGGGCGGTATATGTTCAGATACTCTTCACAATAATGCTGAAATTTGTGCTAAAAAAATGTTTTAAAAAAAGGAAAAAAGAAAGAAATTGTTGGCCCATTACTTACTATTATGAGTGTGCTTAAAATAAACAGATTTTGTGCACTTTTACTGAGCATGAGGAGTCAGATTCAAGCCTGGGGTAATCAACAGCAGGCAGCAGATGCAGCAGAAAGAGATGAAAAGACAGAGGCTCTGTGACTCAGAATGAAGAAACAGGAGAAATAAGTTTGCTCCCCTTACACCTCAGTGGCAGATCCTTCATCTCTGCAGCCTCCCTAACCTCGCAGCGGCCCAACCTGGCAACCATTAACAACCGTCTGTTTAAGTGGCCAGGGAAGGGGAGGGAGGAAGGGAGAGAGAGAGAGAGAGAGAGAGAGAGAGAGAGAGAGAGAGAGAGAGAGAGAGAGAGCAAGAAAGCGAATGAAGGAGAGAAAGAAAGATGGATACCCAAGCTGTCTCCAGCCGGGAGGTCTCCTCATTCCTCCTTGCCATTCCAGGCCATTAGTCCTCCTACATTCTCCATTCCGCTCCTGCTCAAGCTCTTTATTTATTTCTTTATTCAGCTGGGACGATATATGCGGTAAAGGATATAAATATCTGGAGGCGTGAGCCAATGTCAATAAAACAGCCACATGAGAAGTAACAGTGACAGGCCACAACACAGTTTGAGGAGAAAGAGGTCCATTTGTCCAGTGAAAATGGTGGGGAAAGCGTGGGTGCTCTGCTACGGAACAACGGGTGCTCTGGAAATAGATCTTTCGTCTGCAGAACAAGAAAGAGAACTACAAGGCCTCATGCTTTGAAGACTATTTTTTAAATGAAATTGCATCCACATGACTCTCCCAGTTTCACTGTCATTCAGATTAGATGACTGACTGCTAGCCGTGATATAATCACTGTTATCGTGTGATAATTGTATGACCATTACAATGGCGTCTACTTTGGTACTAACCAAACTCTACATGAACGTCAGATGTTCACACTCACAGCAATTAAAGACAGGTCTTAGTGCTAGCAGCAGGTGTTTGAGTTCTTTCTCACCACTCGACACTGAGAACAGTGAGCTTTCACAAAATTATTCATTTCCATGCACAAATTGTGTTTATTAACCAAGCTCCTCATCAGTGGTCATTCATATTCGCAGGAGTTCTGTTAGCTGGATATATTTGGGGAACAATTATCAATCTAGCCTTTTTTCAAGCTGGAAATTTTTTCATGCTGGAAAATATTCTAGTAGACTTTATTGCATATGTTAAGATGAATTTACTCACTTCAACACAAACATAATGTTTTTCTCCTGCAGGTTTTTAGAAAGAATACTATATTGCCATGTGGTCAGCTTCTGCTCCTCGGGAACACTTTCCCCTACATTTTATGATAGTGACTGAAGTAAAATACGATCATTCCGTCAAAAGACCATTCATGAAGTCAAAAACTGATTTTGCACCCACAGTCAATGTCATCCTAACAGTGTTTTCACTGTGAGATTAGGGCTGTGCAGACCATTGGAGGTCTTCTAGACATTCACATTGGAGGTTGGGCAAGAGTATAGAACCACTGTAGGCCTCATGTGAGACTGAGGGGTCTACCACTTTTTAATTAATCGATGTGATAATACTAGCACTTTGTAAAATGGATTGATTTTTTAATTCCTATACATTGCAAGCAGGTCTTCATGGATTGCACTGCCTATCCAGCCTATCCCTTTGATGTGCGATTGGATTTGGATGCCAAGTCAACACTTCTTTTTGATCTTCCTCAGACCATTCCCTGAACATGTTCTGCTGTGTGCCTCGGTGTGTCATTTTGCCCAAAGAGGCCACTGTCATTAAGGAATTGCATTGTTGTTTATGAGTGTACATAGCCTACAGCAATGTTTAGGTAGGTGGTATGTGTCAAAATAACATCCGCATTAATGCCAGGGCTGCAGAAAGCATGAGCATTCTGTCTGGCCTGTCGGTACACAGCCTCATACACGGCAGCTGTGATGCACTGTGTGTTCTGACACCTTTCTATCAGCCAGCATTTACCTTTTCAGCAATCTGTGCTACAACAGCTCTATCCATCAGACCCGCTTTCACATCCCTCATGCATCAGTGAACCATGAGCACCCATGACCCTATCACCAGTTCACCAGTTGTACTTTCTTGGATCATTTTTGGTAGGTACTACCTGCTATTCTTGAACTTGATGTGTTGTAAACAGGAAAAAGCTAAGCTAAGTGTAAGGCTCTGAGTGACTCTGACAAGAGCCGAATTGTGATGGCTAGACCCCTTGGGTCAGAGCATCTCCAAAATAGCAGGCCTTGTGGAGTGTTCCTGGTATGCAGCACTTACTGCCTTCAAAAAGTGGAAGCAGCTCAGTGATGCTGGAGTCAGAACTGTTTTGGCAGCCCAAGGAGAAATTGCAAAATACGTGGGGCAGCAGTGGCCTAGTGGTTAGGGAGTTGGCTACAGAACGGAAGATCGTGGGTCCTTACCAGTAGATTGCCCCAAGGTACCCTTGAGCAAGGTACCGTACCCGTCACTGCTCCCTGGGCACTTTCATAGCTGCCCCCTTCAGCACGGTGTGTGTTTGTGCATGGTTTAAAGACAGAGATTCGATTTCGTTGTGGTGTGCTGTGCTGGGTGTACTCACAATGACAAGAATAGTCACGTTCACTTCACTTTTCATTACTCAGGTGGTTTAAAGTTCTGGCTAATCAGTCTACGTAAAAAGCAAAGAGGGGTTAAGACGGAGGTAGAGACAGAGAAGTTTAATGAGCTTGATGGAAAAGGAGTCGCAAGCAACAAAGTGATAAACAGCGAATGGGAGCTTGTCTCGGTTGCCTGCACGTAGGCTGTGTTAATAAGAGGAGTCAGGTGGAAAATGCAAGTGTATCACTGCTAATTGACCTGACACACGCCTCTGTGTATCTGGCAGTGGAGAAAAGCGGGCTGACTCTACCAAGCTGATAGGAGAGAGCGGCAGTTCTCTGAGGATGAGAGAAGGAGAGTGGAAAAGAGGATGATTAGGGAACACTCGCACATTCATTCAACTGAAGTCTCTAAGGTGCAGTGCTTTTAAGAAGCTCCTCCTATTGACTTTATGAAGGACTACACCATATTTATACTGTAGGTTATTTAGTGAGCTGTAAGTGCACCATGGTCTGCACAGAGCAATGGCGTGGTCGGGAACAAATAACTAAAGTAACTAAAGTAAATGCATTTAAAGCCCTTAAATGACTAAAATATCAAAGTACAAAAGCTAATGTCAGAAAAAGATTAAGCACTGATTCAGCTAAAATGCTAAAAGGCTGTATACCACTGGATGATACTGTCCTAGTTATACGCATCCTATTGGTGGATCATGTCGTTGAGCTTTTGGCTAGTACTTTGTTGCTCCTCTTGGACCAGAATTCTTTGAGGCAGGGATGGAAAAATTTTCTCCATTGAGCTGTGTTCAAATAGCTGCTTGCTGACCATGTCACTGAGCTGATATACCCTAACTATATAAAAGTGTTCACGTTCTTTACCCTGCGCCAATATACAGTTCCATCCCAAAAGACTTCACCTTCACCAGACTATGGAATAAGAGAAGTGTCCACAGCGGAATGTACATTGATTTATGATTATATTTAAAATTGTATTTATTAAATATTAAATATTATAATTTATGTTTGTTTATTATATTAAAAAACAGTGTGCTTATTGGTACCATGCAAATCTTCAATATTTAGTAAGAAACCATCACTGATTGACTCCAGAGTCAGCCCAGAGTTTTCCAGTTTTCAGTCTTGTGTTTGAGAGTGTATTGAATATATAATTAGCAAAATCTGTTTTGTTTTTTTACACCATTTTATAATCGCATCAGTCCTTTATTTTGTGTGGATGTCTCATGATTCATGTACTTGTAGAAACTGTCCAAAATGACTTGCAACACACACAAACATACACTTGGGTTTGTAAGAGTTAAGACTGATTGCTAATACTCCGGTGAAGTTTGCATGTTGGAGAGAACGTGTGGAGTAATATCTAGTGTGATATACTTCATCTTGCTTATGATGATACATTGTCACAAACTCACAAGGTTCCTGCATGGATCCCTGAGGTCCCAGACCTGAAAAGAAACACCAAACCCCAGAGTTTTTTGGAAGAGGTCTGGCTTCTTTATGGCAGGGACTTGACAACCTGTGGGGAGATTGCTAATGAAGACACAGTAAGCTGCACACAAAGCACTCCCAAGAGCCTTCTACCCTTGGCTCCTGCTCTGGGTCAGCAGATAACTCTTCTGCTAGCTCTATAGAGTGCTCCAGAACTCAGCTGGACTCCATTCATGACCCTTGCCATGAACTGGACTACATCCCTGAGCTTGAATTATTAAAGTTATGAAGAATCCAAAAATCAGCATTAAAAAACTTTCTCACACATGCATCCCATTTTATTTCATTTGTTACACTCATCTGTTAACAGTTCATATAGCTGATATGAAAGTATATGTTACAGATTGCCTAGAAAATTCTAGACTCTTTTCTGAAATTCCTTTACTGTAAAGCATCTACTGACCATGTAATCAAACAAGTCATATTGTTGAACATTTACACATAGAGAAAGGAAAAAATGAAGGGCAAACACTCCGTTGAGTTTTAATTGTTCGTTTTGCATGGTATAGTGGGCTTTTGATTATTATAATGAGACTCAGCTTTAGACAGTTGGCAGAAATCTACTTCCAGGGTTGTTTTACTTTGTACTTTGAGTACATTTCAGAGCCTATAAGTATAAAGTTGAATTAGAACTCTCAGTATTTCTTTTTTTTTTTCCAAGTATCTGCACTACATGAGTAAAGAATGTGTGTATTTTTTCCACCTCTGTTGAACATACCCGACACAGGTGGCCTTAAATGTATGATAAAGTGTGTATCGAGGTTTTTTTGATTGCGACAACAAGTCATGTTATGTAACAAATCCTCTTGACTGTGTTTTCACCTTTTCATTTTCGCTCTTAAAGTTCTCCATTGTCTTTGCCATTATACCATTTTCATTTAGTGGGACAGATAAGCATGGGTGTGGAGTAGATGCTGGATTATTTGGCTAAAAGCTATCTGACTGTTAAAGTAGATCACCATGTCTGCTCAGATAACATCAGCTTGGCCATCTAAAAGCATTTCGAACAAATGCTCCATCTGGCTGTGCCCGCCGTGAGCTCTGTTTAAGAATATATATCTCTCCATGGCTTCCTGTCATAAGAACCCGGAGACAAACATCAGGAGCGATTATGAATAAATGAAAGCACCCACCACACTGACGTCTGAGAAAACAGACAAACACAATTGTGCAAATATGGATGTGACACTCATATGTCTTTCTCTCAGTCTCTCCTTTGCAATGCAAACTTTCTTCTTCTCCATTCCTTCTTTCATAAATACTTTTGTAAATTTGCTGGTAAAGTTCATTTAGCTTTCTCATTCAGCACAGATCGAAACTCTAACTGCAAACACCTGCTCGAATCTTACTTACAAAATAGCACGATAAATCTTTCAGTGACCTTTGAGTTGAGTGAACAAGCAGTACACACACACACACACACACACACACACACACACACACACACACACATATTCCTGTCTTACTTCCATTATTTCTTTTAGGTTTAAAACGGGTTAAACGAGTTAAAATGGTAAATTTTTAACACCACTAATGCATTTCCTTAGTCTGACACTTTGAACTCTGTGTAGAAGTGCAGGCTAAAGACCTGCTGCTCAGAGGCTGTTGCTCTGACTCTACTACTTTCTGTTAATTGATAAGGTCCACTGATGCTTTGCTTGATGAAAGTTCTACTGCTAAAAGGAAAAATGTAGCATTCAGTGGAACTGAGTCTGAAGACTTTTTCACAAACACCATAATAACACCAGTGAGGCCTTCACTTTTAGTCATTCAGTTGCCAAATCAATGAGCAGCAAACTAAAAAAACAACAAAAAACAAAAGCAAAGTAAAAAAAGCTTCAATTCACCTTCAGAGTTTCCAGTGTGATGAGAATCCATCAGTTGTATGAAGACGATTTGAGCCCAATTCCGTTTGCTTCTTGTCCTTTTTGCCAGTTCATGCCTAGGTGTAGAATCCAGCATTTTGAAATATTTTTCAGATTTTGCCTCCCTTTGATGCTCACCTTGACTCAACTTAATTCCATAGTGAGGTTGCTGAACTTTATCGCTGTTCTAATATCAGGGTCTCCTGCAGAGCACAGCTTGTCTCCTGGTAATGAAGCTGTGCTATTGTATTGACCGGGTGGGTCAATAGATGTGAGATATGTTGTAAATGAAGCGGAGAACAACATATTGCAAATGTCCAGTAAAAGCCTGTTGTATCTGCTTAACTAAAAGCCAATATTAACAACTACTGATGAGGTTTGGGCTTTTGAAGCATGTCCCTCTTCCTAGGGGAACATATCAACCACTTCTAACTTGGTTGGAAGGTGCAAAGAGACACTCATAAATAGAAGGCAGAGGTAAAATAAGAAATTGGATTGGGCCTGAGATTGAGAGGCTATTAACATGTGGTTTGAGCGACCGGCTGTATATAATATGCAGAAAATACCGTATAGATATGAATGAAAATTGAGCATGATGTTCATTTCATGTGCATTCACACTAAAAAGATCCAATTTTTTGGCATGATTGACGTAACAAGAACTTTCTGATTGAAATGATTATTTCATTGTTTCATTATTATTTTGTTCACGAGTATACTACAGACCTCTCTGGAAACAAATGTTTCTTTAGTCTTTCTTTAGATTTTAGCAAGGACATTATAGCTACATTACCCAGAGTGACTGGAGCGATCTGGCCCTCCATGTTTGTGTTTTCATCCTTGGTGACATTCCTTTCAGATTAAATTAACATTTAATTGACACTGTCCCTCTGGATTCCCGACAAAATATCTAGTTTAAATAGTCCTTTCAAGACACATACTAGACAGGGAATAAACATAGGAAAGGATTATTTTTAATAAGTTATGCGCTCCAGGTTCAACACTCAGCACTGTCGCATTCCATCACAATTTCATTAAGAGCCACTCAGCATTTTGTGAATACTCTACTTAATTAAACCCCTAATGAGAGTTATAGCAGATGATAAGCAATTTAATTTTTACACTGGGAAATACTTCACAGTCTAGAAAAACAGTCAAATGCAAGCCTTGTATTTTTTCACTTCAAATCCACCACTTAAGAAAAAGCCAGATTGTAAATAACCAAGGTGATACATTCAGAAAATAACTGAAAGTTTTTGTAAATTTACACCATCAGCCGTAACATTTCAGCTACCAGCCTAATATGGTGTAGGTTCTCCTTGGGCCACCTAAACAGCTCTGACCCTTTGAGGCATGGAATCCACAAGACCTCTGAAGGTGAAAGTGACAAATTGTCATTGTGAGTACGCAGCATAACGCTCAGTGAACCCCAACGAAATGCAGCCTCTGCATTTAACGCATACACACACGTAGCAGGGGGCAGCTATTTAAAGTGCCTGGGGAGCAGTGATGGGGATTCTACCTTGCTCAAGGATACCTCAGGGCAACCTACAGGTCTGGGATTCGAACCCACAACCTTCCAATCCTGGGGCCTAGTCCCTAATCACTAGGCCACTGCTGTGCCTTGGTATTAGAATCAATACACTGGCAGCAGACTCTATAAGAGTTACTTATATTCATACAACATTGCAGCTAAAATCAACATTGTAGCTGTGCTTTGTACTCAATCGGTTATACAACACTACATGTTTTAACACGGTATCCTTAGTAATTAGTTGTTGAATCTGTTGAACTTTAATCTGTTTGACTTTATGTATGTCATATTATTGATTGTGGTGAGAGCAGACCCCCACGTAAGCTGTCAAAGTAGAATGGGTCACATTATGTTAAGAAACAGCCCCGTCAAAAATCCCACATATTCACATTTATATTCTCATACACACACTCAGTCTTTGACATTCTCTTACTCAGTAAGGTGCACTTCAAGCTTCTGGGTCAGCTTTTTAAGCTGCTACAGCCTTAGGCCGTGCTAAGCAAAATAAATCATTACGGCAGTGGATTCTGTCCATTTCCGTTCTTCATGGAGCACTGCAAATACCACCACTCTCATCCTGTAACTGTCATTAATCATGTCCGTGCAAACAATTCTGCATTTTTTTTCACTTTCCTCCAATACAAACCAGGCAGTTTAGCAACACATTAGTCAATGAGTCACCTCATTATGGCTGTATAGATCTTTTCTGGTGATAACCAATACAGCACTCATTTTCAGACAGCACAAGTACAGAGTCACCCATGGCGCTTGCCGAAGGGAAAGCATATTCATGCTGTGTTTACAGCCCAATTAATTTGCCAACATGTGTTATGATCACATTACAGTGTGACATTATTTATCATGAGCATAGGCCATAGTGATTAGCCATAAAGTTAGGAAAAATCTAATATGGTACAACAGCAGTGAGGAAATAGTGAATGTACAGAATAATTCCAAAGATGGTTACTACTTTTCCCAAGTGTTGCTGCTACTCTTCTATTTTGCTAGAGTGGGGAGAATTGCATCAGGTGCAGCTCCAGAGCTTGTGTGCATTTGTCATATTTATCTTCCCACGATTAAAACCCTTCTTAATGATTGCGTGCAGAGTGAATAACAGAACGGAACGAGCTCCTAGATAAGCAACCTTAGACATGGGCCCTTCGTTCCCCCATCAATCACATCCACAAATATGACTCGCTGAGGTGGCCAAGCAAACTAAACAAAACAGGTACTTAATGCTAATGAGGCTGCAGGTTATTTTTGCTCACATTTTCAATTATGAAATGCAGCTTTGCACGCCTTTAATGACTCTGTTTTAATAGAGGTGCAAATTAATTGCGTCGCCCACCGCCACTCCGCATTCCCCAAAACAGTTCTGGGAATTAGAAATAATGAAGAATCAATGGAGCAACATATTAGATGTAGATGTTTATCGAAATAAGCAGCTTCTTCAGTGGCTAACGGAGTCTGCACTCACTCTTTTTCCCCTCTGTCATTGCTCATTTGAGTGAACACATTACAGCACAGTGTGTGCTCAGGACCGCCAAGGGACACATGCTAGAAAGGGAGCAGTGGCAATGTTTCGGAAAAAAGGCGAGTGATGCATCTAAAGTTTATCCTAAAAAGGGAGCTAAAACTAGAGGTTGCTGTGTGAGAACTTCCTTTTGGCTTTGCTATCATCACAGGGTACAACAATAATGGCTTAGAGGCAATTCAAGTTGACTAAAAGGCCTTAGCGTTTGATGGCATTTCACCAACAAGATATGAGTGATTTCTCTATTTTCATTAGTGCTGTTCAATCTCCAGATTTTGAAGTTGATTTAAATTGCTTAAGGTTGATCGTGTTGATAAATTGACTTGATACAACACAGGGTTCCCATTGTTTTGCATCACAAGTGCCGCCAAACTCACCCCAAAGGTAGTGGCTGTATCTGGGTTACTATGGAAATCGTAATTCCACTGTTTAACAGCTCACATTGAAGGGGTCTATAATACTATAATAATTGAGTGGTTTGGGCATGGTGACTTCAGGATGTCCCATTTCATTGCCAATATAAACGTCATCATGTGTGTACATATAAAACATGGTTTACAATGGGTCGATTAAAAATTGTTCAATTCACTTTTTAGAAGGGCAGCCTGAGAAAAAAATAAAAATAAAAGCAAGCCAAAAAGCTGTTAGTTCCACAAAGCACAAAATCCACAAGAAAGATGGGCCCTCTCTTGCAAGAGTTGAGGAGAGAGAATGGAGGGGTAGGAGGAATGGGCAAGAGATAGGAAGGAGTGAGCACTCTTAAAAAGCATAGCATTAAGGAGATGCACCTTTGTAGCTCCAACCAGAAGCACACCATCCATTTTTCACTGAGGGAGAGAGAAAGGCTTTTTCAGCTTATCTTGGCCAGCAATCCGCCAGTGCGTATTGCCTCCATGATCCAACAGCCTGTGACCGATCATATTAGTTTGTGTCTGGGTCTTCTCATTTCACGCACATGCACCTCTGCAGGCACAGGATTTCCTGCCATTTAGAGGACATAGAGAGGAAAGTTGTGCAGACTGCTTTGGTTTCCATCTATGTATGGAACATGTGTCTTTTTCCTTCTTTTCCACCATTTGCACTCTTCAGCAACATGGCAAGGCTATTCTCTCAGAAGTAAGAGAAAAATTGGAGCCACACAGACGTCTGTTCAACTAAACAAATCCCCACCATCTTTTGTGCAAATTAAAAGTGTTGATCATACAAAAATCAAACTTACAATTTACAATTTACATACCTCGATGTGGTTCTTGGTTTTTTGTCTGCATTGTATCTCATTTTCATGCGTGCTTTGACACTCAGTTACACAGAAGCCAATTACACATATCATGTAGCATCCAAAAACCCAGATCCGCCGTTTTAGTGCTGCTGATCAGCTTAAGCATGGTGTCTTTATTAAATACAGAGCCAGACCATCAGCCTTTCATCTCAGCCCGTTAATCCTAAATAGGGTCGCTGGCAATGCTGGAGCTTGTCCCAGCACACATAGGCTGAAAGGCGGAGAATCATTTTGCATCACTTATTCCCCTGACATGCATGCCTATGGACTATGGAAGAAAACAAGAATCCCGGAGGAAACTCACGCAGACAAGGGTAGAACCCTCTTGCTGGAAGGAACCAGGCAGGCCAACCCAGAACCTTTCTACGAGGTGACAGCGCAAAGCCTCGCATCGCTGTGTACCTGGAAGCAGATCATATAAGGTTAAAATGTTCACAAAGCATGGCCAATCTAATTGGCATGGCCAATTTGTGCTATTCCACTTCTCCCAGTTCTTAATTTCCTTATTCTGCTGTTTGTCTTTGTGTTTGTATTAACTGTTTTAGTTACTTTTTTTTTTTTTTTTTTACTCTTGCTCTGTAAAGTGACCTTGGGTTTGAGAAAAGCGCTATATAAATAAAAATGATTATAAAGTCTTCAAGATAAACTGAGCACTTACTCAGGTATTGGTAGCTTTGCCTAGTGACAGCATCTCTCATTTCTTATGCTCATTTCTTTGTATACCAAAGATATGCAATGCACTAATAAAAATTATTATAAGTAAAAATTATGCTCTATTAAATCTAAAACATGAGCTTATTTTCCTCACTGCTATGCTTCAAAGTTTAATTTCATAATTTTGTGCCTATGATCTTACCATCATCAGAACTGCATTCTTTTAAATAAAAAACATGCTTTGAAGAAAATGTATTTTGATTTAGGTATGCAGTTTGTGCGATGTTAGCCTGGTGGCTATAAGATTTCCTCTTGCTAACTATATTCCCCCTTCGGAGATCCAGTGCAAAACTAAAGAAGTAAACTTCTGTCACCAAACATGTATTGGCTGGTTGAAATAAGGGGAGGAAATTGTGTGGATTGCCTGAACTTTCACTTTAAACATTGCCTTTCAAAGCTTATAGGAGATTTTGGTTCAGCTGACCTGTAATGAAACACACTGTGTGTGACACTGCAGATTACTGTTATACTCAATTGGAAATTCCTGGTTATCACAGCACCGATTCCATGCTTTCACACCGGTGGGACTAAAGCAAAGATGAAAAGCAGCCGAAGAAACGAAAGGAACAAGTCAACGAGCTGCAGGATTGGCCTGTAGAAGTGGTTGTATTTCAAGTATCAGGGTGACCTTAAAGCAATTTCGATGCAGTTTGCCTATGCAAAGTGTAATCTTGTTTCATGCACTTCACCAGCAAGAACTGGCTTCATCCTCTGACATTTCCCACCCACCAGCAATCTTCAATCCATCAAACTAGAGCACACTTACTCACACACACACAAGCCCACACCAACGCACACGTAAACACTTGTCTTGTTTACCTGAGCTAAACCCCTGCAGTTAAGAGCTCTTGTATTTTTTGTTCAGCGTGCAAATCCTTCTCTTCTAAAATACGATAGACATACACAAGGAAGCGCACACAATTCTGTTCATTTTAACCATCTTATTCACATACATAAGTGTATGAAAACCTTATCTCACCAGCTTCTGCAGTGCAAGGGAACATTCAGCACAGTGATAATACAAGGTTCAGTGCAAAAAATGCTGCTATGCATTGCGGAGGCATCAGACAGAGACGAGAGACTGCAGCACAGGAGCAGTGAACATGTATGTGTCAACATATTGGCACGCACACACGAGTTTCCATCTTTCTCTCATATATATTCTTATAAAGTAATGATCTATTAGCATGCATAACACGTAACCATCTGATAAATTATTTTCAGTTCATAAAAGTGTCGATACAAACTGGCACCTGTAGTGATTAAACCTACCAAGCTTTAGGAGCTATTGGTTACAATATCTGTTTGTCTATATTACAGATTTGAATGAACAAAAGAGAAATCGAAATCAAATCAATATTTGGTGTGACCACCCTTTGCCTTCAAAACAGCATCAATTCTTCTAGGTACACTTGCACACAGTTTTTGAAGGAACTCGGCCGGTGGGTTGTTCCAAACATCTTGGAGATCTAACCACAGATCTTCTGTGGATGTAGGCTCCCTCACATCCTTCTGTCTCTTCATGTAATCCAAACACACTGGATGATGTTGAGATCAGGGCTCTGTGGGGCCAGAAGAACTGATGCTGGTTTGAAGGCAAAAGGTAGTAACACCAAATGTTGATCTGATTTAGATTTTTCTTTTGTTCGCTCACTTTGCATTTTGTAAATTGATAAAAATAAACAATCATTATTTATATTTCTGAAAGCATTCTTTGTTTACAGCATTTTTTCACACCTGCCTAAAACTTTTGCACAGTACTGTATGTTAATGGTGTGTTTCATTTAATTTCTGTGTTTCTTAGAATCTTGAAGATTTTGAAATGTCTTTAGAACTATGCATGGTTAATGTAGGACACAGTCTAAACTAGTTTACTGCTTTCATAAACAGGGGTGAAAAATCCATAACAAGCTAACCAATAGCTAACAATTTAATGTGGTAACAAACACTTCTTGTAATTCCTGCTGATTACCATGATGGAAGACCGTGGATGTCATGGCAACCACCGAATCCAGGCCACGACATAGTCCCAGTCCCCGGAATTCAGAGCCGGAGCTTTCAATTCACCCTCACCTATCACACCTAATCCCCCACACCTGGTTGTCCAGGCATTTAAGATGTGCCAGTCTGACCCTGCCTTGCCTGTTCACCATCGTGTATTTTGTTACCTAGTTCCTGAGACCTTTGTTTTTTCGAACAGATTCAAGAACCCTGAAGCAAGCCACGCACATGTGCCTTTTTTTCACTTGCAATCATGACAGTGTTAAACCACAGCTATCAGGGCTATGACTTCATTTTAGCCCAAAAATGCAAAGCTTTGTAAATTGCTAAGAATCCCGCAATATGATTAATTTTTGTTAGCTATATTTCTACAAAATCATTATTAACTATCAGCAAGTATTCTGCAAACCTGGGTGCAAAACTGGTGCATTCTCCATTCTATAATAATCACAGAAATCAGAATCACTGAAAAGACCATTTGTTTAAGGATGTGGCAGACATTAACAAATTTTACCTTGGTGTAGGTTTAAGAGTGACTTGAGCTGGTTAAACAATTCATATTCACATATCTAGAACACCCCGGAGGAATAGAGGGATGGCTAAGGTCTCTTCCTTATTACACAGGTAGTAAATCTTTCATTCCCGCTTCAGACAGCCTAACCAATGGTAGAGTTCACATGGTATTATCTGGATACCTAGATATGAGGAATAAATCCTGACTGGAGAATTTTCAAGGTTGTAACTACTTATCTAATCAAACGTTAACACTGAAATAGAGGAGCTTAAATACAGCCATCTGGATGTTCTTATTAAAATGAATAATGAATTAAAAATTACAGACCTGTATTTTTTAGCTCAGAGAAGTCATTAGGTTTCTGAAAGCCTAGGTGGCCCCGAGGGTACCCTACCAATGGCAAATCATTCTATGAACATTATGCATTTTAATAACTTAGAAGATGTGTATGTATAGAGTATTCTACATTGGCTAAGCCAATCAAGTCTTAGAGCCAGAACGATTCGTTTTGTATTATATATATTTAAATTGCGCACAATTTGGTCCAGGCTCATACGACCCTCCTTTAAAGAGGCCAGGGAAAAGATGAGGTTCTGACACTCATCACTTAGGGATGATAAGTGTGACTTTGCCGGAGCATCGAGTGGAGGGTCAGACCTCACAGAGACAAAGCCATTTAAAGGAAAAGCACGCTGGTGCCACCGAGCTGCCCCCATTTCAGAGGAATCCACTTTTTACGAAGGAGAAGAGGAGAAAGAGAGAAAAAAGATCACCTATTGATACTGTGCAAATGCATTTTTCACTCCACTCTGCTGGGCTGTGACAAAAATGGATGATTTTTATTAAGAGGCCTGGCTTTCTATGGGTGCCTTCATACATCTCCTCGTACAGTGAAGGCCGGCCACAGAGAGCACATGGATAATGAGTACAGCCCACTGACTTATTTCAGAGAGAGAGAGAGAGAGGGAGAGAGAGCGAGAGAGCGCGAGAGAGAGAGAGAGAGAGAGAGAGAGAGAGAGTGTGTGTTTTGGATTCCTGTCAGGTATATTCAAGACAAACTCTGTAAAAGCCAGAATGGGGCTTTTGTTTTGCTGACGCTCTGTTTGGGCCTCTTCAGTCTGGCCGAGTTGACAAAGACATGAGTGCCATTGAACTTCATCAGGAGCTCACTTCACTAATACAAGAGCTGTCAACCTCACAAGTGTGTGTTTCCATTCGGAGCCACCAATTTATGAGCATGCACAGGCACAATTCCTTTAAGCATTGAGCTTAACCCATTAAACTCCCAGACTTATTATATAAGCTCTATTCAGACCTGGCATTAACATATCCGATCATAAGTGGAAGGCTCTAAGAATGTCAGTTCAAAAACCTGCAGCACATGCAGGTGACCAGTGGGGCTTGGATTTTACTTCTCTGCTCTATATGCAAATAAATATGGATGTTTGTTTTTCATTTGCGAAGACCAAATCTGTCAGTGGTTTTCACCAGCTGGAGACTGTGCTTGTCTGCTAACACAAATTAAAAGTAGAATTTAAAGTAATAAATACTGGTGCTTTGTCCAAATAGAAAATGAAACTTATTTTCCTATTCACTCTACATTATTTTGATGGATTCACATGCTAGTCAGCTCTACCAGCAAATTTAGGGAGGCCATGGGTGAAATCAGGGCAAGGAGAAAATGAAGCTTCATTTAGCTTTTGGGACTCTGGGTCTAATGATGTTGGCACGGAAAAAGAAATCGCTGGGGTGGCAAATATTCTGGCATGGTGGACCACCATGGAGAAATATTACCAACAAAGTTTTTCACTGACAAATGTCAGTTGATGTCAGTTAAGTAGGTGGTCCTTCAGAGCCGCCCAGGATACATTCACTTTTACACTGCTATGTAAAAATGTGGATCTTTTCTTCCCCAGACCGTCTCCAAATGGATCCAATGTGTTTTATGTGCATTTACACATATATGCAGTTGTGACTGAATTGCCTGTTTATTGTACATGTGAGCTGGGCCATTATAAAGCTGGAAGTTTGCATTGTCTTGTTGTCATAGCAGCTAAAATTGCTGTAAACTCTTCACACTATAATTACTGCAGTGCACAGATACTTGAAAAACTGCCCACAGTCACTTCACTGCTCTGTGAATGCTCTGAAAATTTTTTTTTTGTACTGTGGTGTGGCGTCTGTGTGTGATTGGTTAGCCTGTCTGACCACAAGAAAGATCTGCCATAAGGACAAGAGCACTGAGACTAAGAGAGATGAAACCTGTGAACATGTTTTTACTCTTTTGAATATTGTGAAAAGTGACCAGCTTCCAGAAGTTATGTCAACAATGTATTTTCTTTGGATCTGCTTGGAGCTCTTTTTTTCCTATTTTTGTTTTTTTTCTTTTCATCAGGAAGGGTAGGACGTTATATTTCTTTATATAGAATAGGTTATGTAGACGTTGAGGGTGATTTTGCTTTGGTTTTGTTATTTTGGCTGTTGCTTACACCCCGGAGTGATGCCGTTTGGTCCAGAATACAGTAGCATACCTGGTGTTCGATTAGCCAAATAGGGCTCATGTCACTCCATTACTCACTGACCTCTACTGGCCACTCATTGCTGCCTAAATCAAATATAAGTCACTAATTCTGGCCTACAGAGTGACTTCTGGATCTGTTCCCAGCTATTTAAACTCAATCACTCAGACTAATACTCTTTCTCCATCATTTTATTTTCTTAGGAACGTCATCTGGCATTGACTTGTGTTTGCAGGGATGGTAATCTCAGTCCAGACTGTTTTCATTCTTGGTTCCCTGATAGTGGAACAATCTATCAATTACTATCTGAGCAGGATAACTTAAAAAGCTCTTGAAGACCATTCTTTTCCAAGAACATCTCCTCTCCTAATGCTTCTAACACTCCTAACTCACACTGATTCACTTCTCCAGCTCATACTTTTCCTTTTTCATGTTACATTATGCAGCAAATGTCCTTGTAAAGCTCTTACTACACTGTAGCTTGAATGTTCCTCTCATGTAGGCTCTAATGGATAAAACATACATGAAAACATGGGCAAGTACACAGCCTTGGAGTAACATTTCCTGTTAGAATGAACTGTTTATAACCCCCATAATAGCACAGGTCCTGTATTCATGAGCTTCCACCTCAGTTCATTGCAATTAAGCCACTTTTATACACTCAGGCATAAATTTAAAAAGAGTGTTAACGGACCAGAAACTATTTGATTTTTACTTCCAAAAGAAGTAATAATACTTCCACTATAAAGGGGGAAGTGAATCACTGTCTGGAGGGAGGTTTAAGGGCTTACCAGGTGGGCCGGTACCCTATACTACAGGTCCAGTTCACGCCCACTGCAAAACTGCATGTGTTTCAGGGCAAATTTCCAATCAGGGTGGATAATAGGGTCGGTCCAGGGAACCTCCCAAACAGCCAGAACCCTCCTCCAGCAAAATGAGCCACCAATCACCCTGATAAGAATCTAATGCCAACAGTTGGCTTATCTGAACAATTAGTATAAATACAGACCTACATAGAACGTGCCAATGCAGGCATTTAATACAGTTACCTTGATGACCATCTAACAGATTGTCCCAGGTTATTATGTTGTAAGAATGTGCAGCAGGGGGAGAATGGGAGAGGGTGCTGCACAGATACTCCTTTTTATAGCACCAATCATTTGGATCTAATGAGCTACACCAGATTAAGGCCACACACCTCCCACCTGAGTCTGTGTGAGTGAACAACCAATACTATCAGACTAAGATAAAGCAGCCTAACTTCAGCTTTCAGACAGTACAGCCATAAAAATATAGATAATAATACAATCTCCCAACTGTCTGTGTACCGCAGTCTGTCTTTTGTGTGTTTATTTAGAGCCAGTGGGGAATGAGGATGTTAAAAGGTTATGCTAAGACATTGTTTCAATCAATCTTTTCTCCATGTTTCTCCATTACGGACATTCGGGCATATTATCCAACTTTTTGCTGAACTTTTTAGCCTTGATGAGTTGTAGCTTTAGCTTTTTAAAGACTGTTTATCTATTGTACTTTAGTCAGAAACAGTTAAAAAAATACCAAACATTAGTTGGCAACTGAATGCACAAGTGTAACAGCCAGCTTGCCAAAGACGGCTACAGTATATTTTTGGCTATGGCTTGACATTGAATTTAAAATACTATTTGATGCCTGTCATACCATCTTATCTTTGGCTTATTTAACGGATTAAATGAAAGAAATGGAAACAAATGCAGATCACCGGCCTGATTATCTGTAATCATGTGCACCTGTTGCTTCACTGCTTACATAGTTCAGGTCAGGCACTTTTATAGTTGTAAAAGTCTTATAAAAAAAAACTATAAAAATAGACTTTTATAGTTGTTTGTGAGGACAATGAACTGCTAAAGGCTGGGGAATCCTGTGGCATCTTTCAGAGAACCATTTAAAGCACCTTTTTTGAAGAGTGAACATTCAAAACATTCATAAAAAAAAATAATGGCTTAAAAAGAAATCCACAGTTTCTAAACTATCCACCATTCAGATCACATACATGAAGATATGTTCTCACCCACTGGAGAAAACACACTTCTGCACATTTTAACATGAAGTTATTGTTTATTTGCTGAGCAAAACATGTGTAAATGTGTCGGCACATTTTACATCAAAGTCAACCTTTCTGCCAGTTTAGCCACAAGCACAGGCTTGAAAAGTTTTTTACAGATCCTGGTGCAGACATATAGAATGAGTCATCTCACAGAACAAAAACTACACTATTGTGCTGAGCATAGTGCAAAACAGAGGCACAGAAAGTCATGTAAATATGTTACTGGTAGGTGTATAAGAGCAGTTAATGAGACAGTATTCTGTGCTGAGTGAAGGGGTGTGTATGTTTGCATATATTTGAAAAAAAGCTCTTTATGTGCAAAATAGTCCAATAAATGAAATTCAACTAGAGAGTGCACAATGGTGTTGACAGAGCTGTGTTACAAAAACCAAAGAAAAGGAGATTCCATACTAATTAACAGAAGGACATTTACAACTTTGTCATATTTTTGTCATGTGATACCCAGATCATGTGCAGACTCAAACCTGCTGATACAGAATGGAAATGAACAATGTAAAAAATCATGCATGTATTACTTATAAAATATGTAATGTTAACTGGATGTATTACAAAATGATGATAAAATCTATTCCAAAGATGAAATGACCCTTATAATGATTATTACATTGTTTACAGTCGAGACTTCCCTTTGACTTCCTCTCTACTGCTTCGTTTACAGCTCTGCTCTATGATACATCAAACCATAACACGCCTGATCTACCATGAATGAATAAATAAATGGATTTATAGCCAAGTGACTCTTTCTGTTTATGAGAGATGATGTGCTCAGATTAAAGGGAGCAAAGAGCGAAACCATCAAATCACAGACAAACAAAGTCTAATTTATGATTCCAGAGACAAATATTATCCTAATATTTAAAGCAAGGCATTTCAGCCCCTGAATTACAATGGTTTCTTTAATGATGGTCTGTCAGCTGTAACTCATTTGGAGTTTCGCAGTCTTACCTGGTTTTTCTTCACTACCATGGTACATACTCAGCAGATTTCTGATTCCCCTGAATTTTGGCATAATTAGCGAAGTCATTCAGAGGGCTTCAATATAAATGCATAATTCACAGTGGTGTTGACAGGAACCAGATGTCTGAAGGTTTAATGCTTGCAAAAATGGTTATGAATATGTAACCTGATGACATTATTGTATGATAATCTTTTGAGAAAGTTGTGCCTTAAACTGTATGGCATGCAGTAATGTATGTTGGAGAAGAGCATTCAGGACAATGCTGTTCAGCATACTACCCAAAGATACTTTCCACTTTTCAGACCATTTTACAGTTCTAAACATTCCTTTTTTTCACTAGGAGTAGAATATTTCCCGGTTGGGGAAGATTGGTGTGAAAAAAGATGCTTTTTGCATGCCACTTGCATGAAGATATTCGCTAGCCACTATGTAAAATATGTATATTAATAAAGAGTGTGAGCTTAGCGGTACTTTCTAGCTAGGGCCACTACAAGCCTGCTAATAATGTGTTATAAGTTTTGGTTCCCTGTAAATTACAGCATTTTTAGATCGATAATCAGGTTTGTTTGTTTCAGGTTTGATAGTGCAGGCTGGTTGGAATGGGTGGAGATGAGTAGCTGGAGTGATTTGTGACAGATGGGTACCAGTGAAAGTTAAAGTGAAGGTTTTCAGGACAGTAGTGAGACCAGCTATGTTGTATGGGTTGGAGACGGTGGCACAGAAGAAAAGACAGGAGGTGGAGCTGGAGGTGTCAGAGTTAAAGATGCTGCAGTTATCATTGGATGTGACGAGGATGGACAGGATTAGAAATGAGTATACTAGAGGGACAGCTCAGGTTAGACGTTTTGGAGACAAGAGAGAAGCAAGGTTGCGTCAGTTTGGACTTGTCCAGAGAAGAGACGAGGATTATATTGGGAAAGAGGAGAAGAGGAAGACCAAAGAAGAGGTTTATTGATGTGGTGAGAGAGGACATGCAGGTGGTTGGTTTAAAATAGGAAGATGCAGAGGACCGGAAGAAATGGAGAAGGTTGAGCCACTGTGGTGACCCCTAAACGGGAGCAGCCGAAAGAAGAATAATAATAAGAAGTCAGGTTTGTTGTGAATGTATTTGTGTGAGAGTGTCAGGCAAGAAAGGGTGAATCAGTCAGCTGAGTGCAGAGATATAATAACCCAAGACGATCCCATTTTAAATATTAATGAAAAAATCAATATGATGCTGTCAATGCTGATATTGTGGCAGCCCCTCACAGAGACTTGAATGTATGGGAAACTGCATTACAAGTGAAATGTTTCATGTTTCACACACACACACACACACACACACACACACACACACACACACACACACACACACACACACAATATATATTTTTTTCCTTTTTTTGTAGATTTCTCAACAAACGTATGAAGGGTTTCTATCCCACAAAACAAAAACAAATGCATAGAATCATTTGAAAGCTGCTTCGTGTTTATTCAGGTTTCCTTTTGCATTCTACTATATTTCTTTTGAAATATGAAACAAGTTAGTGGTTTCAACAAAAAAAAAAGAACATTTGATGTTAATTTGATTTGCTTTAGTCGCCAAACATGTGTACAGTGTAATTCTAGAATTCATCTGACAGATGAAGACACTTTATCTCCTGTTGCACAGCTTGTGATAGTTATCTTCATCACCAGCCGGCTTCTGATCAGAGGCCACTTGATATCTGATCAGAGGCTTGAAATTTTGGGCTCCATCAGCACTGCTGTTTAAGATCCGCACCTGCGCGAACATGCGCACTAACACACACTAACACCACCGTGCAAGTGGCACTGCAATGTGTACTGTACAATGAAGGACCAAGTGATTCATTCCTGCTCAGTGGTGGTCCTTCAGTAGTCCTTATCATTAATTACAGGGTAAAAATGATGCAGAAAAAGGAACAGACAACAGGCTATAACTTTAGAAATGAATGATAAATGTGGTGAAATGACTTGATTAAACTGGTTATTCTTATTGTTGTACCTAATGAAGTGGCAAGTGAAAATATATATTTCATATCCTGTTTTTTTTTTCTTCACCTCAGACATCTCATGCCTCTCTTGCCATTTGAGGAGCATCAGTTATAAAATTCAAGGCCACGATTATTACCTGATCACTTTTCTTTCAAGGCTTAGTTCTGTAGACTAGCCTTCGCCAGTATAAATGTGGATAAGGCTATGCTGTCTGTCAATGGGGCGTATTTATTTGTGGCCTGAGTCTCTGCACTGTACTGGTATAACACACTCAATAAAGCATTCACACACAATATTCATCTCCCAGCCACGTCAAGGATCGGCCCGATTCAATGAAGCAAACCTGCGCACTGTCTACACTCAAAGCAATGTGGGAATACATGTGGGCTGATCAATAACAGATGCTTTCCCATCAATCCATATGCTTCAGCATCTCAGGATACACCACAGGAAACCTTTTATAGATGTCTACCTCCAGCGAGGCCTGCTGCTGTGGGAGCCGGATACTGCTTTGCTGTTTGTGGAGCATAAATTAGTACTGCTGAGCTTGAAGAGCTAATTGAGGAACTACAGAATTAGGCATCTAATGGCTGAACTTATTCACATTATATTATTTATTAGCACCCTCCAAACAGGAAAAAGACAGACTGCTTCTCAGCAGGAGAACTGCACAAAAACTAGAAACAGCCCTCAGCCATGCAAAGCACAATCTGGGGCTCCTCAAAACTAATAAAACCATTGAGGGCTGAGACGAAGGATTTAGCCCCCAATGGAGCCTCTCTCACAGAAATCAGTCCACATAAGCCAGGGAGCAAGTGTAGCCCTTTTACCCCCTGCAGTGTGCCACTGCTGCACATCCACTGCCACCCTTCCTGTCAGACCACACCTCCTCCAGCTGCAGCACAGACAAGCATTTCACAGACCACTAGTGCTAGCATGTGCCAACCAAACAGCTCATTTCCTCTGCAAGAGCTTGGTAAGTAATAATTACCCTCCCAGCAGAGAACTAAGAGTCAGCTGCAGAACAGGGCAATTTCCTACCTTTCAATATTAAAGATTTTTCAACACTGGAACACAAGTAAAGAAGCATACATAAATACACACATATCAACCTCAGTGTTCAAGCAGGGCTTCCACACAGGAAAAACCTGCCATTTGTACGGACAAACCATTTAAAAAGCCTTCTGGACATTACTAGGATCTTTTCTGGGAAAAGTCAGCAGAGGTTTGATGCTCTGGGCCATGTTCTGCTGGGAAATATTGGGTCCTGGCATTCATTTGTACAAACATTACATTCACATGTACCTAAGCATTGTTGCAAACCAATTACACCCCTTGCTCTGACGTGGACTGACAACCTGTCAAAGGTGTTTCTCAGGCAGGTTTCTCAGTATTTCTCAGTTCCAGCACAACCCATGACCCTAATCAGGATGTGGCTAGATCATTAGTGAATGAATGAAGTTCTTAAAAAAAATAATAATAAAAATAAATAAATAAATTTAAAAAGGGGGCAGCGGTGGCCTAGTGGTAGGGAGTTGCCGTCGCATCAGAAGATTGTGGGTTCGATTCTCCTCTCCAGTAGGTTGCCCTGAGGTACCCTTGAGCAAGGTACCGTCCCTGTCACTGCCCCCTCGGGTGCTTTCAATAGCTGCCCACTGCTGCACGGTGTTTGAGTGCATGGGTTAAATGCAGAGGTCCAGTTTCGTTGTGGTTCACTGTGTGCTGTGCTGTGACCTCGCAATTACGAGGGCTTTCACTTTCACACTCTTTCATGGCAATTGTATTTTCTAAAGACAGTGGCCACTTACAGCAGGAAAAGGCACCCTACCACATGGCCAGTTTTTTCAGAAAGGACACTTATATGGTATTTGTACTTGATACAAATTGAGGTTTTGATCAAAAAGATCATTTTTTAAGATCGTCACAAAAAATCTGGTATAACTGGAGCTGTTGATCTTTGCACAGAACAGTAGCATCACTGCCAAGCTGTATAACATAGACATGGATAAATCAGTCTTTTCAATAGTTTTAAGTGCAGTGTGTTCCCTCTGCTATCTGAAGCAGAACTGCCAATAGGCAATAATGATGTACAATTGTGGACTGAAAATTGGTCTAGTAGTGCTTCAGTGTTCACTGAATTTAATTGAAGATGCCTGTAGTTTGCTTGCTTGGTTCAAAGAAGAGAACCCCAACCTAAAATACTTGGGAAATATTGCCGCTGTATCATAGTCTTGCGTCAGGAGGTCTTGGTCAAAGGTGTGTTGGTCTTACTAACACATGATCATGTAAAGATTATTAATCATCACCTATCAAAGGTCTCAGTTAATCATATATGTGGTCTTGGCATTTGCTAAACTGCCAGAGAACAGATTTCAAAATCTGCTCTTGGTTCTAACTGAGGATGCTTTTGGGCTCTTGTTTGCATGAAAACATCATTATTATAATAGTAAGCATTATATAAACACATTTTTTTTCATTCAATAAGGTGACTTCAGGCCCTCTCCACTGAAGAGGATGGCCTTCAGAAAAAACCTCTTTCAACAGTCTTGCACATCTTCACAACATCCCTTATGTCCAGATCCATTTCATCACTGGCTTTAAAGTGTCTGCACTTTGTCTGAACCAACAGCTATGTCTTACCTACACGCTGACTGGAGTAAATAGGTTATCTCCAGCAGATACACTTCGAGTTGCCTCTGGAGTCATTCAGAAGTTCAGGCCAATTGATTTTATCATGATGAACCTAATGTTACTGTAATAAAAGATCTGGAGAAAGAGGATGCTTGGATCCACTTCTACCTACCAGAATGATTGGCTTTAATCATAGATCAAAAGAGTTTGTCCAAAGATTCTGGCCAACTTGCTTTTGAATTCTATCTTGAATGCTCTGCGTCTCATACAAAAAGGCACCGCACTGTTAAACCATTTTTGGTTAATTAGCTGCACGTAAAGCAATCAGATTCAAACCCCTCAGCCCCAGTAGGAGAGTTAAACTTAGTTTGCTTGTAGCATGAGACCCAAAAAAAGGAACTGGTCCCATTAGCCTTCCATTGGTCAACATATCTGATCTGATCTGATGTAATATATACATGATGGAGGGATAGCGAGAGAGACTAAGCTATCTTTATATATGATAACCACGAAACTAGATTTATTTAGCAAACTAGATATATAAGATAGGTATCAAAAATAAGTGATTTGTTTTTTTTTTTACATATATTTACGAATATTTTAAAAAGTCAACACTGAACCGACACATGTCCAGTTCATCATACCAAAAATGCAAATAGGCCTGAAACTGCACAATCAAAGCAGGGCTACTGACAGTGGGAAACGTCTAATTGGTGAACCATATCCAGCAGCACAGTATTTCACTAGGGGCAGGATTTCCAGACAGCTTGATGTAGAACTGTCTCAAATGGTTGGAAGCACAGGCATAAATCCCATCTAATTGTCTTATACTTGCTCCATTTTTCTGTCTGCTTTTTCAGTGATTGATTTTATACTTTCTTGATTGGAGCTGTTCCTGTTTTTTTGGCCTGACAAATCTGGTTTGTACAAATCAGCTCAACTTAATCACATAACTGCACAGCTTTACTCCCAGCTTGCCTGCAGAGTTCTGTGGTGATAAACTCGGAGCACAGGAGCACGCTATTAATGTGACGAGTTAGGAATATGATGTTCTGCTTGCGACATGGCTCAATGGAAGAGCGACGTGCATTTTTTCCAGTTCAATGTGCGTGTCACTCACACAAATGAAAACATCTCCAGCAGCTGGGACAATATTATCTCCACACACAGCCTCTCTGACAGCTCTGTTGACAGAAAGGACAGATTTCTGTTCACTTCTTTGTAAAACTTGAATGCTTTCTATTAATGAAGTGCGCAGAAAGTTTCTCTTTCGTCATGGCGTTTTTGTTTCTTTTTATACGGAAAATGACATGAACTGGTTGAATCGCCACTGAAATGATCTGCTTTATGAAGACTGACAGCTGTGATAATAACGAGAGTTGGCTAAGTTAAGCTGGAGATTACAGGACTAAAGCAATAAGCAGTCTACCTTTCTCTCCTTCTCTGTTCTCTCTCCGCCTTTCTATCCCTCCCTTCTCTTATTCTCTCTCCCATTTTTGTCATCTTTTCACTCTCTTTGTCACTTGCTCTCTCCATCTCTGTCTCATGCTGTTTTCTTTCTCTCTCCATCTCTCTCTTTCTCTCTAGCTCACACACACACACACACACACACACACACACACACACACACACACACATACACACACACACACACACAGACACACACACACGAGGAGAAGAACTGAGCAATGAGTCCAGCAGTGAACAGAAACTTTGATTTCCATTTTTTTTTTTTTTGTCAAGCATTTTGATATGATTATCTGTAGTTTCTGGAACACAGAGCGTTTTAAATGTGCATATGTAGAGTTGTCTGTAAAAATTCACCAATACTGTTCCATTAGCTACAAAGAGGGAGCAGTTACACAGTTGGAACACATAGGGTGAAGACTCAGCAGTCGCAATCCTTAATCATCATCCTGCTATCAAACTGTGTAGCTTCTTCTCTGAACTCCAGCAACATGCTCTCACGCTGACTTCTCCTGACAGCCCGTCTTCGTCTTTGTTTGAAGTTACTCAAAATAACATGAAACTAAACCAAAGCTCACTTGACCAAATGAATGACATTTGTCATGTTAATAGGCTCTGAGTGGCTGCTAATGGAGACATGTTTGTGAGTCTGAAAACCCTTCTCCACAATGAGTTTCAATTAAACAAATAAATTGGAAGATAAAAAATGTAGATTTAAAGACGTAGTTAAAAGGTGCTGGCTTGAAGAAAGCATACATGTTTTTCAGAAAATGGAAATAAAGCCCCTTCCAAAAGTATTGGAATATCCAATATATAGACCCTTGATGCATCAAGGCACAGGTTCTCACTTGGTCCATTTCGACTAGTCAGCATGTTTTGTATAGATGTGAACAGTTCAGTGAAACTCAGACCCTTTAGCAAACCAGCCTTTAGTTTTGAGCCTACTTCAAGATCACTTTTCTTGGATCACTTTTTACCCAGAGATCTCTTGAAAGGTGAAGTGCACCAGAACAGCAAGCGGGTGCTTTATGGAGGCTAGAGACTGTGTTAACACTTTCTACAACTTCTAGGTAAATGGACAGGGCTCGGCTATAAATGGGCAAATGTTTATACATTCAATTTTATTTTCATTAACACCATGTTCCGACACACAAGAGGGTAATGGGGGGTGGGGGGAGAGGTATAGGAACAAACATGATTTACAGTTAGAAGAATTTCAACATAAAACACAAGAAACAGAACTTTCAGGGGTATCAAAATAAGGAAGTCCATTAGCTTTTCTATTCAATGGGCTCTTTGAAAGGCATGTCTGCTGAAGTAAAGACACTGACATTTCCTGGAAAGAATAGAGAAATTGCTGGAAATTCATAGTGAATTCGCATTATCAATAAGATATGAATTGCTTCATCAAAGCTCTTTTGTGCATGGTCAGTAACCAATCACATGTAATCATGCAGAGCAGGATAGCAAAAGAAACATCTCTAAAGCAGAGCCACATCTTTCTCCACATATGCAGCGTATTCAGATGTAATCAAGTTGCATAGGCATAGGCAACAGCCGCTCTGCCAAGGCCTTTCAGCCTTAAGTACCGGCAGAAGACATAAAAATGAATAACTTAATCAGATAGCCTATGTTTTAGTGCTCACCGCCCATTTACTGCTAGCTGTTAAAGACTTGGGGTTTGTTGGATTTGATTTGCGGCCTTCGTCGCAGTTCATTCCAGTGTCTTTTTCGTTCTGTCATCTCTCATTTAACTTCAGCAACCTATCACCTCAGTTATAATAAGTCTAGCTTTCATTTTCCCTTGCCGCTTGCATGCATGCTTAATAAATGTGTTTTTATCACCGTGCAGAGGTGATAATCAATTGTTCTGTGCAGCTGTTGAATACAGAAATCTGGTGAAAGCATGCTGAAGTATCACATTTGACACCCATACAATATTTTTTTAGCTCAGAAAAGTAAACCATTACAGATATCTCATCTTTCACTGTGATTAAATAGCTTTGATTGTAACAATCAAACTTTTCAATGCTGTTATTTATTAAATCCAGCCTGGTGGATCAACTGCAGCTGCAGCTGCAATGTATAAAGCGAGTGTCTAACGTGTGTTACCAGGACTTTGTGTTGTTTTTTGCTAGTTTTTGAACATTTAGGACTACATGGGAATTTTATTAAGGTACATAAAATATCTAAGAAGTGCATGATTCACTGATAGACTATTAGTTTCATAGTTTCAAATTTCATTCATTTTATACAGATCCCATTAAAACTTTAATTCTCTTTTTGATCGAGGGAGAGAGAAAGGTCATTCAACTCAAACTTCACCAAAAACAATTAGCTAAACAGCCTTTTCATGGGTAAAGTAAAAAGTGTCCTAATTTCTTAGGTGATACATGCAACAGTTCTTGATTGGGAATGAAGAGTATTGAAGAGTTCTGACAGTTTTCCAATATGTAGACATATGTCCTTTTTTTCTGTGGCTTTAGAAGACGGTACTCCCTTGCATCCCCCTTGGCCTGAATTAGGTGCACCATCCTAGTCCTCAACTTCTGCAGAACACCCGGGAGCCTGTGCCAGGCTTTCTTTGACAGGAAATCTTTACTAAAAGCATGTAATGGCAAACTCTTCCTCTCTTTAATGCCAGCTTGTAACCATGCGCATAAATAATGGCAAGTAGTGTCAAATTGGTATTCCCCTCCAATACTGACCCAAATCTAATAAGTATTTAAAACAGATGCAGGGCAACAGTATGCCTAATTGGAGGTGTGCGAACAAAAGTGGCAGTGCATTTGTGAAACAGGGGGATTATTAGCCAACACTCATCAAAGTTGAGTCAAGTGCAAAGTGCTGAACCTAGAGGAAGCACAAAGAAAAATGCAAAGTGAAAAATATAACATTTTTTGACATCCATGAGATGGGTTATTACATGTAACCTAATCCTATATCAGTTAACAGTATTTGATTTTAGGAAAAGAAGCGACTGCTGAACGCTCGAAAGCTCATTCAGCATTTTGGCCAGTAAATGAAATTTGCCAGCTATATTCTGATGAGTGCCTAACAGGTCCACAAGGATCCTGGCTACTGCCTTACATTAATCTTTTAATGGACTTTCCACCTTCTGAATTGGCCAAGTTCCCGCTGGAAGGCCTGCTATGATTGCAGGGGTCATTTGTTCATGTCCTACAGACAGATAGGATCAGCCACAGAGGGATGGAGGAGACTGCTCTTCCTGCAGAATGCTCTTTCTCTCTCTCTCTCTCTCTCTCTCTCTCTCTCTCTCTCTCTCTCTCTCTCACACACACACACACACACACATACACACACACACACACACATATACACACATACACACCCACACACACACACACACACCCACACACACACACACCCACACACCCACACCCACACACATACACACACACACACACCCACACACACACATGCATTTAATTTTTTGAAATATTGGGCTGATTTTAAATGCAAATAAAACAGAAGACTAAAGCTGTAACTCGGTCCAAACACCTCTTAAAAGCGAAGCCCCCTTTAGTCTGTCTCAGAAATACAACATGCCATATTCAACAAGTCCCCCAAGAAGCTGGACCGCTTGGCATTCTCAAATGAATTCAGTGACCTACAATAATGGGATTTTCATTTGCACAGGCTAAGCAGTTCCACTGCCATCAGTGTCTCTACTTATAAGGGGTAAACCTTAAGGCTTTCCGTTCCAAAAAATCACTTCAGTAAAATATACTACTGTACTTAAATGAAGTAATTAAAAAAATTAAAGTTTATTAGTAAAAATAATAATGGTAATTAAATGCTTACTGATACTGAACCCTGACCTTAATTGTAAAATGATGTTTTTATGTTTATGTTTTTCGGAAAATTGTGTTAAATAATTGTATCATTAGCGAGTGGTGGTTTAGCATGTGGATGCATACATATGCAGTGGGTACAGCGGTGGCCCAGTGGTTAGGGAGTTGGAAGCAGAATCGGAAGATTGTGGGTTCAAGCCCCTTACCAGTAGGTTGCCCTGAGTAACCCTTGAGCAAGGTACCGTCCCCATCCCCGTCACTGCTCCCCGGGCACTTTCATAGCTGCACAGTGTTTGCATGGGTTAAATGCACACTAAATCTATGGGGTTAGGGACTTTTCAGGATCGGAAGATTCAGTCTTCAACCTTACCAGACGGTTGCCCTGAGGAACCCTTGAGCAAGGTACTGTCCCTGTCACTCCCAGGTGCTTTCATTGCTGCATGGTGTTTGCATGGGTTAAATGCAGAAGTTCACTGTTTGCTGTGACCTTGCAATGACATGAATTTTCACTTTCACAACTTACCACCTAGAGCTTTAGGGCTCTAGAACTGTCTTACATTAAAACATAATCCTGATTAACTACTGAAGTTCTTATTTAGAACTAAAATTATGCATTTTTCATCATTAGAGCTAAAAGAGCAGACAAAATATAGCGTGAATGCAGTATTTACATGAAGCTTAACATAACGTGGACACACTGTCCAATTGTTAAGACCAGCATCCAGTGAAAGCAACAGTGGCAGTTTTATCCTGTCAGTGAGTGCAAATGTATCGTACATGATAGGTATCATTTTCTGATTTCCTCCCAAAGTCATGCATGTAAGATGCTAAATTGTGGGTGTGACAGTATTTGTGTGTGGCTCCGGATAAGTGGCTCGGATGATGGATGGATGGATGGATGGATGGAGGGTAAACTAAACTATTGTATCTATAAATACAATGCATGCACAATTATTAGGCACGTGAGTATTTCGAGGACTAATTTTCATATGGAATAAATACAGTGCTATCATTCAATCCACAATCTTTGTAATGTTTTACAAAAGAAAAGTGAGTGTGAAGATTCTCAGGGGATACATATGTGTGCACAATTATTAGGCAACTATTAGTGTGCAGAGTGATTACACATCTAAATGAAAAACTAGAATTTTCCCATCTCACTTGTTTATTTTCATCAGTTGAAGTGAGAACAAACAACTCGAAATGTACAAATCAACATTTCTGACATTAAAAAAAAAAATACAAATTTGAATCATTATAGCCACCCTTCTTTTCAATAAGCTTTCCATTCATGGAGTCTGTCAGTTTCTGTTGATCAACTTTCCATTCAGAGAGGTGGACTGTTTTCCTTCCCCATAAATCTCCCATCTAAGAAGGGCCACAAGTTCTCAATGGGGTTTAGATCAGGTGAAGAAGGGGTCCATTTACAACTGATGCCCTTCCTGACATAACCCTCCCCATTTATCCGGGCTTGAGGCTGGCACAAAGAAATACACTGGCCTGTGCCTCCCTAATGGCTGGTTACCAATAAAACATTATACCCATAGTTGTGAAATGGCATGTCCAACAAGCTAATAGGTGTCCAAATACATAACGTGCATCATATATATTGTCGTATATATATACTGAATGGTTTCAGCTCTAGGGCAGCGGTGGCCTAGCGGTTAGGGCGTTAGCCGCATGATCGGAGGATCGGGGGTTCAAACCCCTTCCCAATAGGTTGCCCTGAGGTACCCTTGAGCAAGGTACCGTCCCCATCACTGCTCCCCAGGCGCTTTCAATAGCTGCCCACTGCTGCACGGGTTTGAGTGTGCATGGGTTAAATGCAGAGGACCAATTTCGTTGTGGCTCATGTGTGCTGTGCCATGACCTCGCAATGACAAGGGTAGTCACTTTCCCTTTTCTACTATAATGATCGTATCATCCCTCTCTTATTCATGTCAATCTTAATAAAACAGTACTTTATCTAAACTAATTTTTTACAGATAATCAGGGATGAAGTCAAGTTTATTTCCTGAGACTAGCTCACTCATCCTTCATGGATTGAGGAACATCATGTACTGACATATAGGACTCAGATGAAGTCAATGGTAAGGTTTGTTGTAAACAGTGTAACCCGTGCACCCTCTTAGTACTGATACTTCTATTAGCTTTGCTTCTGATCTACTTCTTGTTTATCCTTCTGCCTTTTTTCCTAGAAGCACACTATTTCAAAGACAATGGTTGCATTCTTGCTCTCTTGTGATTTCTTGATATCTGTAAAGTCCCTGATTGTCGTTTCTAGTGAGCTTCTGCTCTCTACGATGTTCACTCTTTCTTTAAAGGGGCCTGAAGTGGGCTACTTGTAGGGTGATGACCCTTGTGCATGCGTATATGGGTGAGAGAGCACATTAGAGGCATCATGGGTTCAAGGTCTCTGAGTGGAGCGGAGCAGATGTGGCTTCATTTTGAGCATGAGAGGAGTGTGACGCAGGCCCTGGTGAGAGCCGATTTCTCACTCCATTTGTCCTCTTCTCCACCACCCTCTTTCATCTCTCACACTCACAAGGTTTGACGTCCATAGGCCCATTGCAAGAGCTGAGTGCACTCATCTACAGAGAAGCATCAGAGATCAGACACTGAAACAGGGCCTGCTACATTGCAGAAGTTAAACTATGGGTCACGTCAGGCTGTTAAATTAATAGCTTGGCAAATTGTTTGAAACAAAAACAATTTGCTTCCACTAATGATGGCAGTAAGATCTTATTTTAAGTCTGAATTTGCTTTGTCAATTATTTATAGACATTAAATAAATGCTGTACAATAAACTGTACTGTACTTTAAGCAACATTAATTTTGTAGCTGTTTTACAAAACTAAAGAAACAACTTTGGACAACAAACTGGCTGATTGACGTCTTTGAGGGCCCTTCTTCTGATAAAGCATGTCTGGATTTTAATAGTGCATTCTTTATAATATTCTCATATCCAAGGTATCAACTTACTTGAAAGCAACTGATGAAATTATGTTATTGGCTTTAAACTTAAACATTTAGTTTGTTTGAATTGTTTATTCATGTTTCCACAAGCACATAAATGGTGAAACAGTCCATTAATTTATCCGGCACTGGCTTCTTTCTATGTATCTTAGTAGAATACCAGCACATATTAATAAAACATTTAATGAAACATTTAAAATTTAAACCATTTCTAATTCATGTTTTTTGTCAAATGATCTACCTTATTTCCATATTCTCCAGTCATTGCCATTGCTTCTGGGTTTGTTTTACATGGAGGCAAATGACAGGATAATAATTTTTATATGCTTAAAGCTGACTTGAGTTTTTTATCTAACAAGAACATCAATACATAAAAAAACCTAATTTTTATTTATCTGCAAGGTCCTGTGTTGTTACCTAGAAACAGCAACATAATTCCCTTCACCTCCTCCACCTTACCAGAGGCTTAACCCCCCTCCACAGACTTGACCTTCCAGAGAGTTCTGCACTCGAACACCCAGCTCTCATCTTCTCAGTGCCACTCCACACCTCCTGCTGAAGCCACTGAGCAAGCCTCGGCACATCCGCACGCCTCCTAATGTGCCATGTTCACAGGCATGGAGACGGGAGTGAGAAAACACCAGTCATGTAATCTCACTCACTCTCTCTCTCACTCACTCTCTAGCGCTCTCTTAGATTCACTCACTCTCTCGCTCTCTGTCACATTAAATTAACAGGCGGAGAAATGCTCTAGCCACAGACGAGGGTGAAAACCAGATGAGGTGAACGTACTTTACTGCTTCTTTTCACAGTTTCAGCCAAGCGATTAATTAGAATAAACCAGCTCATTGTTATCCATCATTTTCCAATGCAGTGCAAGCACATTACTGTACATGTTCTTTGCAAATGCGTTCATTAAACCTTCAGACTGTCACATGATTTGATGTTGGAAAATTAGAATTTCCACACTTTTCCAGCAATCTTATCGAGCCTGAAAAAAAAATCTCAGGCTAAATAGAAGTGGAAAGATTTTTATTACCCATATTTAAATATAAGCTCTGCACCTGTAGTGGGAATTCATTTTAGGTTGCTAGGAAGAACCGTTAAATTGGAAAACCACCTTTAAAAACCTTCTCCACGCTCACAAACCACATTTACAAACATATATCAGTTCTCCTGGCAACCGAAAGTGGTTCTCCAGCATCACTCAAATAAACCTATGCGTCACCTGTTTTAAGGGTATACTCAAAAAGTAGTGTTTCTGTGAAAATTGTAGTTTCCTTAAGCGCTGTAATAAGAGCAGCTGTAATCAGTTACTTTCCACTTCTGGAGCTGTGCTGTGTTGAGATATCCTGGAACGTACAGTATAGGCTGACTGAGCTCATATGTTGATAAAGAGGACACTTGTTTCCTTCATGAGTGTAGAGGATAAAAGCTCAATGCAGTGGGTGCAGTGGAGTTCACAGATACAGTGTGACAGCACAGTTAAACTGGGGTGCATGCTTATCCCCAGGACCAGGAAAACCAGTGCTATTCAGTCTGCTTATCACAAAGTGAAACACACACACACACACAAATAATCACATACACACACTTTCACATACACGCAGCCGTGCACACACAATGAAGAATAAGACTGTTCAACCCTTGAGACTGCATTTAAATAACACACACACACACACACACACACACACACACACACACACACACACACACACACACACACACACACACACAAAACATTGTCCCTTTTTCACAACTCATCAGTTATACTGCTTACCCATCATTTCTTCATATTTCACTTCAAATGAGCCATACTTTCTTGTATTTTTATGGTACTGTTGAGGAATAGTTCTGCAGACTTCCTGAAAGACCAAGTTTTTGGCTCTCATTTTCAGTCCATTTAGGCCAGCAATGCTACCAAACACCACAAATCAGTAATCAAAAAAGCCCAAATCACCCATCTTAAGCCATTTAGACTAGCAAGCTCTCATTGGGCATCATGTGGAGAAGCACCCTAGACAGGTCACTGCACACAGTCACACTTAGGAGCAATGTGGCACCTCCAATGCGCCTGATGTGCATGTCTTTGGACTGTGGGAAATCAACACTCCCGGAGGAAACCCACACAGACACATGAACTCAGAATGGACCGGGAAATTGAACCGTAAAGCAACAGAGCAGACCACAGTGCCACTTTGTTTTCTTAGCCCAAATCTTTTCCCTAAAAAATAGATCACCCTCACCAGATCCCTCAACCTGCTCAAAAGTAATCCACATCTTCATTAAGCTAATGTAGACATGTGGATCTGGTTTAGAATTTGACAGCATTGTCTTCAGCAGCTCTGTATGACATTAAATTAGTCAGAATGTGTTTTCAGCAAACTGAGAGAAGTAGCTTTAGTAGCTTTATAAATGGTTCCCTTCATTTCATGGCACCATAATGTTTGGGACAATTGGCTTCACAGGTGTTTGTTTATTTCATTTCTTAATTTGTGCAGGAATACCATACCTTGTCTTGGTTCTAACATTTGGAGTGTGCCATTTTTTAAACATGTCTTTGCTGATTGGCAACACTTGTATTCCTGCTCTAACCGCAAAGGGTGACAGGGCGGTAATAGGAAGAAGGTCATGCTTCATAATGGTACCTGTCAGGCTGCAAAAACAGCACGGCTCAGTGAGAAATTTAATTGGGCAGATATGAAGAACAAAGAAAGGCTTTAAAGATTCTCAGGAATTACTGCTTTTTGATCATTTCTTTGAGCATACAACATGATGTGCAACATACAGCAGTGATGCTCAGTGCTGCAACAATTCATGTCAATAATTCATGTCAGTGGTTAGGGAGTTGGCCCCAGGATCAGAAGGTTGCCCTGACGTACCCTTGAGCAAGGTAATATCCCCATCACTGCTCCCTGGGAGCTTTCAATAGCTGCCCCCTGCTGCACGCGTGTATGGGTGAAATGCAGAGGTTGAATTTCGTCGTGTTGCGTTTCACAATGACGAGAACAGTCACTTTCGCTTTCACTTCTCATTCATTTCACACCCAGACAGGAAACACCAATAAAGCATCTGAAGAACATGATGTACATGTTTCACATGCACGGTGTGATGATATTTACACTCTTTGGAGATGCACAGAGAAATTTGCATGAGAGAATTGTGAGTTATTAAGTCTCTTTTTTTATGTAAGCCACTCAAGACGTTCCCTCAGTAGCACTTAGAATAATTAGCTGATTCCCAGATCCAATCAGTCCAAGTGTTTACAGTGGCTTCTGCAAGAGCACATAACACAACATCAGGCTAACGCCGCTAAGCTCCAACAGCACACATTATTGCACCAGTTATTGATTCTGGACTTCAAAGTTCAGTTCCCTTCCATCAGCTGTTGTGTTTCTTTTTTCTTTTTCTTTGTTCTTTTTTTTTCTTGCATGAAATAAGAGAACAATGTTGCATCAAAATAACAGTTATGTATTGTCAGTTGGATGCAACACAACCTTTCCCCCTTTTAAAAGTGTTCTATTTAGAACCAAATAATAGAAGTAGAACAGCAGCATATCTATCTATCTATCTATATATATATCTATCTATATATATATATATATATATATATATAGAGAGAGAGAGAGAGAGAGAGAGAGATACATAGATAGATACATATATATATACATATATATTGAATATATGTTTGAAAAGCTAAAGACTAATGGCTGTGAAGAAGCAGTAGGATGTGTGAAGGTAATGCAGCATAAACGTCTCCTCTGGCCTTCACTGTATGAACTTTAAGTGCAGCTTAAAATGACCTTCAAAATGCAAAGAATTTTGCAAAGAATCTTGCAATACGTGGGTCGGTGGGTCTCCACAAGCAAAGGGTTGTAACATCAGTAATGACTCTGGGGGCGTATGTAGACTAATGTTGTATAGATTTAATTCATGTTTATTTATTTTTTTAAGTGAAGAATTGTCTCCTCAGAGAAAGAAAAAAACAACTTCAAGAACTGAGTTCTTTATAGAACTACAGAAATTACATCCAGATTATTCAAGCATACGAGTTGGTTTATTATACTCTGGAGCTTCTCTTTTCCCAAACATTGTTTCACTTTTCCTGAAGAATTAGAACCGAACGAAACAGAACTCAAAAACAACTCAGCGTCAATGACACAACTGGTGGAGCTGATTTTAGTGCAATTTACAAAACCAGAACCCATCTGGACTCTTGTCTTTGTAGAAGAATTAGTCCTTGCATGTAGTTTAGATTTTGTTAAAAGGCTGTTTCAAATCATGGACAGCTTAGCACAAAGAAATTAGTGCTGCGGATTTCTTAACATGTTTTCTCAGTTGCAGCTCAACACACAACTAGCTTACAGATTATATATACTGTATATATATATGTGTGTGTGTGTGTGTGTGTGTGTGTGTGTGTGTGTGTGTATACCATTACCATTGCTCTCCATCATTTGCTTATTTAAAAATGAAACCAAAACCTTATGAAATAACTTAATAAATAAATGTAATTAATTTAAACTTAAATAAAAAGGCTCATGTTTGCATATGTGTAACCATTTAATTGACTTTTTTTTCTTTTTACTTTATGACGCATGTAAGACTTTGGACATCCTTTTTCTGTCACTACCATTGTGAAAATATGTTCCGAAAGGTATCCAGGCAACAAAAGCACATAATAACAGTTATGTTTGGTTGTTTACAATATCATTGGAGGAAATTCCACTGATATTTCCATTTCTGCATAATTCAATTATTTCAATTAAGAAAGAATCTTAAGAAATATGAGTGTGGTTTGAGTTAATGTGCCATTCAGGAGAAACACCCAGTTTTTCTTTCTCCGCTCTTCCTGCAGATTTGCTTATAATTCCCTTTCTGTACTATAATCTTTGTATGAAGAAGATTCAAAGCAGCGCCATGTCTGTATGAACACTAACACACTCGCAATAAATTAGCTCTGGCCTGCTAAAAATCATTTCAAGGGATACCATGATGTGTGTGAGTTGGTTGGAGGCTATGGTGAAATCAGCCCTAACCCTGAGAAGACAGTTCAAAAAGTGGGAAGGTTATTTGAGCTGTAATTAACTGCAGTAAAGCTGCAAGGATAATGAGGGACTCTACCAGTAATTGCTTCATGGAGGAAAATGTAGCAGCATTCTAGTTTGCTGCTTGACAGCGAAGGCCATCTTCAGTGGGGATAAAAGCAACAGGAGAGTAAAATTTGGTGACTTTAAGCCAGCTTCCATTCTTTACCAGCCATGCACACATACTCAGTCCAACGTGTAGTCAGTTCTTTGAAAACCAAACTTCTTTCCACAGACTTCAATGAGAACAATGGATCGATGGACAGATAGGTTTTGCTCTGTTGCCTACTTAAAATGTTTACTTGGGTTTGAACGTTTGACTGACCATACTAAGGAACAACCAATTGGAGAGTCAGGATGTGAACTGCATGTTAGGCAGGATGGATGACAAAGCAGTGAGATATCCTACAAACACATATGTTGCCTCCTGCTAGTTTTAATGCCTGCCTGACTCATATTCCAACCACTCTTTATCCCTTAGAATAAATCAGAATGATTTTGTTACTCTGAGATGGACTGATGATCTGTTTCTCAGACTCATGTCCTATAGGTTCCTGTGATAGGCCTCAGAACAACCTACATTCCTGGTGAGCATAAGAAGTTCAGACAAAACATGGACTGATGAATATTTCTGTCACTGTGTCTTTAAGACTGATCTATTTAAAAGACTCCTGTTCTGATTGCCTCACCTGTATTGCATCTTGTTTGATAAGAAGCGTTTGCTTATAATGTATCACTGGGATTAGGATGTATGAGATGCAGTTTTAAGTACCTGTATCTGACCAGTTTCAGAAGATTATGTTTTAGTTGTTAGGCCACACACTGACCTATGAGGGAATCATTACGACAGAACAAAGCTGTCTACCTTGCGGCATGAAGCAGTGAAGAAACAGGTGCAGATGATTACAGATGATCAGGCTGTGATTAGTTTACTGGTGGTGCTGAATGCTGAGTGGTTGGGACTCCTTTATGCAGACACCTTGTATCATTTGCCAACAATAAGACAGTTTTACAGACATAAAATAATATTTTTGTTGATGTAACTGATTATCTTGCTCCATTTCAAAATTTATGCAGAAAATGGGCAAGTGTACAACAAGCTCATGAAGTATATGTGGTTAATAATGTGTTGAAGACAGGAACTTTGACAACCACCAAACTGTGATGGTGATGAGTTGTTGTGATGGCTGGATGAGTTGGCTCTTGGTTGATTGACTCTCTTGGAAAACTGAACAAGCTAAGGATATTTAACTTTTCACGACAGATACTTAGTGGCCAGCACTAGGACAGTGATAGCGCTCTGCTTCTCTCATGTAAGTCCAGCTGCTCCTAAATGTTGACCTGTGGGATTATTTTGTTTAACAAGTACTGAGCTTCTGACCGCAGCACCTTTCACCTGTCCTGCTCAGAATCTCCCCACGGCCACCGTCTCAGTGCACCACCGAAGCCGCAAAGATAAAAGGCTTAACTGGATTAGCACAGGTGATTATTTCTACTGCTGCTGGTCAGCTTTCTGTGCAAGTATGTGTATTCATGGTGAGATAAACCCACACCTACAAGGCTTTGTAATACATTACACACAGCTCCCATTCTCACCTG
>CM029392.1:8788776-8866276 GCA_017165825.1 Hepsetus odoe
TTTCTGGGAGAAAATTGATAGGAAAATTCTGCATAAGCCAAAAATCACTTTACATTTAAAGCACAGACTGTTGAAGAAACTGAGAAGGTAAATGTTGTTCTTGTGTCATTGCAAAGCACAATAGGGCTGAACAAATGAAACATGCAGAAACCAACAGACATGCAATACAATTGTTTAACTCCACAGTGAATTGTATTCATATTTGTGTTGAACACAGCCACTAGATGTAAATGGGGGAGGGTTACGTATATAGGACTTCTTTGAATGTTGGCAAGGATCGTGGCAGCGTGGAGAATTGGCCGATGTGATGGAGAGAAGGAAGGTTGACATTTGTGTGCAAGAGACTAGATGGAAGGGTAGTAAGGCCAGGTGTATTGGAGGAACTAAACTGAGGAACTAAACTGTTTTACCATGGTGGATAGAAGTGAGGAATGCAGGTTTATCATGAAGGGAGAGAAGGGAGAGTGTTTTTGGAAGTGAAGAGGGTGTCAGGAGGTGATGTGAGTTTGAAGCTGAAGTTAGCTGTGATAATGAATGTTGTTAGTGCTTATTTTCCAAAAGTTATTGTAAGATGAAAAGAGAAGGAAAACTCTGGAGTGAGTTAGATGAAGGATAGAGAGTGTACCCAGGAGAGAGAGGATGATTGGTGCAGATTTTAATGGTCATGTTGGTGAAGGGAACAGAGGTGGGATGAGGAGGTGATGTAGTAGGAGAGAGAGAGAGAGAGAGAGAGAGAGAGAGAGAGTTTGGAAACAGATTGTAAATGGTGAACATGGCACGTACACCACACCTGAGATAAGCAGGTTATTGTCACTTAAAATGAAAGGACGCTCCCAGCTGTGACAGCAAAGGTTAAAAATAACAACAGCACAGTGATTTCCATTAAGCCCAAAGCAGATGGACCCAATGCTGGCAGTTATTTTAGAGAAAGAAAGGACAGACTAAAAGAAAATAGGTGCAAACTGCAGGTGAATGATTAATACCATGGGAATGGCAGAATAACATTCAAGAACAGTGTGAATGACAGATGAATGAAAGGAAGTGTGGATGAAAGAAAAGTAATTAGAACGGTCACAATGGTAGAAGAACGCTTGAGAACAGTGGGGATGGGTGTAAACAATATAAAATTGTGTCAAATAGGAGAACATAACGTTGTAGAACAGTGTGAAAGTGTATTAGTACAATTCCAGTTCTCATAGGGGGGGAACAGCCAGGAGCAGAAACAAGACAAAGACACACACACACACACACACACACACACACACACACACACACACACACACTTTAGCTTCTCCAGTCCATCAAACGTGAATGTCTGGTGACAGCAAAACAGAGAACATGGAGAAAACTCAAGCAGACACTTCCACACAGAAAGACTGGAAAACAAGTCCAGAATCTTCTCACTGGAGGACAACAGTGCTCCCCACTGTACCAGTCTGCAGACTGCTGTTTTATTCATTTCATTTTGTATTTCAGAACATTCATTTTCTAAAAAATACAGTACAGGTTAATGCAACGTAGTGTCACACAGCATTTTATCACACAGCACAGTTTATTTTTGACTTCGGGTTTCATTTTCTGGCCCCTAATGGAAAAGAATTTAAGCACCACAGGCACAGAGAATACCTCAAAACAGTTCAACAATATTAACGAGAACATAATAAAACATGTGTTAATGGAGTAGAACACACTACAACTGGGTGAACAAGGGCAGAGGATGCTCTAACAGGGTGAATGGAGCAGAACCTTGTAGAACAATGTGAATGAGAAGGAGAAAATTCTGAAATATTATCAGCTGACAGTAACATCCTTGAACAATACAGAAGAAATGTGAGAAAAAAGAGAGGATGGATAAGAACATCTTTCAAGAATGTGAACGAGTGGAGAGAATACTCTATAATGGATATTTCAAAACAAGGTGGAAAAGAATGTAATTCGGCTCTGTCTGGAACCACTCAGAGGGCATAACCATGCAAAATTGCAAATACATTATTAGAATGAGACCTTGAAATGCAGGTATATACACACACAAAAGTCTTTTCCTCATAAACAACAGTGAAAGAGTGTGTGTGTGTGTGTGTGTCAGTATACATGTTGGTACAGAATGATTTCCCCTATTTCCACAGTTCTAGTACTTCCATTTAAAATGTTCTAGAAGGTTTTCTTCCTTCCTATTTGATAGGACATTGCTCCTTCATTTCCACTCTTCTATAATGTCCCTTTCATGCAGTCATATTCTTCCAATTTTGCAGCTGTAACAGGTTGAAATGTTCTAGAGTGTCACGGCATCAAGGTGGATGGAGCACATTAATCCTGGATAACGTGAACAGGGGCGAACATTATAGAATGGCTTGAAAGAGTGGGACACTCTAGAACATTTCAGGAGTCGTTTATGAGGAAAAGACTTTTTTGTGTGTATATACTTGCATTTCAAGGTCTCCTTCTAATAATGCATTTGCAATTTTGTATGGTTTTGCCCTCCGAGTGGTTCCAGACAGAACCAAATTACATTCTGTCATGGTTAGCTTGCGTCAGCACACTGGGCACTGTGTGTTTAGTTCAGGTTAGCAGCCGTTTCAGTCATCCTTCTGGCATATTTATGTTCCGCTACCAAGCTTTATGCTAGTGTGCTGTTTTTAACCTTGATGCTTTTATCAGCTTAGAGCACCCACTAGGCATCCTCCCAGCATGTAATCTTAGCTCTATGACTAACATCACAACTGATTTACAATTGGGATACTTTACAGTGCCCTTCTGAGCATAAACACATCCATTCCATTTCAGGGCCTCCATCTGCTATAATTTATGAATACTAGGACTGATGATGTTATACATTTGCAGGCAGTTTATTACAGATTTATTGTAGCAGGATCTTGCTGGAGCACAGTTCATGACTACCCATCATCAGTGCTCAGCAGAACATTCTGGCTAGATATGTCTGGATGCTTGGAACAGTCTGTGGTGTAAAATCCATGCAGCTCTGTTTGTGTGCTAACACACACACACACACACACACACACACACACACACACACACGTCACCACCTTGTCGGTATCAGTGCTGTACTGAAAAAAGTTCACACATCTAGACCACAGCAGTTTAGTGGCCAGTAAATGACCAGTGATCAATGGAACAGAGTTGGGCTACAGTTTACAACTATACATATGTATAAAGGAATGTATATCTGTACATATAGAAGTGGCGCTTTTAAAGTGGCTTGTGAAAGGGTGCATGAACTAGGTATTTCTGTTAAAACAGGAGATTGAAAAAAAAAGAAAGAAAATGTATGTATGTATGTATATATATATATATATATATATATATATATATATATATATATATATATATATATATATAGCGCTTGATTTTAACTTTAACTTTTAAAAAAAGTTTAAAAAAAGTTTATCACTAAGATCAATTTGACCTGTTAAAGCAGCTTATAGAACAGTCCACATGATTATTGATGATTTAATCCCATGCAGTTTGGGCATTATCCCTACCATTCACTTTCTGGACCGCTTTTCCTAAACAGGGTCACGGGGGAGCTGAAGGGTGAAGGTCAGAGGAATATCCTGGACAATGATGACTCAGACCTACCAAGCTGGGAGTAAGTCTTGGTAGACTGACTTCTGTTGGAGGGGCTGGTGTGAATCGATTTTTTGTCAAACCATGGCTTCACTGAATGGCATATGTGTTGACATCTCTTTGCGAGGAAGAAATATTGTACTCTGTATAATGGAGCTCCATCAGCACACTCTCGTTGTGTCGCATCTCTAGAGAACAGCCCCCGGGGACAGACCTCTAGTATAGCCATTATGCAAAAATAGGCCCCGCAGCTAAAGAGGCCAAACACTGCCATACATAAGCAAAGAAGCTTCACTTGTTCACTCCTGTAACTGAGAGCCATTGTATTTATTAGCTCCTCCCCTTCTCCTCTGGCTTCAAACCCGCTGTGGACTGAGCACGGCACGAAAATAGTAACGCAGGTGTTGCATCAAAAAGCCTCCACTTTCCAGGGAAACATTTGAAAGTTTAATGCCTGCCACTGTGAGATGCGACTGCCATTATAAAATAACTTATTCCATTATTTAATGGCTTCATGATATTAAAAAGCGTTCCCTTGAGACTAATTGCATAGCAACATTTACATTTCCACCTGTTCATCCGTTCCGCAGGCTGAGAGGAGTTTAAAAAAAAAAAAAAAAAAAAAAAACGAGCATAGACGGTAAATTATTTATCAAATGTCACAAGACCTCATTAAATCCGTGCACCTCCACGACACACTCCACAGAGTGTGAACCCCTTTTGGCTTCGTCACTGAGATTAATGGAGGTGGGCCAGACAGGTTCCAAGCCACTGACTGACTACCTGTCCCTCATTAAGCCTGACCTGCAGCTTCTTATGGTGAAGAAAGGACACAGCGATGAAAAGGGGATGTCAAGGAATGCACAGTGCAGTGCCTCTAACACATTTTATATACAGTGCTATGCAGATCTCCACATATTTATTCACTGGAGATGCCCATGGTCCACTTCACACTCTGTATTTCTCACCATAGCTTCCTCGGCGTCCCCCTTTTTTCCCCTTTTAGTCTGTAATTACCAGCTGCTAGACACGCATTTCTCAAGAGGTAGAAGAGGAAGTCTATTTATACCCGTCTCTTTGTGACCCACAGCTCGCCTCCTTTTCCCTGAGAGACGAGTGATGGTCCGCTTAAGTGGAATTCCATCATTTTCCAAAGACTGCATACACACACACACACACACACACAGAGAGAGAGAGAGAGAGAGAGAGAGAGAGAGAGAGAGAGAGAGAGATACACACAGTACAGTACAGCAAAGTACAGGTAAGAAGAAAGAACTTTTATTTTCCTGCAAAATACAAAGCCCAAAATGTTATATTTGTCTGGAAAATCTACACGAGAATCAGTTCCACCATCAGCTGTGTAGGACCACACTCAAAAAGTGCCTTGAAATCCAGAGATAACGTGAAGCATCATCTCTGATACGATAGGGACAAAAAACAATATCCCAATTTAATCCCTAGTTCAGGCTGTGTTCCACATCTTAACTGCCTGCTCTGTTTATTTCCTGAGTTGTGTGGGATGGTGGAAGAGGAAGAACCATCCAATTAAAAAAAAGAAAAAAGTTTTTATTTTAATTAGAGATAAACGTGACATATAGTATAGTATATATTTTATAAAATATATAAAAGGATTTTATTAAAGAAATACACAAGGAAAATATAAAGTTCTTAAAGGATAATTGACATAAAATGGTCAGAATATAATCAATGTGAAAGATAAAAAAAAAGATTTTACAAAAAGAAAAAAAGAAAAAATATGTATAATTTATTATAAGAGATAATATAATAAAATAATCATGTGTAAATAAAATAAAACAATAATGTATAATAGAACACAGCTTACATCAGACAGCCTGTGTAGTTTGGTGGACAGGGCGCCTGAGGCTGATTCTTATTCTAATATAACAATAAAACTTTTGCACTGCATCTAAAGCTGAGACACATACACACATAAACGAGCTAACAAAATAGCTGACGTCTTTAAATAAATAGTTGACTAGTAAAAAAAAAAAATGTCATTCAAACTATTTATCTTTCTCTCTGTCTCACACACACACACACACACACACACACACATGTACACACACACATACCTCAGAAGCCTCATCCACATATGTGATATGATGCTGCGTGCAAAAAGCCTGAAGCACTTCTTTGACCTACCTTACACTCAAAGCTCAACAGCTCCATACTTTTACAAGCTCAACCATCTTTCTCTCTCTCTCTCTCTCTCTCTCTCCCTCTCTCTCTCTGTGTGTTCCTGCAGTCTCTCATCCTCCTCTCATCTTCTCATTTCTTTCACTCTCTGCTGGGTCCCACTGTGGTTTTGTTCTTTTGAGCCTAAGTCAGGGAGGAGATTTAGAGCTGGGAGAAAGTAAGGAGGCAACCCTGTCCCTGGTGGGCTTTTCTTTTAGGCCAACGGGTGCAGAATAAGGGTCTTAAAGCAGCAGAGGATATGGAAAACAATCCATCATGCAGGGCTGGAACCACCTTATGAAACCACAAAACCCCACCGACGGTCAGCTGCAATATCTGCACGAAGATCCGATGAGGCTAAGCCTCGCAGCTTTAATAGAGAGGTGTGCGAATTTATCTAGACTCCATCATAAAATATAAGATTAATTCTTGTCATTTCTGTCCTCAGGGCCAGGCAAAACAACAGGCAGGAGTATTCTTTTTACAGCCAGGGCAAAGGGAAGAACATGACAGAGAAAGCTGCTGAGACGCAAGATAGAATTTAACAGATGGCCGGATGATAAAGAAATTTAAAGGAAAATGTGGCACTAAATGAGAAGGGCTTGAAAGCGAGAGTAGCTTGATAACTGGATAATATAAATTAATTAGATTTCAGCAGGAAGGAGTCTGATTCTGAAGAATAAATTAATTGAGGTGACTCTTTTTTTCAAGTGGACCGATCAATCTGGGCCTTGGGCCTCAATCAGCCATCAGAACCGAAGCAACCGAAGTAATCAAGCTGACAAGCTGATAATATTTCAAGTGAAGTGAAGGCAGTTAATGCGAGAGCCCAGCCTGGATCTATGCATCTGACACTTTTAAACCGCAATAAGATCTGACCCACATATCTCTGCCAGCAAGGCGGTGAATGACAAAGCATTCATTTGCCAGCCTGATGTGTTCACACCCGCAAATTATTGCAGTCACAGCCTAAAATGCATTTTGACACGCAAGTTTGTACCTGTCACTTGTTATTGCTGGCTAAGGCTCATTTCACCTGCAATATTTTTCACCCACATATCCATGAGGGGAATTGCCTCTTATATATATTGAACAAAATGCAGCTGCTTATTAATAGCGCACCATAGGAAGGTCCTATAATTCTGTACATCAACTCTAATAATACATGTCACAGAGCTCCACTTGGGGGGAAATGCATAGACTTTAAAGTCAAATACAATGAAGCCTGTTATGATTTAGATTAATCACTAGGTTGATTTGATTCCTTGTAATTTTAAATCTGTATTGCTCTTTGCTGTAAACACTTGACTAAGTAGAACTGCAATATAGTGCATAAGAGAATATTGTAGTGATGCCGCAAAAATATTTAAACGTGAATTTTTATATATAAACAATATCCATTTTTTCATTGTAAAAGTAGACAAAAATAGCTTTAAATACTCAGTGTGTGTTTGGCACAAAAAGAAGAATGGTTATACAAAAGAACTTCACAGTATAGCGAGGTTTTTGGGTTATTTTTTCAACAAAGGCTCTGGGGACCTTGTTAGGACACATGGCATCATGAACCCCACGATCTAGCAGGAGATTTTGAAACGAAATCTGGCTGCTTCTGGCAAAAAGGTCATGGTTGGATTTTCCAACAAAATAATGATTCAAAACTCTTCATATAACCATCCCATCCTTCTGAACTAACCCCCAAATGAAAGCCAAAACTACAAACCTGAGGATCTGAACAGACCTTCTATTGGTCTGTAAGGTGGTCTCAGAAATCATTCATTTTTCGCTTTGTCACGTATTAAAAGAGAAGACTCGCTGCTTTAATGTTGTCAAATGGATGTTGCAACACATTAAATTCAGGGGGTGGAGCTTCTCTAAATTCACTGTTCATTTTAAATTCTTTTAGATTCATAACCACATGCATCATTAAATATATATAACTGAACATATACACCATAAACACTATCATGGGCATAATATAACATTATATAAGCCTCCTACTGCCAGGTTACCAAGCCTAACATTGCCAAAACCACTCACAGCCAGTGTAGAGAAGAAAGAAAATGAGAACATAAGAAAATGAGAAACACAATTGGTTCCCGCTAAATGGACTGATCGATCTTCATATCCGTCTTTGATGTGTGAGTCTTATCTCTTCTTGTGCTGAAGATGCATACTTTTCAGCATGACAAATCTATGGCACAGTGCATCTGATGACTAATTTAGGCACCAGCATGTATGCATGCACACATGCAGGCTGCTCGAACAAAGCACTGCCTCTCCTTTGCATTGTGGGGCAACAATATGTCTGTAAATACTGCAGTGGCACATTGTGAGAATACATAGCCAGTGTCATCTCGGCATCATCTTAATATTCATCTTTACTGTTGTTTATATTCATTTTTCCTCCGTATGCCTGTGCTGAGGAGAAGACTATACTGTACACGTTCATGACACAGTGAAGGTCTAAGAAGGCAGTCCTATTAGCCTCTCCTTCCTGCCTCCACTAATCTCAGCAAAGCCCTGCTCTTTATTAAAGGATTATGGTGTTGACAGTCAAACCATGCATCTTAATTTGCACATCCCTTCTTTTGAAGCGCAAGTCTGCTGGTGAAGTGGAACAGCCTCCCGCGTGTTGCTGTGTTAGAGCACTGGCCTTTCATAGTTGGCCACAAACCTGATATCCGGGACGGTAAGCTGAGCTGCAACTTTTGAACTGCCTTTCTCATTCTGAATGTGTTGCTTGTAGGTGAGCGCTTCAGCTAGGTGCACAATAATAAGGCAGAGTTTTTGAGCCCTATTAGAACGTGCAGTACTGTCTGGCTAACAATATCCAGCCCCCTGTCTTGTGTTGCATGTAAGGGACTGGTACATAAACATGTGGATTTTTTTGCTGCCTAGTTGCCTAGGTGCATGCTTTCATCCTGTCCTCAATGTGTCAAGACGGTAACCTGGCTGCTAGCTGCATGGGAATCAATGTCTCTTAAATGAGAGAACATCTCTTGGCAAAATAAACCCTTTTCAGCGCTTGTGTTCTGGCATGCTTCATTTTGAAGCCTGATGCTTTAGATCTCTTTACGCATTTTCACCATGGTTCCACAATATAAATTAGCAAGACTGCTGTCTAGATTGTGTTTGATGAACAGTGTGACATCTATTTGATGAGAAAGTCTATAAAAACACATGAATGCAGGTATAGACATATCTATTTGCAGAGGTTGTCCATGCTCATCATTTGGAAAGGGAATGCAAGAGTGTAACAAAAGAAAAAACAGGAGCGGGAGCTGTTGGCAGATTCTGCTTTGCATGCAAAGGCCAATCCCTAGAAATTTCACAAATCATTGCTATCTGCTGCAGAACTTTCCACAGTGCTCAGTGTTTAAAGACACGGTGCTTAAAGTGAGTCTGGTTGTTTTAGACAGAATGCAGAGGTAACTGTACCAGTCAAAAGTTATTAGAGCAGATAAAAATTAGTGCCCAGCATTTCATGCCCCTAAGGAATGATGGCAGCGATACATTACAGCTACCATATGGCCAAGAAGCTGCCCCACTCAAGGGGCAGCACAGAGAATAAAGCAGAACAAAAAAGACAAATCACAGAAAACAGAAAGTGATAAATGGGAAATGTGGGAAGTAGACACATGCAGATAAAAAAAAGAATGGTTAACTGGGTAGGTGGGCAGCGGTGGCCTAGTGGTTAGGGCGTTGGCTACATGATCGGCGGATCGGGGGTTCTAACCCCTTCCCAATAGGTTGCCCTGAGGTACCCTTGAGCAAGGTGCCGTCCCTGTCCCGCTCCTCCCTGCGATGGGCTGGAGACCTGTCCAGGGTGCATCCCCCATCCTCGCCCTGTGTGCGCTGGGTTGGACACCAGCACTCCCCCGTGACCCCGTTTGGGACAAGCGGCAGATAATGGATAACTGGGTAGGTGTTAAAACGTCATAGGAGTATTTCACTTTGATAATTCAGATGACCAATCATTATTTTTTTTTTGCTTAAACAAACAATTCAATGGCTAATGTAAGAAAAGTCTGCTAAGAAACTTCAACAAAACATCAAGAAATACGTAGAATAGCCTTAAAATAGTTTTGTATCATTATCATTTGAAATATTGGGTATCCTGACTATTTTTTACGTTTTTATCTTTCAAGTTATCATTTTTACAGTGTGATGGGAGGAAACAGGAAAGGGCTTATGATAAAAGATCAAAAAGAGATGGTCAGAAGAGTGAGAAAAGGGCAGGTGAGGAGAGAACCAGAAATCTTTTTTTTTTTTTTTTAATGTGACGGATACAAGAAATCTGTCATGATGGGTAGATGAGTAGGCTGTGATCAAGCTGAGAGCAGGGACTGTTGAAGGGGAAACTTAGAGTATATGTCTCAGTCTGATCCCAGATACAGATAAAACCGGACTAGGAGAATGATGCAGAAGTTTGCAACAGTGCCAGAGTTTTGGGAGTTCCCAAGCTGAGGAACGTAGCAGGAACCAAATTCAGGGGAAGACACAACAGAGACCAGGAACAGGCACAAGTTAGCCTAAAATAGCAAACTGCTGGGGTGGAATAGAAATAGAAGTTCACTTGAAGGTCGACAGATAAGTAGAGTTCTTATAAAAGAAGTGCAGGTAGCTGGAGAAGACTGTCACTTCACAATACCCTGAACACATACAAACACTGACAAGTTGAGGCTTGGCCAGGAGGAATGGCGTTTCAGGCATGGCAGTTCTCCCAAATTCCAGCTCATTATAAACTGGAGACAGAGAACACATATGTAGACATGACCAACTAACACATGCTAAGAAGCAATGCGACTGGTGATTTGAATCGCAGGCAAACATCCCGTGTACCATCCCGCAGAAGGTTTGGGAGGTCGCACAGTCTTCATTATATTTTTAGAAATACTCTCTCCCTCTTGTCTGTCCCGCTCACTAAAACCCAGCTGGTGTGTGCTCAGATCGTTGACTCATAGACCCTCTGTTAAAAATGGTGCTGGATTATCAACTGAGGAGGCCAAAGCTCTAGTGAGGCAATTTAATTAACACAGACGTGAGACAGATTCAGCAGTGTTGAGTTTTAGTTCCTCACCTCCCCGTGTTTGTCGTGCAGCTTTGAAGCTCTGAAAAAATCCTGTTCTTCTGACAGTCACATTTTGTCAGCACTACAACTCGTTACAAGCAGTTTGCACATTTAGCAGTTGAGTAGTTGTTCGCTGTAGTAAGTACAGAACAAAGTGGCACCTAATAGTGTCCCATAGACCCTTCATAGACCCTCTATTAAAAATGAAACTGCACTATCCAAGGATGCCAAACCTTTTACAGCGTATTTTATCATGAGAGGGATTGTACCCAAGATTACTAGCGCATAATTTAGTCTGCTCAATATGAAATGGCACAAAAAATATAGTAATAAGACTGCTATGTGATGCCACATGATATTATACTGGCCAAAACATTTTGAGCTTACAGTGACAAAAAACCTAAAAACTACCTGGAATACCACATGAACCACAAAGCACAACATTGAACCAGGTTACACCCTTAACTAAGATACAATAGAAACCTCCAGCGTCATCTTAGCAACCATCTAAGAAATGTTGGCAGCAACCTTAGCAACCAGTTTGCATACCATAGCAACCACCATCCTAGAAACACCCTTCCACATTCATAAGATTATGCATAAAAAAAATTTCATTTCATTAAAAATATATTAAAAGACTCTAGCATCCACCTGCAATTCTTTAGCAACCCTTTGCAACTGCAATTGCACAGCAACCATCTAGTGATCACCTGTCAATATTAAGGAATTGTTTAAGCTGCAAAATGATTTTCTTGAGGAAATGCACTTTTTCGAGTACTCTTTTGTTCTTCGCAGAAGACGAAGCCACCTCATGAATAAAACATCCAGCACCGCGAGCAATAAAGGCATGCCGACAAACATATTAATAGCACATTTACATTCCACCGTGACTCTGCCCTCAATGGTGCGAGTCTAGCAATTAAAGCTCAAATGACTTCTTTTGAAAAGTAGGCACAACTCACTGCAGACCACTCTGGGCTGGAGCTGCCTGTAATAGAGGCCAGGCCGGAACACACTTGAATCAATATTTATGATGGCACAAAACAATATGAGATCCTCCAGGTGCACAGAGATGCAATACTGACCAAAGCAAGGCTTAACACCAGAGACATGCCAAACACACGAGCCTCTGCTACCAAACCAATGAAATGTAAAAGCTTTTAAAAAGCCATGACCTCTGTAAAGCTGCTATTATAAAATGCTTTATAGTGAGAACACTGAGCCGCAAAACACAATCTATGCAAAGAATGAAAATCATGCCAAACCCTTTTTAAATTTTATTCCTCTAATTAGACTCGATTGTCTTGATTTGTGAGTTAAAAGGAACAATCAAAGAAATTATTATGGGCTTTTGAATAACTAAATAAATAAAGAAAGCTTCCGAAGCCTGTGTGTGTGTGCGTTTTCAGAATGTTTTCAAGACCTCTTATTCTCTATAGGTTGTCCTACGACCTATATTTCCTATGTTCCATGTTTTAACATGCCACAGCCAACCTCCACTCGTTGTTAAAAGCAACAGATTTTTTTGAATTCCCTTTCTGATCCACAGCTTCATTATCTAGCCAAGTAACATCATATTATCCCACCAATGTAAGTCTATTAATCTATTAGTTGTTCACCAATGTACTATTTGCCCCTGATGTTGAATTTAAATTGGTTACACCAGGGGGACAAATTGCTTCTGTCAAATGTGGAGGACACACAGCTGGTGATTCCTTTACTATCATGATAATCTGCTTTCTATTCCAATTATGAAACAAAATAATTGTACTAGGAGCATAATTATATAATAGAATTATCTTCTTCTTCTTCTACTTTTTCTTTCGGCTGCTCCCGTTTAGGGGTCGCCACAGCGGATCAACTGTCTCCATTTCTTCCTGCCCTCTGCATCTTCCTGCTTCAAACCAACTACCTGCATGTCCTCGCTCACCACATCCATAAACCTCCTCTTTGGTCTTCCTCTTCTCCTCTTTCCTGGCAGCTCCATCTTCAACATCCTCTTTCTAATATAATCCTTGTCTCTCCTCTGAACATGTCCAAACCAAAACAACCTTATTTCTCTAACTTTTTCTCCAAATCGTCCAACCTGAGCTGTTCCTCTAATATACTCATTTTCCAGTCCTGTCCATCCTCGTCACACCCAATGGAAATCTCAGCATCTTTAACTCTGCCAGCTCCAGCTCCGCCTCCTGTCTTTATATAATGGAATACTGTGAGGAATAATAGTAATAATAATACCATTTTTGATGCATATCCGGTATAGTTTTTTTAAGCTTATTTTTATTATAATTAAGTCATTTTTATGTATGTTTCATTGTCACTAAGATTCTCATTTTGCATGCTGTGGTAAACGTTTTAGTAAAATATTTAAGAAGGACTGATATTAAAACACTGAATACACATGAACCACATACGCAATAACACATTTTCCTGTTAATTATAGTTTTAAACGTATGAGAATGTTTTCCTGTATCTAGGCCGCTTTTGCTAATTTTTTCACTCATTTTTTGAAACATTCTCAAATTTTCTCTCAAATAAATTCTGTTATCAACAGTATTAGCTATTTACATCTTTAGCATCTTTAACATAATTTGCAATAAGAACAAATGACATGCCAACCCACCACCCAATTAACTTTTTTTTCCACCATGGAAATAAGAAAAGTACAATTTAGGTCCCATCCAAATGACAGTTATGATGGTAAAATATTAATTAAAAGTTAATAAAGGATTAATTTATATATATATATATATATATATATATATATATATATATATATGTTTAAGTGCAAAAAGAATGACTCTTTAACCCCATTGGACAACTTTTTATAAATACTCAGCCAACCCCTGTTCCCCTAAAGTAAAAAAAAAAACTGTTATCAGCCCTCACTGTTTCCCCCTAACCTCAATCAACAAACTTTTAATCGATCCCAAACACCCCCGATCCATGCCAGCCAGGTCGATAAACTTTTTATCTTCTGCACGAGTTTTTCAGGTTGGGATGTCTGGAAGCTACAACTACAACTTGTACTGAACAAACAGGATTCTGTTACCTGCTCAGGGCAAACACTGTAGGGTTCATTCTTGATGTAGTAAATGTTCCAGCATAGCATGGAAATCCAGCAATGATGCATCACCTTTAATAACTAAAGTAACTCCTCAAATTCTGATAAGCTGAGAATGTATGGAGTAGGCATATAGCCTGATGAATATTAAGTTTGCCCATTCATATTTCATCAGCAATTACATATTTAATGTCCAGTTCAACAAATAAATAGATTTAACATTCGTTTTTCATGTGCAAATTTTGACCACAGTGTGTTCAACCATCTGATTGCACGATGATGTGACTTCTTTCTTTGAAGCTATATATTATTATTCTTAATTCGGCTAAGTGAATGTGATTTCAGACGTTATTCTTCATGCAGACCCAAGTCCGGTGTGAAGTAGGCTATCGACGACTTTGATCAAGGACATGGCATGTGAGAACCAACAAACAGCATGATGTTAATCATGTTCTGCTGGTTGACCAAAAACATAGAAAGGAAGGGTTTTCTGACAAAGCCTTGATTCCCACCCTTGTTCAGAAAAACACACACAAATAGAGAATAGCATGTTTGCAGGCCATTTTTCATTAGAACAAGCCCATCCTGGTCTGAACCTGACAGAGGTTGGAGCTCACAACTGGGACCAATTTCCCCATCTCCCTCTCCTGAGGCTTGGTTCATTCTTCTTTGCCCAGAGAACAGCACAGACTGGGGATTCATGTGAAGACACACACACACACAGCTCTTTCCAGCAGTACACACTGCTGCGGCCCAGAGATTGGAGGCTCAGGCTCCACAGCAAGTCCTGAGCTTAGAATGTCGCCATTTTCAGCAAAAGGCCAAGTCTGTTTAGTTTTAGTTGTGCATCATAGGAGCGAATAAGAAGTGAGTTTGAGAGGAAAGAGAAAGAGTGATAAAGGAAATTAAAGAAATGCTTATAATGGGCAGGCTAATACTGCATGATTCTTTACATACTAGTAAATTTAATGCACTGAGAGAGACTTTTTCTGGTATTTAATTTTGGTTATTCAAAATTATTTATTTAAAAGCTGCCATGTGCTGAAAAACGTCTTACTCCTTATTTTCAGTGTGAAAGGCCATAATTTCTAATTGTAAGCCAGCTTTTTTAGACTGGAGACCTGTCCAGGGTGTGTCCCCTGTCCTTGCCCTGTGTGAGCTGGGATGGACTCCAGCACCCACCCCCCCGCGACCCCGCTTGGGACAAGCAGCAGAAAATGATTGACTGATTGATATATATATATTATATATTGACTGACTGGTATATATATAGTAGAGAGTATATATATATATATATATATATATATATATATATATATATATATATATATATATATATATATATATATATAATATTAAAGATATGTATAGAGCTGACGCTCATTTTTGTGTAAAATTTGTGAATTGTTCGTAAGTACTGCTTGTTGTGTTTGCTTGATGCTTGTGCTATGTGATGGTGTGTTGTGTGCTTATCATGAACAAAAACTCTTCTTCATGATCCTGACTCTGTACCCATGTCCTGCCTCATCTGCCGCAGTGTGACAACATCCTCCAGAATGCACGCTGAAAAGCGATCCTGCTTCTTATTGCAATAAATGAAACAATAAAAATAGTTGGTGCAACATTGAAAAAAATAAAAACATGGCAAAAAGCAATAAGCTGGCGCCAAATATGTAAACATTCAAGCAAACAACAAAGCAGCAAGGGCGACTGAGACCTTGGCGTACATTAGTAACCGCCTGATTGGCGTCTAGCAGGGCACACACAAACACATCAGGAAAAGCTCTGTGAAGCTGAGAGTGAAAATCAGGCTGCTGAGAAGAAACACAGCAGCATACAATGTAAATCACACATCCACAGCCTCACTGCAGCGAACTGGGTTTCCAGCACTGTTGTAATGTTTGGCAATACAGTGCACTGCATCACTCTTCTGTACTCACTCCACTCAGGCTGAGCTGGTGAAGCCACATCATGTCATCTCTTAACCTATGTATTCTTTCAATGCCTAACTGTTTGTGCACTTATGCCTCTTGTTTCGCTCACTACTTGTTAGAGCAGATCAGTGCGGAATCTACACTGATGAGTGTTAATGAATGGCTTTTGAGTCTTTAGATGAACTCCAGGACCTGAAGGACACCATGCTTTCATTGTCAAGCACTTTAAATAAGACTTTTGACCACGCAGGCTTCCTCAGATTATCATTTGGGAATATCCAATTATCTGTGGGTAACAAGGCTGCTGCTCTAGACAAACATCTTATTTGACATCACGAGTGAGCAGATACCGAAGGCATGGAAGAGGAATCAAATCTTATTTCAGACAAATCCTGCTGACCTCTTGTCAATACAGATGCGTGTCATGAACAGGCTTTCCATCAGTGCTGCCCCCCGTAACGTAACTGAAAATATCTGCACCTATCAGCTGTGGGGACAGCTGTGATTGTATTGAGCGATGTACGGAAAGGTCAAAAGGTTAGAGGATGCCAATGTGGAAAGGTCCTCGGTGAATATAAGCTTGGCAGATTTCAAATGCTTAAATGTAAATCATAAAATGTCCCTGAAATGAGAGCACAATATGGAAAGCGCATATGGAATGAGATGGTTGATGGAAAACCATGCATGAATGTGTGAACATGTCGTGTGTGTGTGTGCGTGTGTCTGTGTGTGTGTGTGACTTCAATGAAGCAGTAATCAAAGAGTGAGGCATAAATAAGGCACAGTATTTATTATTGTTTGTTGAGGAATTTTGCTTTTCTGTCTCATGAAATGAACTGTTAATTGTGTGGTATAGCTGCAGCCAAGAGAGAGATGAGAGAGAGAGAGAGAGAGAGAGAGAGAGAGAGAGAGAGAGAGAGAGAGAGAGAGGAAGTGTATTAGCATTCTGCTCGTTGCACTGCTGCACTTCTTTGTCAGAGCAGCTCTCTAATGGAGGATAACTTGTTTTCATGACCTGTTTCTCCATTCCCTGCAGGAGACACTGCCACTTGGGCAGCAGAGAGGAGAGACTTCTCTCTCTCTCTCTCTCTCTCTCTCTCTCTATCTATCTCTCTCTCTCTCTCTCTCTCTCTCTCTCTTTGCATCTTGTGTCATTAGAACAGTAATGCTTCTTTATATCTGTCTCACTCTTGTCTTTCCTTCTCCATCTTTCAGTCTTTGTCCTACTCTTGTTCTTTATTTGTAGATGTGAGCATTCAGTACTTCAGCTTATCCACATACAGGACCTCAAACATGAATTAACATCCTGACAAACCTGAAGTCAGTGGTGCTGGAATAAAAGCAGTAAACAGTGGTTTGCTGTGCAGGTTAAAGTGAGCAAAGCATGACATTCACTGGAACAGAATAATTTGCTAGCTAACACACTTTTCCCTCCAGGCTGAAAATGCCAGCATAAAATACATAAGGACTGTAACATTTTAGCATTCATGACTACATTTCCGTTGTGCACTTTTGCCAACAAGCCCCAAAATGGCCACATAGTTCAAATGGCAATCGTTCAAAGAATAACTCAAAAATAATCTGAGCTTTTATTTTAGCAAACTAAAATAAGGATTCAAAAGTAAGAGATAAGAATCCATGCATAAGCTTTATTTGATGGTAGACCCAGTCGTTTGGAAATACAAAATTGATCAAGTCACCTTTCTGGTATAAAAAAAAAAAACAGCTAGAAAAAGAATAAATGGCAGTTCAGTGGGTAGAGCTGTCACCTCACAGCGAGAAGGTCCAGGCTTGACTCCCCACGTTCTCCCAGTCTCTGTGTGGGAGTTTTAATTGTTCTGGTTCTGGAGGTTGGAGATGCTAAATTGTATCCTAGGTGTGAATGTGTGTGTTTGTCTGTGTGTCTGCCTGCAACAGATTGAGTATCCAGGGTATTTCCTAATCTTTCACCCTTTGAAAGCTGTCATCCGCCATCCACACCATCTGCATCCCTACACAGGACAAGTGGCTAAGAAAGTGAGTGGGAGTGAGAGAAAAAGAATATCATCATACTAATATTAGCTATTAAAACAACTTTTGTGAGTTTCTGGTCCCAGACCAGTAGGTTGCCCTGAGGTACCCTTGAGGAAGGTACCGTCCTCATCACTGCTCCCCAGGCGCTTTAAAAGCTGCCCCCTACTGCACATGTGTGCAATGGTGAAAGGATGAGGATGAATTGAATTGTGGTTCAGCATGTGCTGGACAAAAATGTCACTTTCACTTTTTTCATATTAGTTAATGTTCTACTTATATTAAACATAATTCCTTTGATCATGCAATAAAAAGATAAGTTTATGCTTTAATATACAATACTGTGCAAAAGCCCTTCCTTTTATCTATTCTACTCAATACGCCAAAGATTACATCTTTGTCTGACAGACATAAAATAGCATATTTGCACCAACCAGATAATACCCTGGAGAAATATAAAAAACCGAGGACTGGCTTGAGACTTGAGAATAGTTTACCTCATATTGTTATCTCTAAAAAGCACAAAGCAAAATGTTCCGCAGAATGGTACTAATGGGTCGCCTCTTGACAGTATGAAATGATTTCATTCTAATTCTGGTTTCAGAAACTTTTCACTGGGAAACATCAAGTCTCTGGCTGAGCCCCTTGGTCTCTGCACAGTCTACATATTATTCATGACAAACAATTCAGGAGGAGCAAATCATTTCAGGGAATGATTTGTTCTGAACGAATTTTTAAAAAGGACCGTAAATCCTCACGTCTGCCGATTTCGAAACCTGCAGTATTTTTAACACACCTTTAGTAATGTTCTCAGGCACAAAGCATTCAAACAAGGGTTTGCCATTCAAGCTGCCTCCCAGTCTGGTTAGTCCAGTACAGCTCTTTGATGAGTGAAAGGCACCGTTTTAACTGCAGTCACAGGCCCTTTAGTCTGGAATAAGGAAACCTACGGCAGCTTGTTCGTGAAAGGTGCCATTCATTCTTTTGACAGCCTTTGAATTAGTAAACCCACAGTGCTTTAAGATCATGACAAAAAGCACGACGATCTCTGATGAACACAAGCTTGATAACGTTACTCTTGTCAAGATTTGCACTCCTTTGTTTGCCACTAAACAATGAAAGTGGGTTGAAGAGTTAATGAAGGGCTGATCATCTGCTGTTAGAAGTTACTATGTTTATGAACTTGAGTTTCTTGCGTTTGCACGTTTGAACTGATTAAGGCCTCAGATATAACGTCAAGCCTCAAAGAATGCATCGTAAAATAAGGAACTGACTTCAAAGGATAATGACCCTTCAAACCTAAAGATCTAAACTGTTCCAAATAGACTAAGGTTCAGCACTTTGACATCACTTACTATTGTACACTTACTATTGTACTTATTGTACATTTCTCTTATTTTTATCTTATTTCATCTTATTTTTTGGATTTTATTTCATTATAATATCATTCTGCATGCTGTATAAATCACCCACATTTTAGATCTTACTACTTCTGGAACATCGTAAACACACTGTAAAAAGAAAATCACCAAAAAGGGTTAATTTATGATAGAAAGGTGTCAGATCACACAGTGCATCATAGCTCTATGTTTATGGGGCTGCCAGAGCTTGCTCTGAGCGTCTGAGGTTTTGCTTGAACAAAATAGTCTGATCCATGCAGGACCCACTCGCCAAATTTACAGGACTTAAAGGATCGCTGTCCCGTGCCAGATACTGAGCACATTTTCTGAGATCTTTTTGAGTCCATGTATCATCAGGCCGGAGATGTTTTGGCAGCACAAGATGCACCTCCAAAGTATTTAGCAGGTGTGAAAAAATATACATAGTATTGGGTCAGAAGGATCAAGTGATGTGAGCCCATGATATACAGCACTGTGCTAAAGTTTTAGGCAGGTGTGGAAAAATGCTGTAAACAAAGAATGTTCAAAATTTGAAGTGTTAATCATTTATTTTCATCAATAACAAAATGCATGAATGAACAAAAGAGAAATCTAAACACTTGTGGGGGCTAGAAGAACTGATGCTGGCTTGAACTAAAGCTAGTAACACCCAATATTGATTTGATTTAGATTTTTCTTTTGTTCGCTCACTTTGCATTTTGTAAATTGATCAAAATAAACATAATCATTATTTATATTTCTGAAAGCATTCTTTGTTTACAGTATTTTTTCCACACCTGCCTAAAACCTTTGCACAGTACTGTACATCATAAAACTATATAAAGAGGAAGCCGATAAAAACAAGCAACACAACTCAGTATAGCAGATTATTTTAATTTCACATCTATCTATCTATCTATTCATCTATCTATCTATCTATCTATCTATCTATCTATCTATCTATCTATCTATCATTAGAACTGAGTTAATGTTTTTTTGTTTCCCTAACAATCATAGCTATTCCCCTCTCTCTCTCTCTCTCTCTCTCTCTCTCTCTCTCTCTCTCTCTCTCTCTCTCTCTCCGGCAGACAGAATGAAACAGAAACTGCATTGTCAGAGAAGTGCTAATTGACAACAAATCCTTTAATCCTTTGTAGAGCCAATACATCTAAAGAAACACTGTGCTAATCTTTTCTGTATTACTGCATCATGTTTACACCCTGTGCATTGATGTGTGTGTGTTGTGTGTGTGTGTGTGTGTGTGTGTGTGTGTGTGTGTGTGTGTGTGTGTGTGTGTGTGTGTGTGTGTGTGTGTGTGTGTGTGTGTGTGTGTTTGTGAGAGAGAGATGTGCAGCTGATGTCTCCTTGCTGTGTGCATGCCCTTTGTAGATGAGAGTGAGTGGCTGTGAAGATGTCACTTCTTATTCCTCCCCCCTATTGGTCAGAGAGCCTCTGGATGAGACACAGACTGTCTTCCTCCAAAAGCCTGGGGTGTGTACACATCACAGCCACGTGTGTAACACGCACAGAATGTTTCATCTTAAACTTCTCTCCACCATCCATTTAAGTCAACAACAAAAAAACAGCACTAAGCTTGTGGGCCAGGCGTTTGTTGCAAACAATACAGAATTTTTTTGTTTAAAAAAATTTTCATTTAAACTTTTATACTGCTGTGTTTTTTTTCTCTGTGCAATCAGAAAAAAAGCTGACTAGTCATCCGAAAGAAAAGAAATAGACATTTTACTGTTAGTTTCAAATTTTGGTCATATTAAGCACAACCCATTGTGTTATATCACTACAGAATAAAATCCTGTTCTCAGTAAGCTTTGGTTGCAGTGTATTGATTTCTCCCTCCTCTAAATGCTTTCAGACATTTGTTAGCCTGTACAAGAGTGTGGAACAAATTACATTAATCAATATTACAGCATGATTTCCGTCCCTGGTGGATAGTGCTGTCTCCTCACAGGAAGAAGGTTCTGGGCTCAATTTCCAGCTTGGAGAACCTGGGTCCTTTCTCTGTGGACTTGTCCCAATGTTGGCTTGGTTTTCCTTCCACAGTCCAGAGACATGCACATCAGTTGGAACAGGAGATGCTAATATGTCTCCAGGTGTGACTGTGTGTGTGTGTGTGTGTGTGTGTGTGTGTGTGTGTGTGTGTGTGTGTGTTTGTGTGTGTGCCCTGTCTAAGGCATTATTTTGCATTTTGCCCCATGACTGCCTCCCACCACCCCCAACTATCATCAGCTGAAAACTCAATTCTTCATCTCTGTTCCCTGGTTGGTTAACCTGTTCTGTTTTTCTCCTCACATAATTTACTTTCTTACTTTTAATTGCTGTAATTTGTTTAGATTCAAAAATTAAAAGAAGTATTTTCATTCAGTTTATTTATGCTGCAGCTGTTGTTCATGTTAACACGAGTGAGGTTGTGTAGGAGTCAGCAGCTTTTGCCGTTTCTGAGAATTTCTATCTGTGCTTTAAGGCAACAGCTGATGAAGGGAAATGTGTACACACACACACACACACACACACACACACATACAAACACACACACACACACACACACACACACACACACACACACACACACACACACAAACATGCAATGACTAATTTTTTTACCCCTGGTAAAAAATTACATCTTTGGTTGATTTTCTAGGTGAAAATAATTGCACATCCTCAAGAGAGAAAACATCTCTGCAGAGTTTATTACATTATAATATAAATTCCTCTTTATTTGTTAAAATGAACATATGGGGTATAAAGGGCTAATGATATGCTAGGTTTAATTTTTTATGATTGAAAAATGTAACATTTGCAGACAGATATCATGTTTGCATTTATTCCTTAAAGAGGATCAAGCCTTTAGTTTCAGTTGTGTTCAAACTGCATTCTACACTGAAAACAATTACTTTCATCAAAATGAAATACAATATCTCCTCTACTATTTTTTTAAACACAAATGAGATGCTGATTGAATCTGAACATGTGGAAGAATTTCTGCCAATTATGTCACCAATCAACAAATACATCATTTGATTTACACCACACTTTTGCTTCCTCTGATAATAATGATGAGTTATTGGGTCAATTTGATAGTGGATTATAAATTTAGAAGAATATAAACATAGAGTAAAACCTGGCCACTAGGGATGCACAGACAAGTGTAGAGTCTATAATCAAGTACTGGAAGTTGAAGAAGGAAGACCGCAAGGTGGAAGTCAGGCAGGAGTTAACTCGGGCACTGGGAGGTAGTGAAGAGTTAACAGATTGCTGGGCTACTGCTGAAGAGGTAAGACAGACAGCTAGAAAGGTACTTGGTGTGGAAAGAAGAAGGAGGACAAAATGGTCAGAGATATGTAGACAGTAGACAGGAATAAAAGTAGATGAAGTGCATGGTAAAGAAAGCAGTGGCTGAGGCTAAAGATAAGGTGTTTGATGCATTGAATGAGAGGTTGGATAGTAAGGAGGGAGAAAAGGACCTATACTGATTAACTAGTCAGAGAGACAGAGCTGGGAAAGATGTGCAGCAGGTCAGAGTGATAAAGGATAGGAATGGAAATGTACTCACAAATGAGCAGAGCATGTTGAGCAGATGGGCAGAATACTTTGAAGGGCTGATGAATGAAGGGAACGAGAGAGAGAGAAGACTGGATAATGAGAGAATAGTGAACCAGGAAGTACCACTGATTAGCAAGATGGAAGAAAATGGTAGCAATGAAGAGAATGAAGAATGGAAAGGCTGTTGGTCCAGACGATATACTGGTGGAAGCCTGGAGGTGTTTAGATTTCAATGTTGTTTCTAACTAGGTTGTTTATCACAATCTTTGAAAGTGAGAGAATGCTCAAGAGTGGAAAAGTGTACTGGTACCAATTTTCAACAATAAGGGTGATGAGCCTAGCTGTAATAACTATAGAGGGGTAAAGTTGATCAGCCACAACATGGAGTTTTGTGAAAGAGTAAAGGAAGCTAGGTTGGGAAAAGAGGTGATGATTAGTGAGCTGCAGTATGGTTTCATGCCAAGAAAGAGCACAGTACAGAAGCAATGTTTGCCCTGAAGTTGTTAAATGAAAAGTATAGCGAATGCCAGAAGGAGCTGCGTTGTGCCTTTGTGGACTTGAAGAAAGCGTATGACAGGGTGCATAGAGAGGAGCTGGGGTTTTGTATGAGGAAATCAGATGTGGCAGAGAATTATGTAAGATTAGTACAGAATAAATTTGAGGGCAGTGTGACAGTGGTGATGTCTGCAGTAGGAGCGATGGATGCATTTAAAGTAGAGGTGGGATTACACCAAGAATCAGTGCTGAGCCCACTCTTGTTATCTGCCTCGTTGTGGACTCTGAGGTTTGCTGATGATATTGTGATCTGCGAGAAAAAGTGAGAGTGGGGAACAGCTTGAGATGAACCTGGAAAGGTGGAAATGTGCAGAGGAGAGGAGAGGAAAAAAAATGAGTAGGACAAAGACAGAATACATCAGTGGGAATGAAAAGGAGAAAAGTTGAGTGGTTAGGATGCAAAGAGCATGGTTGGGAAAGGTGGAGGAATTTAAATATTTGGGATCAGCAGTTCAGAGTGACAGGGATTGTAGGAGAGAGGTGAAGAAGAGAGTTCAGTCAGGGTGGAATGGGTGGAGATGAATGGCAGGAGTGCTCTGTGACAGATGAGTACCCGCAAGAAAAAAAGACAGGCAGCAGAGCTAGAGTTGGCTGAGTTAAAGATGTTAATATTTTCATTGCGTGTGAGGAGGATGGACAGAATTAGAAATGAGTATATTAGAGGGACAGCTCAGGTTGGACATTTTGGAGACAAAATTAGAGAAACAAGGTGGTGGTTTGGACATGTCCAGAGGAGAGATGAGGATTGTATTGGGAGAAGGATGTTGAGGATGGAGCTGCCAGGAAAGAGGAAAAGAGCAAGGCCAAAGAGGAGGTTTGGTTTCAACTACCCAACAAACAGGTAGTTGGTTTGAAGGAGGAAGATGCAGAGGACTGGAAGAAATGGAGACAGTCGATTCACAGTGGTGACCCCTAGCAGGACCAGCCAAAAGAAGAAGTAGAAGAAAATATAGAGCAAAATGTTCAACATCATTATCCACTCAGATTGCTGACCTCTTCTTGATCCACCCAGACACTCAGGCAGTAGTCCAGCAGTTTGACTCTTGGAGTTGTAACGCAACATCGAGCAAGTCTCCCTTAGGACAGCACAAAACAAATCGCCTTCATCTCTGCAGGTGACACAAATGGCCGCCGCACTAACACACACCAGCAGAGTGTGAATCCATGGGTCAGGACCTTGTTATTTTAAATGCGCTGTTCATTTGAGAGCATCTAAACCTCTTTTACTGCAAAGCTGAATGGAGCTTTCCCCTGGAGGACTGAAGAGGCGGTGGGGCTTCTTCCTCCAGGGATTTCCACATCACCACTTTCATGGATGACCAGACTACACTGAACTACTTTATCCAGTATAAAAATACCCAGCTCCTCTCCAAATTCCCCACAACTTCTGTCACACTTCAGAGTGTAGCCTTGCCCTTGCCCTTCTCTAGTAATACGGTAGGTAGAAAAAAGGAAGGAATAAAGATTTTGAAACCTTCAAAAATGTTTAACTTATGGTGGTTGGAGGGCACAACACAACATCAAGCAATAAATGAGGAGGGTGGCTGGGAAGACTGGCGTTTTCCACCAAAATGGTCTGTCAAAAATTGGTCAAGCAAGCGCAAGGCAATTTCATAAAGTAGAGGTTCTTTAAATACTCAAAGCTCATTTGTCAAAAAGCTTCACTTTTGTTTTTTAGTTAAAAAGTTTCTGGTATTAGATAAGCATTTCTAAAATTTCAAATATAATATATAATCCCAGGTCAATGCATGGAAACTACTTTAAGAAGCAAATGTGTGAAAAAAAGCAGTTTATATTACAGATGCATTCTCTATAGCCTATTGCAGTTTAGAATTTCAAAATTTCTAAAAATCAAATCAATATTTGGTGTAACTACCTTTTGCCTTCAAACCAGCATCAGTTCTTCTAGGTACACTTGCACAAAGTCAGGGATTCTGTAGGATTATAGTCGGTGTATGATCAACCAGTTTTACCAAACAGGTGCTGATGATCATCAATGTCACACGGAGGCTGAAACACAGTCATGTTGGAACAACCGACCAGCCGAGTTCCTTCAGAAACTGTGTGCAAGTGTACCTAGAAGAACTGATGCTGTTTTGAAGGCAAAGGGTGGTCACACCAAATATTGATTTGATTTAGATTCTCTTTTGTTCATTCACTGCATTTTGTTGATTGATGAAAATAAATGATGAACACTTCCATTTCTGAAAGCATTCTTTGTTTACAACATTTTTTCACACCTGCCTAAAACTTTTGCACAGTGCTGTATATATATATATATATATATATAGAGAGAGAGAGAGAGAGAGAGAGATAGAGAGAGAGAGAGAGGTGGTGCTGGAGCCTATCCCAGCACTCATAGGATGAAAAGCACAGCAACACACTGGACACTGGATCTCCAGTCCAGCTAACGTGTATGTCTCTGGACTGCGGGAGGAAACCAGAGCACCAGGAGGAAACCAACACAGACAAAGGAGAATAAGCACACAGAAACTCTAAACAGACCGGAACCCAGGACCTTTTTTGCTGTGAGGTGCCGGTGCTACCCACAGCACCGCCGTGCTGCCCTACAAGAGGAGCAGTTTAGTGCTATTTAGATCCACTTATGACTTTCTGAATTCTACTCTGTTCCAGTTTGCTGTTTGCCACATGTTGCTGCAATCAGTAATCACCCAGTCAATATTATAAAAATAGATATAGTTTATAAAGGAGTTAAGAAAAAGATATCTTAGACTATATCATAAACTATCCAAACTATTCTTCGGCATACCAAATATTGTTTTTCTGTGTCCTCGCTTTAATTAATTTTTGTCGTGAAAAGCAGGTGCCCAACTGCCCAAGCTGTGTTTTCAGGATCTCAAACCAGGCCCAAGCTTTTATACACTGTCTCAGTATCTCCCACCATGGGGCCCTTTCCATTCCTTGAAACCTCTGAAATAAAGAGAGGAAAGAAAGCTTGGAAAAGAGAATTGTTAGATGACTTTCTTTCCTTTTTATCTTTTTCTTGCTGCAACTTTCTCCAATGTTGAAGACGCTGAGCTGAAATAAGAGGGAGAGAGAGTGAGAGGGAGGAAACCAGTTCCTCCCAGAAGGGCCAAGCAGCTTGGTTAAAGGATCGATGTGAGTTTCACAGAGACAGGCAGACACACGCTTTGGCCTATTTTTGGACTCAACTCTTCTGACAACCTCTGGGCTACTGCTGTCTGATCTCTCCAATTGGTGCACTGATGGAGACGAGCTGCAGCTTGTAGCACCACAGTCGAGGAAGGGACAGAAAAAGCAGGCCTAAAGGAGTTTTACAAGGTCAGAAAAGAACGGTGCCTTTAAGGCATTGAATGCCAACCACATTATAAAATAAAAGCTGGGAAACAGTGTCAAAACATGGCCAATAGGAAACAAAAAGCAATATGGAAATGATATTTGCCAGAAAAGCTGAAAACGATATGGAGTCAAATAACATCTCATGCATCCTAATCAGGATGTAGTTTGGAGGGATATTCCAGGGTTTTCAGTCTCTCTATCAGCCTATCTATCCCTCTATCTCTATCTCTATCTATCTCTGTAGCACTGAAAAAAAAGAAAATTGTAAAAAAAATAAAAATAATACAGGAAAACTCAAATGACTAATAAATGAGCAAAAAATAAATAAATCTATAAAGCCCATAGACTTTATTAATTAATAAAAATATTGTTTTCATTCCAATAATTTTTTTCTCACATAATTCTACATAAAACACTGCCTGTGGGGATCAATCATTCAGTATATGGTGAGCAGATGGGCTTAAACCTTTGGGCTATATCCGTAAGTGAGCTGACAAGAATCACAAGAAATGGAAAATGAAAAAAATGCCTAAAAATGGCCTTTCAAACCCACAATTTTAGGACAATTTGAATTTGAATTAATTAATTTTATGATAAGATTTTATGCAAGTAACTACTAGTCTCATGTCAGACTGTGCTGCCTTGCCCAATTTACAGTTTCACTGATAAATTCCATTCTACCACAGCAACCCTGCAAAACCTATGGCCTTACACAAACACAAACATCTACTTGAGTGCTTACAGCACTCACTTCAGTTATTAGAGAAGCTTCAGTCTGCTAAGCCTGTGCAAGTATGAATTATAAGCCAGACAAACAAAACTACAAATGGGTTTTTACTTTCCAGCTGGATGGCATATATTATCAGCATTAGGCACATCATCTTAGACATAAACTGAATACGACCAATTAAATCCTCTCACAACTCTCACAACTAGCCTGTACAAAAACACAGTCAGTACCACAATAATTAAGTCCACTGACATGACATGCTAATTTTATACAGACCTTATACAATGGAGAATAATCCATATAAACCAGGAATCTGCTTACCAGCCCGGTAATGTGGGGATACTCAAGTTGTCCTATCCAAACATTTAATATATCTGCCAAACATTAGTTGCTGGAGCTGAAAGATGTCAGAATTTGTAGTATTTAGGTCTTTTCAGCAAAACCAATTAAGAAAGTGAACAGTACCAAGTGGTAAGGTAAGTAAAACAAAAGGAATTCAGACAGATTATCACAGGAAGACAGGTTTCATCTGATGTCCAGAGGGATTATTCTGTCATATGCCATTAATCCCCTGCATAGCAGGAGAAAAACCAAACAATTAAACTCGTCAGTAGTCTGCTGTTCATTTTTGTCCCTGATTAATTGATGGCTTCCTTGAGATCATGCCCATTGCAGTCATTCAGGAGTCATAAACACTTTGTCTTACACCCGGCTGTGTTTTGCACTGAAATACAAAAATGTACCTGCCAGTTTTCTACACCTGTATGTCATTTGTCTAGTAAACAGACTTCAAAGTGCAACAGAGTTTATCCCTGTTGCTTTACCTGACAGAGATCACATTCTGCAATGAACAACTTAGTCAGCAGACCATGAAGTAAAATCCCACAAACTGTTGCTAATTGAAATACCTTGCATCTAATTTATTTGATTAATTCCACTTTAAAGTGAAAGTGACTATTTGCCATTGTGAGAAACAGCACAGCACACAGTGAGACACAACAAAATGCAGCCTCTGCATTTAATCCATACACACGTGCAGCAGGGGGCAGCTATGTCCAGTGCCTGGGAAGCAGTGATGGGGGCAGTACCTTGCTCATGGGTACCTCATGGCAACCTACTGGTCAGTGAGATTTGAACCCATGACCTTCCAAATCGTTAGGCCTATTCCCCTAACCAAAAGGCCCCCACTGCCACCCCTTAAGGTTGTGTGATTAGAGATGGGGCCAAAGTCTGAACAGAGTGTTGGTGTAGAAGTCAGCCTCCATTTGGATGCAGGGCATCTCCTTCTCCTTGTCAAAAGCAATTAAAACAAACATCAAGTCTTTGAGATTAAGGTCCCAGTTTGTTCTTGATGATGCAGAGGCAACATGCAGACAAGCCCTCCTTCCACAAGCCTCCAGAACCCTGATTCTGAAGGAGAATGTTCTCTTTGCAGTGCTGTGTTCTAATGATAAAGCTGGGCTGCTGAATCTTAAGGGCATGGACAAGGATGAAAGCAAAGCTCTATTTTTAGGCTTGTTCTTCAGGGTGTGTTTAAAAGAAAACAAACAAAAAAAATACTGATGTGACTTCAAACTGAATTGTTCCATCTGGGGAAAAAAAAGATGACAACATAAAGTGTGAAAGCATTCAGAGGGGGGATGCACCATGTGGCCATTAGGACCACTATTTGAATACAAATGTTAATGTGCATCTATTTAATTCTCTAACAATAGGAATAATTTCTAGCTGCTTTGCTAGAAAGGTTTCTTTTATTTCAATTTTTTTTGCTGCACACTTATAGTAGGTATAGTACCAAAAGTTGATGCCAATCAAGAATGTGAAAACCAAGCGTAATTATGCCTTTCTGTTCCATGCACATGTGGTAAAATAGCTCTTATGTTCAGTTCTGATGCTCACACAAGCTGCTAAGCACAGCTGGGGTAGAAGAGGATGAGAAATTAGCACAAGGATTTATCTCAAAGATGTTTCTAAAAGATTTAAAACATTTTTTTTCCTTCCAGAAGGGCACATGTATTCAGCGAACTTGCCATTCAGATGAGCCGCATGATAATACACAGCAGGAAGCTAAGGAGAAGATGTGAACGCACCGCATATTTGCCAGACACTTGCTCTCGCTCTCTCATTTCTTGAAAGGCATTTTTAAATATTTATTTATTTTCGCCCTCAGCGTGAAGTGGTATGATGTACTGGAGCTTTGTCTTCACTGCAAAGCCTTTGAGAGAGAAGTAGGAGCGATGGCATCAGCTAGCACTTGCAGGCATGCAAGCAAAACACTTGCAATCCACCAGCAGCAGCACTGTAACCCCCACCAGCCTGTGTAAATAGTGTCACTGGAGGCCGATGCTGCTTTTCCCACTCACTGGGATGTCCTTCCTTCAAAACATAGAATGCCAGAAGGCTGTGGGGGGGTCATGTAAAGAGAGCACGAGATCATGTAAAAACACTCTCTGCATAGTAAACTGCATCCAAATGCATGTATTGGTCAAAAATATGGGTTTTCATTTAAAATGATGGGAAATTAAGGCAAAATTGATAAAATTATTATGGGTAGTAAGTATCACTTTCCCTACTGGAACTGTGTTCTAGGTTGAGAGGAGGTCCTACAGGTAGAAAAAAAAAGCTGTAAGAATCTTTCTTCTTTTTCTTTCAGCTGCTCCCGTTTAGGGGTCGCCACAGCGGATCAACTGTCTCCATTTCTTCCTGTCTTTTGCATCTTCCTGCTTCAAACCGACCACCTGCATGTCCTCTCTCACCACGTCCATAAACCTCCTCTTTGGTCTTCCTCTTCTCCTCTTTCCTGGCAGCTCCATCCTCAACATCCTCCTTCCAATATAATCATCGTCTCTCCTCTGCACATGGCCAAACCAACGCAACCTTGCTTCTCTAACCTTGTCTCCAAGACGTCTAACCTGAGCTGTCCCTCTAATATACTCATTTCTAATCCTGTCCATCCTCGTCACACCCAATGAAAATCTCAGCATCTTTAACTCTGACACCTCCAGCTCCGCCTCCTGCCTTTTCGTCAGTGCCACCGTCTCCAACCCATACAACATAGCTGGTCTCACTACTGTCCTGTAAACCTTCCCTTTTACTCTAGCTGGTACGCGTCTGTCACAAATCACTCCAGCCACTCTTCTCCACCCATTCCAACCAGCCTGCACTCTCTTCTTCACCTCTCTGAAAAAAAAAAAAAAAAAAAAAAAAAAGCTGTAAGAATAAGTATTACAAAAGAGCCTCATAAAACCAATAAAGAAGTAATACGTGAAGCTTTTACTCTTATAAACATATTTTATGCTCTTAAAGATGCAGTTCTTCTGTTAGAGTTACCACTGATAAAGAGTTACCAGTCTATTGTAAGAGTGTTCGTGCATTCATATGTTATATGTTTTGTTTTCACATGAGATCTGTAGGACTGTTAAAAAAGGGGAAAATAAAGCTATAACCATAAAGTCATTTTTTAAACATATATGGAACAGCTTTTCTGCAAGAGATCTTAACAATCACAGTGTTAGTCCTAGTGTTAGGTCTGTTGGCCATTGCAATCACTGCACCTGTTTGCTGGTTGGGATGAAATTCTGCATATGGACGGTTAAGTGAGAAAAGCTTCGTCGAGCTATAAGCATAAAGCCTTTTGATACATATCCCATTTTAGATCCATCCAAATAGAGCAATTCAGTCTGGGTTGCTGACAATCATTCTGTGTTGCCCACTTGTATTCAGAGCCATGAGTATTAATGCCAGGAAATTTACATACTCTGACTGCTTGTTTCAGGGCTTTAGACACTTTTGCTGTGGTGCTGCCACATTGTTATAGTCAAATCCTTGATCATAACTATAAAATATGTGTGAGTGCCTAAAGAAATGCATTTCTGAAAGTGCCCTAATACAATGCCTTTAAAAGCCAGACTCATCTGAATGAAGCAGATAACGGACTTTTTGAGGTTTAGTATAGGAATGTACTGCGTGTGTTTATGATGCAATTTTTTCTCCCAAAGAAGCAGTGCACAGAGATCTTTCTATCCAATAAATCAAAACTCTCATCTATTAAGTTTAACATCACTGTGAGTCACTCTATTGCAATGTTGTGCAACTCACCCCACCCACTCAAAAAATACACAAACCGCCATGCATTTGCTTCGTCTCCTGAAACGATGCTTATTAGTACACAGCGATGTGTCTAATATTTATACCGCATGTCTCACAGATACCTGACATGCTGTGTTAGGGTACACAGGGCTGAAGGCAGGGTGCTAGGTAACACTTCATCATTCTATTTAATCAGAGAGCCAGAAGCTGAAGTAAAATCCAACATGTTACAATAATCAACCATCTTTTTTAATGTCATTTCCTTAAATAAGAAATATATATTATATAATCAATCAAATCAGCGACGGAAGATCGGAAGATTGGAAGATTGTGGGTTCGATTCCACAGCAGTAGGTTGCCCTGAGGTACCCTTGAGCAAGGTACTGTCCCCATCATTGCTCCCCAGGTGCTTTCGATAGCTGCCCACTGCTGCACGGTGTTTGGATGGGTTAAAAGCAGAGGTCCAATTTCTTTGTGGTTCACTGTGTGCTGTGCTGTGCTGTGACCTCGCAATGAGAAGGGTTGTCACTTTCAAATGAATGTTTGCATTCCTTATTCATGTCCTAGTGAGTGAGCGATGTATTTAAAACATGGGTTTCATATATTATCTGTAATGTCCTTTAACACATGGATTTACTATGGATTACTGTGACCCAAGTGTGATATAATGCAGTAATTGGAAGATATTGAATGGTACTCCTTCAATGAGACATGCTGTGTTTTATCCCTGTGGTCTGAAAATCCAAGAATGAGATTAGTTGCACTCGATCACTGACCTGTAAATGTAGCGTAAAAGAGGGCTGTATTTTAATTAAATATGTTCAGGAAATTGGCATGCATTTTTGTGATTGCATATTTACTTTTTAATTTGCAAATAAAGACAATTGATTGGTCATTTTGTAAAGTGAATATCCAAGAAGTCCTTTTGTCTTAAATTTAACTACAATTTTATCAAATGTTATGCCATTTTGAGAGGTGCAGTCTATGAGCAGGAAAACTACCCACATACAGAGAGGGACTAGGAGAGAGATCAAGTGAAAATACACAAATGTTTTCCACTTCAGAATCCACATTTCAGGGATAAAAAAAGCACAACACGTTTGCTCTGAAAGCTTTCAAATGCTGGACCTCGAGCAGTTTGGCTTTCATTTTTGGATTCAGATTTACTCCAGAGACATCAATGATCAGACGTAAGGGTAGCATCAAAGACACATGTATTCTCTCCAAAGCTCTTTTGCCACTTTGGACACACCATATAAGCCAAATGTAGACAAACACACACCATTTGCCAAGGAGAGCTATGTGACTGATTCGAAGTGTGTATAAAAAGTGATTTTATTTCTAGGCAGACTGGAGCATCAAACACTGTGAAGGTAATGTGAGCCACTAGCCTCCTCCTACATCACCCTGTTTGTGTGTGTGTGTTTGTGTGTGTGTATGTGTGTGTAAATGCATTTTAATTTCATGGATTCTTATAGTCCATAGCAGATATCTTCATAGCCCAGGCCAACATGATTGATGATCTGCAAAGACTTTTCTTAATACCAATCTAGTGGCAGGAGTTAAAATCTTTTAAGCATGTGATCAACGGTGAAGAGTGTGACTAGAGTGTGGCTAAAAGAACCTACACTAAAAAGCTGAATAACAGGATTTAGTCTTAGTGTGCAGAGACCTGCAAAACATCACAGACTACAGAAGACCACCCCCTCCCCCTCCTGAGGCAAACAAAGACCTGACTGGCATGCTGAACGTCTTTTACTGCAGGTTTAATTCAGACATATTTACACCCTTCACTCATCTCAGTTCAACAATAACAAATCCCTCTTACTTAGGCTGCATTCAAGAATTGGGACATGGATTTGAACAGGCTCTCCCAGAGATAGGACACAAGAACCAAAACAATGAGATGCACTCAAAGCCTGTGCTGAACAACTAGCTCCAATTTTCACACGTCAACAAGTCCCAGGAGCAGTGTGAAGTCCCTCCGCTTCAATTGGCCCATCATCATCCTGGTCCACAAGAAACCAGCCATCAAAGGATTAAAAGACCACATATGGTCAATAGTGTTAGCCCAAATGAAGAAAAACAGGAACCCTACTGGACCACCTGCAGTTTGCCTCTTACTGGTCACTGAGTAATGCAGTGTTTTTCTTTTCTTTTTCTTTTTGGTTCTCAACCAAAATTGTCAAGGAAAATCAGTTTAATAATGCAGTGCAGTAGTAATAGTAGCACAGATTAATCGTGTAGGCTCACCATATACAGTATGTATGCTGTGAATTGTTATGCTATGAATTGGCATGGCCATTATTATTCACTCCGTATGTGCCTATTAAGAGCTTATTTGAAGCATTCAGTGTCTGCAACAGACAGGGTTGTTTTAAGAACATATACAGTCAATGTTCATTGTCAATATTTGTAAAGAAGAGAGTGGGGCAAGCACAGGCTGAGGGAATCAATGTGGCGTGTGCAGCTCTATAGTAAGATAAGATTTTACCCATTTTAAATAGTAATCAAAAATCAATACATGGCGGTCAGTTTTGATCTTGTGGTGGCTGGCCCCTTATAAATAAATGTATGGGAAGCACGGTAGAAGATTGATCCAGCGAAAGTTCCTTCTGAAGGACTACACACCACTTCACATGAGGCTGGACCACTGAACTGATCCTGAAAGTAAAACTTCATGCATGGGCAAACATTCATTCTTCTGATTTCCATTGTTCAGGAGAAAGTGGTTATCCTCACTTGTAGGTTTTTGTCACACTACCAATACATTAAGAAGACGTTTCGGAGCACTGATTCAAACAGGTCCTATTTGATGGTGAAACTGAGCAAATGCTCTGTGAAAGAAAACCGTCAGTGTAAGCCTTAGATGATCTGCTGTCACTGCTTTAAAAACAGTCTGGACAGCTCATGTTGACGTTGTACATTCTAAATGCTAGGATGCTACTGAGAGTCCATTCAGAACAGCTGATTGTGAACTTAGGTCTGGTCATATGGGCTAAGGTAATACCAGGTTTCCCTGTCTGTGCATTGTCATTGTAGTTACTGGTTGCAAAGAATCCATTTTAGTCATGACTTAATCTGTCATGACTCGACACGACATGATTTCTGTTATCTTCAGCACCGATGGCAGTCTGTTCAAGCAGTTGGTTAAGCCTGTTGAGAAACTAGCCAAGTCCTTTTATAAGTGATATGATTCTGACTAAGGATATGTTGACTGAAAAGCCATAATATGCCTGCAGTGGTTTTGATCAGTTTGATAAATTGCTGGGGGTGAACAACAGTGGCGCAGTGAGGGTGGCGGTGGTCTAGTGGTAGGGTACTTGCCTACGGACCTCTGGCTCAAGAGGTCCCCGTTTCGAATCCCACCTCTGGCACTACCACCACTGGGTCCCTGAGCAAGACCCTTAACCCTGAGTGTCTCCAGGGGGACTGTCCCTGTAATTAGGACATGTAAGTCGCTCTGGATAAGAGCATCTGCTAAATGCCGTAAATGTAAATGTAAACAGAGCCCCAGCCATTTTTCAAAGACTTTTGAAAAGAGCATGAAGGTGGTTCTTCTCATAGGGGGTGGTTTTGCTAGTTGACATACTAGTCTTTGGAAAGTCATTGTAAGAACACAGAGAACACGCATAAGTCATTAAGCTGTTTCAGGGAGGATTCATGGATTTGACTTATTAGGGGAGTTGGCCCCGGGTCAGAGGATTTTGGGTTCAAACCCCTTTCTGGTGGGTTGCCCTGAGGTACCATTCAGCAAGGTGCCATCCCCATCAGCTCACTACCCCCTGCGATGGGCTGGCGACCTGGCCAAGGTGTGTCCCCGTCCTTAGCCCTGTGTGAGCTGGGATGGTCTCCAGCACCCCCCTGCGACCCTAATTAGGACAAGCAGCCCAGAAAATGACTGACTGACTGACTTATTAGGGCAGCACAGCCAATAGATACTCAACTGATTTCAGGTCTAAGAAATTTGGAGGCTAAATTAACACAAGGTTAAGTTAACTTCTGCGCTCATGATTCCATAAAACATTACACTAAATGTTGTAGGATTTGGAGGTATTCAAGGTGTTTTTTGCAGGAAATCTTTGCATGCCTAATGTTCCAGCAAGGGGTGTTGCTTTGCCTCTCTCTCCCATAGATATTATTTTTGACTAGAGACTTTCTAAAGGTGGAAACAAGAGCACTGATATTAACTGTGCTAAGGGAGGCATGTGGCTCTTTAGATGCTCTCTTGGGTTCTTTTGTGACATTTTGGATGAGGCTTCTGTGCATGCTGAGAATAATTTTGCTAGGCCAGCCAGCCCATGCCAGATTTGCTATTGCAGCAAATTTGCTTGTTTTGAAGGTCTCAGGTCTTCTTGAATTTATTTTGGAGAGAACTCTTAGGAACCTGAACATCAGGGCTGGGAGCAGTCAATCCTGTGAATGGGCAGTCTAATTGAACTCTTTATCAATTAAACTTGGTTGGTTGCACCACATTGTTGGAGAGTGTGTGTCCTTCAATAAATCACAAGATCATTTGAAAAAGGTTTGTTGTGTTTATTCAGTTTGTCTTCTTTGTTATCCAACACTTTATTATACTATACTATATATTTGGTGCAGCACTGTGGCACAACATCTTGTGTCCAACCTTTTCCCCATCCTCAGGTCCCATGCATTATGGAAACACAAGGCAATCTTCTACCAGGTCCACGGAAATGTTCTTTAATGTGCCTGCCAAGAAGCGTCCCCATATCATCAGTATCAATTGAGCACTTACCTTTTCACATGACGTTGTTTATTGCAGTGTGACAGTACCGCTTAAGTGCATTACATTTCATTCCACACATGAGGTGGGTTTCCACCAGGCCATATATGACAGAATATATTAGCGCCCATGGAGGCTTTCTGCATGGCGTCACACCAGTGATCATACAAGACCTCCAATCTACATCTGCATTACCCTTCAACATTCAGCACACATGCAGCAGAAAGCAAAAGGGTCACACCACAGAAGACCATTAGGTGTTGCACTAAATACATTAAAGCAAATAACACAAAAGCATGTTCAAGCACATTAGAAAAATAAGAAAAAATTCATTTTTGGACCAATACTGACTATGGGCCTAACTTGAGGGGTTCTTGGCAACCGCATTAAGAGACTTAAGAGACATGAACATTTTTGGAATATCATTGGGTCAATGCAGAGCTGAGAGTTTCGTACTAAACTTTAATAACGGAAATAACATGCACAGAACTCATAAACTAAACATACTGAAAATAACATGTGTAAGACATATCATAAATAAACACAGAGGTGAGCACACAGAATGATCAGCGCCCTGCTCTGATTCAATTGGGCTTATAATGCCAACCCCCGATGAGGCACACCTGGCACCCAATGCCCAGGTGTGCACAATCAGAGCAGGGCGCCCTCTACTGTCACAGAACCGTTACAGAACCCCCCCAAAGGTGCCACATCCCTGTGGAGGAGTGACGCAACGAATTCTGAGCGTATTCTGCCCAGTGGAGATACTCTGCCCAGTCGTGCTGCCGGTTGTAACAGTACGCCCGGAGGAACCTGTTCAGATCTTGGATGGCCCTCTCCGCCTGGTCATTGGTGGTGGCCAGACGAGAGGTTGACCAGGCCCTGAGTTTCCTCAGGAAGGCTCGCCAAACCCATGAAGTAAACCGGGGCCCTCGGTCCAACATGATGTCCTCCGGAAGTCTGTAGAACCGGAATACATTCTGGAACAGAGCATCTGCGATTTTGAGAGAAGAGAGAAGAGGTCCAAGTTCGCCAGAGGAGGCGGGTTTCAGGGGCTACAGCCAAACCTGCCAGGAAGGCCGCATTGATAGCAGAGCCTACGTCGGCCCTGGAATGGTCCGTTTGGACTTGTGCTGGACTTTTTGTTGTTTGCTTGTGTAACCTCTCACCTCAGGGGTCCTGCTTCGGATGAGGCAGGGTCTGGCGCCCCAGGAGTGGCACCTTTGGGGGGATTCTGTAACAATGTGGCGTTGTGTAGGGCCCTCTACCGCCACAGAACCGTCACACATTGTAACAAATGGATATTTGAGGGTTATCTCTGTGAGCAATCAATGTGCTTTCTTGTCTAATTAACATTTGCCAGAGTTGACTTTAATGGACACCCCACTGCCCCGGATTTTGACTTGCAGGATCATCGGCTGTCTCATGACCCCAGCGGAAAAGGAGGAAAGGGCATTGAGCTCTACAAGGGGTAGTTAATCAGCTCAGTGGCTCCACATGCAGGAAAAGCGCAGGTCAATCCATAAGCATCATGGAGAGGCTCACCAACACACCTCTAGAAAAATCTTTCCATGCAATTTCCTGACCATCTCACTTACTTTTTCCCTTCCACCTTAGATGTGGTGTTGTTCTTTCCCCATTTCCAGCTGAAGTAGCATCTGCCTATTTCTGAGAACACACTGTGTGCTTGCGGTGGATGCTTTCTTCAGTTCTAGCATGGTAATGCTGTTTATCAAAAACTGAGGTATTCAAGAGGGTTGCAGGAAATAGTGAGGTTTTCCTGGGGTTGTTGTTTCAGGGCAGCGTTTCACAGGATGGTGTCTACATTTCAGAATAGATTGTATTAATGCAGGGGAAAGCTTTTGGGGGTGGGAGGTTGGGTGGAAGGGGGGATAGGGTTGATGGAAGCTTTTTTTTTTTTTAACTGTGCCCTTTGTTAGACCTCTAAGCATGCTATCTGGGCTCACTTAGACAAAAAGATTTAGGAAATGAGGCAGCCATTAAGAACAGAAGTGTTTTTGTGGGCAAAAAAACACAAAACTGGGCAAAACTGCTGAGTGTCAGAAACAAAACTGTAAGCTAAAGAAAGCAAACTGCTGCTGGGAGATCACACTGAAAAAAGGCAGTACCATTTTTTCAACGTGCCCCTCAGTAAATATTTCAGACCCCACAGTTGGTAGCTATCAGTGAGAAAGAAGGCCAGCAGCTGGTGCCTGGCAAGAGGCAGCCGTATCGGTGGTCCAGCTGCCCCCAGTGGCACCCCGAGACAGATGGAGAGGGCCACTGACCCGGCCTATGAAAGACACTCTCCATCTATAGCAGCGCCTTTATCCGTGAAGCCATGCAGAGCAGCAGAGCCATGCCTGAATCTGTCAAGTGTGAAGGGATCATCAGTGTGCACTCTGACTGGTCCTACAGCTTTATGTGCAGGAAACATTTCAGCAAATGCAAATAACTCAGTGCTGTTAACCAAAACAAACTGATGAAGCATGCTTACATGCTTAACAAACCCAGATATCCACAGTGAAGTGTAATAACGGAATATTAGTATAGAATAATCATTCACATACTTTAAAAATGGTCACTTTTGCATAAATGTAATAAAATAAATAAACACATTTAAACAGTAGAGTCATTCATTCCAGGTTAAGAAAAGACGAATTATGTTGGGTTGAATATTTTAAATGGAATATTTTTTAAAAATCCACAATTATTTAGTGAAAAATGCATCATGTGAATTTAAATCATAGAGACGAGATTTACAGTTGAAGTCACTTTGAAAGTTTACTAGTTTACCTACTGACAGTAAAATATACATAACTGAAATGTTTATGTCAATCATTAGAATGTTGACAAAGTCTTTATATCATTAGCAATGATGCTGTTGAATCACATTTTTGTACTTTACTTAATCTCAACCCTGTTACTCTCAACTCTGTTATTGGTTTAAGTCAATAAAGGCAAAATGAAACTTTGTAAAAATTGAGATATAGTTCAAAACATGGGTAACGTTCTTCTTTAGTGAAAGTGACTATCCCTGTCATTGTGAAATGCAGCACAGCACAACACAATGAAATTCAATCTCTGTGTTTCACTCATACACACGTGCAGCAGGGGGCAGCTAATGAAAGTGCCCAGGGAGCAGTGACAGGGACGGTACCTTGCTAGGGTACCTCAGGGAAACCTACTGGTGAGGGAATCAAACCCACAATCTTCCGATCCGGGGGCCAATGATGAATGATTAAATGCATATTTTCTTGGATTCTTTGTTGAGTAATAATGAAAAATAAAATTACATATTTCAACAATTTTAAAAATTTAGACTAAACTTTATCCCATTTCTGGAAACATGTTTTTAGCCCAGTTTAATTCATCATTGCACTCATCATCATTCATCATATAATCATCATTATAACGGCTATCCTGACCAGGGTCATGGGTGCTGTTGGAACTTATCCCAGCACACAGAAGGTAAATGGCAAAGAAGTGCTTTGGACTGGTTGCCAATCCATCACTGGACAGACACACAGACAAACACGCACACGTACACACACACACACACCTAGAAGGCAATTTAATATGTCCAGTGCACCTGACATGCATGTCTTTGGACTATGGAAGGAAACCTGAGCTCCTGGAAGAAACTTACAAAATGTCATTCTTTCTTTGTTTCTTTCTTTCTCGTATCACCACTGTCATGTGAGAGATTACATAAAGAGCTGACTGAGTCATAAAGCGCTGTCTGAGCACTTTCTATTTCGATTGATTGTAACTTCCAATTTTTAAATCATCTCAACAAACCTTTATTGCTGAGACTGGAAGAAAATGTCAGATTTCTCGAGATTAATAAAATACTACTGACAATTTCCATTTCCACAGCCTAGACTGACAAAGGTTTTGAAGTGATTTTTCATGAAAAAAATTCTGAAGATGGAAATGGAGCCACTAACTTCTAAAGATCAAATTGAAAAGTGTCTTCACACTCATACATCTTGCATAAATAAGAGCATCCAGTGAAAGACACTCTGTGTAAACAAAAGTGTTTTTTTTATTATGGGATTCAATAGAATAATTTATGGAATCTTTACTTTTAAGAATGTGGCTGATCCTCCAGAGCTACAGCTTCGGAACTGAAATAAAAACCCTGCAATGTAACAAAACCCTAAAAAGCTAATTGAAGAGGCATCACTGCTTATTCATAAAAAACTGTATGTAAATTCTTGAGTGTTATTTACTCTAAGACGTCTGAGCTGAAGTTTAGGAAAAGTTACTGGAGCTGAAAAATCAATCTGATTCAAATAGTAGATGTGCTGCCAATCTTATTGTCTTGATCAGTTTCAATGACTTGTTCTTCAACAATGTGCTTAGATATGGCTACATTAGGTAAAGTATGTATTAATTTCAAGCTCTGTTGCGGTTTCTCTGTATGTGAAGAGACCCTCACATGGAAGTCCTTCTGCTCTCTTTATGAAAATACAATGTAAAAACAAAATCGTAACATTGTTCTAAGTAGTCAAAAAAGTGGTAAAAAAGGGGGACTGAAGTGGCCTTGGGTGAACACAGTATTGATCCCATGGGTAGAGTAAAGAGAGTGGGGTTGAGGGGTAGTGGAGAGGATTGATTTAGCTTGAAGAGTGCTTAATTAAAGAGAGGAATCATCCTCGGATGGGCCTGCGGTTCCTCATCGCCTGCTTGTGTAATTATTGCTCAGTCTCCATTCATCCACGCTCCCCATGCTCTGATGGAGCGTGTATAAGCACAAGACTTTAGCATTGATTAAACTGACTGAATAAAAGCCATACAGGCCTCTCATTACTGAGAAGAAGGCCAGGAATTCCTGTTAATAAGGGAGGAATTGATGAAGGAAAGGGAGGTGGCCTTGGAAACGGGATCGTGATTCTGGCCACACAAGAGCGGCTATCATGAGCGTAAAATCGATGAGAGTGCTGTAGGTGGCTCCCTGAGGCACACATAAACAGAACACCTCACTCACCACACCTCCATAACGCCTGCGGAGACATGAAGTCACTCTCACTCCACAAGCACAGGACCACATGAAACATGTACTCTGTGGAACGTGAGACACAGAGAGAGACTTTCTGTGGACAAGCAGCGAAGACCATAACTCTCCTTTCACAGAGTGGCTCTATAGAACTGCCCATGAGAAAGAACATTCATTTTACATGCTGCATTCTCAGGACTGAGTGTGTAAAACTGCTGCCAAATCAAGCCTAATGTTTGGTTCTTTAACCTTTGTTACTGAAAATCAGGTAGACAGCTGAAGAAAGCTGAAGTATCAATCAAAACAGCAGTGGCAGCTTTGGTCTAGTGGTAATGGACTAGGTCCCATCATCAGACATACAGCACTGTGCAGAAGTTTTAGGCAGGTGTGAAAAAATGCTGTAAACAGAACGCTTTCAGAAATGGAAGTGTTAATCGTTTATTTTCATCAATCAACAAAACGCAGTGAATGAACAAAAGAGAATCTAAATCAAATCAATATTTTGTGTGACCACCCTTTGCCTTCAAAACAGCATCAGTTCTTCTAGGTACACTTGCACACAGTTTTTGAAGGAACTCGGCTGGTAGGTTGTTCCAAACATCTTGGAGAACCAACGACGGATCTTCTGTGGGTGTAGGCTTCCTCACATCCTTCTGTCTCTTCATGTAATCCAGACACACTGGATGATGTTGAGATCAGGGCTCTGTGGGGCCAGGAGAACTGATGCTGGTTTGAAGGGAAAAGGTAGTAACACCAAATATTGATCTGATGTAGATTTTTCTTTTGTTCGCTCACTTTGCATTTTGTAAATTGATAAAAATGAACAATCATTATTTATATTTCTGAAAGCATTCTTTGTTTACAGCATTTTTTCACACTTTTGCCTAAAACTTTTGCACAGTACTGTAGGTCGTAGGTTTGAATCCCAGACTGGTAGGTTGCCATGAGGTACCCTTGAGCAAAGCACAGACCCCATCACTGCTCCCTGGGTGCTTTAAATAGCTGCCCCTTGCTGTATGGGGGAAATGCAGAGGATGCATTTTGCTGTGTTTCACAACAATAAGTCACTTTCAGTTCAAATCACTAAGAGTTCAACTTTTTTCAGAGGCCAGAAAGAATGGCAAGGATCTCATTAAAGATATAGTAAAGCTACCTGTGAAGTTTAAAAGTCTGAATGTTTACACCGAACCACCAGAAATGGGAGACTCCCATAAGATTAGACCCAGAAGGTTGATATATTATTGTGACAGGATTGCTATCATTTCAAACTAACTGTATATTGGGGAAGGTATTTGCTCTTTCTTGGGATGAAAATGTGATTTGCCTATAATTAATTCTCATTTTTGGAGCCATGCAGAAAGGCTAAAATATCGCCAGCATTCCTGGTGAGCGGTGAGTAGTTTTGACTCATGGCCTTTGGCCGTTTGTGATTAATTTTCTTCAAAAAGAAATGAACGTGGGTCATTTTGATGCTCAATTGCCACATAAATATACTAACCCCAGAACTTGCACGGCCTCTAAAGTTTAGGCAGTGGTGAAATCATCGGATCAAACAGGATTTAGTTTATATGTCATTTCAAATTGCCTCACATTGAAATGTTATATGTTAACCAGTATTCAGAGCAGTGGCAGGAGTGGTGATTTTAGGATTTTAGCAACCACATTAAATTTTTTATAAAGCCTGTAGGCCAGGGATCACTATACAGGAGTCACAGACGGGTTTGGAACCGTAAGGTTCTCTGTTCATGAATGAATCCTGTATGTTTAAGACCCAGTACATGCACATGAGTACAGTGTTTGTGGAATAAAAATTATGTCTGATTTAATGTTAAACTTAAGTGTTCTTATTGTGAATGTTTCCCTATAAATACTCAGGTTTGTACTACTACAGGCTGAGATGAACCTTTTTGTATGTCCACAGATGGATTTATTGATCTGTTTATTCCCTGAATAAATATAACATTTTTATACATGTATATTATACATGTATTTCCATTCTGTGGTCGACAGCAAGTTTTTAACTCATAATCTTTAAGTGTGTTAGACTGATTTAAAAGTTGCACAAGGGCTTTAGGAAGGGGGTTTAAGGAATTATTCTGAAAAAGAATTACATTTCAGAATTGTTTGTAACCACTTCTTTTTTGTTAATAAAAAAGATAATGTAAGATAAAAAATAGAAATAGAGCTTGGAGTTTTAAGACATACTATTAATTATTGTTTTTAAAGTTAAAACAAAGTATTAATTGCATGAAGAGTAGTTAACTTGAACAGACTTAATTTGAACAGAGAGGTTAAACTCTAAATAAATAAATAAATAAATAAAAAATAGATCCCCAAATATGCAATAAACTGAAAGGGCTTCAAAGGAACCAGTATTACTGAAGACGCCCTTGGAGGAGTAATTCTGTAGACATTTCAGAGAGAACATTTTTGCCAACTTTCTTTGTCGTTTCTCGCTCAATCCTGTCGCTGAGAGCCAGCATTACCATGGCGTTTCCACTCTCTGCATCTGGTCGAACCACATCAAAGATTTCTTGCCCTTTAGATTTATTAGGTTTATTCAACTTTACGCACAGCACGGCCGGGCACAGACTCAGCCCAGCCAGTGACACAACTCAAGTAAAGCACGTGTAGGAGTGTGTGGCTGACCATGAACAAAAAGTGAGTTCTTTTGTGATTCATTTATGTGAGCCTTGATGCTTTTTTTTTTTTGCGTTTTTGAGACTCTTGGGATTCATTTGAACCTGAATCTTAGGCTACTCGTTTTTTTTGTGCTGCAAAGCAAGACTTGTCTTTTAAGGCTGGTGAAATTTCCAAAATGTCTTTTGTTCAGGCCCTGTCATCATCGATGAGAGAAGAGCTCTCAGGTGAGAAGACGAGTTCAAGCCAGCCTCACTGTTTAGAATCTAAAACTCACATATCAGACGAGGTAAGGGAATTCATCTCATCTTCCACCTTTGTGTTTGATGTTCAATAGAAAATACCGATATGAGACGAGAAGAAGTCCTCCATTGAGGTCATAATGCATTAGGAAAAAAGGACAAGTAAAGCAGGAAGAATGAAAAATGGTGTACGGTTAAGGCTGACAGGCAAATCCCAATAAGCCTGAAGCACAACAGCGTTGATATAGGAAATAAGGAGGATGAAAAGGCAGATCTATTATCCTAAGGCTCTCTTTGAAATCTCCCTCTCTGTCGATGAAGCCGGCTCCCTGTAGATCTGCTGAGGCCTGTATGCTTCCTCAGGGATTTGGCCAGCCAGAGAAACACCTTGAGCTTCTCTCAGGCTGTGTGTTATCCTGAATACACCCAAGGCAAAGCCTACGTTTCTCTACTATTCTCCATCCTCAAATACGGGACAACATTTCTCAAGGCATCTAAAAGAGCGCTAGGGTACACAGCTAGCTAGGTCTATGCTGATTGTTCGAAAGTTAAAAAGTTATGAGAGGCTGAGTTAGCCCTGTGTAAGAGCAGGGAAGCGATTAAGATTTACAACCCTGCATCCAACCCCAGCAAGCATTAAATAACGTTATGTATCATGCGTGTAACCTTGCATATATAGTAGAATCAAACAAACTTCTAGCAGGTTGTCTTGAGGTGCCCTTGAGGATGGTACTGTCCCCACCACTACACCCCAAGCGCTGCATATGGCTGTCCGCTGCTTTACTGAGTGTGTGGGTTAAATGCAATGGAGGCATTTCGTTGTGTTTCACTGTGGGCGCACAAGCAGACACTTTTAATTCAAATACTCGCTTTCACTTCTAGTGTTGGGAAGACCAATAGTAGTAGGTACAGTCCTTTAAATGCTTTGTATGCGTTTGATAATCCATGATTAAAATGTTTAGTTGATTTTCTAAGTGAAACGTCCACCTTCCTTACTGTGCATTCATACTGAAGGTAGCGAGAGCATCAGATTGGCCAGAAGTCACCAGTGAGGTGCTCGAAGAGCAGCACATTTTGGATGGTGAGGGATTCAAAATGAACTACAAGTCCAGTGGGCTTAGATGAGTTATGAAGCAGCAGCAAGCACAACCCCACAAACCTTTCCAACCAAACATTCGTTCCAAAACTTCATTCATTTTCAGGCTCTGGCTCTCCACCACAATCTCTGAAAGCAACTATTTCTAAGCAGTAGTGAGACAAATTCAGAAGGGCGTTAAATGTTCCCATCAGAAGGCGCATGTTAAACAGCACTGAATCGAGTTACTCGTGGTCACTCGGCTCAAACGTCGGCTGCAGGTCAGCACATTCGTTTGCTTCGCGGCCTCCTTTTAAAAGACTTTGTCGACCCCACTTTACCACAGAGTGTCCACTGCTTTCAGCAGTGAATGATAACGTTCTCACTACCTTCCACGTGAGCGTACAGCTACACAGAAAGCACTTCTGCATGTTATCATGTATAAAACATGGCCAGTGTAGCAGTTATAGCAAATAAATATAAAAAGATGGGATGCACAAATTTTTGCATATAACTATAGGATGGGTGACCTGATATATTTTGCAGAATATTAAATATTTAAAAAAATTGCATTCTTTTTTTAATAATAATAATAAGAAGAAGAAGAAGAAGAAGACTGGGCTGATAAGTTTTTACATTCGTTATTTTTGAATAATTTCTCATTAAAGCGATGGTAATTAGTGTTCACACGCTGAGCCACTTCCTCGCCCGGGTCAGGAGGAGTCTATCTCAGCGATTACAGGGTGAAAGGCTGAGAAATATCCTGGACAGGATGGCAGCCTAATGCCTCTGTGGCACCTTTTTAATTACTATAATCGATCATTTTAATACAGCAGACAGATCCACTGAATTGTTTTACTGCTATTACTACAACTAACAGTGATAATATTTATTACTGGTCAATAAAACGTGCAGTACATCATGCTACATAGAACCACACATATAAAAAACACATAAAAATAGAAGCTGCCATAAACACACCAGGTCATGTAAAATACAGAACCTTAATAAAACAGGCCTTTAATAAAGCTTACGAAGTGCACTGATAAAGCAGGCTTTTAGTCACTCGCTGAGCTTTAAAAAACCTAAGACCTAGCAGTAAAGACAAGCTTCATGACTCCATTTCCCCCGTAAGCCCCATGAAGACACGGTGTCTGAATAACACCCAGATGAAGGCGAGGAGCCTTTGGATTAGTCTGGCCTTTCCTGCTGCGATTAAGGCTGTCAAATTACAATTATGCATTTATCTATCAAACCAAGTGTGAACTTTCCCCTGAAAAAAACTCCAGGCTTTTTTCTGCTTCGGGGCCGGAACGAACCCGGTACGACTGTGAGTCGGCCTTAAAAAGCTGCATCACAGCAAGATGCCATAATGCAAAAATATTTGCCTAAAATGAATATGCAGTGGGAAACTTCTACCACGACAGACTCTGTATTTTAAATACTGCTAGATAATACATTTACATTTACATTTACATTTATGGCATTTAGCACTCTTATCTAGAGCAACTTACAACAGCTTTGTTTCCACATTAGATCATCATCTTGGCAACCAGCTCAGATCAGCAACTGCTGATTAGCTTTTACAACCTAAGTAACAAACTAAGTGCCCTTGTGACAAGTAAATACCCTACACACTTTTTTTTTTTGGACAGGAAAGAGAGAGTAGTGGTTTAAGGAAAAGAAGGAGCAGGGGTAGGAGAGTAGACGGTTTGGGAGGATTGCTCCCTGAGAAATTCCATGAACAGGTGGGTCTTTAGGGTGGGGCAGCGGTGGCCTAGCGGTTAGGGCGTTAGCCGCATGATCGGAGGATCGGGGGTTCAAACCAGGTTGCCCTGAGGTACCCTTGAGCAAGGTACCGTCCCCATCACTGCTCCCCGGGCGCTTTCAATAGCTGCCCACTGCTGCACGGGTTTGCATGGGAGTGCATGGGTTAAATGCCGAGGTCGGGGGCAGCGGTGGCCTAGTGGTTAGGGAGTTGGCCCTGCATCGGAAGATTGTGGGTTCGATTCCCACCCCAGTGGGTTGCCCTGAGGTACCCTTGAGCAAGGTACCGTCCCCATCACTGCTCCCTGGGCGCTTTCAATAGCTGCCCACTGCTGCACGTGTGTGTATGGGTTAAATGCAGAGGTCCAATTTCGTTGTGGTTCATGTGTGCTGTGCCGTGACCTCGCAATGACAAGGGTTGTCACTTTCACTTTTTTTTTTTTTTTTTCTTTAATCGACGTTCGAAGACAGCAAGGGACTCAGCAGTTCTGACCATCAGGGGGAGTTCATTCCACCACTGAGGGGTCTGAACTGAGAAAAGTCTTGATGCATGTCTTCCTCTTTTTTTCAACGGTGGGGGTTCAATACGAGCAGTGCTCGATGATCTGAGAGGACGAGAAGAGACACGGTGTTTGATAAGAGCAGTCAGGTAAGATGGGGCAAGGCTGTTAGTAGCCTTGTAAGCAAAAGTTAAATTTTTAAACCTGATATGAGCAGCCACTGGGAGCCAGTGTAGGTCCCGCAGCAAAGGAGTGGATGAAGAGAACTGGGGATGGTTGAAGACGAGTTTTGCAGCGGCTTTTTGAATCAGTTGTAGAGGTCTTGTTGCCTTCAGTGGAAGACCTGCCAGAAGAGCGTTGCAGTCCAGTTTCGAGATGATGATGTTGAAGAGAAGATGTCGGCAGGACCTAGAAAGATTAAGAACATGAGAGGAGAAGGAGAGCTCATTGTTGAAAGTGACATCAAAATTCCTAGCAGTTCTAGATGGGACGAGAGACGTGAAGGTCCTGTCACGGTGTTTGATGGCCTTCCAGGTAGAGAAGCTCAGTCTTGTTAGGGTTGAGCTTGAGGTGATGAGCTGTCATCCATGCAGAGATGTCAGCCAGGCAGTGAGAGATTTGAGTAGAGACCTGTTGATCGTAGGAGGGAAAAGAGAGGATAAGTGTCATCTGCGTAAGAATGATAGGAGAAGCCATGAGAGAGCATGACTTTCCCCAGAGAGCCAGTATATAGAGAAAATAGAAGGGGACCAAGGACAGATCCTTGGGGAACGCCAGTTGTCAAATTTCATGGAGTAGACCGATGGCCCTGCCATGACACTTGGTACCGCCGATCCTGTAGATATGAGGAGAACAACTGCCAGGCTGTACCAGCAATCCCCAGGTTGGAGAGAGTGGTCAGGAGGATCCGGTGGTTCACTGTGTCAAAGGCCACCGAGAGGTCAAGGAGAATCCAGACAGAGGACAGGTTGTTAGATCTTGCAGCATGGAGTTCATGAGTGACAGCCAGTAGAGCCGTTTCAATCGAGTGCTCCGTTTAAGCACATAATAGACCGTAAAAACAGCTCACTCAAAAAAATAGCCCTTGTTACTCAAATTACTGATAACTCAGTTCATGGACACCAACTCCAAAGACGTTTAATGTATGTATGAGTTACTCTCAAGCAGTTCAGCTTCATCATTTGCAGCAATAAACCCTTCATGAGCTCTATTGCTCTATTGGATGAATATTCTCTTGAATGAATGCGTTCACAATGTAATTGTTGAAAACATTTTATTACACAGAAAATCATGACTGTAAATGTGTTAATGTCTCTTTCAGCTCTTCTTTATTCTTTCTAAAATCCCCCAAAACATAAATATTTAACATTTATAATTTGTTGTTCCGACATTCAAAGCTGTAAATTTGTTATAGCTACACTTTCTGTTAAAAACACAATATGTACAATAGACAAGGTATCCTATTTGGCATACTTACAAGAACGTCCTCCTTATATAATTTACAGTTTTCTCAAGTACTGAATCTTGTGAATATGTCAAAAAAATTCACAACCCACCAAAGTCTGGAAAAATGTCATTTACAAAAGATGGCAGATGGATGCGATTCTCAAAAATGTACTGAATGAGGTGATCCACATTTCCCACTGAAGAAATGAAAACAACGCTCCCGTTTCCATTTTGATTCCGTTCAAATCAGTCATACGAACATCCATAAACAGTGGTCCAGCGTATGGAGGATGCACTGCTGTTAAAGTCACCCGGTTTCAGTACGCAGATAAATGCAGCGAATCCTTTGTAAATGTGTTATGAAGCAGGGCTTTGACAATATAAAAAGGAATATATTTTCTTACTTGTGCAATTAAATAAGTTATTTGTGGTGCATCACTATTTTAAAATATCTGAATTGTTATATCTGAAATTTTACACAGCAAAAAAAACTAAGGCTGTACATCAGAACCTTATTAGTGCATATTTTTTTATATAAAATGCATGATTTAATCACTTTGTAAATCATGCCAAACTTCCATATTTAAAAATGGCAACACACGATTACTCTGGTGTGAACGAATGCTGTTTTCAGAGCCCTTCAATAAAACTCTTACCTAAATTTTCATACTAACAATTAGAAAGGGATGTGCTCTGTATAGGAATGCTGTGCCTCACGTCTGGGCTTGAGCGTCGCTCCAGCAGTTCCCGAACGTGTCAAGAAACTTCACAGTCACTGTTTTCTGCACCTTATTTACGCCGGTTTGTGTAATGTTCATGGGCTGAGCTTTCCTCCTTGGGTATCAGACCAATATTGTGATGCTACTTGCTCCCCGAATTGTGCTTCCTCTTGAATGACTGTCAGAAGACCAGCTTTGAAGGAACAGGGAAAAAAATCTGCCAACAGACACTGCATCATCGGTCCTCGTGTGACTGCCTTTGCACTCCCCTTCAGTATCATCAGGTTCAGTTCTTAACAGCTTCCAAATTACTTTGGCACAATACTTGGTGAACTTGGTTTGAGTTTATAACCCATCGTTTCATCACTACACTGGGCTTAGTTCTGAAGTGTTATCCACAGTTACATAACAAGTTTCTGTCGAAATCATGTAAACTATCATTAGTTCTGAGACGTCCACATAGAACCAGTGATGCTACCACCCAAACTGCTGGCTGGTAGCCAAGGCTACAGTGTAGCAGAAGCTCAATGCTGCATGTGAGAAATTACGAGTCTGTTTCCTCAGTCTCTTCAGATGTGATCAATAAAAGCAAGATGGTGTCCGCCACTGTAATGAGCTGAAGTCAGGTTGGATAAAAGAGCAGGTTGCCAAAAAAGAGCGCCTCCATCTTTCCTGATCCCATGCCTATGGAACACCTTCAGAATGTGTAGCAAAAAAGCTGCGGATGTTAACGCTTGCATGAACAATGATGTGGAAGTTGCTAGCACCTTTAAGCCATTTACAAATACAGTGTACATAAAAACGTGCATTGCCCATCTTTAAAGACTCCGTTTTCACTATTTAAGGCAAAAAACATCATTTTCATAAAAAAATATTTACACTTAATGAAATTAATATGCCGGCCGAATGCTAAGACAATGCCCAATGATTATTTCAATATGTGAACCTTCCGAAAATCTGAAAAATGCGGAGGATGTAGCAGTTGTGCCCCCTCTCAATTGAACATTTGAACATTAATGTGTCCTCTTAATTGAACATTTGGGAAAAGAGAGAGAGAGAGTGAAAGTGCAAGTTGTGTAGGGGGTGCGGTTTGCACCACAGCAGCACTAGAGTTGGGAGACCTTCCTGGGCAGCGGCCTCGGTTTGGGCAGCTGCTCGAACCGACGTGGGTCTGACTCTGACTTCCCACTGCGAAGCTGGTGTGGTTTCGGCGGTATGGGCGGGGCGTCTGCACTTGGAGGAGGGATGGAGAGACTGTGAGGGAGGGGCACAGGCCTCCGGGGATTGTTTCGCTCGTACACGCTGTAAGGGGGAGGGGTCTTGTTCTCTCTGCGAAAGAGCTCGTCTGATCCGCTGGAGGCAGAGGTGGGCAGGGGTTGATCAGAGAGCGGGGCCTCAGTGCCGGATGCTTCAGAGACGCTGCAACGACTGAGGGAGGAGATGCCGCTGCTATAGCTGCCTGACAGCACAGGGGAGTTAGCAACAAGCCCAGCAGACTGGCACTCCGTGGGCGAGGGGGTGAAAGGAGGGGCAGAGGTCTGTAAAGACACACACACACACACACACACACACACACACACACACACACACAGCTTAACAAATGACAAAACTGGGTAAGGCAACCATTATGATAGATGGCTGGATTTCTCTAGCAACAGAGAGGACTGTTACAGGAACAGCACCCTACACTACATTACACTGAGGAAAGGAAGTAGTTCTCCAGACATGCCCAATTTGTGAAGCTCGCATGAGAGAGTAACTAGCTGCTGTGCTGAAGGAGGCTACTCTTGAATGGAAACGTCATAATCTCCCAACGATGCTGATGCAAGAAGCATTGTTCATCTAATGCACATGGCTGGATTTTTTTCACCTCATAAAATAAATTGAATAATAAATTCCTAGGAGCATCACTGGAGCATCATCAATGTAATTCATTATTTCTTCTGAAACCAAACCCTGCAAGGGCAGCAGTGTCCCTTAAAAAGGACCTGGAAACTTCTACAGAGTGCATGTCCCACTGCAATCTAACACACCACACCTATTCACAGATTACATACAGAGTATTAGGGTCAGAAGATCAATTGTGTTAATTCTGCAGGAATATGATAGAAAATGTGTCTCTTTCCCATTTTTCCCAAGTTTTACTACTAATATTATTTCATCTGCAAACCATCGTGGCCTCCTTCCTTCAGAAAACTGTAGAATATGGAAGATAATTGGGCTGACTTTCCAAAAAATGAGTGGTGAATGGTAAGACTTTACTATTAATTAAGCAAGTTTAAAGATGCTTTTACACACAGCCACTCTTGTGGGTGGTTGCGAGAGTTTTCACACATTTAATATTCTATATGAGATGTCTGAATTAAAATAAATATTACTCAAGCCATTTCTTAAATGCTGCTCTGATATTTTTCACTGCACTCAGATGCACTAAAAGCTTTTGTCCTTTCACAATTCGAAACTCATGAACTGACGGCTCTGCGTGACCTGCCAATCAACATTACAGTGTAGACGGTGCTTTTGTGTGTGTGTGTGTGTGTGTGTGTGTGTGTATGTTCTTGTTTGAATGGCAGGCTCCTGGTCTGCCTGGAGCGAAGCAGATAGCTGCCCATCAAACTCAGTGAGCTTGCACTTTGCCCGGCTGAACGGTTCTTACATCAGGGAATTCAGCTTACTCCCTCCACCACATCAAAAGCGCACTTTCAAAGAGCAGACACACACACTCTTTCTTGTTGTTAGATACACGTTTTAAACATGCTTATTATATACTTCATAAAAATAACTTGGAATTTGAAATTGCCTTTACAGTGCATATTCTCTGTACATCTCTGTACTTACATATTGTATATACAGAGAAGAATAATCAAGAAAACATACGGGATATTATGGGGAAAAAATAGCCATAAATCAAGGCACACATACCATGTTATTATCAGTGTTTGGCGCCTGAGCCTGTAGACCGAGAAGAATATCCAAATAATGTTTTCTGATGTTTTTAGTTGATCTACAGTCTACAGTAGATTTTCTTGTGGTGAGACTAAGGATTCTGTAAAAGGAGCAACTGGTAGAAATGGTGGACAGGGTAGTGATTATTTTTTTACATCACATTAGCTAAGTCTTTTAAAAAGGACAGTGATTGTTGCATTTGGTCGAGAAAGCACACATGAGATCCCCTTTTTAAAAAAAGGATCAGGGCAAAATATACAATAAGAGTTTGTAGTGATTGTGTGACGATTTAGTTACTTATTTCTAAACTGCAGAGCTTTCTTCATTCGGGTAGCACTATTCTTCCGTAAGGGCAACATTTAAATCAAAAACCCTGTTTGTTCTGTTAGATTTTTGGCAGTGGAAGAGACTTCTACCCCTTCCATGCTTGCTATGATTTAAAGAAGGCAGCGTAACGCCTTCATAGCGTCCTATGGATTCAGGTGAGATGATTAAATGTACCGACAATGGGTTAAATCACAATAATAATCATTCAACCATCACAGAACTAAACACAGCATCACAATACTCATAAAAATCACAACAAAGGCATGATGATAGAAGTATTATGGAGGCTCTAGTGGTTCCCTCAGCTAATAAGTATGCCTGTTTAATTTCATCTGTTCTTTCCTATACTTGGGGCACTTGGGGGTTTCTCTGGATGCTTTATTAGGCAATAGAAAATAAACGAGCAATTAGCGAATATCTGACACGCAGAAAGCCTGGTCCGAAATCGATACGCACTGCTAGATAACAACATGAGGAAGCAAAACAGGACATAATTACTGGCCCTTGATTATATGAGTTAGAACACGAGGAGTACAAAACTGTGGTTATTTAGTGGAGCAGATTCAAATGGCTTGCACGTTTCTCTGCACACCTTTGAATGTGAATATGCTCTTTTATACGCAACATTAACGATCTGCCTGTTTGCACAAAAAAAAAAAGATTTTAGTAAATCAGCAGACTTGGAGGTGATGGAAGAAAAAAAAAAAGTTAAACAAACAGATGTTTTCTACAGTGAGTCCTACAAAAATTGTAATCAGATTTGATAAAACCTGATGGGATGTCAAAAATAAAAATACAAAGTGTTTGTAATGGATAATAGGACAAGGTGGTCTGGTGAGCACCAGTTCATTGCCAGTATGATCAGTGTGATTAGCTCCTCCTTCACATACCCACAAACCCTCACATACCTGTTTAATTGCACCATTACCCCGTTCTGAGACCATGACCAGGGAAACATAAATTATACACCATTAACTACCATTTCACTAACTGGCAACAATGGTGTTTATATATCAGATGAATGTATATCGGTTTAACACTGGCGCCAAAAAAACTTTGATGCAGACCTTAGATGAGGAGGCCTCTTACCTTTTGTGGTGAGCGTGATGCTGGCACTGGTGACTGTGATCTTATGTTCTTAGCAGGAGATCCTGTTCAAAGAGACAGATCATGGTCAATAGGCCTGGGACATTCTTCACTATTTGACATAAGGATTTGAGACAGTTAAATTTAGCCAGCAGCCACAGGGCAACGTGGCCAGAGTCGTCTTTGAAGCAGGGAAACATATTGCTACACGCTGGAGGCTCCAGCTAAGCGGCTTACTCGTCTGCCAGCTGTTCTTTTTCAGAACAACGGGCTCCATTAGAGTCTACCAGTGTCAACTACAGCGAACAGGAGGACAGATAGACCCTAAAAACGTCCGCCCTGTCAGGATTGGTTAAAAAATGATGAGAAGTAGAGAATGGGAGGGAGGATGAGCAAGGGAGCGGCATGGAAACTGTTTGGAAAGCAGCAAGAGGAGAGGAGAGTCTGGCTTTCGCCTGCCATTCGAGGATATAATGAAGCCCAGAGGTGTCATGGAGATTAGAGAGAGAAACGCTATGAGAAGGTTCATCTCTTCAAGCAATAACCAGGATTATAACATGAGAGCGAGCCGGTGGAACCGCTTGAAGGCAGATGTGCATTTCTTTCCACTACATGCAAGTCAAGTATACTTCTAGATTCCAAATGATTTATGCTCTAAAAGATCCCAGTAACAACATACTCAGCCCGTGTTTCACACTTTGATTTTCTCCCGCTAATTTGAACAAGCTGAAACGATAGAAACCAACACTGAAGACTGAATTCAGTTTTTTTTTTTCCTGCTGTGTGACGCGTTAAATGAACATGCTGGACTGGGTCATTAACAGATACCGGTTGTTGATGTTCAAACAAAGCAGCTGCATTAATTATCATTATTTTTAAGATTATAATAAACAGAATCTGCATAATTCCCTGCCACATCTTTACAATCCACACATCATGATTTTGAATCAAAATATGAAATTCTGATGCACTGTGACACTCCTGATAGATAAAGAAAATGGTCTTGACAGAACAAGAAAATGTAATCAGAAAGACTGTTTGACTTTTCAGGATGAACATTAACTCAGGAGAGGAAATGCAGTTAGAAGCAGACAGATAAATGAATATTTTAATATGTTTAAGCCTAATCTACCACATATAGTAATTTTATTTTTTCCTAGAAATAGACTCAGGGGCTACAGAACTGGTGCAGAATAGAAAACATCTGAATTAAGCTACAAATCTGCAAATCTGGGCTCTGGAATGATCACCAAAGATACTAGAAACCTTAAGGAAAGTAACTGAACTACATTGTTTATTGTTCCAGTCTTCTTTCAAAAGCAGATACAATTTTTTGAGACCTTGTCAAGTGTTTTGCTCCCCGAAGCCTGTATTGTTATCATGTAATGACTGAATTTCAGCAGCTGACCATTGCTTTCAAATGTAAGAAAATTTTCATTAAGTCTTCCTTCAGAAAAACATGTTGTGATGTTGTGGCTAAACCCATTGTCCTCCACACAAGAGACTGTGCTTCCCTTCAAGGCCCTGGCATGATCATCATGCTGTACCAAATGTTTCCTTGGGTGAGACCCTTAATGTTACAGTCACCCACATCTGTGACATGATGAAACTGTGCATTTTTTGAGAGCTTGTGCCAAATGCAGAGATGTAACTGTAATGTAATCGGTCATGAGTGCAGATGTAGCCCAGACAAGGCTGGAAAAAGGAACTGTGTGTAAGAACAGTGAGAAGCAAAAACAAAGTCAAACCTGAAAGCAGATAGAAAGTCCCAAAGTTAAAAAGGGGCGAGGAATATTAGTGCGAGCGGAAAAAGATCAGTCAGAGTAGTTGTATTCTTTTACCTGAGTAAGGTGGCCTAGGAGGGACGGGGGGGCACAACAGCTTTCCGACAGAGTCAGAGAGCGGTGTGTCAAGACTCCAGCTACTCGGGGCAGGCCTGACCACTTTGACACACAAAACATGCAGCTTAGGTCAGTTGATTCAGCTCAACATCATGAACGTGCAGAAAGACCACAGCGGCGTCTTATTTACTGAGGCATGCTTTATTAAAAAGCAGCCATACGCTTCGACATGTGTGGTAAATTGGAGGATTTGCATTGGCTCATGGCACATACACTTATCACAGGGACCCACTCTTGAGCTGCGTTAATAAAGGCATCTGATTTTTTATTCATTTTCTACTTTAGTTTCTTCAAATCTTCTAATCTTCTTCAAGAACTGGCAGTTCAAAGAAAGCAATCAAAATGCCGGGCCTTTTTTTTAATTAAACAAGGAGCTTGACTCTCAGCTAGCTTCACTGAATCTCCTTGGAGGACGCAGAAACGGAGCTGCACTCTGGGCGGTACCTTCAAAACTGCAGATGCGTACAGCATGAATATCATAAATAAATATTTGACTTAATTCTTGCCTTCAATAAAACCTACCACTGGAGAAAATCCATCGCCCTTGGGAATCAGAGCGTGCTTTGGTACCTCCTAGGCATTAAACGCAGATTTCAATGAGAGAATAGATAAATGGATGACGGCACGGTGACTGACAATTTTCTGAATAGAGATGAGGGGTAGCACTGGTGCACCTGAGTGTAGGTTGGTTGCACATGCGCAGCTGTTGCTTCAAGACTAGGGGAGCGCTCATCTGTCACCTCACATCAGATTCAGCTAGGCAACTCTCAGAACGTTACACACAAAAAAGCTTCCTGACGACATTGTGACCCATGTGATAAATAAAGCTCACCTTTGTCTGGATTGGAGATGTTTGGGTCACTGCGAGGCAGAGAGGCGTCTCCTGCAGGATGTGGCATCGTCCTCTGAAGGAGAAGCAAATGTGCATGCTTACAAAGACTGTACTGAAATCATCTTATCGTTTTTATTTCAGCTTCTGCCTCTGAAAACAGCTTTAACGGAAAAAAAAACCAAAACACCCCATTCCACTGTCACCACATTCGCCTGTGATCACCTCAAGTACCTTTCCTCAGACAGGGAGAGCGTTTCTGCTGACAGTCAGATTTGTTCTTGTACCAGAAGGGGAGCAGTAATAAATGGAGCCTGGTTACGGCAGCTATGTGGAGCATGTATGGTTTCTTGCATTATTGCTGAACAAAACAGTCCTGTTTCTGTTTTTATAATTATTTTTCCTCTTTTTGATATCATTTAACGCCAAGAAATAATTTTTACATTTCATGATTTCTGTAATTATTGTGAATTTGTCCAAAATAACTTGTAAATGACTTCCAAATGGTCCAAAGTGGTTGTTCCACTTTCTTTAGTCTACTGTGCTCATATCATTTATCATGTGGCATCCATGATTAGCAATGTGGTAGATTTATCAGTGTTCGTAATTTGGGTTTCAGTTTCAGGTCAAGGGACTGGGTAGATGTAGCTTATTTGTCAGTGTGGGGTCCAGAGAGGATGAGCTTTGTAGTTTATGTACCTGTGTCGGGTCAAGTGGGTTTGGAAATATAGCACTGCAGGGTCTCTCTCTTGGGGAGAGGCAGGAGTCTCGAGCATGCTTGTGTTTCTCGGACAACTGTGGTGAACCTGGGAAATGGTTGAGGAGAGGGTTAGACTAGTAACATATAATAATGTGCAAATGTGCATGCATACAACACACACACACACACACACACACACACACACACACACACACACACAGGCAGTCTCCCTCTGCTTGTGCACTTTCTCCTGTCTTGCTAAGCAGTCAGAGTAAGAGCAATATTCTGCTCCTCCATGTAACAACCCCACTGGGGTGAGAATTGTGCAGCGCTGGTGACAGATGCTATTTGGTGGTGAGATGGATTTGCAGACAGAGGGAGCAGCTCAGACGTGCAAGCAGCCCAGTCTGTTTCCTCCATCAGTGGTGAGCAGGCAACACTCTCCTGCCACTCCATGTCAACACCACAGCCATCAGCAGCTCTGCTCCTGCAGTACTGTCTGTAATTTTCCCCAATACATTACAGCCTGTCTGCACTTTATGGAGCTCCCAGTGATGCTGGGGAGGTAACAGTCAGATTGTCGCTTTTTGGCTGTCTTCCAAAAAAGCCTCTGTATATTCCTGTAGAGATATGTATTCACTAATTCAGCAGAGAGGAGAAAGCAGAGTATTGTATATTTACAATGTTCTGCTTCTTACATCATTTCTAAAAAGTGGCCTTTAGACTGTGAGACATTTAACAACAAATGAGCAAATAGGAAAAGTAAAAAATGTAAATTTAATTTTAATTTAATTTAATTTAATTTAATAGTTGCTAGTTAGTGAGTAAGTATAGATTGTTTTTTCCTTCTCCTGTAAAGGGTGTCTTTGTGTGTGTGTGTGTGTGTGTCTATGTGTGTGTGTGTGTATGTGTGTGTGTTTGAATGTGTGTGATGAATACAATCTGAGAAGACTGCATTGGTTTGAACATGTACAAACAAGGCTTGTATTGGGAGAAGGATGTTGAAGATGGAGCTGCCTGGCAAGAGGAATGGAGGAAGACCAAAGAGGAGGTTTATGGATGTGGTCGGAGAGGACATGCAGGTGGTTGGTTTGAAAGAGGAAGTTACAGAGGACCGTAAGAAATGGAAATGGATGATCCACTGTGGTGAACCCTAACGGGAGCAGCCATAGGTTGAAGAAGTCTGAGCAGCAATCCTCACCTCTGGCACTGGACGGAGCTGAGCTGGTGACATTGGGAGATGCTGAGTGGTTGGAGCTGAGGCTTGAGGTAGATGGGCTGGGCTGTGGAGAGACAGTTACACAACATAGGATATATATATATATATATATATATATATATATATATATATATATATATATACATACACACACACACACACACACACACACACACACACACACACACATAACCAGTCCTGTGAGAACTGAGACTAGGGTAAAACCTTGAGAATGGCATTATCAGTCCAATCCAGCTTTTTTTCCAACTCATACCTGAGAGTCTTTTCATCATAGAGAAAAAAGGTGAGAAAAGACAGAGAGATTAAGAATGAGTGTGTAAAAGAAAGTGAAAACGTGATGGAAATGAAAACAGCATGAGAGCAATTATGGACTAGATAAGAGCAGAAGAAACAGAAGTGGAGAAAGTGAGATTAAGGGAAAAAGATGAAAGAGAGACTGATTGAGAGCCAGGAGAAAGAGAGATAATAAAGTCGACGTAAGAAGTATAAGGTACAGCTGGGTTAGAGGTGGCAGGCTGATTTCAAGCCTGAGAGCTTAGCTGAGTCTAAGTGAGTGTGTGTATATATGCGTGCGTGTGTGTGTGTGTCTGTGTGTGTGCGTGTGTATGTGTGAGTGTGAGAGAGAGCTGTCAGGGCACAGAGCTGGAGCACCCACCTGCATGTTGAAGACTTCGTCTGAGCTTTCTGATTGGCCTGTAATGTTGCTCACTTCATTAGAGGCCTGTGATGACAGTGAGGATGAAGAGTAGCGGTTCACCGCAGGATAGCTGAGTGGACTGCACACACACACACACACACACACACACACACACACACACAGCATTAAAATCCATCTTCCATATGGTTCTTTATTTATTTATTTAAAGCAAAGCTGTGAATAGTAAAATCTGAGGGGGGATTACAGCTCGGCAAGAGGTGAAAAGCGACAGTGCTAATACAGATGGCTTTCCTACCAATAAGTGCAAAGGAATACAAACATGGTGCAGTTACTGCTACTGCCGCTGTGTGCAACAATTTCCAAACTCCTAATCAATGAGACAATCCACACTGGAACAAAGCAACCTCGAGTGAAAAGTGAGACCATTGCCAAGCTAATATATGTGTACAGTCATTAAGTGGACAGAGACCCCCTGAGCACGTCTGTCTCAGTCTTTTCCAAATGAACTGCAGTTTTTTTTGAAGGACGGACTCGATACACAACAGACATCTAAACAGACCAAAGACAGATTGCACCGTTGTCTCCTCTGTGAGGGCAAGCTTTCTGATGCTGATTTGACATGGGCATTTGTTCATCATCATCTGTTCCTGAGCTCCGAATGAATCACTTTGGTTATAAATGAGGCTAAGATTCAAATTCATTATCAAATATCCAGCATACGCACACACAGACAACCTCACATATCAGTTCTAATACCTACTAAAGGCTTTTAGCATTAAGCCTTTAAACCATTGTTGGACTTTCATAAAGTTCAGAACCTAAAAAGCTATTTGTGGAAATTGTGGGACATGGAATGGATCAAATCAGCCAGTTAGATTACTGTTTGTACCTTGTTCTTGGGTTTGGATGGGAAAAAAGGGCATATAGAAACAGGTCTTCACTAACATTTAAATCAACAGTAACCCAAGATGTTTCTGTAAAATCTCATCCCCAAACTTCTCTCAAGGCTTTTCGATGAGGTTTAGGACACAATATGCCATATCAGGCAAACCACAGTGATGCATCTTTGATAATATGTCTCCGTACTGATGGCAGTCACAGCTAAAACCGATTCAAAATCAGCCCTCGGGCTCCAGAAGTGGTGTGCAAAAACCCACCGTGTCTAAAAATGCTACTCACAGCATTCAGCTACACAGTCACATTCTGTTCATATTTAGATCTCATAGTGAGTCACACTGAAAGCCACATCAATAGTTCTGCACCGAATCTGGGGGTGATGGTGGTCTAGTGGTTGGATACTTGTCTGTGAATTTATGGCTCAAGAGGCCACAGGTTCAAGTCCCACCTCTAGCTCTCCCACTATTGGGTTCGAAGCAAGTCCCTTAACCCCGAGTTGCTCCAGGGGGACGTGATGAGGACATGGAAGTCACTCTGGATAAGAGCGTCTGGAGGTGGCAACATAAAGTAATGCGGCTTTTCCAGTAGGGAGATTCATTTGTGTGTGTTTTAACACACAGACACCAGTACAGGTCTGTCTCACCTGCGGCGGGGCACCACGCGACTTCCTTCTGAGCTCAGGATGTTGGGCATAGAGTTACGGCCTGTGCGTGGGCTTCCGTTGGGGAAGTGGATAGGACTGGCTCTCACATAGGCTGGGAACTCCTTTTATAAGAGACAAAGAATTAAAAAAAGAACAAACATAAAAAAACCCATACAGAGGAAGAGCACATGGCAAAAACTCTATATTAAGGTCTAATTCTTGACCAATAACTGATGCAATTTTTCTCTTGCCTTCGACAAAGTCAATCAGACATGTCAAGAGTCCAAATTCTGCTTTTTAAAAAGCACTAAAGAAGCAAACTTGGGACGAAATAGGGCTTGACTGACTGATCTAGTGTAAATGGAAGTTGTGAATTAGACTATATGTCAAAAAAATGAACTCACTGCAACACAACTTTAATGGCAATGCACCGAAAGATATTTTATAAATACATTTATGGGAATTCAGAATGGAAAATTCCCAGTCTTTAACCGTGATTTTTGTTTCAGGAATAGTGATATAAAAAGCTTTCATTTCAAACAGCAGTTTGGAGATTTACCTGAATGCCTAAGCTGGACTTCATGAGATGGAACTGGTCCACTAGTTTTCTATGCAGCGGGCGCATGTCCTGAGGGACGAATTTCTCATGTACAGCCAGACCAAACTCCAGTATGTGTGCCTGAGAGAAAGAGAGAGGGTGGGACTGAGCCAGAACCACACTGCAGGTGTCTAACAAACAATTAGAGCAATCAACAGGACAAGCCTAAGAAAGTGAGTGAGTGAGTGAGTGAGTGAGTGAGTGAGTGAGTGAGTGAGTGTTTGAGTGAGTGATTGAATGAGTGAGTGAGTGAATTAGTGATTGAGTGAGTGAGTGTTTGAGTGAGTGAGTGAGTGATTGAGTGAGTGAGTGTTTGAGTGAGTGAGTGAGTGATTGATTGAGTGAGTGAGTGTGTTTTTGAGTGAGTGATTGAGTGAGTGTTTGAGTGAGTGAGTGAGTGAGCAATTGAGTGAGTGAGTGAGCGATTGAGTGGATGATTGGGTGAGTGAGTGTTTGAGTGAGTGAGTGATTGAGTGAGTGAGTGAGTGATTGAGTGAGTGAGTGAGTGATTGAGTGTTTGAGTGAGTGAGTGAGTGATTGAGTGAGTGAGTGATTGAGTGTTTGAGTGAGTGAGTGAGTGATTGAGTGAGTGAGTGTTTGAGTGAGTGAGTGAGTGAGTGTTTGAGTGAGTGATTGAGTGAGTGAGTGTTTGAGTGAGTGAGTGAGTGTTTAAGTGAGTGAGTGAGTGAGTGAGTGAGTGATTGAGTGAGTGATTGAGTGAGTGTTTGAGTGAGTGAGTGAGTGAGTGAGTGTTTAAGTGAGTGAGTGAGTGAGTGATTGAGTGAGTGAGTGAGTGAGTGATTGAGTGAGTGAGTGATTGAGTGAGTGATTGAGTATTTGAGTGAGTGATTGAGTGAGTGAGTGATTGAGTGTTTAAGTGAGTGAGTGAGTGAGTGAGTGAGTGAGTGAGTGAATGAGTGAGAGCACTATAATAAAATAATTAAACATAATTAAACAGGTAAACCTAACAGGAAGTGTGTGAGTGTGATTTATGTTGATTAAATGTTCAAGGTTTGTAAAATCAAATGTAACCTTTAATCGGGTTCACAGCGGCTTATGGTAATGTATGAGCTCCAAGCAGTAACTTGTTCAGAAATGAGTTACGGATTGGATGAAAATAAACCCTGTGTCTTTAAAATGTAGTACTGACCTGTTCAAACATTAGCTCTCTTAGACGTCCAATCTTATCTCCGTCCTCTGGGTGATTCATCATGTAGTCTTTCACAAAGAAGGCCTGAAAAAATGTGCACCCACCCACACACACACACACACACACACACACACACACACAAACACACACACAGTCAGACCTTTAAAGCATCTATAAATGATGCTGTGTACGTTTACAACCATTTGTACTTAAAGGAAAATAAAAATAAAATAGAATTGATTATCTTTCTGCAACTGTCAGCTTAAAGGCTACAAACCTGTCATGTGATTAAAGATGCAATTTTAAAATAGTGAAAACTTCAGCTGAAAGTTTTAGAACATCAGTTGAAGGGCAAAAATCTCCAGTGCATTAACATTTTAATAATCTCTGACTTTGGGACTCCCTATCGGTACAAGAGTCAGTCATAAATATTTAATATTTTTCACTGGTGACCTCTAGAACACTGGTAGAACAGTATACATTATCTAACCTCGAGGTGATTCGTATGCATACCAGAGTAACAAACCAAGAAGAAAAAGCTGCGCTTTGAACTTTTGGTTTTACTCTGATTATTCGCAGGGTGTGACGTCATGGCGCCAGACTGAACCCTTTCAGATGGAAGAAATGAAGTGTGAAAGGCAGGCATTCTAAGAACACAGCGTGTTAAAGGAAAGCCATTGAGAACACGACTCGGGAACACACCATTTTGAAATCTTCAAATGGGGGAAAGAGAGCAGGGCGAGGAACAGAGGCTGGATTTGTCTACAATCTCTCCCAAGGATGACAGCCCTCTATCTCCAAAGAACCAGCCTGAGAAAAGAAGCTCCAGGAGGGTGCGACTTCCTCCAACTTCAAAGATCCACATGGGACAACTCAAGCCTCATAAATGTGGCAGGGTAGCCGCTCCACCATGACTCCACCAACACTCTGACGAACATCTCTCCCCAAGCCCAAATTTCAGCCTTCAAGCGCCCTTTAAACGGGCTGATTTCCAAGGCGACAATTAAGCCAGACTACCCGAAGGTGCTATCTGTTATTAACACAGCCGTCATTCACACAGTATTCAATTTAGACAAAATCATTTGGATATAATATTAAAAATTTAGATGGCAATCTGAGACTAGATCTTCCAGTGATTCCTCTCTGCAGGTTGGGCCGGTGGGATTTCTTAGGCTCTTGTGTTTAGAATAGAACAGAATAGAATAGAATAGAGTAATCTTTCATTTTCCCACGAATGGGAAATGTGGGTGTTACAGGGCTCTTAATCAAGAAAGACAGAAAGAATACAGAAGGATATATGTGAAGAAAAATATAAAGAACGAGGACATCCATATACAAGAGCTATACATGAGCTACATATACATATACATATTTACATGACAAGAGAAACATGTAGAAATAAAGAAATAAAGAATATAAAGACAGGAAAGGAGAGATGACCATATACACAGTAAATAGTAATAAATAAGTTATAAATACATTATAAATTATAAATAAACAAATGTTAATGTAATTGTAATAATAATGATAATATATAATAATATAATATAATATTATATGAAGCCGAAATAAGTTGAAATGTGCTTAACCCGAATACAAGATTAGAAGTCAGAACATCACTGTCTGATTTTTGTTACCTAAGGGATAATAAAAATAAATCAACACTAATGCCATCAATTTGTGAACACAGAAAGGGAGAATCACTGTCAGGGGAGACTAAAATCATTAGGGAGAGTCAATTAAAACTAAGAGGCTTGCAAATGAGAGAGGAAAAATAGATTTTCCTTAAGGCCTGAACCTAAATAGCAGCGATAAATCTAAATATTAATGCAAAAAGTTGGACCATTCAATAATGAGCAGACTGCTGCTGCTGCTGCTGCCGTGTTTTACAGCCCAAATCTGTTTAATGCTACTTATTCCAAACTCAGCGCCCCAAAAGTGCAAAAGTCCTCAAACCAAAGAAACTTGCGAATGACTACGAGAAGCACACACACACACACACACACACACATAAATGCATGCACAGCAGCCTGACCAGTCTTAACCCCAGACACACACACACACACACACACACGCTCATGCAGGTGGTCATTGCCTCATACAGTTGACTTTCTTGTCTACCAAGGTGAATCTTGCAAGTGCATTAAAGCAAGGTTGCTATGCAACAGACAGCCAAGCACACTAAAGAGCATTGCTGGATTGACCCAGCTCGAGCATGCAGACTTCAAGACGTTATAGATTTTCCCAAAGCTTTTAATGCCCCAGAAGGAAACGGCTGCTTTTAAGACTGTACCCTCCTTTCAGCTTCCTACCGCTCGGTCTGCAAAAGGAGTTAAAAGTGTGGGAAGTCAGAGGGCTACCCAAAAAAAACCCAACAGAACACCCAAAAGGAAATGCTGCCCACAAACTCTTCATCTAGCCACACTATGATAACTTTTGGCTATTGAACTTTGTTCTTATTTTGGTTCTTACATTCACTTTCTAATTGCAGAAGATAAATGAACTTATATGGCATACACTGGTAGAGATAACATGCTGCAGGAGACCAATGCACTGAGGCTAACAAATGGCAGAACATTTACCCGCACAAAATAAAACATTTTGCAGTCGATTTAATGTCATTCTGCACAAAATAAGACCTTAAGCCTTTTTGGGTATGCTATTTGCCTTCCCTTTCCCAATCAAATTAGAGACGCATGCAAGGTGAGGTTATTAGTGTGCAAATCTTCCTATTAGTGTGCAAATCTTCCCGAAAATTCAAATGATATAATCTGAATAACTAAAACTGACCTGTTGTGAAAAATCTGGCTTTAATTTAGGAAGAACTTTAAGCACTGGGTGCCATTATGTCAGTCCAGACTCCTCACTTTTACTCCCGCAGTTTTATTTACATGAATGACTCACGTATTAGTTGCATTTTATTGATAATTAAATGATGAAAGAAGTCTTTGCAAGTCTTGCAAAGGAGGTCTTAAAATTCCTAAAATAATAATTAATGAAGGCAGGATGCACAGATATCGCTTAAACACTTATAGGAACAAATCTGTAAAGTTAAAAGATGGTGCAGCAATAAGGTCCAGACTAAACAGGCCAGCTAGCAGCACTGCAGAAACTGGAATATAGAAACAATCTTATAATATCTAAAAAGGAAAAATAAATCTATTTATTTTTTTATTGTGTTGATAACTCCAAATTCTATTTGCTGTAATACAGGACACCTATGGAGCTGGCTAGACTTAAAATCAAATGAACATAAACAACAAACAGAAAGATAAAGTCGTTGTAAAAAAAAAAAAAAAAAGATCAGAATAACAATAAAAAACTGTAGTGGTAAATTACTCCTGATCATTATGCAGCGTATAAGAAATCTGATCTACCAGTATCAAAGAGCAGGACGGCCAGAGTTTAAAGAGTTTAAGCTGGACTCAGAATTACCTCCTGGTAGCGAGCGAGGCCTCCGTTCACGGCAGCGTCGATGACTCCATTCAGACACATGGTGAGCGGGTTGATGTTCTGCATCTGCCGTGTCTGGCACTGTGTGATAAGTGTGCGCAGCTGCAGGTTCTTGTTCTCGATCACCTCAATGGCGTTCTCCAGTGGGCTCACCTCCACCTTCAACACACCACAGAATCATTGCTTTTACAGAGCAGAGCGAGAGAGCAAAGAGTGAACGGTCATCAGTTTGCGATAAATACCTTCGTGTGACTACAACTTATATATTTTTTTTAATTCACAGAGGAGGTAAACAGCCTGATGCTGCAAGCTCAAAAAATGAAAACACAAGCCTAATATGATGTAATAAAATTATAAAAAAGTAAATATATAGAAAAAAAGAGTTTTCTTCGTTTTTTAATAATTTTTTTTTATTATAAGCCGACGTAATAATGCATTATTAATCAAGATTTGCTATAATACAAAACATTAGAGCAGGCAGTATAACAATATTTGCCATTAAAAGAAACTTTGTCAAATCATGCCCTTCTTCACTACTTAAAGAACACAGTTTAACTGCATATTTAATCAGAAATAAGTCCTGGTTAAATGTACTGAGTGAATAAAAGTGAGTTTCTTTAAATGTGGCACCACGTATTTCAGTTTGATTATGCGTTATTATATTCTGCCATATTTTCCCCCACTACTGACAAATGTGCTCACTGGTATCCTCTTAGGAAATGATCCCAGCACCCCATCCTCACCAGAGAGCTCATGTCTGTCTTCGATGGTCTTTTAAGCAAAAGCTAAGGTAGGAGTAAAAGTGGAAAGGCTTTCTTAAAGGAGTGATTCCCTCACCAGCTCACGCTTCTCCACCTCGAACCAGCGGGAGATGCCCGGAAGACTCTGCACCAGGGTCAGTGTGGTCCTCTCCACCCACAAACTCTGCACAGCGAAAACGAAAGCCCATTTGTGTAAAGGCAGCTTGTGCCTCCAAGCACTAGGCATTGTAAACAGCTCATAATACTGAGCCTTGCATGGACTCAGAAATACAGTCACATTTGTTCCTACATATTCATTACTGTCCCGCACTTGACAGCTGAACTTAGTAGCACTCAATTTGTTGAATGAAGCTTGTACTGTCTTTTAAAGGCCACAGTACATGCGGGCTTTTGCAAGTTATAAATTATAGATTAAGGCTGCATTCCAGTGACTGATATATTGGTTTGTTGATCAAACAGAGCAATATTAAAATTCAAATGTTCTTGGATACCTCTTACTAAACCACTAAAACTATACACACACATGCACACACGCAGGCACACATGCAGGCACACATACACATATATATTATATATTATAATATGCTTGTTTTATATGAGTATTTTATTTTATGGGCATTTTTGTCATGGTGAATAAGAGCAGAGCACACAGGGAAACTCAAGGAAATGCATTCTCTGCGTCAACCCATACATGCTGTGCAGCACGGGGCAGCCGAGCAGCCTGGGAGGAGTGATGGGGACAGTACCTTGCTCAGGGCTACTTGAAGGATTCAAACCCATGACCTTCTGATCCTGAGGCCGAGTCCTCAACCGCTAAGTTGCCCCAAATTGCTTATTTCACATAATTTTCTACGCCACTTGTTTGGGTTAAGAGAAAAATGACAGATGAGTAACGGCACACTGTAAGGTTGCAGAGGAAGATGGACCAGGATCTGGATCTTCCACCTCTAGACAACAAGAATTCAGATCCATTCCAAGTCACAGAGTAACCCTGGACTGGATCACCTAGATCAAGGTCTCCAGAGTTTTAGATGGTTTAAGGAAAGCAAAAGCCTTCCTCGGTGTTATGTATTCCAGTTTGTTTCAGTGCAAGCTTTGTCTGACTTCCTGGTTTTTGATTCTGTCTCTCGTTGCTCCAGTCTGCCTTTTGATTTCTGGCTTTGATCTTTGCATGTATTGGATTAATGCTTTTGCTTTGTGGATTAAAGCCAGCCTTCACTGATTTCGGGTTAAAGACTCTGATCATCTCACATATCTGACAATTAGCATCTTACGGGTGCAAACAGAAAATATATATATATATATATATATATATTCAAAATTAAAGTCTGCTAAAATTTTTTGGGCCATAAAAATCATTCATAAAATGATCATTCATTCATTGTTAGCTTCTGAAAATGGAACTGGAACCAAACTCCCAATGTTTTCTCTCAAACTTTTCATCTTGGTCCAATCATAGTTGACCATATGGCTCAGTGGAATTGTTCTTCAAACTTTGGGACCAGAAGAATCCTGGCTTAAACCTAGTCACACTGACTTTATACAAGAGAGCCTGTAGAATTGAATAGCTTTGCTTTTCTTCTCGTCACTAGGTAAGCCACGCAGCACCAGGTTCTTCTGAGGTTTATACAAGAAAGCAGGCATGAAGAAGAGTGAGATTTTCAACATCTGCACACTGGTCTCTAAACAAGTTCATTATAAGTCTAGTCTGAATTTTATTAAGCCTTTGTTTTTATTCACATATTAAATCCCGTATCCACGAGGCTTGCTTTAGATGGCATTCTGAGCTGGGTTGTTGAACTTATTTTAGCAAAATGCCTATCTGACAGGGAGAACTTGCAGAGAATTTCAGTTAGCGTAGATGAGATTAAAAAAAATGGCTGCTCTCTCCAATATAATCTTATCATCTAAATATCATCTCAGCTTAAGTTAGCCTCTTAATGAGATTTTTTGGACAATATTATTTCATGATAAGTGAGGCAGGGCAATACATACCTCAGTGTCTAGGAAAATGTAATATCGGGCAGGCTAAACTGTTTATTTCAAACCCTATACCCACTAGAGGCCGTGGGAAATCTAACCCCTGCGGTAGATATGATCCACGTTTTTTGGATGTGATTTTCTGGGCTGGATATTGAGCGAGAGGGAGGAGGGAAATGATATTTGGAATGAGCTGGTCTCTTGGCCCCTAAAACTTTAATTAGCCTCACTGGGCTGAGAGTGAATAATGCAACACATGAGAGCACACCTGAGCTCTATACACATTGTCCTATCTACACAGTCAAACCCACACACACACACACACACACACACACACACACACACACTGAGACAAAGCATAAGTATCCAAGTCACATACATAGAGTGAGACAGAAATATTAGAGTTTGAAAATGAGAAAAAATACAGCAGCTGAGAGAAAGCCGACAGCCTAACAGCCAGCAGATAAGTCAAAACTGAGTCCCAGCCCACCTTAAACTCATTCTCTTTGTCCTTGGTGCCCTTGTGGAAAGGGCGATCATAGCGGAACCTCCAGATATTGTTGACCTTGTAGAAGCTCTTGACGTTGTCTGGAACTCCATCTCTCTGCAGGACGTCCTGGCTGTCTGGGATGGGCGTCACTGCATAGATCTGCAAATCTGAGGCACATCTGGTCAAGGAGTGTTCCAGAGATGATCGAAAATGAAAGCTGTGTGGATCTTCATGTCTACTAATGGCAATATTTTAAACTTCATTTATGTATGCATTTACACTCATGAGTTGATACTGTGATCATACCGTAATTGTTATTTTATTCTATCCTAACCCGGGTAGGAGAATCTTTCAAATTAAATTATTTTTTATTTGTAATTATTATTTCAAATTAAAAATATTGCCAAGAATGGCATCATCAGGGTGCAAGAGTTTATTCCATGAGCCCCATTCCTCATCACTTGGCACTGTCTAGACTGCATACAGTCATCTAACGTTTTCTTTGCCATGTATGTTACTTGTCATTATATCTACCAAAAAAACTTGAAATGGAAAGGTTTGTTGAAACTGTCACAGAAAGTTGGGTTTTAAAGGCAGTTCATTGCTGTGCCACATTAAGCAATTCTTCCGCTCCTCTTGAACAAACTTTCCCTGCATGTATGGGTGGTGGTGGTCTAGTGGTAGGATACTTGCCTATGGACCAATGGCTCAAGAGGTCCCAGGTTCAAATCCCACCTCTGGCACTACCACCACTGGGTCCCTGAGCAAGACCCTTAACCCTGAATTGTTCCAGGGGGACTGTCCCTGTAATTAGGACATGGAAGTCGCTCTGGATAAGAGCGTCTGGTAAATGTAATGTATGGCAAGCATTAAGCTAGGCTAACAGCTTGTAGTGGTTTTCTTTCCTGTTGGAATCAACATCCAATTTCTAACATTAAAGCAAATATGTAAAATATAGTGATTGTATCCTGCTTGAAATTTCAGCCATGTGTTCACTCTCCATCACTGCACAACAGCGCCACCCATTACCCTCCCCATCAACTGAGACAACCAGAGCTAAAAATACGACAGGTGTTAGAGCTCAGTACTGATAAACATGCCCAAAATGTCAGGCCAACTTGTAATGTAGGCTTTAACATTATTTTTAGGATGCTGTTTGTTGTACAGTGAAGTGAAAGTGACAACATGTGCAGCAGGGGGCAGCTGTTGAAAGCGCCCAGGAAGCAGTGATGGGGACAGTATCTTGCTTAAGGGTAACTCAGGGCAACCTAACAGTCTGGGATTCAAACGCATGAGCTTCCGATCCTAACCACTAGGCCACCGCTGCCCTGTTTAGAGTGATACGTTAAACATAAAGCCAGTGGGTTAATGTCAATGTTAAGTTTTTTTCAATAAATTGTAATCCAGTCAAGTAACCGCATGAAACTGATCAGCTTAGTATTTCCTTTGGTAAGCTAACTTTTACCAGTCCACAGCTAACAGCTTAATTTCATTACAAGTTGACAGGATAAAGCACTTCCTGCCAGGATATGTTATTAGGCTTTTCTGACTCCGCGCCAGCTCCTAATGAAACTAGGTAGGCGATGCCAAGAGATATAATGAGAGTCTAAGAGCGAACAGCAGTAAAGTTGCAGGCAAAAATCCTGTTTCCTCAACAGGGAATTCCAACAATTTTTCAATCTTTTTGTAAACTTAAAATGCTCAGATATATCAGTTGAGAGTGGTTCACTGCAAAGTCCAGAGAAATTTCCAGGTAAGCATGTTACACTGAGGTGGTGACAGAAACGAACATAGCTACGTAACTTTAACGCATTAAAAACTATCCCTGTAAGCTCCTGAACGAATGAAAAATAAACCTTAACTGTAAATATCTGACATGAGTTTACCAAATTCTCACTTACACACAAGATGAAGCTATCTTTTCTGCCATTTTAACATCCGAAATAGCTCTTCGTGATCCAAATATTTCACCTAATATCTTACATTACCTAACACAAACACGCAGGCACGTTACACTAGAGTGCACGCTTTCGACAATTCTCTCGCCTCCTACGTAATGACAAAAAATATTCTTTTCACACACAGCATATGTCCACACATTCAGCAGGATGTTGGATCACAGCTCAGTTCAGCAAGGACTCATCTGTACAGAAATATTAAAACGAGCATGGCAGCAATCCAGGAAGGGTACCGATTAATTGCTCGTGAGGATAACAAAACGCTACGTTAGACCGCTCCTGTCCGCTCTAATTGCACTCGGGAGAAAGTCCCACATTGGACAGTTTTCAACCTTTCCCGTCCCACGCCTGTTTCCCCAGCCATGCCTGTCCCATGAACAGAGCTTGCATGTGCACCCAGGAGTTCAAGTGCAGATCACAGGATCGATTTCCTGCCAGCAAAAAGATTTATTCACTATGTTCTTGAGCGTGTGCTCAAGAAAAATAAGAGCCTTTATCAGAATAAGGGATAAGGGTATTTTTGAATACCCTTGATGATTTGCTGTCATTTCATCCTGAATGCACCTTGATGATCAACAAATTCACCATGCCAGCAGCTGGACATGACTTGATAATAGTGCATCATCAATTGAACACAGCAGTTAAATACCTTATTTTAAAACGACAGACAAACTTGGGCAAAGTAGGCAAAAATATAAGAGATTTAACTAAAGTGCTAAGAGAGAAGTGGGATTGCAACCGATGGATTACTGGTTCAATCCCCTGGACTCACACGGAAAAATGTGGGCAGCCAACTGCTCCTACTCCTGGTGTGAGTTCTCACTACAGGTGTGTGTAGGATGGGTTAAATGCCAAGGACAAATGTACTATTCACACTGTGTGAGTATGTGTGCAAGTGCATGATTTATAAAACATCGTCACGACGGAATCACATCAAATCTCAGGCCTCATAATGTCTCATTGAAGGGCCCAGGATTCCCACCAGTAAAAAGCCTAAGGCTTTAAGTTTTCACAACAGGGAGATGTTGTGAGAGGACATGCAGGCAGTTGGTTCAAAGGAGGAAGATACAGAGGACAGGAAGAAATGGAGACTGTTGATCTGTTTTGACAACCCCTAACGGGAGCTGCCAAATGAAGAAGAAGAAGAGGCATCATGCAAATTGCTGAATGTCATAATTAATGAATGAATAACAGAGTGTTCATCTGGCAATGCTTAACATTATCCTTTTGGTGTAAGTGTGAGCATGTGCAAGTGTGTGTGTGTAACCAGACAGGATACACTGGGCTTCGGCCTGGTAGATGGTCTGGTCTGGCTGGTTGGCGTGTTGCATGGCAATGGCATGAGGGAATTCATTGAGCATGCGCTGCTGGAAGGCTTCTAAGCGCTCGTAGTCATGACCACGGCACACAAACTCCTTATTCTGTAAAGCCCACACACACACACACACACACACACACACACACACACACACACACACATTGAGAGGCAGAGATGCACGCTTTAATCAGGCTTAGACTGTGGCTTACAGTGCCCTCATGTGGTCCAGACACACTATTTGCTGTAAAATGTTCAAGGTACTGTAACAGGTTATTATTAACTATTTGTCTGAACCCAGCTTGTCTAGGTGTTAGAGAATCGATACTTACCCTAAGAAAGAAAGGAAACTTTTTCCCATAGAAGCCGACTCTGAAGAACTCTGGCTCCAATCTCTGCTGGTCCATTATTTTATCATACAAGGAGGCTTCCATCATCTACAAATTATATCAGGGAAAAATCACCAGCTCATGAAGCGCATGAAGCTCCTTACAGTAAAGTCATCATCATCTGCACCGGCCCAGTTACCGGATCTCAATAAAATCTAAATCTCCCTGATGATTCAGGAATGATGAAGCCTCTGTCCATCAGGGTTTTTTTTCCCTATGGGTCACTCTTACACTAAGAAATATAATTATTAATAATATTTTATTTAGACTCATTTTTGTATTTTTTTATGTCTCTTACTTTTCATTTTTCTGTAAGAGATATAAAAAAAGGAAAGAAAAAAATGAACGTTTTATAAAAGAGAGATGCTTACCCTCATTTTACTCAGATTCCTGTAATCATAGTATGATTCGTACTGATCAGCCAGCTCTCTGCAGAGAAGGATGCCGTTCTCCCAACACTGACGGGGAATAAAAAGAGTTTCCAGTAAGAAATTTACAAATTGAGCAAGTTACATTGACTTCCACTTGGGGGCGGTAGATGATCACCAACACAGCTTGTACTGAGGCAAGAAAACTTCCACTATATGGATGTCATGATGCTAATTAAATGGAAGGTTTTCTTCCCTGCTGTTATCTAATCTCACAGCAGTGGCACTCACAGATGTCTGGAGACAAGAATACACAAGGAGACTAGGCTATGGGCGCAGCAAAGTTTTGTTTTGTTATTTTTTTAACCCAAGAAACTTATGATGAGCATGCTGATTATGTAAATTCTGTTTGTTTTGATGAATAACTAATGGAAAGATGATCTCCAACTGATATTTTAATCACTACATCGCAGAGTTTATGTGTGCAAATCCTTTTATGCAACAGTGGGCTGGGAAACAGGCTGGAAAACAACCAAAATATGATCAATCAAACTGGATCTTTCTCAAATATTTATCTGGCTAGAGGATGAGATTCAAGTTCAGTTTCCACGTTCTCACTTGCTACTCTGTACTGTTATTCGAAAAACAAGCCAGGCTGAAAAGATCTCCATGACTTGGAATGGGTGAGATTAACAGCTGTAACTTGATCAGGAATCATAATGTCAGTAGGTTGGTGACTTTATAAAAAACTGAATCTTAAACAGACTGTTTTTACTGCTTAATTTACACATAGAGACTTCAGGGACAAGGGATTACACGGGACATTTTAAAACCGTAACAATACTCATGCATTACTTCACATAAATAAATAAAATGAAAATATGTTATAATAGGCACAAACTATGTTAATAGGCATATTATATTGAGAGGAAAGAAAGAAAGAATATGAAAGAAGAGGGAGAGCCTCATTGAAATATAGCATGGGTTGGGACCTTTCCACGGTCAAAGTTTTGGATGATTGTGAGGTGCAGATACTCCTTCCTCTGCCACTCGCTCTGCATGGGGTAGTTCAGGAACTCTCTGAGCGGCCTCTCTGACCACTCCAGCAGCTCATCATACAGCAGCAGGGTATAAGAGGCCTCTACACACGCACGCACACACACACACACACACACGCACGCACACACACACACACACACACACACACAGAAAAATGATATAAAGTCTAAGTAACAAAGACATGCCACAAGAGAGCCCTTGTTTTCCCTTTCTCTCTAGAGCATCACCAGGCTCCCCCTTTAACAACAGTACCTGTGTAGTTCTGTGCTTTCATGTGCAGATCGTACAGCTTGTGAATGTAGCGGATGTACATCTCCTCCTTATTCAGCTCTGTTTTATAGAAGTTCTGCAGAAAGAAAGAGAGAGAGAGAGAGAGAGAGAGAGGGGGAGAGAGAGAGAGAGAGAGAGAGAGAGAGAGAGAGAGAGGGGGAGAGAGAGAGAGAGAGAGAGAGAGAGAGAGAGAGAGAGAGAGAGAGAGAGAGAGAGAGAGAGAGAGGAGAGGGGAGAGAGAGAGAGAGAGAGAGAGAGAGAGAGAGAGAGAGAGAGAGAGAGAGGGGGAGAGAGGAAGAGAGATGAAGCCAAGGACCTTAAGTGTTTTTTGCTGAACAAAATTAATGAGGCCAGAGCAGTCCACCCACATAGCCAGGTGCTTGTGGGTAGTTGCTTTGCCGGTTGCTATGGATGTTTGTATGAGGTGAACTAAGAAAAAGAAGAAAACAAGCATAGAATGAATGAAAAGACTTCAGTGCTGCCATGTGTGCAGCAAAGCTTTTCTTTTTGTCACTCAGGGAAGCTGAAGAATTAGTGATCCGTGTTTTGCTAAATTCTTGCATTAAATAAGCTCTGCCAATGTGATGCTGGACCAGGGTCTTTAAAAAAGAGTTATTTACATTTAGCAGACACTCATATCCATAAACGACTGTAGGGACAGTCCTCTCTGAGCAACTCAGGGTTAAGGGTTCACAGGGGATGGAAGGTGGTGGTCTAGTGGCAGGATACTTGCCATGGACCTATGGCTCAAGAGGTCCCAGGTTCGAATCCCACCTCTAGCACTACCACCACTGGGTCCCTGAGCAAGACCCTTAACCCTGAGTGTCTCCAGGGGGACTGTCCCTGTAACTAGGACACGGAAGTCGCTCTGGATAAGAGCGCTGCTAAATGCTGTAAATGTAGTGCTGGAGGTGGGATTTGAACCGGGAACCCTTGGTCATAGATCTACAGGCAAGTCCTCACCACTAGACCACCACCACTGCCATTATAGTATTGCTGACTTATATAAAAGCAAAGGTGCTATGTGTGAGATGCTTTGTGTGTGACAATCTTCTTTCCCACAACGCTATACAATAAATGGCTGTAAGCCAGTGTGAGCAGGCAGATTACGTATAACTGCAGTATAAATGTTGAATTTGGAGAATGGGCCTCACCAGCAGACTAACTGTACAGCCAATCTTCTTCCCATCCACTTCCCCAAGCTTCATACAGTCCCTGCAGTACAGAAAACTAATCACATCCATAAATTATGTACATCTGGGTGTAGTTTTGTATAAGAGTGAGCAACATGACAAAAATACAGCATCGCAATAGTAAAATACATGATCATGAATCATAATTAAAAGGTTTGTAGTGGACAAAACAAATAGCAAAACAACAGCACCACATTTGAAGAGGAGAACAGATGAGGAGAATAAAAAAGCAAGAGAAAGATCAAGATTAAAAGACTTCTATATATATAAAAACAACATAATGGGAGTAAAGATAAGTAACATCTTTTGCTGTCCCGTGGACGAATTCAACTGTTTTGAGCAGCAGGATAGTTGTCGAAATGTTGACGAGCTATTTTCAACCACGGTTCGTGGTGCGATGGTCCGATACCATTTTTAGATCATGGCATTGTGATGAAAAGCAAAACAACAGAAACAAATGTACACACTACAAAAGGTTTAGTTCACTTAAGATACCCAATTCTAAAGCACAAGAGCCCAAAACTTTTTAACTGCTATAAGCATTGGGAGTCGAGTTGTCCATCATGTTGCTTTAGCAACAGTTTGAAAAGATAGATCGTAGATATTGACTAAAAGAGGAAGTCCTATCTAGCAGGTCAAATTGTTTCAAAGAGGAAAACTCTGGAAAACTGTAACTGTGGAGAATAAAAAGAGGGAAAATCATTCGATTTAGCTGTATATCGTGCACCTTTTTTGTCTCACCTGTAGTCGAGCAGCCTCTCCATGAGCCGCGTTACAGTAGCGATGAGTGAGATTCCGCTCTCTCTCCATGCTCCTCTCTTTTCATTTTCTTTAGCAGATCAATACATACACACAAAGTGGAGAGAAAAGGTCAGTTATAAGATCTCATCCTGATTATTACAAACCCTCCCACCGATCCACTAATCAAACCCCTACACAGACACTTTCCCACATTCACAGTGTGTCTTACCTAGGATACGGACCAAAGAGAGGAATTCTACTTCCGGAAAGCATAGACGAAATAAAGTCATATTAATAGGTTAATGTCAGCGTCACTCACTCGGAAGGGTTAGTATGTAGTTAGTACTTTTAGTGTATGAAGTAGAAAGAAAGAAAAAGAGGAAAGAGTGGGGTGGAAGAGTCTGAAAAGCGAACAGTGTGCTGACACCACTTCAGTGCACTTAAAGATGCTAATGACAATGTGGCATGGTCTTCTGTGACTTCTGGGTGGCTAAAGAAACAGAACAGTACAAACACACACACACACAGCTGAGCATTTGCAGGACAAGTGATAGCATGAAAGGACCCTGTCCTTTATTCTCACGTCCTCATTAACACAAATAGCTACAGCTTGATGTTTGACCATAAACGGTTTGGACATAATCAAGACGGCCTGTTGACTGTACACGTATGTTGTTTAAACATGAGTGGGTCATCTAGTTCAATATGCAGATACTACCATTAAATTACACTCACATGCTGTTGAAGAGCTCTCTGTATGTTTCATCTCCTTTCCCTTCTGACATGAGGCTGTCAAGCTTGTCAATGAGTTTCGCCTCAACCTACGAAAATAAACCATGAAGGCCATTTATGTCAGTAATAACAGCTTTATTAGATCTGAGTGCAGTATGATCCGTATGCGTGCTTGTATTGTTCCTGCTG
>CM029392.1:8871276-8946276 GCA_017165825.1 Hepsetus odoe
TGGGAGTGCTGCCGGGAACTGGTGCGCAAACTGTCGTACGCCCAGCTGGGCGACATTCGCGCTGCCAGACATGCGAGCTGCGATCACGGTCGTAAAGTCGATTGGTCGTAAATTGGATAGGTCGTAAGTCGACGAGGACCTGTACTTCAGTGATTCAATAGGCTGGACATATACACTTGTCTTTAGTCAATGCTGGAAATGTCTTTTGCTTATTTTGTCAAGGTATTTTATCGTTTGAAAAGCTTTACTTTATATGCAGACAGAACATAACAGAGTTCTAACGTTGTATATACAAACACGAGTGTGTGTGTGTGTGTGTGTGTGTGTGTGTGTGTGTGTGTGTGTGTGTGTGTGTGTGTGTGTGTGTGTGCAGGAGCTTGTGTCTAGAAAAGTGGCACTGAGCAAAGTCAAAATAAAGCTACCATTCATAACACTCAACACAAGGAGTGCAGCCCAGCATGTCACGTCACATCTAAAGCAAACATTCTCCCACAATGCACCTACTGTTTATACGAGGCTGCTTTGAAGTATGAAACACTTTGACTGGTGATATGTAATTAATGGACCCTCCGGGACTTCTGTCTTTCTGTTTTTATTCAAATTTTCTTTTTCAAACACTGTTTTTCTCTTTTTTCTCTGTCATGTGCAGTAGTATCTCTCTCTTGCTCTAATTTTCTTGCTGTCTTTGTCACTCACCGTGACGTCCTGGAACTGTAGACGCATTGCGGACCCGGTGGATTGGGGCCGGTTGGAGATCTCCAGAATGGTCCTCAGTAACACACCCATCAAACTGTCCACTATTAGGTCCACCTCCTCGGATAAAGCTGGCTCCTACACACACACACACACACACACACACACACACACACACACACACACAAACACATGTAGATAGCAGAGGGTAATCGTTTTGGACAAAGATATGTAAATTGAGATTTGCTTCCTATCACCATATAATATTTCCACCGTTTCACTACTTTGTTCAGTTGCCAAGGCAGCTACGGATTTTTCACACCAACTAGCTGGCTAACTTAGCAAGGTGAGGAAGCCCCTTTGTTCAGCGCCATGTGTGCAGTATCACACTGCGCTGAGTGTCATCTGACAGGGTGATAATGAGAGAGCGAAGCCAAGCGGTGCTGCAGTGCAGCGGAGACCAACTGATGAACAAGGCTGGCAGAGTCGATGCCTCCACTTTAGAGATATCCTGCTGAGAGTGTGATAGCTATTTAACACTTTTACACACCCAATCACACACACACACACTGCTCCTCTCCTCCCAGATTAAGTGTCTGTATAAATAATTTGTATGAATATCAGAAATGATGTTGATGTAACTGATACTTGGTGCTGAAACCACTGAAACAAAACATAAAACGGCCTTTTCATGTTTGTGCTTTTCATGGGCTGTAACCCCTGCAGTGGAACACCCGTGCAGAACACCCGTGCAGAACACCCATGCAGGACACCCATGCAGGACACCCGTGCAGGACACCCATGCAGGACATCCGAGGTTACATTTGCTGTTTTTTGTCTTTTTTTCAATGATCATTACAATTTATATAAAACATCATTTTTCTGTTGCATTATTTTCTATGTTGACTGCCCTGGCACACTGCTAGCTACTTATATTAATGTTTTTAGAACTCTTTTACACAAGTATGTGATTCAAAACCAGAGCATAAACCGAGATGATATAAATGCAGCAATAAATAGCTGGTTTCAAGCCCATCAGTCAGTCATTTTCTGCCGTTTGTCCCAAGCGGGGTCGCGGGGGAGTGCTGGAGTCCATCCCAGCTCACGCAGGGCGAAGGACGGGGGACACACCCTGGACAGGTCGCCAGCCCATCGCAGGGACTGGTTTCAAGCTTCACAGAAAATAAAAATACTACTACTCAGTATCTGCACTCAGGCTCTAAAACATGAATCTCTGCAGCGAAACAATTTCTACCCTCCCTCGTGGAGCAGCAGGTATGCAACCGTACCTATCAAACTGAGAAATTACTCTGTTTACTTACAATCTTTAATCCCTTCAGCTGTTTAACAACCTAAAAAATCTCAAAAAACAACAAAAAAGCTACTTGAGGGTTTCAGAGCATGTGGCGTGGGCAACAATGTACAAAACGTTGGGAAGGTATCAGAGAGCAATGAACATGGGCCTGTATAAATGAAAAACGAGAGCAATAGCAGTATTTCTAGTTAAAAGGAGGAGATAAAAGAAATCTAATTCCCGCACACTGATGTTATTGTTAAAAGAAGATTAAGAATATTTTTATAGAATATATTTTCATTATTTTTCCTTCGGTGTTTTAATGAATTATTATTAAAATTAAGCATGTAAAATAAATCAAATGCAATTCTAAATGCAAAACACGTATGATGATTTATCATTTATCACATATAAACGTTTTAACTTTATATTACTCTGCAAAATTCAACTTTAAAGAGCTGTCTAGCAAAATCAAGGTCAGGAAAGCCGTCTTCGCTCAAATGATTCTGCTTTCGACCGTTTCAAACAAAGCGATCGGGGGAAGACCTACAACAGCACAGTCTGATGACTTGCTGCCTTATTGCCACTCGGTTTAATCATTTTTCTTCTCACTTCAGAGCGAATTAGAGCAGGGCTCCTTTTCTGGGTACTTCCCGCTTTCTAAAAGGTTCACACTCTTTCCTGCTGTTTATAAAGAGGGTGTCTGAGTTTCTAGGAGGTTGCATCATTCTCTCTCAAACTGTCTCATTCCAGTTCAAAGTGGCCTCACTGCCGTTATGAAAATCTCTCTCTCTCCCCAAGTGGCTCCTAAGCGGCTCGGCCCATGTCAGATCTGTCAGGAGCTGCTGGATCATGTCTCACCGTGTCATCTTTCCTAATGAGGGACAGCATGCTGGTGAGGATGCGGCCGCACATCACCAGATCTCTCTGCTCCTGCATGTGAGTCTGTAACAAGCGCAAGACCACAGGGAGCAGGATACATCTTGACTCTGAAACAATCATAAACAAACACACAAACACATTTAAGTGGAGCGAACAGCCATGGGCTATACGTGTTTTAACACTTTGACCGAACTTTAAACTTCCTGCTTGAAGGATGGTGCTATATGTGAGTGGCATGCGGCATCGATGTCCACATAGAGCTATATAGATCCAGAAATTTGAGACAATATATGACCCACTGTTGAAGAAGGCAGAATTTTAATACTCACATTAAGTGCATTAAAGAAACTGAGACTCAGCCTAAGATATCTGCCTTAGTATAGGTTCTAATCCTGCCACTTTAAAATACCTTCACTGAAATGTTATGTTGTTAATGTGGGCCTGATTTTGCTTTTATTTTGGATGTGTTATATATTTGTTTGGGAAATGTGTTATATGTTTTTCTTTATAAAGAAGACTATATGCTGAAAGGTGTCATTTGTGTAACCCAGCATTGCAGGAAAATGGTTATGCACAGAAAGTGTGTACCGGGGTTTGTGTACAGCTGACTCTCAACAGTCTTGGCAATGCACTGAAGTTTAACGGCCTCTAGAGGGCAGTCTGCATGAGTGGTGGCCGGCAGAGTGCCCAGGGTCTCCCGCACAAATGTGGCCACCTCTCTCATTGTGAACAGCTTCAGCAGCTCCCCATAGACAGCAGGAAACGTCCGCAGGAACACAGCCTAGAGACACATACGAACGTCTAATGACATCCAGAAAGGCATTTTATGCACGCATGAAGATACGTCAGCCCCAGTGTCTCAACAACCTCAAAAACACACCTGAAAAAAACTAACTGTCATGATGCTTTTACCCCCTTAGCTAGTCTCATCACTCCTATTAATTCCATAAAACAGAAATATGATGAAACTGACCATTCTTGTCCCAGCACAACGAAACTAGACCTCTGCAATTTACCCATACCCTCACACATGTGCAGCAGGGGGCAGCTATTGAAAGTACCCGGGGAGCAGTGATGGGATGGTACCATGCTCATTCTCATGTCTCGGGGTAACCAACTGGTCTGGGATTCGAACCCATGACCTTCTTATCCTGGGGCCAGCTCCGCAACCACTAGGCCACCGCTGACCCAGTACACTTAATGGTAATAAGTAACTTAAACCATTAAAAAAAAAACCCTTTTTTTTGCTCAGTTTTCCAAGTTTAAGTATTTTGTGTACATAATGCTTTTTGCCTGTAAAGGCCAGTGGCAGTGATCCTCCAAAGGCACACACAGAGCCAGAGTCCAGGCCTGGAGCAGCAGAGTAAAAGTGACAGCACAGCACTGGATGCAGAGGCAGGGCAGTTCGCCAGAGATTAGCGTGGATTAGAATGGCTCTGACCTGCATTCGTTCGCCACTATTGTTCTGCTCTCTGTGCAGATTAAACCAAGGCCTTTTGAGCACTGTCACATAACAACATGTGTCTGAGACTAGATAACCACCTGCAAATGCAGGTATTTGTACTGATATTAATCCCAAGTCAAATAAACTTAATTTGAGTGGCTGAGTAGTGGCATATATGACACGATGAGACTTAAAGGGATGGTAGGAAGAAAGGAAGGAATGAAGGGAGGGAGAAAGAAAGAAAGAAAGAAAGAAAGAATTGCAATTTCTTCTCATTCTTTGGAATTTTCAAATCTCATCTCCACTTATGTTGATCTTTCTCGCACACTCTCCTTTTCTCTTCTCAGAAGTGGCCCATGCTGCTTTCTTAATCCATCTCATTTTATTTACTGGAATTATTAATCCGTGCCTTTGCGCATTGTTTTTGTAAAATAACAATATAGAGATTATAGAGAGTGTGGATTTGTCATGTAACAGCCCTTGGGGGATGTAACACTAAACCAAACCCACGTCCGTCCTGTAGAAGAGCGCAGCACTAGCGTCTCAAGAGGCGGCTGGTGGAGCGCAGCCTGGATTACTGGTGGGTGTCTTCAGGCGCTTTTGTCTCAGTCTAGTAGGAGCCATCGTGCTGAGAGACCCCCCTCAAACACCACAAAATATGAATTATCTTGCTTCTCCAGGGCACTGTGTCTGCAGAAATTCAATTAAGAACATTTTCCTTTCAAATAAACACTAAACAGACAGCGTGCTTCCAGAGGAGACAGCACAGCTGGGACGATAGCTTAAGGACCGAGAAACTTAATTAGCTACCGACAAAAGGAAATGCAGTCGGGGTCCTGAACTGTGGGGGATTCCGTCTTGAAGACTAAATGACTTAGCAGTAATTGTGCTCAAACCTCTGAACTTCATTTTGACCAAAGGTGTACAATCAGAAAAGCAGGCTGCCTCTGGTTCAATTACATCTAATGAAAAGAAAATATTAAAACTGCCCTGCACCTACCTGTGTGTGTGTGATAGGGCTTGTTCCCAGGCCCTCCCGAGACAGGAAGAAGCGGATGGACATGAAGAGTTCATGCATGCAGCAGCGGAACTCCTCCTCATTCTGACCCCCCGTGGCCAATGCAAAGAGACGCCGTGATTGGATAATATACTTAAAGATGTACTCTGTCGCCTAGGATAGCAAAAAAAAAAGAAAAAGAAATAATTACATTTAAGAAGTATCTATACTTTTTGACTATCAAATGGTAGAATTGATCAGTTTTTGGTCTTTGGTTTTATTATTCAGTGAATAAACTATATGCACTATAAATTGTTTTTTTATGTATAAGATTAACATCAAAAATATTTCTTAACTTTTTTCTTTGTACTTCAATAAAAGTGACACAAAATTATTCTTATTTAAATTTATGACACACTAAAATCTAATACATTTTGGAAGTCCCACTCCACTGAAGGATAGGAATCAGAAGCTGATTTGTATTCTGAAAGTATTAAGAAAAACACTATGGAGGCTCCCACCTTGAGCACCTGCTGGATTTGCTCCTGGTGTTCGGCTTCAATGATACGGTCCACATACCACTTCAGCACCTTTATCAGATCCCTGGAGACAGCATTGTGTAGTCAAACAAAAAGCATCCAAACAGTAATAGAAATGAGTCATTTTTCATTATTGCTCAGCTGACAGAGAGAAGATAACTGCAAGAAGTTTGTTTGTAAAGAAATGAATGTTATCTAGACTGCCAGTCTGTGCACGTTTGCTTGTGGACTTTTGTTTGAGATGATACAGAGACACAGAGGAGTAAAGATCATGCAAAACTGTCTGGCCTTGAGAGAGCTCATGGAAATTACTTTTGCTCCAAACAGCAATCGAATTAACATTCTTTGTGGCATACTGCAAGAAAAAACTGCATCGGTGTGATCATTTACTGCATAAGATGGGCAAAGAGAGTTTGTGTAGGAGGGTACATGACGCCTATCGTGAGCCTGCAGTTATTCTGCATCGTTAGTTCAGAAACGAAGCTTGTATTTGATGGCGTGCAGCTCAAGTTTGGCAGAGGGAGCCTTTCAAAAAGAACAGGAAGAGACAACATCACATACAAGCTTACAGATAATAGGAACAATCTACTGTAAGAGTCTGACAGGAGGACAATATTGAGGGCACTAACCGATACATGTGTTTGCAGCAAAGCAAGAAGAATCAGGTAAAGCAACAACATATAGAGTCACCAAAAATCATATTGTTTGTTAATTGCAATGTGTTAATGAATGAATTAAGCATTTGAACGATGTTGTCCTTTCCTCTCTCTCAGCCTGAAAACTGTCAGTCTTTGACAGTGCTGGTAGTTTGCTTTGTGTGTGTTTGTGTCCTAGAACAAGATCTTGAAAGAAGTGTTGTTTGAGATCTACGTGGATCCTACAGTGATCTGGTGAGGGTGTGTGTGTGTGTGTGTGTGTGTGTGTGTGCATGCTGGGCAGAGGGAACAGAATTAGGTGTCACACTGAGGCTCGGGCATGTGGTGTTTGGGAACAAATTGTTCCTGTAACAGTTCTCCTGAAGGCAGGGGGTGCTGTGCAGGTGATAAATTCACACTTGACTGAATGGTCAAGCTGTTCCAGTGCCGCTCTCTCTCAGCTTGGTCATCTTCAAACTTTTCAGCAGTTTTTCAGGGGCACTGTATACAACGCTGGCCAATGAGTGTATGTAGCGAATGAGGATACACTGTGATCCCCAACTACGAACACCAACAGAAGGAAAACAAGTGCTCATGATTCTCAGTCAAAGGAAGGCAGCTTTGTATACCTGTATGACAAAGCTCCTGCAAAGTGGCTTTCAATATAGGTGTCCATGACTGGTTTAAAGTGCTGGAATTTGCTGTCCTGGAGCAAGTTTATAATGTGTACCTGCAGGCAAAGAAATGTAGCTGGCATTAATACAAGTGTTAACAGAGCACTACAGCAGCAGTGCACAGGTTGATACAAAGTGCTGTGCAAAAGCCATTTTCTGAGAAAATGAAATGAAAGCAGGCCTATCACAAATATTATTTAATTGCCTGATCAGTATAACGTTCCATTTAGTTTCATCCAGTTAAGTTGCTTCAATTAAATAAAAAAATTAAAAAACAGGTCAAAATCATGCAAAATATTTTACTTGATACTGTTTTTAAACAATGTTAAAGGTTTGAATGACATCATTAAATCTTCAGTTGCTGTGATGTGTTAATAGAATGAGCTATTAAAAACCTCCGCCCCATCTCAGCTCACAACATCCAGGAAAAATGGGGACGGATGGGGTCAAACTAAGATTTTTTTAAAAGGTTCCATTTTGCTTCATCTATTAATCTATGTATTTGTTCGGTGATGTTTTACTGGTAAATGTAAAGTAATGTAAATGTTTTTTTTTTTTAAATTAAGAACAGCCTAAGACTTCTGTGCATTTCACTCCAAAAACACGTGGTTGAAACTTACAAGACAATCGAACACTTTGAGGCCATATCTCTGAGGGCTCTCGTCTAACATGCCAAAGAGTGTGTCCAGTGTATCCTGTAAGAACTGGGGAATAATGTTCAGATTGAGTTAGCGAACTGAATCTTAAATGTAACACATACTTAAGAGAGTGCAGATTACCTTCACTATCTCAGAGCCATCAATCTCCTTGAGTTTGGTCAAGCTGTCACTGATCCTATCTGGGTGCGCTCTCCATTTCAGCAAGTCCAGCATATCGCCTGTCGAGAGCAAACGGTAAAAAAAGCAGTAAAATCTTAACATGAGGTTATTCTCAGACCTTCGTTATCACTAGCAGAGCTGATTCATTTTACGGTCAAAAACAATGAATAAGAACAGCAGCAAAGTTTCCAATTCACATATTTCAAATGAACTTATATACAGGTTACAGGTCCATATACAGGTTATAAATGGATAGTTGTGAGCCACCAGAGATACTATTTCAACCAGCTAGCCACACCTTTGCAGCCACTTGCAATATCTAGGTCACCAGCATTCTGGCAACCATATGGAACATGATGACAACCACCGGTGGTATCAAAGCGGCTACCAACACCTTAGTAACCTCCTTAGTAACCTCCAACAACACCTTAGTAACCTCCGCAATATCTAGGTAACCCATAACCTAGCAACCATCTGGAACACCAGGGTAATTGCTTCAGCCACACTCTATCAGCCACAAAAGATCCAATAGCAGCTGACAATCAATCCCATAGCAACTGCCTGCAAAACAAAAGGAAACGCTTATCAACACCATAGCAACTGTCCCGAGCACCTTGGCAACCAATTGGCAAACCCAGAGTTGCCATGGCATCCAGTAGGAATATGCACTTTGCATTTTCTTCCAGAAACACATCTCGAGTTTATTTTTAATGACTTAATAAAGTAATGAATTAGTTCATTACTTGCTTAACTAATCACTTAATTAAAGTGCTTGTTTGTTTAATAATGTCTTTCTTTCTTTATTTTTCGGAACCACACACTGTTTAACCCTGCTCAAACTGAGGATCCCACACGAGACTAATGACACGACTTTCCCAAGTTATATTTATTACTTTTAGACTTTTAATTTCATGTAAGCTTTACTCCAAAGTGTGGGTGTAACACTTTCTGATTGCAGGACTGGATCTTTTTCCTGGGTAAATGTTCTTAATCCAGCAGTTTACTGAGAATTTCACAAACCGAAGAGCTACTGCTGTACCTGATACCAATATTACCATGCAGTGAGTGTCAAACGTGTCCCTTTCCACTGAAGGAGGGAGAAATAAAACTGCACAACAAAGGATGAGCATGGTACATCTACCTTATCAATGGGATAAAGAAGAAAAAACACACACACACACACACACACACACACACACAAACATACCGTTCTGAGTGAGTTTGGTGGAGCAGAGGAAGGAGGTAATCCAGAATGATTCCTTGGTGCCTTTCACAGCTTGGTTGTTTCCTGGTAGATTGGCTTTGGAGAAGGGCAGTTTGAGGTAGCGTGCACAGTCCTGAAGGTAGGCATTCTCCTCACACTGGACAACATACATGAGAGACGTCCGCTTTTCAGGGCCGTGGCAGTGCATTTTTTTTTTTTTATCTAAAAATCTGATTGCAGTGGTGGACAGTAATAAGGAATAAATTGATTTTAAATGGAATGTATTACTTATAACTGTTTACTGTTGGAAAATACTGTGATCAAAATTTATAGAGCAAAACAAACAAATAAATAAATAAATAAAACAGGTGAAATTGGTATTAAACATCACCATGGTGATCTGTCACTGTTGTTTGGTCCAAAGATAATCACAGTATTACCTACTTTATTAACATTATTAGATGATCAATGACGTCCCGTTTGAGCATCATGTCAGACCCTGCTGGGGCGGACGATGAGGATGAGTCATTGTTAAAAGCTGGGGGTTCAAACACTGCTCTACCGCTTCCCAGTGTCCTGCTTTCCTCCAGTCTTTGCATTTCTGTGGCAGTTAATTCAACTGAATTGAAACGAGAAGTTAGTTGAAAAGCTGCTTTCTTTTCAGACCAAACAAAGGAGCAGTGCACCATGTGGGAAACATCTCATTACCTACAGGCCATTAGTAAAGCAAACACACAAAATGTGGTCAGCGGTTTTATAACCTCCACGGAATATGCTAACATCTCACTATTTCAACCCATTTGTCTTGATAAAGCTGCACGTGACAGCGGAGAGCGAAAACAACACTCACAGTCCCGCGTCACAGGCCAAGCATGGCCAGAGGACAGCAGAGCAAAACAGAATAAAACGGTCTCCGTGCTGGAACTGGGCCAAACTCACTAAACAACAACAGTGGATTTCATTTTCTCTTTAAACCTGTGATATATAAGTACATGTGATGATAAAGTTTGCTAAGAGAATTGTTAACTAAAATCACTGTTAACACAGTTAACTCAATACTGAAAAGGATTTTAAATAAAACTTTAAAATATAATATATAATATAGATGAACTAGCCTCAACAGCAGCCTGGGAACTTCGTGTAATTATTACATTTGTTCAGAATCATATTTGTTGTTGATGTCTGCTGGCGCACCCTCAGATTACTACACTTACTACTGCAGTGAACAAAAAAGACTGACTATGGTTTCTGAACCGCGCTGTTTTTTCACGGAAGGCCCAGATACTAAAATAAAAAGTGGATGTGGTGAAAAGGAGGGATGACAGATGTGCTGGAACTCAAAGGAAATCAGATTTGTTTCCTTTCATTCTATCAACGTACCTCCCCATTAAAACCCATTTCTCTGAATGCTGCCGCTGTCCTGCTGATCAAACACATCCGCGGGCAAAGCCTGAGCGTAAGCCGCAGCAGGACCGTGTGTTCAAGTGTGTGTGTGCCTTATAGCGTCTGTAAATTCAGCCGGTGGATGTTAAATCGTTTTCCTTTTATTAATGAGAACTAAACCCAGAGTGTGATCTTCTGATCTTCATGGATCTAAAAGAGACCTGAAAAACTTTGGGTTTGGTTTTTTGCTCGTTAACAAAAAGCATCAAACTCTGATGTTATCTGCGAGACTTACGCAAGACATTAACCGACGACACGGCGTTAAATTCAATCATTTCGGACAGAATATTAGTTGACGTTAGGATAACACGGCATATTGGGTAAACAATCAATCAATGATTTGCCCGTGCTATACTTTATTATCATGTCATTATTTTAAGTCTAATTTATGCTGGCCAGTGATTGCGATTCTGATTCTTACCCCAAAAACTAGGCAGAAAAAAGCAAGAAAATGAATCTTCACAGTGAGTGGGAGGAAGAGTTCTTTTCTACTACTGTGAAAGAAACCTGCGCGTGTCTCATTTGCGGGGCGACTGTGGCGACGGCAAAGCGGCACAATGTGGAGAGACACTTCACTGCATGTCACAAAAGCTGCCACCAGGCAGCGCGCTACGGGCAGCAGACGCCCGCCAGTTAAAGGCAGCTTGGGGCACGCAGGGAGAAAAGCTCTCAAAAAGCAACCGAAGCCTCATTTAGAGCTACACACTGAGAACTTGTTCAAACGTGGTACATCATAGGTCATGATTGGTTGAAAGGGTTTGTCGGTGGTTAGTGAAAATGGGACATGGTGATGCCCTATGAAATGTTGCAGAAGTGATCATTTGAAAATGTGAACAATTGCTGAGATTGATATAAATCATCATTGCTGATAAAATCATTAACGTGATCAGTGTATAAATGAGTAATGAGTAAATGAATCACTAATGAATCATTAATAATCATATATAACTAAACTGAATAAATTTGGTATTGAAGAAGTGTGTATTTAAGAAGAAGAGTGTATCAAACTGGTAGTCCTTCGTATGGCTCAGTACTCGTGAAGTAGGTCTCAGTTTCAAAAAGGTTGGTGACCCCTGATGTAGAGCCTGTCATGGTCCAGTCACATCGTCACCCTAGTGAAGACCTGCACCATTAAGAGCATCTTGATGGGAAGCATCACAGTCTGGTTTGGGAACAGCACCAGGCACCATACTGGGCAGGCTCACCGGGGGGGGGGACAATCAGCTAAGTGCACCATCTGAACTGAGCTTCCTGACTGGCAGTCTATCTGAACCAGGGCCAGAAAAGATACTGATGGACCGTAACCACCCAAACAATGGACTCTTCTCTGCTGATGTCAGCGGAGCACTTCCGCTCCCAACAAAGAGAGAACAAGGAGGAGCTTCCTTTCACAGGCCATCAGGCCCTCAAACAAGAAATCTACTATTTGTTAATACACAGACATATAAACACCACCATCGGTTCCTCGGGGAAACATCCACTCACTGCTGTCAATATGCACAGCGTTATTGTATTTTATTATTAGCTATTCCATGGCAGCATTCTCCTCTCAGTATTGTTCATTACATTAGAGTAGAGTAGAGTAGAGTAATCTTTTATTATCCCACGAATGGGAAATGTGGGTGTTACAGGGCTCTTATAAAAGTGACAGATGTACAGAAAAGGAATAGGAAAAAAAGATATATTAAAAAATAGAGACATAAGGAAAGAGGAAAGAGGAACAGGTACAGGAGAAGTACAGGAGCTATAAAAAAGAAATAATAAATAATAAATAATCTATCTATCTAATCTATCTATATAAATAAATATATATATATATATATATATCTACACAGAGAATTAGGTGACCATATATACAGTACACAGTAATAATACACAATAATAAATAAGTTTTAAATAAGTTATAAATATATATAAATAAACAAGTAGCAAGATATAAGTGTAATAATAATAATAATAATAATAATAATAATTGCATTGTTCTTGCATTGTTTATCTTTGTTTATCTTTTCTATCTATATTCAGATTTCTCTTTTCAATTTTGGCAATACAACTGCATACAGCAGTTATGATGACAAACTAAACCAGTGTCACCTTTCAGAAAGGTGACTTTGGTCAGGTTCATGCAAAAAAAAAAAAGATCCATGACAGTGGATGCTGTGCAGGGCAAACAATTGACAATGATCTTAAAAGGAGATCTTAAAAGTAGATGTTATATCACTGCAGGAACGCTACAGTGGAGTCAGTGGACACTGGAAACATTTCACTGCCTGCATGGTCGAGCACGTGCGATTAAAATGAGATCTGATACTCAAAGAAAAGTACCTTATGGACGATGAGCTCGTGGGTGCCATCAGGCAGGGTCCGTCCATCTTCCTGCATCAGAGGAACGAAAGAGAAGCCAAACAGCTTCTTCTCCCCTTTGTCTTTTGCTAGAAACACACACACACACACACACACACACACACACACACATACACACAAAATCACATAAATTCATATCACATCATGTTAGATCACATGAAAAGGACTGACATCACACTCTTTCTCCACTCCATATTTAATATCATATCCTTACATCAATATCAAGATATCAATATCATGTCTTGTACTAGACACTCCATGAAATATTGCTTCTGCTGATTTAAGACGTATAACCGCTGCGGTGCAAGACAAGGGTCTTCTGACCGAGGATGTATGTAGAAATGATATCAAACACTGATGATGTACTGAAACTGACCACAGTGTCCATACATAGGGGTGAGTCACACTTACTACCCCCCATATCCCACCACATGACACTGAGTGGCTGTTCATTATTTTGGCCTGAGATCTAATGTAAGATTACAGGCTTTTCTCTCAGCTGTCTCATTACTACTTGCTGAAATCAAGGGCTTTTTGGTGAAATATGCTCCACAGAGAGCTTTGCTGCGGTTCTTGCAATGTCATTCACATGAAGTGGACTGACGGAGAAAAAGATGATGTGAAAAATGTGACATGTAAGCGTTGGGACCCAACTTTCTTGGAACCTGCTGTGTACTATTTAATTTCTGCTTTCTATTTCTAACTTCTACTTTTCTCTGACTTGAGAGTTTTCTTCTATAAACTGTTGTTAAAACACAGATTGAAACTGGTTTTCCTCTTTTCGATGTGGTTTAAAATCTGATCTAAGATCTAAGCACTGAAAAAAGCAAAGAAAAAAAAAAAAGTGTGGTATCTGACGTTATTTCCAAAGATGTACTTTTGTAAATGTGCTTTGTAGTTTTTGGATCAAATCATTGCAACATCTAAACAACACTGCTTTAGGTACATGCGAATGTATTGTAACTATCAAATAATGTGGCATTTGTAGCCAAAATAGAAACTAAATCTATGTTCCGCTATTGCATGAACAGTTTTCTTCAGTAACGTATGTGTTTCACCACTGTGGCGTGATTTCACTCGCTCATTTTTTATAATTATATTTTGCCTTTTTTTTAGAATTATATTTATATTTTGGAAAAGAAGCGTTAGAGCATCTTACTGGAGCAGTGGCGGAACTCAAAGCGGACATGTGAGCCGCGGAACATGTCCACCGGGATGGGCAGCTTGATCTGCTCGGCCCAGCGTGGGCTGTTGTTATGGTACAGCACAAACGAGTGATACTCATCTGCACCCGGCTCGCCTGAACCCGCTGCTACGTGGCCCTGTTGAGCAACACACGTGCACACAAATACACACGTATTAACACAAATACACACGTATTAACACAAATACACACACAGAGAAAACAGGTCAGCGCATGGCAGGCTGCCCATCAGCACTTGTGTTCACGCTGTCCACGCAAGCAGGAAAACCACACGCCAAAAACAACTCTATCTGCATGTGGTTTCATAAACATGAGGCTGAAAACAATATGCTGCATACAGTTTTTTAGATTAGGTGCTCTGACACATATGATACACTAATAAGATTTCACACCTTCAGGAACTGCAATGACTGCATATATACTCACTCATTTGAGTCATTTTAAGGTCCCATCACATTAACTAGCCACATGAATGTCGTTACTCCCTATAAGACTCATTAAAGAATGAAGATATCGACAATGCCAGTGTTCACGGACCCATAATGTTGGCAAATATCCTATTCAGTTTAACGAGAAACCATAGTTTTTGTTAAACTACACAGAATTCCGAATCATTTCTCTTTAGGAGAGTGAAAAATATGTCTATTTGTTTCATTGTTTTATATTGATCTTTTCATTTCAGAACATCATTTCTGTTTCCAGCCCACCTACATTTGAATAGCTACAACAACACAGAACCAGAGGTAACGCTCAGAAAAGCTGCTACAGTTGCAACAGTTCTTCATGAGCAAGATTTTAGCCAGTGCACTCTGAAGACTGTCCCATCTAACCAAAAAAATACAAAATAAAAATGTACACATGTGGGCAAAGCCTTTTCAGCTCTCAGCTCTTATTGGTTTAATCAGGCCACGAGCATCTCCGTTACCCTGAGAATCTGTCCTTCAGCGTCCAGAGCATAAACAGTGATCTCCACGTTTCTGGCTACAGTTTTCCCGCCTTTTTCAAACTCTCCTTTCTCCAGGATGACGTACAGATCATTCCTCATCTCCCCTACAAGACAACAGACATGTCACATACAGTGAAACCAATCAATAAATATCAAAAATACTTATCAAAAAGTGTCAGAAAACTCATATGTCCAAAAAAGATGTTATAATCGAACGAAAAAAAAACTTTTATTGGTTCATTTATTATGTGAACACAAATACGTACTCATGGATTTTTTACCAAACGGTTTGTTTAAACTGGTCAAATTAGAAGCTCAGTAGTGCGGTTTCTGACTAGATTTATACAGCTGTACTATAAGGCACTGTTGTGCACACACACCTAGTCCACTGCTACACACAGTCCACTGCACTCAAACAAAGTTTCTGTTACTAAGGCGTTCGTACGGATGAGATGCGCATGATTATGAGAATTACAGTGATTTAGTGATGTTGTGCTCATTCAATAGGCCTTTGTTAGACTGAGGAAGCAGGAGGTTTAAGTTCAAGTACTGTCAACCAGGCATACTTTGGGATAGAGTACACACACACACGCACACACACACACACACACACACACACACACACACACACACACACACAGATAGACACCACTATGACTTATGCTCCACCAAGGGCAATAAACAGGTGCATCCTCACTGCAGAACTTGATAAAACATTCACACACACAAACACACACACACACACTCACACACACACACACACACACACACACACTCACACACAGTGCCATACAGATCTTAGTGACAGCAAGAGGGCCTCACACTTTCACTGAGGACACACTTTTACTGACAGCACGTGTTAAATAACCTCCCTCAGATAATCGCTGTAAGAGAAAAACTAAGCCAGCATAATTTCCTTTCAAGTTTTCACCAATAAATAAGTGGCATGTATAAAAATGCTGAGCAGACCAGCTGACGTTCACTTTGGACCAATGTGGCAAAAGGAAAATATCAAAGTGACTTTTAAAGCGTGTTTAATTAGAGCATGGATGGCAAGAGCTACAGTCACAAAAATTGCTGGACTGGGCACGATGTGGGCATTTCTCTATGCAAGAGGTGCTGAAAGCTTTAAAAGCTACATGGTGCAGATAAGAGTGAAAGTTGATGGGTACAGGTGAAAATAACCCTTGACTGAAGGTGGCGGGTGCATAACGAAGGTCACTAGATTTTACAGGCAGTCAAGCAGTGTTTTTGCAGTACTGAATATATCTCATGTTTCTGAGCAGGGAGTAGTGCTGGGCTAAAAGGTGGTGAAACACCAGGACACATCAACAGACCATCACAGGGCAGACACCCACACACACGAACACACTCACAGGGGGCGATATAGCAACTCCAACATGCACATCCTTGGACTGTGGGAGGAAACCGGAGCTCCCCCAAACCAGCCCACTCTGAAAATGCATCCTGAGACATAATGTGATGTAATTCATCTTGGAAAGCAATAAATGTCATCACAAAGGACGTGCCCAAATCTGGCTGATTTGAATAGCGTGTCTCCATTGAAGGCACTGTTGTTAGCTGTAAGGCAGTAATTACAGGCTGGGTGGATACATGCATGGGTGGCCTAGACCATTTCATACAGCCTCGATTAAAGAGGCAGCAGAATGGTAGAGGCAGTAGAGCATGGGCAGTAAGGCTTATATAAATAGCTTTTAAAGAAGCAGACAAGTGATGCAATGGAGCATCTGAACAGGACACTTCCGTTGGTGTAGCCAGAACAGATCAGGAAGTGCGTGTGTGTGCATGCATGCATGTGTATGTGTGTGTGTGTGCGTGTGTGTACATAGCCAGAATGTGTGTTCTCAGCTTGACATCTCTAAATGACTGAGGCTGGACTTCAAAGCATGAGCTACCCAGATTTACTGCCATACCAACCGTTGCTTGGGAAACAGCCAAACCTTTACAGTAAATTCTCGGGATGTGTTTCTAAGATGAGGGGCAGACTTGGTCAATGAAAGGAAATAGGAGAACAGTACAAATGCACATGCATATATGCATAAGAATGAGCCGTCTGACACACCCCCCCCCGGACCGGCTCACTAAAAATACAGCATGCAGCCTGAGGGAACACTTATTTCCAGTGAAGGCACATTCCTGTTGAGAAAGCCTGAAGCAAAAACAAATCCCAAATAGGCACAACTGACATAAATACAGTATGCAGTGCTGTAAAAAAATATTTTACCAAGACGTAATGAGTGCACGCCATTGATCTTTTTATTGGACTTGCTAGGAGAATCATGCAAGTTAAATATGCGCTTCTTCCCAAACTTTATTCGCTTATGTAAATACGATGCAGCTCCGTCTCAACAACACCGCTACCAATCTGCATCTCAGCATCCCACTATGCAAGCAATTTGTGCTGTATATTTCCTGTCCCGGTAGCCAAATTTACATTCAATCCAAATTATTCCCTGAAAAAAAATGGGTTTAATTAACATTATAAATCACCCAGCTGCACAAGAACGATAAATCATCTTCACACAACTGCTGCTAAAAGAAGTAAACTGAAACACGGCAATTTTGTGGATATACTAAGTTTATTTATGTGCGACCCAGAGAAACGTTTTAATCATGTAAAACTAACGAGTTGCTTTTATAGGGTAGAGTCTCGAGGTTAGAAAAAGCAAAACAGAGTGGGTTATATTCTAACATTCGCAAGCTAAGATCAACAAGACCAAAAAATAAAACTTTGGCCTTTCTCACCTGGCATGATGACATCAGAGAAGCCCAGCTTCCTGGTGATGGACACTCCTCGTGTGAAAATGGCCATGTACTCCCTCCGCAACTGCTCGATGTCCCCATGAAGTAACTGAAGGGCCACCGCCAGCCCTAAAGAGACACCGTTCATATTATCCGACCTGCACGCTCACAGACACACAAAGCAGTTCATGTTGGTTTTAAAGGGCCCACAGTCATCACAGCCCAAGTCTAATTTTTTCATTGCGGAAGTATGGATTGGGGAGGGGTATGCAGTTAAAAACAGACAATGTTTCCATCATATGTCAGTCTTTCATTTAAAATTAAATGAGGAAAATGAAGAATACAGTCTGGTCTTTAAAGTGCCAAACGCAGTCAGTTCACATGAGTCTCATTACATGTCTTCACTAGAGGAACTTTTTTTTTTTTTTTTTTTTTTGATGCAGAGACAAATGATGCATGTTTACACACACAGAATAACTAAAGCTGTGCAACCTGAGATGAGTAACCTTTGCTTCTCCACATACTGCAGTGGACTAACTGTATCCGGAGCTGCTGCTAGTGTATTCGTGTCAGGGGTTTGATTTTGATCACTGCCGTGTTTTTTAACCATGGGTATTATCAGGGCTATGAGAACAAAAGTCAGTGTACAGACTGAATAGACAGTGCAGCAAATTATATTAGTTTCATTCCTTTTTTTCACCACCTGTTTGATTTTCTTCTTAAAAGATGCATTTTGTATAAATGTTGAATTTAAAACCATAATTTGACTTATAACAGTGCAATATTGTTATCTCTACACTAGCGCTTACTGGTCCATTTCATTAGTTCTTGTGATTTCATGTTTATTTAAAACTAAATATCAGTATATACATATAAATAAAAGGTTGTGAACATTTCCAGAACGTTGTTATTTTGCTCATTTAACCCAGTCTATAGGAAAACACTAAACACCCCTATCGGAAATGCAGCCAAATGGCAGCGCAAAGAATATTAACCCCAAAAGCGCATTAACAGACACAGAACACACACACAGAAATGGGTACAGCTGCAAAGCAATGATAGCACAGTTCGGCTCCACGTTCGGATCAATTAGGGCGTAGAGGCTTTCCTTCCCAGCGTGTGCAGCAGCTCTGGATTTATGAATAATCATGAAGAGGAGGTCTCTCCCTCTGGGCTAGGTGTGTTGCACTGAGCTCAAGGCACGACTACATTCTCTTTCATGTGCTAGAGTCTCATAGTGCATGCGCCCACACGCGCACACACACACACACACACAGTCTGCCAACCTCATCGCTATGCCAGGGCCAGGGATACAACTGTTCATTAGCATTCTGCTTGGCACCACAAACCGTCCGATACATACAAGCTGCTCTGTGCCTCAGTGAGCTGTGCTGACTGACTGATAGCACTGTGTCAGTATCTGCTTGCACACTTGGTGGAGCTGAATCCTAGTTATCCAGGGAATAATACGTCCAAACCAATCCAGACACCCCTAATTAGCAAATTCAGCCACTGTCAGGTGCCACTGTTTAAAAGGTCTTTAGTTGGACACACAAAGAGCATAGAAAAGTATTTTCTACACAATGAGACACAATGGAGCAGCCTCATCATCCGGTCACTATGCCAAGGTGTCACTTAGAGGCATGTTGAATAAAAGCTTCAGCTAAATGAGTAAATGGAAATAAAAAGCCCCTCGAGCAGCAGAACTGGGATCTCTGGAGTGATGGAGCTCCATCCAAAACAAATGAGTTAGACTGGCATCGGTGACCCAGGACTAAACATTCACCATCAGTCATTCAGGAGCATCAGTTGCCTAGTGGCTAGGGAGTTGGCTCCAAGATCAGAAGGTCATGGGTTTGAATACCAGACCTGTAGGTCGCCCTGAGGCTTCCTTGAGCAAGTTACTGTCCCTGTCACTGCTCCCCAGGCACTTTCAATAGCTGCTGCATGTCTGTGTACGGGTGAAAAGCAGGGGTGTAATTTCGTTGCGTCTCACTCTTTGCTGTGCTGTGTTTCACTATGCTGAGAACAGTCACTTTCACTTTCATGATCTTGTGGCTGATAGCAATCAAATAGGCAGAGAAACGTTTTAACAGCTAGTGTAAAGTCGTCCTGGCAGAATTTGCTGCAGCAAATAGGGAGCAAAAAAAAACAAAAAACGTTGGTGTCTACAAACCTTTGCACAAACGGTGAACATAATATTTCAATTCAATGATTTACTTGTCTAGTGAACTACAGCGCTCATCAGGCTTGTGTTATGCTTTCCCTGAATGGAATTATACGTGAGTTGATCATATGTCAGTATAAGCGCAGATCCTCCCACACACTTTTCTGAAGCGCTCTGTTGTGCTTCAACTGTACTAAATTAAGCAGCTTTCGCAAGAAGTGTGGAAAATGCACTGCTTTATTTTAAGGGAACAAAAAGACCCATACTCAGGGTCGCATAAAGTTCAAATCTTTTAACACAGATCACGATACAGTAAGAGTAACTTCTACTCGATTCTGATTAAACTGCAGTGATTTTTCTGATCGTTTTGGTTTGTGCTTTGCAGAAATGAAGCACCAGTCGTTCGCCCACGGTGTTTGAACACAGTGTGCCCATCTACCAGTGAGCTCTTCATGATTAAGTTACATTTCCCAAAGTAATCCTTAAATCAGCATTGAATAAGGTGTGATAGAAAGGAAACTGGGGCTCTTTTAAACTATGATTTTGATACAAAAACAATGAATTCTTCATCTTCACTGAAGATCACCTCTTTCTGTCCAACACTGAAGGAGTAAACGAGGGCCAGATTACACATGCCATGCTCCTTTGGAAAGCTCCTTCATCGGCATGTCATATCTTCGCTTTCTGCACTGTATTTACACTGACCAGCAGTATGTTGGGTTTGGACTGGTTTGTATGCTTAAGGGATGTTTCAGCTTCTGTGGTTTGTAACTGGAATGTGTGATGCCATAGCCTGCAGACTGGCCCGTGGTAATATGTGGGGTATTAGTCCAAGAATTCATGACAAACCTCTGAAGCCGTTGCTTGGCCGACTACATTTGACATGCGAATAAAAATGTCTGCATTTGCCTAAACTTGTGCCCAAACTACCATTTTAAGCAGCCTTCCAGAATAGCAGACTTATGACCACAACAGTGCAGCATGTTCTTCTCCTTGGAGCGTCTTACAAATGGTTTCACTTCTTCTTTAGAGCTGCTAATCTGTGACCTAAGACTTTCCAAATCGAGCCGTATGCAGACACAGCTCTTTAATGTGGAAGTCACGGTAGGTTATGCTTCCTGAAGTTTAGGGACATCGTTTGTGGCTTTTGATGAATTACAGTGTTAAAGATAGAGGCGGTTACTGAGGTGATTTCCAGCCTACTGTAGGACAGACTTCATGGTTTGAAAACAAAGAAAATCCCACTTAAAAAAAAATAAATTCATGTTTTCAAATACATTTCACCCCATCTGTTAAATTCTGTCTGTGTCGACTTACACAGACGTTTTTACCTCAACATAAAAATGAAATGCAAAGCCCAAAAACTCATCTATCCCACAAAAAGAGGAGAAACATCCTGGACAGGTTACCAGTCCGTCACGTCATTCATATTTACAATCTTCTTCTTCTTCTTCTTTTTCTTTCGGCTGCTCCCGTTTAGGGGTCGCCACAGCGGATCAACTGTCTCCATTTCTTCCTGTCTTTTGCATCTTCCTGCTTCAAACCGACCACCTGCATGTCCTCTCTCACCACGTCCATAAACCTCCTCTTTGGTCTTCCTCTTCTCCTCTTTCCTGGCAGCTCCATCTTCAACATCCTCCTTCCAATATAATCCTCGTCTCTCCTCTGCACATGTCCAAACCAACGCAACCTTGCTTCTCTAACTTTGTCTCCAAGACGTCTAACCTGAGCTGTCCCTCTAATATACTCATTTCTAATCCTGTCCAACCTCGTCACACCCAACGAAAATCTCAGCATCTTTAACTCTGACACCTCCAGCTCCGCCTCCTGCCTTTTCGTCAGTGCCACCGTCTCCAACCCATACAACATAGCTGGTCTCACTACTGTCCTGTAAACCTTCCCTTTTACTCTAGCTGGTACGCGTCTGTCACAAATCACTCCAGCCACTCTTCTCCACCCATTCCAACCAGCCTGCACTCTCTTCTTCACCTCTCTTCCACACTCGCCATTACACTGAACTGTTGATCCCAAGTATTTAAACTCCTCCACCTTTGTTACCTCCACTCCCTGCATCCTAACCACACCACTTTCCTCCCTTTCATTCACACTCATGTATTCTGTCTTTGCCCTACTCACTTTCATTCCTCTCCTATCAAGAGCATATCTCCATTTCTCCAGGTTCTCCTCAAGCTGCTCCCTACTCTCACTACAGATCACAATATCATCAGCAAACATCATCGTCCACGGAGACTCCTGTCTAACCTTGTCCGTCAACCTGTCCATTACTATTGCAAACAAGAATGGGCTCAGTGCTGATCCTTGATGTAATCCAACATCTACCTTAAATGCATCCGTCACTCCCACTGCAGATCTCACCACTGTTACACTGTCATCATACATATCCTGAACTACTCTCACATACTTCTCTGTAACACCAGACTTCCTCATACAAAACCACAACTCCTCTCTAGGCACCCTGTCATATGCTTTCTCCAAATCCACAAAGGCACAATGCAGCTCCTTCTGACCTTCTCTGTACTTCTCCATCAACACCCTCAGAGCAAACATTGCATCTGTGGTGCACTTTCTCGGCATAAAACCATACTGCTGTTCACTGATCCTCACCTCTTTTCTTAACCGAGCTTCCACTACTCTTTCCCATAACTTCATGGTGTGGCTGATCAACTTTATCCCTCTATAGTTACTACAGCTCTGTGCATCACCCTTATTCTTGAAGATCGGTACCAGTACACTGAAAATATATTACATTTACATATATAAATTGAAATAAAATTAAATAAATAAAAATAGATTACATACGACATTTTTCTATAGAATTGCTCATCATTTCTGACATAGAACAGAATCCAGCCTTCTCTGATCCACTGTTAGCCTCCCTTTTCTAAAACTCTTCCAGATACTTCGGGTACTTGCAGAAATGCCTTTGGGCAACAAATTCGAGTAAAAATACACTCCTCAGGCATCTTCTCACTTGCCAAGATTGTGTTAAACAATCTGGTCAGAAACTCAACTGCCATCTCCCCTAAACATCTCCATGCTTCCACTGGTATGTCATCCGGTCCAACAGCCTTTCCATTCTTCATCCTCTTCATCGCTGCCCTTACTTCCATCTTGTTTATTTGCTGCACTTCCTGGTTAACTCTTCTCACATCATCCAGTCTTCTCTCTCTCTCCTTTTCTTCATTCATCAGCTCCTCAAAGTATTCCTTCCATCTGCTCAACACGCTCTTTTCACCTGTGAGTACGTTACCATTTCTATCTTTAATCGCCCTGACCTGTAGCACATCTTTCCCAGATCTGTCTCTCTGTCTAGCCAATCGGTAAAGGTCCTTTTCTCCCTCTTTACTGTCCAACCTCTCATACAATTCACCAAACACCTTATCTTTGGCCTTCACCACTGCTTTCTTCGCCCTGCGGTTCATCTCCTTGTACGCCTGTCTACTTTCTTCATCTCTCTGACTGTCCCATGTCTTCTTTGCCTCCCTCTTCTTTTGAATACACTCCTGGACTTCTTGGTTCCACCGCCAGGTTTCCTTATCCTCTTTCTTCCTTCCAGATGTCACACCAAGTACATTTCTAGCCGTCTGCCTTATCACTTCTGCAGTAGTTTCCCATCATTCATATTTACAATAATATACATTAAAAAAAAAAGATTTAGAAAGGAGACTAAAGTTGCACTGTAATTTAGTGCTCAGGCATATGAATACATAACCACACACACACACACACACACACACACACACACACACACACTCACACATGCTGATTTCAAACACTATGTCTAAATCACTCACCTCCAATATGCAGCTTAACATTATTTCCTTTCAAATCCAGTCTAATAGCATTAATAAGCCTCAGTAATCTTGTTCATTTAAACACTTGCGTGTAATAACCCAGTGAGTAATCATATGTTGGGGGGATTAATCATTGAAATGCTTGATAAGTGTTTATCACTCCACCCATACGAGAATGATCTTCTCATGTCATCTCTCCCCAGCCAATGTTTAATAAGAAATCGCCAGAATTTTTCGCCCATCAATTTCCATTTGCAGAAATCATATCTTCATTTATTCAGAAGGATTCTTTCATTAGAGATTTGGCGGGCATCATGTTCACCCGCGTTATTGTTTGTTGGCAGCGCTTTGCACATCGCTGCGGATAAGGCTGGGGAGTAAATGACTTTGTGTCAGTCACGGTAATTAATGCGTTCCCTCACGCTCCTAGCGATTATTCAATATCCGTCCTTTTTATTTGAGCAAAAATCTCCAAAGGCTGCAGATCACTTCCCCAGACCCAGTATCGAAATCTTTGCATTTCTGCGTTTGCACTTCTGCTGTGAACATACACATTCTAGAAGGATTTAATTAGAAAAAACAGCCAAGACCCAGAAGCTGTTTTCAGGCTCCCATTTAAAATCGATATCCTAAACCTTCACTGTGAAAGTGACTATGTATATAACACAGCACAGCAGACAGTGACCCACAGCAAAACACAACTTCTGCATTTACACACACACGTGCACCAGGAGGCAGCTATGTCCAGCGCCCGGGGAGCAGCGAAGGGGGCGGTACCTTGCTCAAGGGTACCTCAAGGCAACCTACTAGTCTGGAATTTGAACCCACGACCTTCCAATCCTGGGGCCTAGGCCTTAACCGCTAGACCACTGCAGCCCCAAAAAAGCTCTTGCACTTCCTGCTAATCCATCAAGTCATGCATCATATGGCATTCAGAACTTATACATCACACCGTTGCCAAGAAAAAGCTTTGCTGCACAAAAAGCTGCTTAGTATAACAGCTTAATAACTGGAGAAAGTTTTGAAATACAGGATATATTTTTCAATTTTTACCATCGTCGAAGTTTGCAAGCAGGTTGGAATGGACAAAATGCATCAGCAAAAAATAGTGCTACATTTAAAAATGTCTATGAAATTATATATGGTGTAGAAATTTTAAATCGTCCCCAGAAATAGAACAACGCTCAAAAGGGATTTTTAAAATCGCATCATTATTTATAGGATGACATGACGTTTGTTTTATTATGGATGCATAATAGAGACGGCACTTCGGGCTTCTCCATGCATATGCCTCTCAAAGCCGATCTTACCTGTGTTGGACCCTGAAAGGTTATAGCGAGAGTTCACTTTTTTGATGATGTTGTCATGAATTTGGCTCCACTCACTCTCTGTGTTGCATCTGTAACAGTCAAAACAGAATGACACTGCATTCATCACAGCATTACCAAAAGCAGAGCTGCAGTTAGTTTAAAAAACATATATTCCTGCGTGTCGATGTGTGGTGCATGTGCGAGTAGACCGAGGAAAAAGTTAAAATAGGATTGTCCGCCCGTTTCAGTGCAATGTAGGTCATGCTATTAATGTGTCTATACCAATCTGTACTCCCTGGAGCGGTCTTTCTATGTACCGTGTGGCTTCACATTCAATAAACGTATCCAAAGAGCTGCCTATTGGCTATAAAACAGCATGCCAGTCCCAGAGTATGGCTTCGCCTTCTCAGCAGAAATGGTTTATAAAACGCCTGCATCCTTCAGACACCTGCCTCAACGCACAGTCTGAGCTGCTACGATAAAGTCTATACCAAATAATCCTAAAATTTCACAATTTCACAAGAACCACTTTCCTACATTCATTTCACAAATGGAAAATGTATCTTAAACTCCAAGCTTCTGTACACTGATAACAGGTAACGTCCAGTGAATGTCCATAGGTTTTTCCTTAAACCTTTTTCTTTTTTTTTCTTTTTCCTGTAAATTCTGCAGCTGTAGCTTTCTAGCAAACGCGATTATCATCTTTGTTAGGTTTTAATAACTTCAGAAAAAGTCCATTTGTGTAGCTAATGTCACTTACATCCTGCAAACATCCAAACTGTATACCTGCATAATCACATTTACCACGAACAGACCTAAAAACAGACTTGTTATGTGGTTTCTGGCACAGCAACAGTACAAACAAAAGGCTCCAAGATAGCTATAGAGATGATTTCACAAGGCTGATTTCACATGAGTGTGCGGTAGTGATGCTGGACCACTCACGCGTAAACCTTCAGGAGGTGGTCGTCCTTCGAGTCAGCGGTGAGGAGATCAGAAATACTGACCACTGCACAGCCGAACGGACGTCTGTACTGCACGCTGCACGTGTTCTTCTTCTCGCCAGCACCCATGCGACCTACGCACGCACAAAACACACACACAAACATGAGCAGCACATTTTTGCAGGGTCAAGGCGTTTGCACTAATCGTTCATTTGAAAGAAATCGACGGGGCTGCACAAAAAGAATAATTTGATGCTTTTCTTGTCTACAGCTGGGGTAAAAAAAAACAAAAAAAAAAACTTGTGGATTAGATTATAGATTTAACCCCTTGTATTCCCAATCCCTAATCATGGTCCTCATTAATTAACTCTCACCCTGGTCTAAACCCTAACTCTCATCCAAAACCTTTGCCTATTACTCTAAAACCTACCTGAGTTAACAGACTACGCTGGAAAAAAACTACTGAGAAATCTGCAGAGAATCTATAGGGGGATTAACTGTGGGACCCAACGTGAGATCCAAAATTTCACTAAAAAGGGGAAAACTCCTAAGTGGAACTTCAAACCTGTGTTTAAGGAATGTTAATGGACTTAAAATGCAACCTTTGCTGCAATATAACATTTGAAAAGTATGAAAAAAGAATAACATTAGCCTTTTAAAAGAACATGCTTACCTATTCTAATGATGTGAACAACAATATACACATCTTTCCTGAGGTCACCGCTCCCCAAGTCCTACACAAAAACAAGAGGGGGAGCTTTAATGAACACGGAGCGCTGTATCAGCGCACAGAGCTTTCTCTTTCTTCAATTAGGCGAATTGTTTTGACACTCTCTTAACACTCACCACAAAAAGGGTACACTGTCTCTCTGTCTTCTCTGGAGACTTGGGCACTCCGTTCCTATTTAGCTTCACAAAGAACCTTTCACTGGAGGAGAGGGAGGCGAGATGGGAGGGTAAGAATAGAGAGAATAAGAGACAGAGGGAAGAGGAGAAAAAGACAATGAGGACCAAAGAGGAGCCGAGGCTTCAAAAAGCATTCTGTTCTCAGCTGCTGGGACGGCTTGGTTTTAAAACACCAGCGAAAACAGAATCTGTAAAAACCACTGCCCATATTGTTATTAGATGATTTCTTTTATTTGTGGAAAAAGTATCCAGATTTTCTTTTGACTATCTTTGTTATATTTCTGTGGTTTTATGCACCAAAAAATAAATAAATAAATAAAAACAAATGGAAATAACATACGCAAGTACACAGAGGCAAAAGACCCCTGTATCACAATGGACGGAAACATGTTTTAAGCGTTTTTACAGTGAAAGGGACGCTTTGATGGATACTAAAAAGTTGTCAACATTATTTACAAAAAGAGAAAATGTGAATACGAAATTTTATCAGTGATGGATTTTAAGACAATGGCAGATCAGCTTTGAGCAGAGAAAAATGCTATTTCTGTAATAAGAGACCAAAAAATCTTTCTGCCTCAAGTGAGGGCATATCTGTCTGTCATCGGCAGGGTTGCGGGGGTGCTGCCGTAAGAACACCCTGGTTAGGGTGCCGATCGATCGCGGGACAGATTCACAGACTCCAGCGCACAGTCACGGCCTGAACTGAAAAGCTTCCAGTGGGAAGACTCACTGCTCGAATTATTTTTATTTAGAGCACATCATTTTGTAAACCAAATCAGAAACAACATTACAGAGAAACTACAATCTAAAAGCTCTGCGTCTGATAAAACATTCATTGAGCTCATGTCACAGATCCCCGAGAAGCTTTTTCCAACAAAGGAGTTGAGTTGTCAAGAAAGTGGCACAGACGTCAAGACAAACAATGGTTCAAAATAAGGCAGCAGAAACAGACAGTGACAAGTGCAAATGTGGAGCCCCTCGTGCTACCAGGATTCAGACATCGCGTTAAACATATTAATGAGCTCGCGGCCGTGATTCCGAAAATGTGAGAGGAACGTAAAAATGAGCCTGAATAAAACATCGTTCTGCGCTTTGAAGGCAGTGCTGTTCAAGTCATGATTTGCACCCACACACACACACACACACACACACACACGCACACACACAACCCACTCTCACCAAGTGGTCAGATAATCCAGTTACTTGACTTTCACAGCAGTGCGATAAGCAGACTGGTAATGCATCCCAGCTGAACAATAGCTGCAGTGTTACAGTTACAATGGCGCTCAAATCTCAATGAGACATGCATACAATCCACACATACCCAACATATACGGTGCAGTACAAAAGATCTTTCATGTTTATTTTATTTTACTTTCTACTAAATCCACACCATCCTTGCTTTTCATGAAAAAATGCACCGAATCATTCAAAAAACTCCTGAACGTCCTCTCCTATAGTTTACGGACCAAGTCCCACTTTAAATCTTCCGTTCTCAAGCCCCAGAAGTCACAGCTCTGCCATCTCCATTAAAGCTAACCCCAGAGCGCTCGTTGACATTAAGTCCACCTTCAAAGAGACAAATACAACTACCCAAACACACCTCAGCTGCCTCACACTTCTTTCTCATATGCGTCTGAAATGGCGAAATGAGATATTCTAAAAATGTATTTAAATACAGATATTAAAATGAAAAATAATGAAAAATGTTTAATTTATTACATATAAATGAAAAAAGGCATATTAATGAACAGTTGTGTATAAACGTGACAACCCTTGTCATTGCGAGGTCACAGCACTGCAAACCATGAACCACAACGAAATTGGACCTCTGCTTTTGACCCATGCACACAAACACCGTCCAGCAGTGGGCAGCTATTGAAAGCGTCCAGGGAGCAGTGACGAGGCCGGTACCTTGCTCAGTAGCACCTCAGGGCAACCTACTTGTGAGGGAATCGAACCCCCAGTCTTCCAATGCTGGGCCAACTCCCTAACCACTAGGCCACCGCTGCCCATAATGAGTGTCAATGTATACATATATATTATGAAACTTTTAACATTGTGCACCCAAAAAAGCCATTGAATTAGTTATAACAAGTGTGTGTGTGTGTATATATATGTATATGTATACATACATACATACACACACTTACACACCCCGCTCTCACCAAGTGGTCAGATAACTTGTGTATGTAACACTTTATCATTTTTTCCTCCCACAATATGTTAACTTCAGCAAATACAGTAAATGAACCTTGAAATCCCTCCACTACACTGTTTCCCTCCTGCCATGTGGAAAAGATATCGAGGCATATGGGCCTTCATTAGCGGGGAAACCGTTTCACCCCCACAGGCCATCCGACTTCTGAACCAGAACAGTTTTTTACATGTATTACAATACCACACCACACCAGTCCAGATTTTCTTTTGCCTGTTTTTGCCAACAGTTGCTGCTAAATAAAGTATTTGACACAATCCAGTATTCCCACACTAATACTTGATTTAACATTGTGTTTAGCCCATAATACCGTGTCCACTCAGTCCTGTCTCTGCTCAGTGTCACCTGCATTGTTGGGTTTTGTTATTGTATTTTATATATATATATGTATATATATATATATGTATATACACACAGAAAAGTATTATGTATGCATTACAGCACACAAACAGACACGTGTACATCAGCACACATACACATATATATGTGACTCACACATACAAGTGCTAATTAACTGGCCATTGTTGAATTCCCAGCTTTCAATTAAGCTCACTGTGTGCTGCGCATCCATTGAAAGACTGTCAGCTCCTGCAGAGGACTGTGTGGTCACAGGAGGATTCTTATCAGCCTGCATCTGCAGCCTCATTTCCATTAGTGAAATGCATAGTCCCCTAGCGTGTCTGCAACATCCTGATATTTCCTCCTCTGATGTGCGCAACTGTCATGTGAGGGGAAATGACCCTGCTGGACGCGGCTGGATGAATAAACTTAACCGCAAAGCCATCCTTACTCACGGGGCTGGTTATATTAACCACACCACTAAACATCCCCGCGGGAATAAGAGAGTCGAAGGCATTATCTCAAATGCTGTCACTCAGAGGTCCTCGCACATCACTGCTGTCATCAAAAAAAGCTCATGAAGGACAGATCTGATGTTTTCAATGTTTATATCTCTTCGAAGTCTAGATTTTGAAAACATTTTGTGACGAACAGAACACTGGAATTTTGGACCAGATGTCAGTGAAGAAAGAAACACTGGTCTTAAGCTTAATCTGAGTTTGGGAAACCAGTCCTGTAAACCTTAACACACACACACACACACACACACACACACACACACACACACACACACACACACACACACACACACACACAAACCTGCCTTTCCCTGATGTTCTCTGTATGAGAGGGCAGTGAATGCACTGCTAAAACTTCCTGTGGATCCAGAGAAAATGAACACATTCCTCCTCCTGGGTAAATCCCAGCAGGAGCACACACTGCTGCGCTGAGAGATCTGATCATTCACTAAAAGCCCAGAGGAAACAAGACAGTAGTCATGGGAGGTATCATTGATTTTCTTTTTGATCCAATACCAAGTCAAACCCCATTTAGCATCTTAATAAAGAAAACCTGCTTTATTAAGTCCTTTTGTGCACATTAAAGTGTGTGATTTTCTTCTGTTGAGCATAGTGACTAATAGCAGTATTGCAATGACAGTTAACAATACTGTGCAGACTTAAAGGCAGTATGTTTTCTGTGTTTCATACATAAAAACCAACAGCTCTTTTTATTATTTTAAAGTAATTAGTCTGTTTTATTGATAAGAAAAATGATTGTTAGTAATGAAAGGAATTTTTTTTTCCCTCCAAAATGGAAGGATGGATGGCTGGATGGATGGATGGATGGCTGGATGGATGGATGAACACATGGATTGATGGATGCATTTGTATAGAGGGACCAAAAAGATAATTAACTATATGTTCTATATGAATAAAGAAAGTAGCTTATTTAGCAGCTTTTTATTTTACAGTTTAGAACACTTCTGGAAATTCATAAATCAGCATCAATGTTTGCAGAAAATTCAGCTACATGCAGAAGTTTGGACACACATGACTAGATGATGTTATATGATGTTATTATATCTAGTCATGTGTGTCCAAACTTCTGCATGTAGCTGAATTTTCTGCAGCTGCCAGTGCTGAACCCAAGAAAGTCTGGCAGCGGCTGCGGGAAGAAGGAAAAGTGTGTGAGTCGTGGCACCATCTGGGCCCAAACACACACCTCGCACTACGACAGAGACAATAATTACCTGGAAGCCAGCCAGCCAGGCAGGCAAAGCAGCCCTAGAACACGGCTATTAGCCGAATCTGCTTCAAGACAACAGCAGGGACAGATACAAACACTGGAATACAGGCAGTGAGGGAAAACACAGGCGGAGAGGGGCAGCCGAGTCACTCTGCTAAGCCTGCTAGAGTCAGTAATTAACCAGAGAGGGAAGAGATAAACCCAAACACACACACACACACACACACACACACACACACACACACACATGCACGCACAAACTCACAACATCCCTCCCTGCCAGCTGGAGTGATGCAACATCTTTCTGCTCTGAAATTTTCCAAGGTGAGAACAATTCCTGAGGATTTTGCATCATCCATTATTCTGTCTAGCTCACGACATATGCTGAAGCATCTACAGTACATTAAAAGGAATAGCAATAAAAAACATCTACATAACAATTCACATCAGCTGATTCAGTCAGCCATGATGTTTGATGAAACTTGCATCTTTGGTTTTGTGCGAGAGCTACAAAGCTCATCTATCTGTAAAGTAATGGGAGAATATACCCCATTAATTAGCCCCGTACAAACCAGCTGAGCAATTTATCGCGTCTGCTTCAGACTCAAAAGAAAACAAATCTTAAAACTGACAAAGTCAGAAAATACGCTTGACCATGGCATCTTCAAGTGTTCTGAGTTGTACATCCATGTACGCTAATTAGAGGACTGTAAGTCTTGCAAGGCCAGAGGTGCTCTTGTAATGAGAACGTCTGGGGAGAACCATGAACAGTTCTGGGCTAAATGTGGGCGGGAAATTTCTAAAAAGTGGAAAACTCTTGAAAGGATTTGCAGTTACAGGAAAGTACTTCAGATATTAAAAGATTAAAAGAGCAGAGTCTGGAGGAATTGTTCAAAGAGTTGGACAGTAAACACAACCAGCAGATTGACCAGGAGAGAACGGCACACATTTGATTTTGTCGCATTTTCCCTTTCAGTGAAGTCTTCAGTAATAACTGCGGGATGTAATAATGTACCAAAAAGCCTCTCCAATTACTAGAAGTGGCCCTTCTTTGCAAAGTGCAGAGAAGTCTCACGTTCTTCAGATATGAAAAGGCAACGCCAGTCGAGTCCCTAAACGTGTGAGAGAGCCCTCCAGTCTCAGTCACTATCCGGAGACTAAGTGGCATGATGGAAACCCTCTCTGCTTTTCAATGAGCCCTTCTTTTCAAATACACACAGGTGACATCGAGCGAACCGAGCCGCCGGTGCATTCAGCAGCCAGACAGTGTCGCGCCTGTGAATTATGTGAAGCTGTCAATCATTACTTCAGGATGTCAGGATGTCAGGGTGTCTTGTCTTGGGACAGTAAGGTCATCAGCAGAGAAGACTGCATCGAGCACAGTGTAGTTAGCACACAGATGGAGAGGAAAACTATTAATAACAGACTCCATCTGCTATATTCCTTCCACGCCGCCTGCTTTTTTATATACATAGAATAACGAATACATTAAAACCTTACATACAAGCGTACAAATTCCTGCCTTTGCTGCAAACAAATTCTTCAGCAGCTTCATGAGAAGAGATGAAAGAAAGTGAAAGTGACAACCCTTGGCATTGCGAGGTCACAGCGCAGCACACGTGAACCACAATGAAATTGGACCTCTGCATTTAACCCATGCACACAAACACCATGCAGCAGTGGGCAGCTATTGAAAGCACCCAGGGAGCAGCGGCGGGGACAGTACCTTGCTTAAGGGTACCTCAGGGCAACCTACTTGTGAGGGAATTGAACCCACAATCTTCTGATGCAGGGCCAACTGCCTAACCACTGGGCCACCGCTGCCCCTAGATGCCTGTTAATCGAAAAAAGAAATCTTTGGGGATCCTGTAGAAGGTAAGCGTCTGTCATTTTTTGTTGCTGTTGGTTAATAAATGAAGAGTAAATGCATCTTAATAAAACAACTTCTTGCACAACTGACTTGCACTCATTTCATTTTAGTTTCATTTGTGTAATGTTCTGGTAAAGTGAAAATCCTTGTACTGACACACACACTGTGAACAGTGAGTCTGCAAAACGCTAACCTTACGAGGGGGGGAGCAATCTTATGTAACGAGTTTTTTTTTTTCCCAAGACATTGCAAAAGACAAAAAGGTTTATTCATCATGAAATGTTCAAGGATGTAAAGAGCAGCTGGTGCGAATAAATGAGACTAAAATGAAATGAATGGCGTTATGATTGAAAACGTGCTCAAGTTGCAGTTTTTAACTCCTAACAAAGCCACCAAGCCTCCTGGAAAACGGATGTGGATATGATGCAGGTCTCACAAGGGGCTGTTCCTACCAGATTTGTTTCTAAGCAGCAGGAAAGAAATTTGTCTTGCTGAAGATTTTTATGTTTTTTTTAGAGAAATCAGGACAAAGCTTTTTTCTGAACGATGCTTAATAATTAATCTCTGTAATTACCGCAGTTATTAAAGGACACGATGAAATTTGGAGTCGCTTATTAAATGCCTGTCTGACTTTATGATAACTGCATTAAGAGAAGTGTGTAAAGAGAGAGAACTGAATGTGTGCTGTATTGATAGCTCTAGGTCTCTTTCAGGCTGAGGTGGAATCTTTACTCCTGATGTGGCTCACAGAGGAAATGAAAGAAGCTTTTCAGCTCAAGCCTTTCCTCAGCACTCCCTCGTCTCAGCAGTCATGATGTGCAAACAACCAAAGAGGGCTGTGAAATCATCCTACCCTGAACCACACACCTCACTTCCAACTTTGGATTGCATTGGCAGCAGGTGAAAGTGCACATTCCATGATACACACTTGGCCTTTCAATGTGTCCTCCAACTTTACAGAACCATAGACAACAAATGCAAAAGCAACATCCCTCAACCAGCATTACCTGCTGTTATGGAATCTAGGCTAAAGATGCAGGCTAGCGATTGGCCACTATTTTATTCCACCTATATTCTGTGTGTTTACGTTAAGCACACAATACTTCGCTGATCTTAAAAATTAGTATTGTCCATAACATACAGCACTGTGCAAAAGTTTTAGGCAGGTGTGAAAAAATGCTGTAAACAAAGAATGCTTTCAGAAATGGAAGTGTTCATCATTTATTTTCATCAATCAGCAAAATGCAGTGAATGAACAAAAGAGAAATCTAAATCAAATCAATATTTGGTGTGACCACCCTTTGCCTTCAAAACAGCATCAGTTCTTCTAGGTACACTTGCACACAGTTTTTGAAGGAACTCGGCTGGTCGGTTGTTCCAACATGACTGTGTTTCAACCTCCGTGTAACATTGATGATCATCAGCACCTGTCTGGTAAAACTGGTTGATCAGGCACCGACTATAATCCTACAGAATCCCTGACTTTGTGCAAGTGGACCTAGAAGAACTGATGCTGTTTTGAAGGCAAAGGGTGGTCACACCAAATATTGATTTGATTTAGATTTTTCTTTTGTTCGCTCACTTTGCATTTTGTAAATTGATCAAAATAAACAATCATGATTTATATTTCTGAAAGCATTCTTTGTTTACAGCATTTTTTCACACCTGCCTAAAACTTTTGCACAGTACTGTAGTTAGTAAAGTTAATCCAGTAAAGGTAAGATAGTCATGGCTGTCAGTGTCACTACTATAAAATGCTACTGTAACTCTGTGCGGTAAAAATGAAATGCGTTTAACTCAAAAAATTAAGTTAAGTGACTTTTTGTATTGTGAATGTACATTCAAATCAATGTGTCACACTGTTTTTAAAGAAAGCTTAGCGTACTAAAAACATTGAAGCCAGCAGTTCTGCAGCAAAATCAAACCTCTTTTTCTTTCTGTTCATCATTATGAAAGTTGTGCTAGATTGCTGGAGCATTGTGGGAGAAATCACTGAAGTGAAGCATGTGAAGAGAACAGTAAAAAATCCATCCTGGGAGTTCAAGAAAGCATGAGTGACTCTTTCTGGGTGGGTAGGATGGTCCCCCACTACCCATCACTCCACTCAAAGGTGGACAACAGTGTACAACTGTTAGTTGACTTAGTTAGTGTTGTCCTCCAAGTGTGTTAGGCAGCAGCCAATCAGATTTTGTTGTTTGTTTTATCATGCTTCATGACCAAGACTTCACCCACATTGCTGATTTCTGCAACTCGAACAGGTTAGTAATTTAGCTGCAATACCAATATTTCAAACTTTTAATGATAACCCCACTCTCCAGCCACTTAAATGCTGATTGGATAAACTGTTGATCGGTTCACCTGAGTGGCCGGCTCTCTTTGCTGTCGTAGATGTAGAAGAAGACTTCCAGCTCCTCGCCCAGGTTGGAACTCATCAGGCTCTTCATGTGGACGAACAGGTGATGAGTACTGGCTGGAACCGGCGTCTCTTTTTTGCGGTGCCGATGTTCCATCTGGCGCAAACACACAAACACAGACACACACACACACATTGTACAAGGATTAACTTTCCCATCAGAAAAGGAGTTCCTCCCAGGCACCGGGCACTGATGGCATCAGAGGGAGTTTGGCCTGGAAAGTTTCTCCTTCTCTCTCTCTTCCAGTCGGTCTCTCTGCATGCTCCAGGCAGAAATATATTGAACATTCTGATTGATTCCAGAGGCACCATAGTCCCAGCATGACCCTTTATAGTTGGTTAAATCTAATTTGTTTCACTTGAAATGCATCTTGGTTGCTTTGACACACAGGCTGGGCTGAATGTGAAATGTGTGCATACACACAAAAAGCACCCTGGCCAACACACATTCATGATCTGCTGTGCTGCACGATATGAAAAAGAAGGTTTAAATGGAGCAATTCCATCAGGTGTAGATACACTAAAGAGTCCCATCTTAAACATGTCAGTGAGAAACAGCCAGCACATTATTTACAGGTTCTTCACTTTAAGCGATCTTTCAGGAGCCTTGCCATTGTGTATTCTGTTTTTTTTCTTTGTCTTTCTGCTGCTTCCATAGGATTCGCCAAAGCGGGTCATCTTTCTCCATTTCTTCCTGTCCTCGGCATCTTCCTCTTTCACACTGACCACCTGCATGTCCTTTCTCATCACATCCACACACCTTCTCTTTGGTCTTCCTCTTCTCCTCCTGCCAAGCAGGTCCATCCGCAACATCCGCAACGTGTTGGCAGAATACTACTGTAGCACTTTATGGACATTTTTTTTCTTTTTTGACCATATTTTGGTATTTAATGCCCAAAATAAAGGCTTTAATAGTTTCGACTCATCACCGATCTACAAAGTGTCCTGAAGACTCATATGCAGTGGTCACACAGTGTACAGAAGAGTGGTGTAGCGTATAGAAAGACTAGTGAAGGTATAAGCCACAGCTTCATCCTGTGCGTGGGTGTGTGTGTGTGTGTGTGTGTGTGTGTGTGTGTGTGTGTGTGTGTGTGTGAAGAAGCAGTAATGGCTAGATTTGAAACATTCAGCCAAGAACATAGCCCCCTGCTTCTCCAGATGGCTTAAAAGTGGTGCCAACAAGCAGCTCCACATATTTCTTTTTCTTCAGCCACCGTCCAGAAGAGAGACCCATGGAGAGAGAGAGAGAGAGAGCGAGAGAGAGAGAGAGAGAGAGAGAGAGAGAGAGAGAGAGAGAGCCCTAATGATATATTAAATGAAGGAGAAGATTAATATATACATGTATAAAGTATATGGGGAGAGAGAGAATAATAACATGTAAAAGAGAGAGCAAGAGAAAGGAGAGAGAAAGAGAGAGAAAGAGGAGACTGCAAGGGTAAAAGTAGGGCAGAAAGTAAGCAAGAATTCTTTGTTTCTTCCTTTTTCCTTTCCCTCTCACTTCCTTCTCTCTCATTCTCTCTCTATTTCTTGGATACAGGGGGCAAGACATCAGAACGGAATAGGCTTCATAAGAATAAAGGAGGAGAGTAAGATGGATGAGAGTGGAGAGATGCTCCGTTAGCAGGCGCTCACATAACAACCCTTCATCTGAACGGAGGCGGCTTATGTGATACTGCTGGTTTTTCACTGGAGATTTCCCTTCGTTCCAACAGGCGCAGGCAGGCGGGCCTTAAACCTCTTAGTTTCTCTCCATAATCACTGCACAAAGAACACTTCTGTCCTGACCCGACCATTCTAATCAGAGAGCAACTGGCAGAACGTGTTTCCCTCAGTGTTAAAAAACGTCTCAGAGAAGAATCAAGAGAGAGAATCAAGTTTGAGAAAAGGATGTGAAACTGTGTTGACATATTATATGATGTGAAACTTTTCCCCAACTTCTTTGCTCTGCCGTACCTTCCTTCCTCTCCCTCCTTCACACATGCACACACACAGTGATTCCTCAGCGGCTAATTAAAGCACGTGTGGGCAGAGTGTGTGACCTGCTTTAGACCTGAGCCATTCATCACAATGTACTGAGTGTGTGTGTCACTGTTAATGAGCCTAGTCTAAACATGGCTGTCTGAGTTACACTCTTGGATAGAACACACAAACACACGCACACACACACACCTGCCGGATGCTTCTTATTCACTCAAAATGTCACCTGTGATGAATCACTGGGTGAGAAAATGGCTCGATTTTCATATAAGCTCACTGCTAATGTTTGTGTGGCTTTTTGTGCCAAAATCAATTAATTTGAACAAAACTATTTTCCAGCATCTCTTTATCTCTTTGGTAACCGTTGGTGGGGCATATAGCTCAGAGTTAGAGCATTTGACTGCAGATGAAAAGATCCCTCCAACGAAGGCTAATGGTACAGAAAAGGATTGCAAAAGTGACATGGTTTAATCCCCACAACGGGAAAATGTGTGTAATTCAGGATGGGTGAACAATACTCTCCCACTCCCACAACCAGCTGCCCCCTGGGTGCATATTTGGAGCACACTGCTCTTGCTGCTGGTGTGTGTGTGTGTGTGGTCTACTGGTGTGTCAAGGAAGGCTAAAATGTGTGTGTAAAATGAATGTGTGTGTGTAACTGCAGGAATTTCAATTTCATTTTCATTGAACAGCCTGTGTTTCGTTCTCTGCCTAATGTAGTACATGAACCGATTGAAAACAGCCTGGACACCTTGCTTGCTTGCCTGGATGAGAGCTTCAGTGTAAACTGAAAGCACTAAAGTTAAAACAATTATGATTATGATTCTATTCTTACAATTGATTTTAGGGCTATTGGGATACAGATTCAGAGGCAAGTGTAATATATCCACTACAATCCTTCCATTTAGTGAGGACCAGGAAAACCCTGAAATGTGCAGTGGAGGTGTTTTTCAGGACCTAAATGGAGAAACACTGCCAGATAGGACTGCATTGATAGCTGTGGTGAGAACGAATGGCTGTGTCTGGGACAGAGACCATGCTGTGAGTGACAGCAGATGATGTTACATCAACATTTCAGGTCAGATTTAGTACAGGACACAGAAAGCACAACACAACAAGAACAACAAGCTCTACACAACTCGATTACTCCAAGCTGGAGACTGTTAGCAAGAATTCCGGCCCTGCGAGCTGACTTGCATCTGTGACCAAAGTAATTGTCTTTGTTTTATGTTGCCACTTTGTTGCTGAATTACTGTCATTTTCCTCCAGTCCGTAATGGAGACACATTAGGCTTTCATCCGCAGCCTCTCTTGTTCAGCAGAATGGGATTAAGCGGTTAAATTATGCTTGAAGAAAGCAAAGCCAGCATCCAAGCTCCAGCCCTGAGGTGGTGGAGGATACGGTTGCCACAGAAACATAGCAGCGTTGCCCCCGGCGAAAGGAAGGCTGGAAAGAAAAGCTTACCAGTCTGAAAAGCTCTGTGACACTGATGTCATCCGGGTCCACCATGCAGAACTCTCTCCTAGGAACAAGGTCCAGACCAAGCTGTCTAAAAGAGCAAACACACAAAACACACAACACTACATTTACATCTAAACTTCGCATTATCAAAGTGGCATAGTGAGAGACAGAGAGAGAGAGAGAGAGAGAGAGAGAGAGAGAGAGAGAGAGAGAGAGAGAGAGACCCACTCATTGCCCCAGTCCAGACGGGCCGTGATGTGCTGTTTGACGTCCCTCATGCGGTCGTGGGTCAGGTGACCCACCAGAACCTGGCGTCGCAGGTCAAGGATCTCATTCATCACGTGCCACAGCCGATGGAAAAGATCCCCCTCGTTCTTCTGCAGGACGTACAGAGGAGCAAGAAGGAGTCCAATTAAATCAGATAAAGAGAACAGGATGTGCTATAAATCTGGACTGCACTTGTAGCAGATAAGACACTTCTCCAAGAGTGTGAGTTTGTGTGTGAGACAGGGTTCAGGGTTCATCAGGCCATGGCTGACTGCAGCTATTTACCACGTAGAGCTGCTTCCACATTGTACCCCATTCCCGCAAAGTGGATGTCATCTCTGTAATGACTGTGTCTTCAGTGGGTACCACTGTCTCAAACTGCCTGCAGGAAAAAGGAAGGGAAGCTCCTGCTGAGTAAAAGTCTAACATTTAAACTGTTTGTTTTGGTGGCAAGTTTGATCCTTTGAAAGTTAAAAATGAATGCAGCTAAAAGTAACAAAATCATTTACATTTTTTTTTTATTTTTAATTCAGAAATTTGTATGGATTTGTTCAACTCTGCCATTACCATGCATCATTAAACTTAAGTCAACTGTCTAAACAGAAATGGGAAAAACCACAGAAAATACTGGACTCCTTCCATAAAAGGGCTGTAAATGATTGATAGGTATTTCTTCCATTTATAATATTCCTTTCTGAAGCACACTTAATGCCCAGAGTAATAGCTTTAAGCATATTCTCCATACATCTCTGTTCATTAAGCAGAAACAGGGAGCTAAATTAGGCCCGGCGAAGCAGCAGAGAGGCACACTGCCTCTGTTTGGCCTTTGACATTTCTCAAATGTTTTTTTTAAGGTTTATGTAGGAGTGGGAGCTTTGACAGATCTAATAAAGGAGTTTCCTTCCCCAGCTGGGACACTTTACTCACCCTTTGTTCTTAATATGAGCATTTTTCAGATGAATGTAACTGCTTGGGAAAATCCCCTGCCAAAGAGCAAAAGAGAAGGTTAGAGAGGCAAAGAGGCAGAGAACGATATAAAATGAATCAAAATAGCAATTAAGCAACACCGAGGAGGAAGACAGAGAACATAATGCAGTGTTTAACCATGAAGTGTGCTAGAATAATGGGAGAGGCTTTTACTGTGTGTCAACTCTCACTAAATTAGAAACACGGGGACCAAGAAACCGGGAGACAAAAGAGAGAAGCGTGAGAGGAAGCAAGAAAGAGAGACAGAGAGAAAGAGAGATACATAGGGAGACAGAAAGGGATGGACAGATACAGCAAAAAAAAACAGAGACACAGAGAGAAGCGAGAGAGGAAGCAAGGTGAGGAGAGCAGAGAGTGATGGGGAAGAAACAGAAAGGCTGAGAGAGAGAGAGAGAGAGAGAGAGAGAGAGAGAGAGGCAGAGAGAGAGAGAGGGAGAGAGAAGAGAGAGAGAGAGAGAGAGAGACAGAGAGAGAGAGAAAGAGAGAGAGAAAGAGAGACAGAGAGAGAGGAGAGAGAAAGAGAGAGAGAGAGAGAGAAGAGAGAGAGAGACAGAGAGAGAGACAGAGAGAGAGAGAGAGGGCAGAGAGAGAGAGAGAGAGACAGAGAGAGAGAGAGAGAGAGAGAGAGAAGAGATAAAGAGAGAGAGAGAGACAGAGAGAGAGAGGCAGAAAGAGAGAGTAGAGAGAGACAGAGAGAGAAGAGAGACAGAGAGAGAGAGAGAGAGGAGAGAGAGAAAGAGAGAGAGAGAGACAGAGAGAGACAGAGAAAGAGAGAGAGACAGAGAGAGAGAAAGACAGAGAAGAAGAGAGACAGAGAGAGAGAGAGAGAGAGAGAGAGAGAGAGAGAGACAGAGAGAGAGAGAGAGAGAGAGACAGAGAGGCGAGAGAGAGAGAGAGAGAGAGACAGAGAGAGAGAGAGAGAGAAGGCGAGAGAGAGAGAGAGAGACAGAGAGAGAGAGAGAGGCGAGAGAGAGAGAGAGAGACAGAGAGAGAGAGAGAGGCGAGAGAGAGAGAGACAAAGACAAAGTGAGGGCTTGGAAGGAATGGCAGAGAGAGAGAAGCGATTAAGGAGGAGAGGAAGGGAGAGCTGAGTGTGTGATGACTGCTGTGTAAGAGACAGACTCTTTCTTTGGCTTACCTTGGCATTTGGGTTCTTAAGGACAAATCCTCTGTACCAGCCTGCAGAGACAAAACATGAACATTTCCATCTGCCTTTCACCTCAACAATGAGCTTCATCCTTTTCTCACCTCGGCCATTTTGCTACACGCCAAGAAGCTCTGAGACTAAAAGGGACTCCCTTGAGTAGGAATAGGTGGAAATGTACACAGTTTGAAAGAGGGTGATTTTATGAGTGTGCTCTTCTTGGTTCACGTTCTCTTGGTGAAATGGATCGGTTATGTCCAGCTTGACCTTCCCGGCCTCCTATAAGGCCACTGTTAAGTGGTGCCTCTGCTAAATGCCAGGTCAGTGAGTGAAGCCTGCTGTGTGCAAGGACATCTGAACAAGTGAGTGATGAACAGAGTTCACAAGGTTAACACTTACGGCCTGTGACACACATATAACAGTCCCTCCGTCGCCTTAACAGAACACTCCTGCACTTTCTAGGCATCATCTCTTTCTACTGCAAACCAAGATAATCTTACTAAGACCAACATCCTTCACCAAGGAGAACTGCTGGTCATTCAAGAAGATGATTTACATAATTTTTTTCACGATTCTTTGCACAGTGGCACTGATTAATTCTGTTGTTTTGTGGAATTCTATATATATCGAGAAAGGAGTCATGGATTCTAATGGATTCGTATCCATAATGGAATCTATAATTCTCCCATCTCGCCTGTTTTTATTTTTCATCTGTTAAAGTGGCCACCCTTCTTTTCGAGAACGGTCATAAGCCTTCCATTCATGGAGCCTGTCTTGACGATCAACTAGCCATGCAGTGGAACACTTTCATGCATGTGATGGAGCGCGGCCCTGCAGAAAAATCATGGTCTTCTCGAAAGTTGCAGACTTTTTCCTGAACAACTGCTTGAAGAAAGGAGTTGATCTTCAACCTGAAAAGGTTCAAAAAGCTCATCTTTAATAAAACTATCCCATAACCAGGCACCACCACCTTGTTGGCATCTGAGTGGAAGTGGAGCTTGTCCCCGTCACTGATCCAGCCACGGGCCCGACCATCGGGTCCATCAAGAGTCACTCTCATAAAGCCTTTGAAAAATCTTGAGCTATTTCTTGACCCAGTCTTGACGTTTTAACTCGTGTCTTGCTGAATGGTGTTCGGGTTTCAGCCTTTCTTACCTTGACTACCTTACCTTGGGTGGTGGTGATCCAGTGGTAGGGTACTTGCCTATGGATCTATGACTCAAGAGGTCCCATGTTCAAATCCCACCTCTGGCACTACCACCACTGGGTCCCTGAGCAAGACCCTTAACCCTGAGTGTCTCCAGGGGGTCTGTCCCTGTAATTAGGACGTGGAAGTCGCTCTGGATAAGAGCGTCTGCTAAATGCCGTAAATGTAAATGTAATTGACTATGTCTCTGAGGACTCAACACCTTGTACTTCTGGACACTCCGGGTAGGTTGCAGTTCTGGAATATGAAAGCACTGGAGGCTAACGGGGCAGTGGTGACCTAGTGGACCAGGCCCCAGGATCGGACGGCTGTGGGTTTGAATCCCAGACCGGTAGGTTTTCACTTCACTTCTAATGGGTAGCTTCACATTTGATTCTTCTCAAATCTTTGCAGTTTAATTTGCATCTTTTTTTCATGTTTCTTTTGACTGTTTCCATACAATTGTCACGAGAAACCCAGTGAGGTGAAAGTGACAACCTGTCATTGTGAAACACAGCACAGCACACAGTGATCAACGACAAAATGCAGCCTGTGCATTTATCCCATACACACACATGCGGTAGGGTGCAGCTATCTAAAGCACCCGGGGAGTAGTGAAGGGGACGGTACCCTGCTCAGGAGTACCTCAGGGCGACCTACTGGTTTGGAATTTGAACCCAAGACCTTCTGATCCCGAGGCCAACTCCCTAACCACTAGGCCACTGCTGCCCTGCTGCGACCCCGTTGTGACCCTGTTGAGTGATCTGCATCAACCCGTTTAACGGTTATGTGATCACGCCCCGATTTCAGGAGTGCCACATCTCTGAAAGACTTTTTACAATTTTTGACTTTTCAGAGTCAGTTCTCTTTTTGGGCCCATTTTGCCTGAGGGAAACAAACTGCCTAATAATCATGCACACCTCAGGTGTTGGTCTCCTTAGGCAGCACCCTCCCTCACTACACAAATACATATCAACCGATCTGCTCAAATCCAGTTTATACAGCTTGGATTTGGAATATATACATAAAAAGGACAATGTGGTCAAAATACTCACTTGCCTAATAATTGTGCACACAGTGCACCATGTTGTAGTGCAACATGTCTAAACGAATCAGTACAACACACTAGTGATTTTGGGATTCGTGGGTGTTTTTGTTGGTTGTACATTTACATTACATTTACATTTACAGCATTTAGCAGACGCTCTTATCCAGAGCGACTTCCATGTCCTAAGTACAGGGACAGTCCCCCTGGAGACACTCAGGGTTGAGGGTCTTGCTCAGGGACCCAGTGGTGGTAGTGCCAGAGGTGGGATTCGAACCGGGGACCTCTTGAGCCATAGATCCATAGGCAAGAACCCGACCACTAGACCACCACCACCAGGTTGTAATAAAGCTTTTGGTCACTTTCAATAAATAATCCCAGCAATTCCCAGCCTGATGGCTCACATGTTATTACAGGTATTAGCAAGCGCACATCAGTGTTACAAATGTGTAATGTAATGCTCCTACGACAATGAAGGGGAATGTGTGACGGAAATGTGGCGAGCTTGGCAATCCTTCCATTGTAGTTTATATCAAATCGACACATCTACTGAGACATTTCCTCTCCTTGTCATGGTGGTTGAGCTCCAACAGATAGGCAGCTTTCTATCACTCGAAAACAGGAAGTCAAGACTTGTGCACACACCCAGGGCATGGAGGAGTGCGTCTTCAAAGAGTGGAAACAGGAAACGTGAGAAGACGCCTGAGATCACACATTCTAGAGACCATGTCTGTCTAATGCGTGTGTGTGTGCGTGTGTGTGTGTGTGTGTGTGTGTGTGTGTGTGTGTGTGTGTGTGTGTGTGTGCATGCGTGCATGTGTGAGTGTGTGTGTGTGTATGTCAATTCATGCAAAAGCAGCAGACAGAAACAAACAAGGGAAAGACCACCAGCATATATATTCAACCAGAAAAAAAAAATCTGAAAAAATGGAGGCAGAGGGTAAGGCCACTAATCAATAATTAAATCTAAGACTGCATGAAGTTAATCAATGAAGTTAATGAAGTTGGTCTCTGGAAATACTAACATTACAGAGAGAATCTCTGAAAGCTCACAAGCATGATTTCAGGTTGTGTATGTCCTGATCATGCAAAGATGCTCCTGATTGCTTGAACAAATCTACACCTTTTTTAGAGCTGGGATCAATTCATTCGCACAGTCGTACAAAGTTGTCTATATTGAGTAGAATCCAGATTTAAAAAATCATTTTTAATACCAGTTCTTATCTCTAATGCATGGGGAAAATCAGAAAGACTATTTTTAATTTTTATTTGTTAGATTAGTCATTTGATCTTTTCACATTTAGTCGATCTTACTGATTAAAAAGGCAGACACGTTTAACTAAATCCGAAACTTTCACAGATAAGGAGGAAGTAAAAGTAGGCGCATGGAGGAGCTACAGATTTATCTGTACAGACGTGTAAGTCCCTTTCTGAGATAGCAAACTGTTTAAGGTTTTAGTCATTTTTTTGTGTGTAAAACAAGAACAGAAGTGTAAAGTCATGCGGGTCGGTGGCCTCCCTCTCTTAGGCAGATTTTCCAATGTTACCTTCGACTATTCAGTCCTTTTAATGAAAGTGAAAAAAAAGTGAAAGTGACAACCCTTGTCATTGCGAGGTCACAGCACAGCAAGCGTGAACCACAACGAAATTGGACCTCTGCTTTTAACCCATGCACACAAACACCGTGCAGCAGTGGGCAGCTATTGAAAGCGCCCGGGGAACAGTGACGGGGACGGTACCTTGCTCAGGGGTACCTCAGGGCAACCTACTTGTGAGGGAATCGAATGAGGAATATTGTCTGCAATCAACAAAGCATACAATTTGTCCCAGGCAGAAAGAGAAAGCAGAAAGGTTTTAATGTGCACTATACTTCTATTGGTCCATTCATGAAGTTGTTCACATGATGTAAAGGGCATATGGGATGTAAAGGTCAAATGGATATGAATGAATATGGAGATACATGATGTTATTTTTGCAGGCCAGACATATCTTACACCAGGAATACAAGTCTGGAGACATGTTGCATAAACAAGATAGACAGAGTTGGAAAAAGGCACCTGCAGTACTGATATTGCAAATGGCTGCAAAATGCAAATGGGTCCACCAAGAGATCACTCACTTTTCATGCACACAACAGCACAAAATTTAAATTTAGCTGAAGGACTTAGTCAAAGCAAGATGATGTTAAGGCAAGTCTTGTGATTTCCTGTTTTCTGGCAAAGTCAGATTTTACCTTAATATTAGTTTTACCTTCAACTGACCTTAAAGTTGTATTGTAGAACTCACAATAAACAGCCCAATAACCCACCGGGGCAGCGGTGGTCTAGTGGTTGGGGAGTTGGCCCCAGTAGCAGAAGGTTGTGGGGTTGAATCCCATACCAGTAGGTGGTATGGGATTCAAACTCACAACCTTCTGCTACCAGTAGGTGGTATGGGATTCAACCCCACAGTAGGTGTGGGTACCAGTAGGTAGTGGAGGTCTAGTGGTAGGGTACTTGCCTATGGACCTATGGCTCAAGAGGTCCCAGGTTCGAATCCCACCTCCAGCACTACCACCACTGGGTCCCTGAGCAAGACCCTTAACCCTGAGTGTCTCCAGGGGGACTGTCCCTGTAACTAGGACATGTAAGTCGCTCTGGATAAGAGCGTCTGCTAAATGCTGCAAATGTAAATGTAAATGTTGCCCTGAGGTACCCTTGAGCGAGGTACCGTCCCCTCACTGCTCCCTGGGTGTTTTAAATAGCACGTGTGTGTTTGGGTGAAACGCAGAGGCTGAATTTCATTGTGTTGTGCTTTGCTGCATTTCATAATGACAATGATAATCACTTTCACTTTCAAAAAGCTGGCAGGTGGAAGGATCTAAGCCTTTACATGTGCAGGCGCGTGATGAAGTCTGAACATTATCAGACTGGATGTTGACTTTGGGTCAAATGAGACGTTAAGGAGATCATGCCAAATTAACTTGACATGAGCATATCTTAGATATCCTAGCAGTCTTTTCTTATGAACACTGAAAGACTGGTGTTTTGGGATGGAACCCAACCTGTCTGGGGTTTTCCTGAGTGCTGTGAGAGGCATCGCTCCCTCCCCCGTTATGATAAGCGGTCAGATAACAGATTAATGGGTTACTGAACTACCGGAGTGCATGTAAATGTAGTAACAGTGTGCACAGGCATCTTTTGCTATAGCCGTGAGCATAAACAGAGTTTTAATGCTTTACCTTCGTATTTCTCCAGGATCTGTACAGTGTCGCCGATCTCCAGAGGCAGGCCATTCTGTACCGTCCCTCGAAAACTGGCCAACACTGCAAGAAGAACACACACAGGGAGGGTAAACAAACAGCTCATAAATCAGGACACTCATTTCTGCATAAAAGCAGGTTGCCTTGAACCCCATAAACCTGCTGGAGGAGATGCACGTGTCTTGTGTGCTGAGGTCTCCCTGCTCATATAGTCAGGGTTGCCAGATCATTTCTGGCCTGTGAGAGTGGTAGTAAGAGATGCACTGCAATCACTGCTGTCTCCATTGTTTGAGGGATATGGAAGATTAGAAGGAATGGTGTGATGTATTTGAAGAAGAAGTTCAAATATATCAGACCATAGTTTATGAACCCATACTTGCTTACGTCTTTTTTCATTCAGAACTGCTTTGTGAGATTTGAGTGTGCAGGTTTGAGGTGGATCGATTCATCAATCTGGTTTGTAGTCACGTTTTACTTGCACCTTACTTACATTAGCTTATCTAACAGGAAAAGGTCAGACTTTATGCCATTTGTCCTGCATTAAATCTGTCCTGTTCAGAAGTCACACCTGAGCTGCTTGTTCTTCACCTGTTCATTCAAAACTCTTGTTGCCCACACACTGTAGCTACCTGTCAGCTTCAGCAGCAAAGGGCACAAAACGGCATTTCAAAATGCATAATAATCTTCTTTGCAACAAGGACTCCGAGATTTTACAGAACAGAATGTCATCACAGATATGAAGCATGGGAAAAGGAATCAGAAATTGTGGGGGATAATATTGAAAAGCATGAGAAATCAGACATACTGGAAAGGGCACTGAATGAAAAACAGAATGAAAGACAGGGAGTGAGAGACATGAGGGGAGTCTGAAGTAATCAGCACCTTTTATTCGAACGGGCTGTGAAGACTATGGCTGGCACAGCTTGCTCTGTTCCACTCAGAGGGGATTGTGGGCCCAAAGCGTTTAATCGGGTTACTTTACCTGCCGTAAATTACTAAGCAGGAGCAGCTTTTTGGAGCGGAGCCCTCTTTTATGGGGCACGACCCAATCTGCCATACCTGCACTGTGGGTTTGACCTAATTGGGAGCATTTCAATGTCTGGGGGTTGCAGATTTAAGAAATTCTAGGAACGGGTGCAGATTACAAGGGCAGTTCAACTGTAGCCTCCGAACCACATTCAAGCTAGAAGAGACTTTTATTCATGGGTCACAGAAGTTTTCATTATCAAGAGCATTTCAGCTTCTGAATGAAAAAAACTGATCATCACCCAATCACCAACACACACACACACACACACACACACACAGATCCAATTCACTGTTGCTCTACAGACAGGCATGATGCATTTCTCGTCCTTTGAAGAAATAAAACTTATTGATGTGTCCTAGCCCCGGGAAACTGCAAATCTCACTGGATTTTCGAAGTGACAAGAATGTCTCTTAGCTTCAGAAAAACACACCCTGTCCTTGTCCTTGTCTTGACTCTCTTCTTTTTCTCTCTGTCCTTTCCCTGATTTCCCTGTCTGGTCTTAGAGTCAGCAGTTGTGACTGATTGGATGGTCTGGTTACAACTAGCATATTTTTCAATAACTCGACAAAACACCTCAAATATCTGTCTGTGTGCCTTCAGTTCTGGAACTTGAAAGCAGTTTCTAGCTGAGTCTGAAGTGAGGGTTAGCTTGGAAACTGTTGATTTCACTGATTAAGCACCTAATGCACATAAATCCCAGAACCACTGCATTCAAGCACCATATTTCAGATCTCTTGTTGAAGTGTCAGTGTTGATGTTGCGACTCTGCACCCCAGCAAGGTCGTCCATTTCCAGATCTCCATAAGAATAGATTCTGCCGTGCCCAGTGTGATGCTTTCAGTGCAGACACCCTATTATGCTCCACCAAGCACGCTGAACTCAGTCACATTGTATTAACAACAGTTTCATAACATGTAGTGGAAGCACTTGTTATACTTCACCACTCATCTTGGTAGTACTGAGCGATGGGGAGCCCTATCTAATAGGTAGGATTTAGACATGACTTAACTGGGGAGAAAAATTAGGCTAAAAAATTGTAAAAAAAAAAGAAGAAACACGGATGTTCATGAGAGACGTAGCACAAATTCAATAAAACCAGGAATAAATATGTATTAATGTTACACAGATTTATTTTAAGGGTGAGGTTCTGGTCTGACATATCAAAATATACCAAAAATTCTGGCAATTCGACTTTGAACAGTGGAAACCGAAATAAAGTAGGTCCAAGCATTAATTATACAAGCTCATTTAAAGCAGCCGCATGCTAAATTATGCAGCTGGAAGTTCATATTTTGACAAGGCTCCATTCCTTCCTGGTAATCCATATCCCAGCTGCTGTCTGCCTGCTAACAGGGCCGGCATGAAAGGTGCTCTCACAATGGGGATTTTTTTTCTATTTCCCCCAGGGACCTGAGAAGAGATATGAGGGTATGCAGCCCACAAATAGAAGGACAAAAACCAGCGGGCATGAAAAAGGAAGAGATATGACCAAAAAAGTCAGGAAAATATGCAAAAGCTTCTTTGAAATGAAAAGGGAGGCATCGAATTACAAAGTGGGTGAGGATATATTGTTACTGTGATAGTAAACTGCATCTAAATCCATTCTTTCTGATTTACCATCTGCATGGGTCATTAAAAATATTTATTTTCAAATTGCTACAATGAGTACAATTGATTTTCGAGTATATAATACATTAAAACATTAATATTATTTTGCCTTTCTTTTTTTCAATAACTGGGATGATGTCATATATTTTATTCATTTGCAAATTATGGACACACTGCAGCACGCTTTTTTTTTTTCAGTGCTGACTCTGGTTATATACACTCAGCATGGTCTCGTTTGCTCTCCGCTGTGGTTGGTACACGCAATCAGTACCACCGTTTCCATCTGACTGACTGTGAACCTGCAGCCTGGCCACCACTGGGACAGAGCTGAACCAGACCTGATCTGACATGACACATTTACTGGTGGTCAGTGGCCTACTACTCTTCAGCAGGACTGACAGAAAAGAGAGAGAGAGAGAGAGAGAGAGAGAGAGAGAGAGAGAGAGCAAGGTAAGGGGAGGGCATAGCTGAGGGGCTGAGGTTGAAACTGACAGTCCTCTGACCAGAGACACATCTGCCCTGCCTCACAGGCTTCCTGTAGTGAAACAGTGTGAGAAGAATGAGGCCACCCTCACTCACCCGCTGACTCTCTGTGCTACTTTATTCATTTCAGAGACACACAAACCATCCACATCCTCTGGCCCAAGCACGTTTGTTGTAAAAAGTCCATTCAAAGTATCGGAAAGAAACACTATGTACCAGGTCAAATTTGCTTCACTGTTGAATTAAACTCAAAGAAACGGCAGGTGGGCCGCAGGACTTTGGTTCTTGAATCTTAACAGCACTGAACTGTCGCTTTATAAGAAACTCCTACCCTGTACTTGCACTACGGTTTCCAAACCTATTCAGAAAGGGCTGGTGTAGCTGCAGGATTTCAGGGGTGAAAACCTACAGCCGTGCAGACCTTTACCCGAACAGGTTCCTTGACCTTCACTCGTTGGCCAGTTTATCAGAAATACCTTACTTTATAGGTGCACTCTGTAAGTATGCAGTTACAGAAAGCAGCCCACTATAGAACCACCGCTGCACTATTTGGAAGGTTGACCATTCAGTGTCATGGTGGTGCTGCTTTTACTTTGGTTCACTTGGGCCAGAGCAAAAGATCTGCTTAGCGTTGAAACATTTTACAGTGGACCCAAAAAAGGAACCAAAAGTCATTTTTTGGGCAGACTTAATGGACATGTGGTGAGAATAACTTAAAATATTCACTGAACTTTCTGAACCACCCCATTCTCTGTTTTGTCTTAACTTCATCAAGTCTGTTTTTATGGGTTTTTGTCTCTTTTAGAGCAATAAACTATGAGAGCCGTGTTTTATGGCGATTTAACACGAAGCAACGAGGTTAAAAGATACATCGTACTGCTAACAAAACGGATCTAAACTGTTACAATAAAACATAAAGAGAGACACAGTGAGAAAAAGCTGAAGTGGAGAGCCATACAGGGAGAGAGAGAAAGAGTGATGGGGAGAGAGACAGCAGCAGATCCAGTACGAGGGCGAAAGGGAAACCTGAAGGCTGAGTGTGTGGATCTGCTTTAGTCCTGGTTTAGAGGCTGTGTGGGCACTGATGCTGCACTTGGCTGGTCTAAGCTCCTTACACCACACTACAGTGAGCGGGATGATGAGCTTTAGCCTCTCAGTCGACAGGACGGGCCCAGACGACATATGAATCTCATTCCAGGGATACTTCCAGTTCAGTCTGCAGAGCTACTCAGCACAAACATAAAAACTGACAGCTGCACAGTGAGGGGCGGCCTGGACAGCTCAGTACCAGAAACATGCAGGTGATTACACAACAACATTACACAATCACACAATAAATACCCTTTCATTAAGAGTCACACATTCATCTTTCATACTCGAGACTTTTATAAAAGTTTGTACTAATCTATTGAGCATTCATCATTTGGCTGATCAAATTTGCCAATATTCCCGGATTCTTCAGTGAAACTGGAGAAAAAAGAACTGATTTCTATTTTATACTTAAAAAAAAATAAAAATTTTAACGAGAAGTTATTATAAACAACAAGCATTCACATACCAAGAGCAGTCTAGGCCTGTCACTGTGATTTAATTATAATCCATTCCTCGAAAAAAAAAAAAAAAAAATGAATGGATTGAAATGTAGGTTATCAATAAATCTGTTTAGGGATTTCTTTATAATCTGAATGACAAACAGGAATTGCGCTGGTCATTATGACGCTCAGTCTAAAGGTTCAGCATCCAAATCACTTCTTCATTATTGAAAGGGAGGAAACCACAGCAGCAGGATCGACGCTGCGTATAAGCAGTTCAGAACGAATGCACCGGAAGTTAAATAAACATCTGCTAAAATTAATTGTGTGTATATTAAAACCTAATGAATAAACAAAGGGGCAGTGGTGGCCTAGCGGTCAGCCACATGATCGGAGGTTCGAACCCCTTCCCAATGGGTTGCCCTGAGGTAACCTTGAGCAAGGTACCGCCCCCGTCCAGCTCCTCCCTGCGATGGGCTGGCAACCTGTCCAGGGTGCGTCCCGTTTGGGACAGGCGGCAGAAAATGGATGGATGGATGAATAAACGAATTGAAATAATGGATCGATTATATTGTTACTCATATATTTATCTAGAGAAGTTACCGCTCATTTTGAACGCTCTTTTTTTTCCTTACTCAGAAACACTTTTTGGGGGTTTGGGGGTTTAACTGCTGCAGGCTTACCAACGGGAATGAAAGGTGTGCTTGCTGCTTAGTTTCTATCCATGGAGTGTAAGGAATATGGACACATTTTTAATGGTGTTATAAAAAAATAACTTCAATTGACTTTATTTCAGAAATGAATAGAACATCCCTTTTTCATCATATAGGCCATCTGAACGATGTGTTGAATGTCAGAAAGAACTGAAAGTGTTTCAAACGTGTTTTGAACTTTGAACCCTATTCTAATTCAGTCCTGATTGGCTACTGCGCCTCCGTCACGAAAGCCAAAAAGTGACACACAAACACACAAACACACAAACACACACTCGCCTGAAACCAGGAAATCCAGCGTTCTTTTCTCTTTGAGAAAACTGAGCTTAAACGGCCCTCTTAAATGTGCTTTTAACCTCATTAAAAGCAAGCTCAACCCCCTCTCCGCCTGACTTGTGAACAGACATCAAGCCTTGTTAATGATCTGCCTTCCGTCTCATTAAATATGCAGCGGCTCATTAATATGTAAATATGCAGCGGCTGAAGTGAGGATCGCCGAGCCTCTTGCCAGAGAATGGCCATGAATTATTGAAGGTTATTTTGAAGTACACCACCACTCTGCAACATTCAAGAGTGAATGAATTATACGGCGTTTGGGAATTCTCTTTCACTTGCTTGGAATTGGAAGTTGCTAAACAATTAATCGATGGTAAACGGCATTAGGTGCAGAACGTGATGGGCTCCTCATGCAAAGCAAAATCATGCTGGTTTTGCATGCTCCTCTCAGCAAACTGGAGACTTTGCATCTCAGCCAGCAGCCATTTCAACCACTTGATTCTCGTCCACAACCGAGGGCTGTTCATGTAACAGGAGCGTTATGATGTATAGGTCTGCACGTATTTCCAGGCTGACAAACCAGTGATTCATCTGGGAGTTTTTAACAGGAGCTCGAGGCCCTTTTGGCACGACGCTTGGTACGATTGTGCCAATGGAGCCATCACTGGGAGAATCATTCATTAGCCCTGCCACAAGACAAAGTCACGGACAGAAAAGGGCAGTCAATGACAGTGTGCCTGACTTAAAAAGCATGCGTGTGCTGAGAAAGAGCCACATTCTTCAGCCTTCCCTCACTGAGGACATTCTTCATTCGAAAATGCTCTTTGCCAAAGTCAAGGGCAGAGCAAGACAGGCTACTTGTGTCGGGATCTGCAGTGTTTATACAGCCTTGAAGTTTGAGGAACTCGAGAATGGAAATCAATCTTTCGCTCAAAGTGCAATTTTTGGAGCCCGGTTCCGCATGCTAAAAGCACAGCTCAACTTCTACAGGAATTCCAAAACATAGGGGATGTAGGCGATGGGATGATTTGTTATAACAGAAAGCATTGATATGTTGATACACAACACAATGATATTTATCATTATCATGACACACGGTGCCTTAATAAATAATACCTGCATTTGTCATGATATTCTGGGAGGACTGTGGATGAGGACAGGGGGTAATTGAAGATTTCATTACAAGAGGACATGATGAGTCTGGAGTAAGTGGCTTTAAAGCAGAAATAATATGGAAATGAAATACGGAATAAAGTTACTGTATACATTCAACTGTATGAGTAGATTTTAAATATTTGTTTCGACGGGGCACTGCCGCTTCATTTTCTCCTACCCTTGCTCGTCAAAAATGAACCATTGAGTGCAAATGTTCTAAAAGATCTTTCAAAAGGCTGGTCCATTTGGGAATATTTTAATTAAGGAATATATTATATTTGATAAAGCCTATATCAGGATGTATACTGCATGCTATGAAATCATTAAACTATTCAAATGAAAAAAGTGAAAGTGACAACTCTTGTCATTGCGAGGTCACAGCACAGCACACAGTGAACCACAACTAAATTGGACCTCTGCATTTAACCCATGCAAACACCATGCAGCTATTGAAAGTGCCCGGGGAGCAGTGACGGGGACGGTACCTTGCTCAAGGGTACCTCAGGGCAACCTATTGGTGAGGCACCACCGCTGCCCCAGTGTGACCGAGGTGTTTATATCATTTGACCGTTAATAGTCAAAATCACTATCCTGCTCTGAGCATAAAAACTTACAATAACTTATCATATGACCTCTAATGGTAAACCTCCAAAGGTGAGACAGAGGGGTGAGCAAAGAATGAGCTCTCCAATCCTGTCTGTCACACACACACACACACACACACACACACACACACACACACTTTGTTCAAATTCAGCAGAGCCTGTCCACCCGTCGCAGGCTCTATTGGCACCTCAAAGCATGCACAGGTCAGCCAATAACAGCAGCGGAACACACTCTCACACTTTAATAAGGCACACATCCTTTCCATAGCACCCTCTTTGATTTCACCTGTCCCGTCCTAAGCAGAGAGACAGATAAAAGTATTCGTTGAGCTTGTGACTTTCCAAGGTTTCGATTTTTTTTTTACTCAATCAAAGACACACGTTTACTGTCTGACCACTGCAGCGTCTGACTGCGCGGACATGTAAAGGTCAGAAATACAGCAGTGAGAGCCTAAGGACATGTTGAGGACTCACACGCGCAGGCCTCTAAGGGAAGGATGAAGTGGGAGAGAAAATATCCAATGTGTGCAGTTTGTGTGAGTGTGTGTGTTAGTGTGTGCATGTGTGTGTGTTGGCTTCCTCTTATGGAAGAAGAATCTCTATCATGCTGAATCTCTATCATGCAGAAGCTCTAGTGCCGGGCCAATCATAATTATAATAGAACTGATATTAATCGAGTTGACGTGAGCACTAATAGGTTCTGTACAGCTATGCTAGGCTAAATGTTTCCCAGGCAAAAGGTTACTTACTAGGACTACGACGAATTCTACGAAAATATACACTTAATTGGGTTGCTCTGCTAATAACAGGCCAGACCCCTTTTGCCTTTAGACCTGGCATAAGTCTTTGTGGCATAGATACAGCAAGGAGCATCCCTCAGTCATCTGGGTCCGTATCGACATGACAACATGTGGTTGCTAGAGATTTGTGGGCTGCTCATCCATGATTTGAATCTCCCGTTCCATCCAAAATCATCCAAAAGTCATATCTGGATCTAGTGACTGTGGAGGCCATCTGAGGACAAGGAACTCAAAGTCGTGTTCAATGAATCAGTTTGAGCTTGGCGATTTGGCACATTATCCTGTTGGACGTAGTCATCTGTAGATCATAAAGGGATGAACATGGTCAGCAACAATACTCCATTAAGCTGTGGCATTTAAGCAATGCTCAGTTGGTATTAAGGGGCCCAAACTGCACCAAACAAAATTTCCCACACCGTTAAACCATCACCACCAGCTTGAATCATTGAAGGAAGGATGGATCCATGCTTTCATGTTACTGATACCAGGTTCTTCCCATACCTTCTGAATAGAGCAGCAGAAATCAAGGCCCATCAAACAAGCATTTTTACAATCTTTTATTGCACAATTTTGGTGAGCTTGTGCAACTCGGTTGCCTTTTTTCACTAACAAGACTGGCACCCAGAGTGGCCTCGTGCAGCTGTAGCCCATCTGCTTCCAGCTTTGACATGTTATGTGCTTAGAGATGCTCTTCTGCTGGTTATTTGAGTTAATGTTGCCTTTCTATCAACCTGTCTGACCATTTTCCTCTGATCTCTGGTATCAATAATGCTTTTGCACTCTGAGAACTGCTGCTTCATGGATATTTTCCTTTTTTGGACCATTCTGGGTTAACCTTGAAGATGGTGGTGGACGAGATTAACAACAGATCAACGGTCTCTGAAATACTCATACAAGGCCTCCTGGCCTTGCTATTATCTTTAAATCACCTCTCCTCCTCATTCTGATGTTCAGACTGAACTTCAGCCAGTTGTCCAGGCAATTTCTTCATGTCTAAATGTAATGGGTTGCTGCCATGTGATTGGCTGATTAGACATTTGCGTGAACAGTTGACCAGGTGTACCTAAAGGGACAGAGGAGTATAGTTTACATATTGCTGTCAAGAAGTCTTAAACCCTGCAAGAGTCAGAGCACATTCCTCAGTAAATACTAGTGTCTGAGTATAAAAACTCTGCCGGACCATTAAATTCAATGCATGTCTGGGAAAAACATTTAATAAAGTACATGAAAACTGGGCTGTTGTTCCCCATAAGGAGGAAAGACCACCCCTTGCAATGTAACAGAAGATAGAGCTGCGTTCTTCTAGATTCAGCCTGCTGCCCTGTATACCAAAACATTTCACTTAAATACATTCCTAGTTTTAACAAGGGCACAGAAAATGCCAACTCAGGTCAATGGGATTAAAAGTGTTACAGCTGTGTAATTCATGTCACCCATTTCCCATCTCCTGGGGCAGCAACATCAGTCTGTGCAGCGAGTCTCAGGAGCCAGGTGACCTGACCCAAAACCAAACCCTAAAAATTCAGCTCTACAGAAAACGGATAGTCTAGTCTAGAGCAAAATCTAGTCTAGTATTTGATCAATGAAACGTCAAGACAATAAGGGTACAATAAAAGACAATGAGCTTCTCAAACTGCAGAAACTTTACATACTACAGCAGACACTCGTACCCAGAGCGACTTCCAATTCCTGATTACAGGGACAGTCCCCCTGGAGCAACTCAGGGTTAAGAGTTTTGCTCAGGAACCCAATGGTTTCAAAACAGGGACCTCTTGGGCCACAGCTGAGTATCCTGCCACTAGACCACCACCACCCCATAGATACAGCACTTGAGATATATCAGACTTGAAGTCAGCAATCGCCAGCAGCACGAGGCTATATATACCGCTGATATGCTATAAAACCAAAAGCTTCATTCTAAGCTGTCACAGAGAATATGATTTTGTGCAACACCAATACAAAAATACTACAGGAATATGAAAAATCTGACCTGTTCCATCACAGGCAAAAGAAACATTATCTCTATAACCATGTTTAGACTAGATCCTGCCTGTCATATTTTCATGCTTTGCCTGTTTTTCTTCCCTTTTAAGGATTTCTTTCTATTTCTCCTTATCCTCTAGGTGCCTAATCTCACTTTCTCAGGAACAACTGAACCAAATAATATCTTAGAAAGCCAGAGAGAGAGAGAGAGAGAGAGAGAGAGAGAGAGAGAGAGAGAGAGAGAGAGAGAGAGCAATGAGTTGACTGTTGGAGAAGCAGCGTAAAGCATACATGACTCAGATTAAACAGGAATATGGGTCAGACTTTCTAAGATAGCCAATTCACCTCATTCTGCACACTAATCTGCTGCTGTGATCTCCCCCTCCTCCCTCTCTCCCATTCTCTTTGGGTATATATCACACACGCGGGTTCGATATGGACTATGTATACGGGTATACATCTCCATAATGGCACATTTAAGCATTTAAAAGAAAAGCAATGATGGCTGATGTAAATCCCATCTCTAAATTCACCACTGCAGCTAACTTTGGCCATCACGCCTGTTCACTTCCACCTCTTACATATTGTTATCCATCTTTTGAGTCTTGGTTCCTCCCAAGGTTTGTTCTTTCAGCTTTTGGACAATTCTTCTTGTACTGTTTCATCCTTGTCTTGTTCGGTGGGGACTTGGACGTTGCTCTGTAAAGCTGCTCTATGACAATGTAAGTCGCAAAAAGTGCTAAATAAAGAAAATTTGCTTGACTTAAGTGATGTCTATAGACCAAAAGCACAACAAACATACCCATGTGGACGCCTATGTAGGAACTGCAGAAGCTTAATTGCGCTTACTCAGTCCTGCACAGAAATACACCATATACATAAGTGATTATTTGACTTTACTTATGACCCTGTGGCTGAAAGCAATGAAATACTCACAGCAATGGGGCAGTGGGTGCCTAGATGGTTCTGGACTAGGCCTCATGATCGGGACATGGGTTCGAATCCTGGAACACCTTGACACACTGGTTACCCTGAGGAATCTTACAGCAAGTACCATCCCCAGAACTGCTCCCTAAGTGCTGCACATGGCGGCCCAAAGCTTAACTCCAGCATGATGGGTTAAGTGGAGAGAAGCATCTCATTGAGGTGCACTGTGTACTGTTGTGTCTTTTAAATGACAAATAGTCACTTTCACTTTTGTCTAAAAGCACCCTCCGTGTCATGAAACAACATCACAGGCATCCATATTTCTAACCATTTATAATCACTTTCTGGTGTTTAAAGCCATGAAATGTCTTTGGATCCGTGGATTTGGAAATTCATTAGGATACTCATCCTCATCCCTCAGCTCACAGTCATGACATCCTGCGACTACATACTTTTTCCCTTCTGCATTTGTCTGTTCGAAAGACAGATTCAGTTCCTTGTTCTTTGACCTTGATGAAGTTTCGCTATCTGTTTAATGCTCAAATTATACGACGCTAGAAAGCCCACATGCCTCCGTCGGCTCTGCGGGGCTTAGAGCAGCACATTTTGCCTCCAGCTAGACCTCGGCAGGCTGAAGGGCCAGACATGAACATGCAGTTTAAACCAATGAGATGAAAGAAGGAGGGAGGGAGACAGATGGAGGGAGAGAGCAGAAGTGTGGGGTATATAAAGAGACGAGATGGGTGTGAGAAAGATACAAGCTTGTCAGATACCCTGCATGTCATTTCAGCTCCAAACTCATTTTAGAGCTAATATGAGACACCTTGTGTTAAAAGCAAACCCAGTCTGGGTGGCTGACACAGCACTGTGTTCCAGACGCAAGGAGAAAAGCAGGGCAGAGGGTGTGAGGACGGCAGAAAGTAACTGCTTTAATGAGACACCAGTGGGACTTTTCCTCAGAACCACTGAACTGCTTTTATTTCCACAGGTTCCAGAAAGTCATCATGATGTTTCCTGGAGCACGTCAGCTCTGTTGAGGGTAGTTACTGAAAGGGTTCTTTGCAAAATATCAACATGGCATCATGTCATGAATACACTGCTAGTGACACACAGGGCTGATACACCAAGCTCACAGGGTGATTCTATAGTGATGTAATGTGTGAGTTCACTGTGATGTAATCCCTAAAAATATGTTGATGTCATTTTCACTAAAATTAATTTCTCATAATACAGAGAACGTTTTGGCTCTGTTTGATTTAATCCAATGTACAGTCGCATAGACACAGAATAAAAACCTTTGGTGCTAAAAATCGTTGACAGCAAACGAGGCACTGTTTTTTAGTCCATTCAGTTTAGTGTCAATTATAAATTAGAAATTGTTACGACTCGTGTATCATTAAAGATTGTGACGATCTACTTTTGCCATAATGCCCAGCTTTAGTTAGTATAGCAGTGATTTGAGACAGGCATCACAATACTTCATATCAAATGTCCCTTTGGGCAAGACACTCTGACTTTGATATCTGGGGAACCCATTAGAACTTTTATAAGATCTATGAAATTCCATTTTTTGTTCCAGTTTTATGCATTGATACCCTATTCAGTCAAGTCCAATCATGACCACATTTTTGGATGGCGGTGCTCTATAGCACTAGATTTTTGTTTGTTTTGAAAGGTTTCCTTTTACCAAAAAACAGCTTTACTAATAAAGTCCTAATAGTAGAGTAGAGTAGAGTAGAGTAGAGTGATCTTTTATTATCCCACGAATGGGAAATTTGGGCGTTACAGGGCTCTTATAAAAGTGACAGGTGTACAGAAGAAGAAAAGAAAAAAATATATAAAAAAATATAAAGATATAGAGAAAGAGGAACAAGTACAGGAGAAAGAGTAGAGGAGCTATAAATAAATAAACAATAAATTATAAATTATCTATCTATCTATCTATCTATCTATCTATCTTTCCATATATATATATATATTACACAGTAATAAATAAGTTTTGAATAAATTATAAATATAAGTAAACAAGTAGCAAAAAAAAATTAATATAAATATAAATGTAAATGTAATAATAAATAATAAATAAATAAATGTAATACTAATAATACTAATAAATGTAATAATAAATAATAATATACAATACAGTATTAATAATAATAATAACATACAATAATATATAATATATTATAATATATAATAATAATAAACAAGTAGTGTAATGTAATGTTATGATGAGTTGTGGAGTCTTATTGCTGCAGGTAGGAATGACCTGCGGTAGCTCCTTCTTACACTGCGGGTGTAAGAGTCTGCTGCTGAACGAGCTGCTCAGTGCTCGTACAGTCTCGTGTAGGGGGTGGGAGGTGTTGTCCATGATGGATGTTAGTTCCATCCTCTAATAAAGCTTCGTTTACATTGTTGTTATCTAGATCCGGGGCCATGGAGTATTTTTTTGTGCCTAGACCACTATGTGACCCAAAGCAACACAAATAGCCGGAGAGAAAGTGGTCTGATCAGTTCATGGGGGTATAAAACTCTTGATCATTGTCCGACCTCAACATTTTGGGTTCTGCATCCGCTTCAGATTATTCCCGATGGTCAAATAAGCATCTATTCAGTCTGTTAGACAGTCCGGTTTGACCAAGTCTGTCCAGGTTGGTTCAAACAGAGGGCAGCCAGCCTATCTCCAAGCTATCTGAGCCATGAAGCCCATATGGCCATGTGCAGCTTTTCATATATGCAGCGTTTCACAGCAATATACAAGCAGTTAAGTGGTTCATATGTTGGGCTGGACTCACTGATGCCTAGCAAGGCAAGTAAGCATTGGGATTTCCACCAGCAAAATACCTGTCTCCAGCAAGCAAAACCAGTGCAAACTCTAACAGTGATGAGTGAGCGACTGTACAAGTATAACCAGTATGTGTTGATCAGCAGGAAGTAATCAATATGCCCTAATCGTATCAAAAACATAATGTTACTGCCTTTACACATCCCTATATAAGCACCAAAACAGCATGTCCTCATCTTTAAAATCTATAAAATAACATCTTTTAAATAACACCATAGTAGAGCTGTCCTCATTGGTTAGTCAAAGCTAATTGGTTGATTTAAAAAACTGATTGCAGGGTCTGACTGAGGCCACTTAACGCTGGATAGTGAGGTCAAACCCTGATGGTGCTGCAGCCATTCGTGGATAGTAGTAACAAAGCACAACCAGGCTCCCTGGTTTTTTGTAAGGACGGTCTAGTGCAGTATGCTATACCTCCTCGTCCCCCTTCACTCTCAGCATGATGCCAGTGAGGCAATCTGTTGGCTGATGTAGCAAAACTGGCAGTCTGGTTTCACATTTAAGCGTGATGCGCTGTCCAGTGACATTGCATTAGCAGGAGAGCATGTTTTGGCTTCATATGACCCAGAGGAAACACATGCTAACCCTCACCCTCCCGGTGTTAGTGGTGTCATGTGACTAGGGGAGTCACTGGGTAAAAATAAAGGAACCCCTAGCCCCCAGAAAATCTACTAATAAATGTATGCCATTGATAATCTGCATCATTATCATCATTATTACGTTTAGCACTGAATATTTCTCCCAGCAGACAAGGAGAAAGCCCGCTGCAGAGGAATCTCACTGTGCACTTATGTCTGTAGTTATACATTTCATTCAACTTTGCTATACACTGCATACACATGACTACTCGTTTAGTAAAATAATGAATAGCGGCAGCTGCTTCCGAGTCTTTAACTTTAGTTATTTTGCCATCGCAGTATTAATTACACGGTTGCAATGAATTCCATTTCCATTCAATTTACATTAACACTCCATTTCTTTTATGTATGCAGTGATGCGTTTATAAAGCCTCCAGTTCATTTGTTTTTTGCAGAGATGACATAAATGGCATCATGTACAAATACAGAAGCTCATTTTGTGATGCTAAAACTGAGATTTAATTGAGATGCAGGAATAAGCTTTTTGACCAAATGCTATGGGCGATGTAGGATAACCGTGCTTTGTAAAGCCGTGAGGGTAAATGGAGGTGAAGAGTGGAGGCAGCTGCAGGGATGTGGAGGCAGAAGGTTCAGCAGCAGCAGCAGCCCCAACAGCTCAACCAGGCCCAACAGTCACAAACCTCTGGGGGGCCACCGTCAGTGCTCCGCTGCTTAATCAGATTATCAGCACTGCCTCCTGGCCATTTACACCCAGAGAGCGCCAGCGAAATCCTAACAGAGAGCAACTATTAGCTCTTTGGGGAGGCTCTTCGTTTGTTCATTTGTTGCTCTAGTTGAGCTGACTTAACCTTTTGAACGCTGGAAATGTAAGTGGGTGACTCCAAATTCAATCCATGCATGACACATAAGCAAAGCGCAAGTGAAGCACAAGTACGCTGCTCCACACAGAAATCTCTTCTGTTGCTTCTCCAGTGAAACAGATTTGCAGCAGGTTAATAGTGAAAGTGAAAGTGACAACCCTTGTCATTGCAAGGTCACAGCACAGCAAGCGTGAACCACAACGAAATTGGACCTCTGCTTTTAACCCATGCACACAAACACCGTGCAGCAGTGGGCAGCTACTGAAAGTGCCCGGGGAGCAGTGACGGGGACGGTACCTTGCTCAGGGGTACCTACTTGTGAGGGAATCGAACCCACAATCTTCCCAACCTAGGGGCCAACTCCCTAACCACTAGGGCACAAACAGAAACCCTGTCTATTTAAAAGAAATTCCAACTTAATATTTAATAAAAGACGACACTTCTGGAAGAGTATGTCTGCTACAATATTGAAAAAGTGCAGAATAATGATTCTGGCCTGGAGGAGCATCTGTAACTTAACAGAATTAGTGCTGCCTTTCCAGCGCGCTAAGCTGTCCAACGACATCTGCTGTTGACAGCAGTTTGAGAACGTGCTGTGATGTTTCTTGTGTCTCGGATGGACCATGTGCTAGCCTTGAAACTGGATGATCTTGTACACTTGGACAATGTGCATCTGTAGACTTATGATCAAAATTCAAAGCCTTACGCTTTCCATTTTATTTCACGCTGATGGAAATGCCAAACTGGATTATTCCCAGAACTGGTAATTAAGATTTAAATACACAGCTGTGTAAAATAATTGCATTCCCTTGGTGTTGTACAAGCCTATAATTATAATAATAATGAGAATAATAATAATAATAATAATAATAATAATAATAATAACTGGATAAATAATGGAGGTGAAATCAACTCTAGTGTAAATTAACTGCTTAACTCATCACAGCCCAGAAAAAGACTGAAAAAAGAGCATGGCTAAATAAAGGTGAGGTTTGATAGAATAATTAATGAATCTTGAAATGTTTCATTCTTGAATGAAATTGCTGTGATATTCAATAAAATTAATTCACAGCCTAAGGCTAGCTAGCCATCACCCTTCTTGCAGGGTATCGTCGTATGAGGGGAGGGGGTGGGAATTGGCTATGAGTAAATTGAGGAAAAATTGGGCAACAAAATTGCAATCTGTCCATCAGACTACTTTAACACTGCGTCCTGAACAGCGCTCTCGATGTTGTGGATTTGCCTGAGTGACCGCACCATTGATCTAAATGGAAAAGCGAGCTGACGAGCAGCGGTGTAATACATTAATCAGTCTCCATTAGTCCTTATCTTTCCTGAATGAGCCAGTCCAATCACAGCACGTCCCTTTCACAACCCCACCCCCAACACACGCGCACACAGAAACACACATTCACCATTACACTCCCCACAGTGCCCAGAGCCATGGACAAGGCCTAACTCACTGGAGAGCGCAAAACGTATCATTATCATCTTCATCTTTATCATCATTCATCAACACTGACATCCAGACAACTTAGCAATGACACTCGGACCCAGAGGGCTAGAATGGGAGCCAATGGCTATCATTAAAAAATAAAAGCCTGAAATGTTGATTTTCAGCTAATAGATTACGATCTCTCTATTCGAACAGATGAACAGCAGCACCATTAGAGCTAAAAAAAAACATTAGCGATGGCTTGAAAAACATCAAAAAATCACACTGGCCAAATCAATGCATTAATGCACATGAAAAGCACAACAACATCATGTCTTTTAGTTCCATTTTGGCTGTAATTGTGTTGATGTGGCATATTTTATTCATGTGGAAAGGATGTAATCGAGTCAAATATTGCATTACGTTCTTCAGGGCAGATTGATGCCCTGCATAAAGATGCATGTGCAGGCCAGATACGACCCACTGCTCTCTGGCTCACACACACATACACCAAATATCTCACTTCAAAAAGCACACAGGGACACAGCAGAAGTGTCCAAACAGAGGCAGGCACCGCAGTGCAGGATGCACACACACACACACACACACACACACAAACATGTACACACTCTTTAGCTCTCTCTTTAGCATACACACACACACAAACCCAGTCCCACTGAGATAACCCATTTCAAAAAGCCCCAGATGGCACTTCCACTGTTTGCCCCCTTCAAAGCAGAAACCTTGGGACTGCAATAGAAACACAGTTGGCCTCCAAAGTTTCCCAATCTACAACTGGGATTCAGTACTACCCCCGTCCCCCACTCTGTGGTCATATAAAGCAGAGCGAGGCAGCCAAGCAAATGACACCCAAGGATGGCTTCAGGCACCCAGCGCCATGTCATATTTCATCCCTACAAATGAGCCCTGGGGCAGACACGGGGCATTTCCAGTTCAGCCTATGCGTAGCCGAAAGTGCAGGCTGCTGATGTGGAGCATGGCTGAAGCAGGTGAACAAGCTGGTCATGTGACCAGGTCAGCCAGACATATGTCCATGGACAGACCGGAAGGCCTGTGGACAGCATGTGTTCGGGCTAACTCAGGGCCAATTATGTGGCTGCTCCGGGTTATGAATCAGCGGTCAGTGTAAACTGCAACAATCACACAGCAAGCTGAGGGTAACTGGGACTGATTAGTGGTTCAGTTCTATTAAACACATTCAGAAGAGTTAGGCGCATCATTTCACTTGATATGATTCAAGCACTCTGGAACAAAATCCATTTTTCAAGATCGGATCTTTTAGATGTAAATGTCGAGCAGGTAATGTGATTTTGAAAGGAGAGGATACAACTGGATTAGATTTGTCTGCCTTGGGATAAACTGGTGAAATGTTCAGGGTGTAGGATACTAAGTGAGTGAGTGAGTGAGTGGGTGAGAGTGGGCCTAGTCCCTCACCACTAGAGTCATAGAATGTCATAAAATGGCAAGAGTCAGGTGGACTGGAGCTGCTAAATTACCCCCAATGTGAGAGTGTGTTTAATTGTGTGTGTGTCCTGCAGTCGACACCCGTCCAGGGTGTTTCCCATCCTTTGCCAAGTGAGAGCTGGGATAGGCTTCAACATCGCTCGTGATCCTACTCAGGGCCAGCGGCTATGAAAATGAGTGAGTGAGTGGGTGATCTTAACTATGCTCTGTCAATTTCCTATTTACTTTGTAATGTTTTGTTTTGAACCTTATGGAAGCTACATTCTGTCTTTCTTTCTACATTCTACCTCCCCTCTGGCATGCCAGATTAAAACAATTTAAGGCAATGAAAACAGGAAGGAAGGAGACAGGAAATGCTGGAAAAATGTACAGCTAAAAAGGAGTAGACGGGAAGTGAGAACTTCAGCTTTATTTTGAAACCTAGCTTGAGCACAATGGCATCCGAACCTGACGTGAGAGATCAGGTCCTGTCAGTTCTGACAAATATTTCAGCCCTGAACAGACATCATGTTGGATCGGCTTGGCAGAGTGCCAGCTGCGAGGTGCATTAGGAGAGCGGTGCACCTCTGGGGGCCTTGCAGAGTGGTGGAGAGAGAGAGAGAGAGAGAGAGAGAGAGAGAGAGAGAGAGAGAGAGAGAGAGCGAACCCAGTGAGTTCTACTACTATGGTCTGAACTCTCTCCTGAACAAACAAGCTGCATTTGTCTGTTGTGGCAGCAGGCAGCTGCCCAGAAGCACTTGAACAAGACACTTTTTACATGCACATTAAAGCTGCTAGTGTTCTGGCAAATATGACTTGTTTTCAACATTTTCAAAGACATTCAGCATTTAAAATGGCAGAAATGTCTTTTTTTTAGAAGATATATAGAAGATAACATTTAGATGTTACGTCCATAGATGTTAACATAAGACAAAATGGTTCTTTTGGATGCCACATTAGTAGGGTTAAAAATGAGCTCAATCATTTTTGGTCTCTTTGAATGCTTTAATTTAAAGATGGTGTATTTTCATTTTTGCAGAACTATCACTTTAAGATTTGTACAAAGTGCAGAAGAGATACCACAGTCATCCACAAAGGCAGTCCAAGGTTCTCTTTTTCCAAGAACAGCCACAGAGAGTCAGACCGCAGCAGCATGCTGGATGCGCCTGTCATTTTTTCCTTGTAGAGAGTTTGTGTATCATGCGGCGGGCAGGGACCAGGTCATAAGCCACTGGCATGCCAGGATCGGCTCTTAACATCTGCTTCGGCTTAAAAAGAATCAATAAACACCCCATTCCAGACTCTCATCAATCTGACCACCGAACCCTCGGTCCTGATACTCTAGAGCCTGGGGGAGTGTGAAAAGAGGGCCACAGATAACACGGTGAGAGGAACATCCAGCCAACCACAGCAAGCAAAGCTGTAAGATTTGGGATAGACTGCCCAGTCAAGATTAGATGCGTGGACTGGCCCACGCTGACATGGTGTACTTGGACTTTGAAGACATCTGCGGAGATGAGGAACTAAGCTATGTAATGCAGTGGTGGTATAAAGGTGCCCCCCGGTAAGAGCAGCCTGCTGGGGTCCCAGTGCGGACACACACGTGGTTTAAAAATTCCATAGAGGCTAAGAGCTTCAGCTGTCTGCTTATTTTGCACTCAGTGCCTGCCTCTAGCAGATCTTGCAGGATTGTTCAGCCAAGGTCATGGAGCCATGTGCGAAAACTGGAATCACACAAGAAGCAGAGTTTTCTTCCTACACCCTTACCTTCCCTTACCTTCGTACCTGCCCACAATGTTCCTCCTTGACTCTAAAATGGCCCGATTTCTAAACATTCGCCAATAATAGCCCCACCATTCACAGAAATGCTTATTAAGCATAATAATGAATAGCACGCTGTTATTAAACAGTTTTATTACAATTGCATAATGAAAGTATGCTTGTAAGCAGGTATGTATGTATGTTACTTTGATAAATTACATCCATATTTCATTACACACGGGGCAAAACGAGTGGTGTTAATTTGTATGAGGTACTGTACAGTGTGAGAATAATCGTTTTTGGTCATAGTTGTTGTATTTTCATGGCACTACTGGCCCTTCTTTATAAATATATCTGATGGTAGAAGAGAAAAATGGCAGTACCACTGAAAAAATGGTTTAAAAAAAACAATGCATGCCACATGGTGCACCACTTCTCTCTGAAAAGTTAGCTAAAAGATATACTCGGCCACACTCTCCTTCCATCGTTTTCACGCGTATCCCCTTTTCTGCAAGAATGGGCAAAGATATTAAAATGACAAACAACGATTAACTAAAGTCATCTATCCAAATACGCACGTGTTTGGCTCTAGTTTGTGCATTCAGGTGATAATGCGGAGACTTTCTTCAGCCACTCATTTGGCCATGCAGAATTGAAAGACAGCGAGCTGCACAACTGTAAAACTCAGCACAATTAGCAGAAAATACTGAAGTGACAGCATTCAGTTAATGCAGATGCGATAGATTTACTGACCTCCAGAGAGAGAGCGAGAGAGAGAGAAAACAAGAGAGTAAATCTAGAAGCCTTAAAAAGTGCCTGAAGGCCTAAAGTCACACTGTTATTTGTGGTCCCTTCGTTCCCAGTGCGTTTGTGAGAATGTGTATGCATATAATCAAACTCCAGCGGCAGGCTTTACACGCTGCTGAAGGGCAATCCTCCACCATACCATTTCTTAAAGGGTCTAAATGAACACTGCACTTTTCAGAAAAGGCCAATTAAAAGGTTCTGATTAAGCCGAGAAAAATAGACATGGTCGACCAGACAAGGCCTTCGCTGCACTTAATTTGGATGCAGCCACAAGCACTCAGGAGCCTGCTTGGCTGAGCTTGGTTCATTTATTCACACTGGGCTCCACACAAGCAAAAATCGATCCAGTGAAGCCAGTGCGAGTTGAAAAAAGTGCCCCAGTTTCCACCCCAAATTGGGTCAACAGCAACCATTTACACCCCCCTTAAAATGCCTGTAATGAACTGAACCTAAACACAAATAAACTCAACCTGAGGCAAAAGGGTTTGGATGCAGACAGAGTGAAGTGAGGCAGGTGCAGGATGGGGGGGGGGGGGGGGTGTTGGGGGCTGAGGGCATGGAAATGTGATTAATTTCGTTTTGCGTCTTTTTCCCCTCCTCTGTTTTGGAGAAGCAGCATCAACAAAATGGCAAAGCAGCCTCATTTGTGCAAGCATTCCATCTTTACACGTCCCTGAAGGCCTGGGGAATAAAAGCTTTAATGAGCTACAGCAAGCGCAACTGCAAACCAAACATGCAAGGGGAGGAAAAAAGAGGTGCAGCTCAAACACTTGCACCAGAAGCTGAAGAGCTCTGTCGGGATCTAAAGCATTCAGTAAACCTGTTGGCTAGACATCCAGCAAAAAGGTGGTGACCAACGCTACTGGACAGGGATCAAAACATCTGGCCCTGGGGGGCTCCAGATTTGTTCAACCACATAAGTGTTGGATGTTTCATCGCCAACAGTCCAAGAGAGCACAGTTCTTGAATCCTGCTGTCTCTTGCTCAGGCCATTTCTTTTGTATGTTGCATGATTTTTCTTTCTTCAGGTTTTTGGTACTTTGTTGCTAGGGAAGAACTATGTCCATCACTCATTTCTCTTCCACTGTGTCTGGACTGAGGTCACTCCAATGAGGTAATTCACCCTGGGGCCCTGAGTCCATCCATTCTGCATAACCTTCTAACCACAATTTACCACACCTGTTCCACCTAATCCACCTCCTTACAAGTTCTTAATTGGTGGATTAGTGTTGGTATCAGGAGATAAGGAGGTTAGGGGGGTAGCTCAGTTTTTGGATGTAGGTTGGAGCTAAAATTTGCACGAAACATCTACTGGACTAGGGTTTGCATCTACCATGATTACACGCATGATAAAAAATGTCTTTCCTAAGGGTTTTCCCATGAGAAGCCTTCGTTCACCTAGTAGGGGGTGGCTGGTGGGGTTGGGGTGGATAAAACTAGACACCAGACTCCAGATGGATGCACACACATCCTCTCTCCCCCACCATAATCCTGTTTTCTCCACTGACTCCTACACAGGTAATATCTGTCGGGCTTTTCTGGATGTGCCCTGTCGTCAAGTTCAGGAGGAATAAAGAGGTGGAATAAAACAGCTGTCCCGTGGTGATGGCAATGGAGACAGCAGTCCATAGTTCATTAGACCAACATGTGCAAAGAGGATTATGGCTCAAATCCAAACTTCACTGCTGGCAGAAGATCGGAATAAGTCTTCCCCCCCTTTAGGATGCTTTGAGGAAATCTACCGCTTTGGTTTTGATTGCTGCTATTTTCACAACAAATGCAAAACCCCTGGTTTTTGTCAAAGATGCTATTTGAGGACAGTGTAGTTTCTCTCGCATTCGTATGTGTGATGCAGCGTGCCCCATTTGCGCCTCAGTATTTTTAGCCTTGCCACTTATTACGCTAACCCAGCAAGGCTGACGGACTGAGAGCAAAGCATGCTCTGAGCCAACCACAAAAACACATCTGTCCTAGCGTTTGCTTCCTGAGTCAGACAACAATTAGATCAAACATTATTAAACTTGCATTTCTTCTTCATGATTAGCATGATGATATGCGATTAAAAACCACGTGATGACAAACACATGGTCATTTTAATATGAACGGCTTTCACTAAGATTTATTTGATGATTTTAAAACTTTTTAAACTGCACTGATTTTCAATCAAAAAGGGATGGTTTTTCAGAGGTCTTGCCCATGTTCATCAAAACTTTTATCCTGAATAAAGGATAAAACATTTGGTTTATAGAAAGTGCTGCAGGACAATACTGCAGATAACGGTTCTAGAAGGATTAGAAGGAAGTGGCTTGCAACTAGTCACTGCAACTGGGGCAGCATCAGAAATGCCTCTCGACCAAAAAAGCCCCTGAATGTTTTGAAAATGCATCTGCATTATAAAATGGAAAAGGGACACGGTCTCATATTAATCCTACTTCTTTAAAACATTTGTTTGATGTTAGGCTAAATACGGAGGATGAAAAATCGTTCCAGAAATGCGTGCAACTGCAGACGCTGTTATCAGCTGTGGGTCATGATCTGGTCATTTTGAATCAGAAGCTTCTCGGCCAACCTGGATCACTGCTGCTGATGATGTGGGTGAAACGGATTTCTTTTAGATTTAAAAGCTTCATATCAGAATCATATCTGTTTCAACTGGAAAGTATGTTTCAGGAGTCCATTATTCCAGACAGATATTTATTACATTCAGGAAGAGCAGAATATTTTTACAAGGTAAGACATTTAAGAAAATACACGAGAACTAGGCCAAGCGGATGGTCTTTGGACTTTTCCGCAGTAGAACCGTACTCTACGTAGTAATCGTTTAGATTTATAGACAGCGAAAGATATGTATGAATATGAAAAATCGAATCTGATATCATATAATATAATATAATAGTCTAGTATAGTATAATAATGTGAAAAATATCTGATTTCAGCATTGGCCCAAAATTCCCTTATATATTTGAAAGCTAACGATTTATGTAAGTTGTTATTGTTTCAGATACATTAATAAATATCGTCTAATAATAATAAATGATGAATAAATATGTGCCATTGCTGTTTTGCAGGTGCTGTTTTTTTTTTTTTTTTTAGACTAAGCATAATATAAAAAATAAATACTGTAAGATGCATTTATTGGTAGCAAGGGACTACAATATAGCTTTGAATTGAAACAAATATGTTGATAACTGTTATCTGCTGTATGTTTTTCTTTATAGGTCAAAAAATGTCCTCATGAAGGTCAAAACTGCCCCAGAAAATCAAATCTAAGGACCTCTCAGAGCAGCATCCTACACTAAAGATGTACATTACAGAGCCTGATGCCATCTGGCACTCTTTTAAGAGCAAATGTCCAGCCTGAGGGTAAATGAGGATGTGCACCAGGTGGGCGCTGGCCAAGGGGTGGTGTGGTTGCTAAAAAACGTTGTCAGTCAACACAGTGGCAAGGACAAATCAAACCATACGCCACCCATTCAGACTGGCACAGGAATGTGGAGAGTCTACCTAGAGCCACTTGCCAATCCTGTTCCACACAAGCTGATATGGCACAGGGCGTTGTGCAACATGAGGAAAGGTTACATCTTATTACAAAAGAATAAGGAGGGAAAAGACAACTGATACAAAGGGAAAACCCAGAATGCTTGTTACTGGTGTCTACAGTAGAACCACAGTCTGAATTTTAATGCAGATCCCTCTCAATCATGGAGGAGGAAGAAAAAAGAGAATTCACCTCCCTCTGCCAAGCAGCTCCAAACAATCAGGAGGGAAAATGGAGTGGTTTATGGTTTATTGAAAGTGAAAACCCTTAAGAAACATGAATTAAGCATCTTCACTTTAATGGTTTAAAGGCTTAATCTTTAACTGAGTAAACACAAAAAAGCGGAGAAGTCCCGAAAGGCAGAACGAGTTTGGAGAAATAGGGCGCTCAAGATTCAGACTCAGTAAACTCCATAAATTAAACAGGCTTCTCGTGAGCACACTTACACTTTTATTCAAACACAAGGCAAAAAGTATTTAGATGAAGTAATTTAGCGCAGTGGGCTTTACAACAGGATGCTCGACACTTTGCTCAGAACTTTAGTGAAGTTAGAGATTCACAAGGTCCCAGTCAAGTCCATCAATTACCATGAGGGTTTCCTGAACTCCACACCAGCTACATCAGACTGGATCATCTGCATTAACAAAAGCTCCACCCACTCACAGAGAACCACCACTATTGGCTCAATAAACGCGCAATCACAGACTCTAACGGACTCTTTTAAAACTCAAACTTTACCAGAACTCATTGCTAAATCTATTAATTTATAAAACGCACTTCCTCTTTCTTTTCCTTCTTTATTATCCAGTGTTAACCAGAGGAGGATGGGTTCCCCTTTTTGAGTCTTGGTTCCTCCCAAGCTTTCTACCTCCGGTTTAAGGGAGTGTTGCCTCTGTTGCCCTCGGCTTACTCACTTGGAGCTCGGATTCTGTAAAGCTGCTTTGTGACAACAGTTGTAAAAAGCGTTTTATAAATAAAACTAACTTGACTTGACTCAACAAGGTCTGCCATGTGTCTTCTAAGTCAGTTCTCAAAAAAAGGTGTGTTATGTAATACACTATAAATGAAGTCATATGAAAAACAGTTGTGTGGTGCAAAAATAAAAAACAGGAAATATAAGCTTAGCTTAACAACCACAGCAACAAATCATTGTATTTTTCTAGTTCATCCACTCAGAGGAGAGTGACGATAGCCCATACCTAACGCTCTAGCTACAAACTGATGCATAGTACTATATCACTATACAATAGTTATTACACGCCTAATAAACACATCCATCATTATCAACATCATTATTACATAGTCTTTAATATTAACCAGCTAACATTGTGTAGGTGCCTCAATGTGCACAACCGCTCTGACCCCTCAAGACATGAACTTCACAAGCCCTCTGAAGGTGCTGTGGTATCTGCTGGCACCAAGATGTAGAGACCAGATCATTTAAGTCTTGGAAGTTAAGAGATGGGTGGAGAGACAGAGAACATGCCACAGAAGCTTGGTCAGATTGAGATCTGGGAAATCTGGAGGAAAAGTGAACACATGGAGCTATTTGCCCTGTTCCTCCATCCATATGCTGCATGGCATTGCAGAACATACTTTCTGCCATCAGAGGAGCATCGTTGACATGAAGGAGTGTACTTGGTCTATAACATCGTTTAATCAGGTAGGTTCTACATTCTCTCCAAAGCGCATCTTGGTAGCTTTCAATCACTTTCATCACTTTCAATTGCCTCTTGGTTCAGTTTTCTGATTCTCATGTGCCCCCTTTACACTTGCAGCAAGATGGGAACTATTGTGTTTCTATCTTAGCTCCCATTAACTTCTTCATCAAATACTACAACAGTAGCTCCTCTGTAGGTTCATATCAATGCGCAATGCACATCACTGAGGCCATGGACCTGTTGCTGGTTGCTGGTAGGAACTTGCCACTGCATATCATGGAAAACCTGATATTTATTTAATCCTAAAAAGCCATGATGAAGCTCTTATTTACCAGGAAATCAAGTCTTGGCATGTTCTCTGGACAGTTTGCACTGGGTTGGCTTTAACTGTGGAAACACTTTGAAAGTCACTCTTAATAAAACAGCATGCTGAATGAAAAATGTAAATGTGAATACAAGAAGTCTGTACTGATGCTATAAATGAAGAGCACGTTCTTCTGTAGGAGAGAGTTCATCTGTAATAACAGGCAGAACAGCTCCGCTGAGCCCGAGGTCTGTGCAAGTGTGTGTGTGTGTGTGTGTGTGTGTGTGTGTGCGTGTGTGTGTGCATGGTGTGAGACACATATGACAGGTGAGATCACTGTGAGCTTTCTAAATTAAAGCTTAACATGAGTGTGCGAGCATGAACATCACAGGGGTCGGTACTGAAGTTAATAAACTACATTAACGCCAAAGACCATGGAATTAGACTCCACCCAATTAAGCTCTCTTTTCACAAACATCTCCTGAGATGGACTGGCAACCTGTCCAGGATGTACCCCCTCATGAGAACTGGCATAGGCTTCAGACCACCCGCTAACCTACTCAGGATTAGATCACGTGTGAGGGAGAGTGTTCCCAAACATTTGATGCCAAGACCCATATTTATAGGAAGAGTTTGTTGGACTGCACATCAAACAATTTATTTGTTATCTGTTTTGTACTTACAAAAAAGATCCCACTTGTCAACTTGGCCCCCAACATTTTTTGGCCTGAAAACTGGCATATAATTGGCTTAGTCAACACAATTCAGCTTCATAGGCTGCAGAACAGGTTTCACCGAACAAGATTAATCTCACCTCCCTGTCTTTCCAGCACTAGCTGCTCAATTTGATTTGAGTTGACTAACATTAATGTATTTGAAGGATTACATTTATGGCTGTAAAAATGTATAATAAATGACATTGGGTTGGGAAATCATCAGAAGATTGCAAGTATCATCATCCCTTTGTGAGCAACTTCGAGATTTCAGACGTCGGACATTAAACTTTGATTTTCCAAACATTGAGTCCATATCCATAAATGCTGCTCCTGAGTGTGATGGCATGTTTCTCAAACACTAAAGCTGTTAATGACTGAGCTGTGATCACAGATGACCCAGACAGCGCACAGCATCCAGCAGAAGTGGATCAGAGCAGGCCTGGCATCACTGGCATTTTATAACTACATTTCATAACAACATCTACGACCCACAGAAGCCTGTATTTATCTCTGAGGAGAGATCTAACACCTTCAGCTAAAAACAGAGCACCAAGTACCCTGAACAATGCATGTTAGGCAAAAGAAAACAGCATGATATGAGGATTATTATGGCATATGACTGCTGGTCATGGTGTGGAAGTGCTCAGTGTGTATGAAGGACTCACATGAACTTCTCCCCATCTGGATATACACTTTTCTCCTTATTACACCCACACACTGCTGGTAATAGCAGCTCTGGGTTCTGCATTCATCATCCTTACACACCATTCATGAAGACAGCAAACACACACAAACACATACACACACGCATGGACACACACACATATACAAACACACACACACACAGACAAGCACACGCATACAAACACACACACACACACACACACACACACACACACATACACACACACACAAAATAAGTCATAAGGGATCTGGATGCAGAGAAAGAAGGTCAGTCTGGG
>CM029392.1:8948776-9049359 GCA_017165825.1 Hepsetus odoe
TATCATTGATTATCATTAATAGTATAGGGAAAAAAAACAAATATCCAATATCCAAAATTATGCAAATTTAAACAAACCTCATTGGGTTTAACAAAACATTTCTATGCCCTGAGCTTCACTGCATTCAACTACAGACGCTCCACCGTTTTTGCACTGATCTATCTAAGATTATTGACCAGGAGCTCTAAGGTCACAAGAGGTCACCAGGTCAGGTCAGAGTGTCCAGCTTAGGATAAATAATGAAAGCTGCATAAACCTACAATCCCCAAAATATAAAGGGTGTGAAACCAGACTTCCTCCTGCACTTTTGATCAAGTCAGACGCTCCTAAACAGACGTCTGTTTAAATATAGGCGCTTGCGGGTGCTGCTCACACTCGTCCTTCTCATCTCCACAACCCTGGTCATGCTGTTTATCAGCTGAGTGAAAGAATGTAAGATATTAGACCTTTCATCAGCCTCACACTTTAAAAACAGAGTAATGAGTGCCAACTGCGATCCAAGAATATCAACCACAGACACCATCACTTGCTTCCAGCATTTGGGGGCTCTGTAAACAACTAAAGGGCGCAGAAGAACAATTAGTTTTTTTTTATAAAGCTGAAATTCGCTTCTTGTTTTTATTTCTTATTTAACCTGAATTTACTTTTACATTTCGTCTCATACGGCGTAATATTACATTGTGTCTGCTTTTTCAATATTCTAGCAAAATGATGACCGTGAACCTGGAGAACTGTTTCAGCAACCGAACAAAAATATGGCAAAACTAAATCACCCAATGTTAAAGAAACACTGACCAATGAAACAAAACCAAAAGAAAACACAGGCATGCTGTACAGCTCTATCCTCGGCCCGGGCTGAAAATGTATAAATCCAAATACGCTCAGATACCATGAGCCACGGTGAGATGAAACAACGGTAAAGAGAAATGGATCCCACCCAAGCCTGGTTTGCACTGTAGGTGATTTTCTGAGAATGAGCTAACATTAGCCGAAAGCACTAAAGCTCACTGTGTTACATCAACAACGCAACTCATTGGATTATTCCAGGCTGTCAGTTCTGTTGATTAGGAGAATTTAGCAGCTACTTAGAAACAGCTGAATATTCAGTTGCTGATCCAGGTACAGTGTTAAACCCACATAAAACTGATTACTGACGACCGAGACTACCAACTCATTCCATAAACACTTCACATGGAAAAAATATCAGCTGCTTGTCCTAGAAAACCTACTCACACAGCTCATCTAGAGACAGAAAAATAACATCAGACTGGGCAGATGAAAAAAATTGCCTTGTGCAGCCCTAATGTACACTTCCCTGGTTCATGGTGGGTCAGATGAGGCTCTGTCCTCATCTGGCCTTAAACATTACAACCCAGGTGTTACCGTCTGAAAAAAAGCAAAAGCATTTAAGCTCATTCGGATTTGTTTTGGGGTTCCAAAGGGATTCATACTCCTATTCATATCATGGGGCCAACATTTCATACACAGCCAGAAAAGGCCACTTGGACCACATAATTGGCTAATCTCCTTTTGAGAGTTAAGATCATAGCCGCATTCAACCCCAGTGGAGCTTTTTAAACACGTTTTCTTTAAAAATGCAAAGGCAATGTATTGACACATAATTCCACCTGGAAACTAGCTTGAGGGACACCAGAGGGGCTCCATTGATAACAGTGTAGCTGTGACTGTTTCAGAGGTGCAAGGCTGAAGTAAGGTAAGGTAAAAAGCAGGCTTCAGAGCTTGAGCTCCAAGAGGAGCAACCTACCCTGCACGCTGATTTTCAAATGTCAACAAAACAGCCATGAAAAATGAAGCCGTTTCCCTGGTTACACTAGAGGGCATGCACAATTTTGCACGTGTGTTTTATGCTGTTATGGGATATTAGTGTAGAGAGGGCTATATGGGAATATAAAGCACCTCCCCAGGCAGTTTTCGGAGTCACTGATGCACTGGGCTATTGACTCTGCACCCCACCCCCAAACCCCAAAACCCCCAGCATCGTCTCCAAATGACTATGTCAGCGCCAGGGAGAGGGGGAGGGGCTTGTGGATGAGGAAGCAATTACATCCTCCGAGGTGTTAGTGGGCCCCGCCCTCTTCGGCCCTGGGGCCCTAGTCATTACAGCAGGGGCTCTATAATGAAGGAATGGCCCACAGCTCTGCCAAACAACCTGCTAATCCCACAGGGCAGCGCTCAGGGTGGCCGCCTACACACAATAAGCCCAAATCACACCCTGCTATCCCCCTTTCCCTGCTCTGCTCTCCCAAGGGGCAACAGAGGAACACCTCCCCAGCCCCACCACAGTCCATCGCTCACTCAAACATACTGAGCATTCAAGGGCACTTTCTTGAACATCAAGCACAAGCATTTTACATTGTCCATTTTTAGACTATAATAGAAATACATTGTTTTATTAGTATGAAGAGGTTTTAGCTAATAATGATGTAACAATTTTTTGCACCAGTTGCTTTGGCACCAATGGCATTTAAAAAGTTGGTTTAATTTCCAGTGCTTTGGGTTCTAATGAGTGATGATATTACAACTAGGGGCTAAAATGTATACTGCAATGTTCACGGGATGGCAATGTCAGTGAAAAAACAGATATATCTACATTTGTAAGAATGTACTCATCCAGCTTAGTCTTTTGTACACATTGCTCTAGCTTACTGAAGATGGATAAAGAAAGAATTCAATGGAAGTCGTTAGGTGTCCCCAAGCCTTTGACAGGCAGTGTAGGTTGTATGGTTGAGGTGACTGGGTGGCATTTAGAGAGAAAAGGAAGTTCATTTATATTCTCACTTTGTCACTGAAAAGTACACACCCGCACACACATAAGTAAAGGAATGAATGTGGGATGCACGTGAAGGAGTAATCGTGCTTCTAAATTACGATGAGCAATAACATGCTTGACTGACTGCGATATCGTGCCAAATGAGGTCCTCTGTTCTACCCAGTGTTTAGAAGTCAAGCAATAAGGCCTTGGAGCAAACATATCCCAGCTAGTGACACACGCATGCAGTGGTTAGTCATGTTCCATGCCCTGTCTATTCTGGGATCCCTCCAGCTTATGTACAGTCTTGTGAAGGTGAAGGAGAAGTAAAATATAAAACACTTCCCACAAACACGCCGGGTATTTCCAACCATCCATTTACAGCACACACACACACACACACACACAATTATTTTCAGCATTTCTTGACCAAAGAAGTCTTCCACCAGTCCAGTCCAGTCCTTCCAGACAAGTAGGCCTACTGGTCCCAGAGATGCTATAAGCCATGGAGAAGTGAACTGGCCATATGCTGTTCATTACATCATGATTTTCACTATAGGAGTTTACTGTTGTTAGAATTCATGAACACGTTGCTTCAATAAAGACTCGATGAAGATAACTGCACTGCCTTTGGTAAGGATGTTAAAAACACAAGGTCAAAAATGGTAGGAATGGTTTATAAAAAGTGCCAATTTCATCACTTACAAGTGGCCAATACAACGTTTATCATTCTCACAACAAAAAATGTACAACTGCCCATGACAGGATTATCTAAGTATGTTGTGGACGGCATCAGGGCTACGACACTGACCGAGTGAATCAAAAGAACAGCATCGTTTCTTTTGTTTCATTTCTTGCAGTGCAGTGCAGCGGCTGATTCACTGGATAGCAATCAGCTGCACTTACAGTTTCTGATAGTACTTTAAATACTACTTATCTGGAACCACCACATAAGAAAAAATAAATCATGTATCACAAACTGTTCAAATGCTGTGCAAGCTGTGAAGCAGTGTCTCCCAGATGTGGCAAAAGAGCACAACTAAATCTGGGCTGCAAGCTCAACCAGTGATAAACTGAAAGACCAATTCAAACCTTTCATGTGTACATTTCCCAGTAGGTCTATAGCTGGATTCAACTGTCCAATCACAAGTCACAAAACTGATAAGAGCAAACCAATCTACAAATATTCAGTTTATTAAGCAAATTATATGAATCTGACAGTTCGTTCAACTGGAAAATGTCTGAAGGACATACTCTGCAGTAGAAATGGATGCTCCCTTCAGAGTGGCAGGGTTCTGTAGTGGTTATTGTTGTCTCTACACAGTGAGATGGTTGTGGGTTCGAGCGAGCCTGGTTCCTCCCTGTGTGGAGTCGTGTGTTTGTCTGTGTGTCTATCTTGTGATAGGCTGGTGACTTGTTTCTCTGCCAATCGCACTTTGAGCTCAGGCTGGTTACTATAAGCAGCTCAGACAATGGATTAATGAAGAAATGGATACAGAAAGCATTTTTCATTGCTTTCATTACTTTGTTCATGTTTCCAGTTTCAGAAAATAAATGTTTTATAGTGCTCCAACATATATTTACATTTACAGCATTTAGCCGACGCTCTTATCCAGAGCGACTTCCATGTCCTAATTACAGGGACAGTCTACCTATCACAGACATGTGATCTGCTCCGATGCTGATGCTGATAAAATACAACATGTTGCACAGATCCATTCCTAGTGAACGGCCATTGCATGCAAGTTGCTCGTGTGTGTAAAAGGCCTCAGACATTTGTAAAAGCTGTCATCAACCCCATCTAGGAATATCTGTTAATGCACTTGAAAGTCTAGTCCATTCAGATTTCTTACGGCTTCCCTCTGCTGCTCCAAGATCAAACACCAGTACCTCCAATTAAAATCTGAAATGTTAATCTTTGTCTTTGGCAACAGATCAAATGGCAAAAAGGGAGGTCAAGATCAAACTGCCTTTAAGATGCCAGGCCCATTTAAAAGAGATAAAATTGCAGGGCTAAAAATCCAGATTCCTTCACAAGATCACAGCAACTGCAGAAAAATGATTTTCCCTGGCAGAATCCAAACCTAGCCGGTTTAACTCTGGCAGAAACGATTTCACCTTTAGATTTATGGACCCAAAAAGACTCCGTTCCTGCACTCTTCTGTCCCAGAAATGAACTCAAATGACAGGAGGTTTCTCCATGGAAAGCCTTATTGGTCGTGACACAGCAAAATAAATGGACCAAAACAAATGATTGGCTTTTGACTGAGCCATCTGAGCAGCTAAGACTGCTGTTATTGGTTCATAATAAAGGAAAACCAGACCAGGGAGGAAACCCCATCATATCTGATCAAGGATGGAAAGAAATGATTGGGGGAAAAATTCTGAAAATGTAGTACCACTGATAAAAATCAGATTTAATGCTTCAGTGCAGCCAAGAATGAAGATGCTTTTGGTCTAGGTTTGGTTAGAATCCAAAAACACAAGATGACAGAAGACCACGAAAGGGGGAGGAGGTGCCTCAATCAATAAACCATACTGGCATTCTGAAAGCATAACCAAAGTTAACTGCCCAATAAATAAAAGCCACTGAACACACCAAAGCACCACATCCTAGAGGGCAGTCCTGCATCCAGCGCCCAGGGATCAGCGTTGGGGATGATATCCTCCTCAGGGGTACCTCAGGGTGACCTACTGATTGGGGAATCAGACCTGCTACCCTCTGGTCATGGGGTCACTTAACAACCACAAATAAAACATCCCACCGTGAGATAAGCCGATGGGTTAGAAATTAACATGAGTCAGCCAAGCATAGTCCCTGCACTACAAGCAAATGGGATGAACCCATTCATTTATCATCTCCGGGAGAGGAAGAAGCACCCAACATCCCTGATAAAACAGAAAGGAAAGCAGAATTCATCTGAGAGTTAGTTCAGATCAGAACAGACAGCCACAGAGTGGCTACAGAGTTCTACTGAGATGTGATAGAAGAGTCATAAACTCCTTTCTGTGACCCTCCAGGAGTGCCCCCTCCTGACAGCATTACCCAAAGGTTGCTTTCACTCTATCTAGGCCAGCTTGCATTGCGGGGAAATGAGTGCAGCAGAAGAGCGGGGCTGCTGTTTGAATGGAGGAGCTGTTGTTGCTCTGATCGTCAGCGTCTCAGTAAATAGCAGGCTGGGTTCAGCAGGGCACACTTTTCTAAGTCGTTTAAAGAGGGTTTCTGCTGGAAATACAATGTAATAACAATGTAACAACAAAACACATTCGCTCTCACTAATCCCAGAGTGTTTCTGCTGGAAGATCCATGTAACAACAGGATAATAACCAAACACACAGTCGTGATCACTGACTAAAGGGGGTTAATGCTGGAAATACAATGTAACAACATTGTAATAACAACACAACACACGTTTCCGAGCACTTCAGAAAGGGTGTCCTGCTACAAATGCAATGTAACTACACTGCAGTGACAAAAAGCGAGCACTTTACAGCGATTTGAGTCAAGAGTGGAAAAATGAAAAGCCTCCACAGTGAAGCTGATGAAGAAAACAGAGCAAAGTGCAGGAACAAGTGCAGGAGCTGAGCTTTATTGTTTAGAACCCCAGTTCAGCTCATCACAAGGGTTCCAACTCTCTCAGCTCTGCTTCTACACCGCGCTCACACACACACACACACACACACACATATATTCAGCCTCAATATATATATACATACATATACACGCGCGCGCGCGCGCGCGGACGCTCATTTACACAGTGGTGGAAAAGCAAAAGCAGATCAAAGACAACAATCAGAAGAAAAACTCACCGACTCCGTATTTCTCCTGCTCGGTAGGGATCCACATGGCTGCGGGTGAGCGGGGAGCCACTGGCCGTGGAGGAGCTGCTCTCTCTCTCTCTCTCACTCACTCTCTCTCTCTCTCTCTCCGCTCACTGGCATTGTTTAGCACTGCACGGGAGACCAGCCGCGCCGCATTGCATTCTGGGAACTGTAGTTTTTATGCCAGTTGAAGAGAGCGGGGTCCTCAGGGCGTCCAGCTCACTGTGACGTTTACATACACTCAGGAAAGTGGTAAAGATAAAAAAGCACATTTGATATAAATACTGAAAAAAGACAGGGTTGATGTCAACAAAAGAATGGAGAGAGAGAGAGAGAGAGAGAGAGAGAGAGAGAGAGAGAGAGAGTTTTGTCCTCTATTCCCTTTTAAGTCATTAGAACAACCGGCTCAGAAAATGAGTGAGTGCATCTTATTTTTAAGGCATTATCAGAGTAGTGCATTTAAATGCAGCCTTAAAGCAGATTTACTATTTTATTCCTTTTACATGTCTTATAGTTACATTTTAGTGTTTGATTGTGCTAATTAACCATGAAGATTTTCATTATCTTCTTTTTTTCATCTTTAGCAGGGTTGTCAATAATCACAGGATTATATGTACTATATCCAACTTCTTTTTGTGACCTGGGAGGAGAGGCCTGCCATCCATCTATCAGCTCAGTCGCTTAACTATTCCTGGAAAGGCCAGCTTGTGGAATCTGAACCCAAAAGAGAATGAAATGTAAATCCAGGAAAAAATACAGCTCAGGATGCTCCGTCATTTTATCTCATTCATCTAACACACCATTTAATAACATGATCCTTATTGTGACACTGCAGGCCAGCTGTTAATTCTGCACAGAATTGAGGTCATACTCATTATATTGATGAACAGTGTGTTTGTGTATGGAAGGCTTTGCTGTAGTTAAGGGATGCTGTCCTGGGTCGGTTTGGGACGAGAGAGTGGGGTGATATTATTGCTTCACAGCAGTTTAATTCCCTCAAGCTGAGAGAAGGGAGAAAGCCATGCTGTGCACACACAGCATGATGCCAGAGTAACCTCCATCAAATGCCCTACGTGCATGAGTACATACACTCTGTCTGGCTGGAGCACTGGGAACGTAACTCCGCACACCACAGGAAATGGCATGAAGGGCTGTGAGGAGAAGTCCAGTCTGAATCTGTGGCCTCAGTCTTACAGACATGCAAACGTAATGTGCCTGAAACGTCCACATGGCTAATTTTGTTTTTCACCTAGATCAGAGCTCACCAGATTTCCTCTTGAACATTTACCTTAGTTTAGTTTAAAGGTACGTAACATGCTTCTCATCTTACACTGAAGCACTTGATCCAGCCAATCAAGCACATTTGAGGGTGAAGCTTAAGCAGGTGTGGTTGGAAATAAACTCCAATGAAAGGTAGATCTCCAGAAGCAAGGTTGCAGCCTGATTTACACTACAAGATGGTCAGGTGAGCTTTTTAAGGTTCTGGGATATAGCAAATTTTTAAAAAAATTGAAAAAAAATTCCTAGGGAAAAACATATAAGAGGATATAAACCAAATGGAAGCTGCTGCAAAAGTAAACATGAAATTAATACATAAAGAAGGTCTTTGCTTTCTCTGAAGGCCTACAGACTCCAACAACTGATTCAGAATGTAGCAGCACAGCTGATTGTCTCCACAACTGCCCACTCATGAGAACTTGATGGATAATAAACTGCGCCTTCATGTCTTAAACTAACATAGCCTAAATTGGGAAACGCAAATAGTGCCTTGTGATGTTTTGCGTAATCTGGTGGAGTTTTAATTTAGTGGCCAGCAGCTCTTAATTCAAGCCTAGGTTGAAAGTTTTATTTTATCTCAGATTGTGAAGGAATTTACTTTTTTCATATTTTTTTTTGTTTTGTTTTTATAAAACATGCAATCTTTGGAATAGTCAGCTGAATGAGTTTTTATTCAGAACTTTATTAAGAACTCTAAAGTCTGCTACGGTCCACCATGTACTCTGAAGCCTGTCAAATGCCTTCTTTTGGGGGTGAGCATGGAAGTGAACTTGTGAAAGTGAAAGTGACTATGCTTGTCATTGTGAATACACAGCACAGCACACAGTGAACCACAACGAAATTACACCTCTGCACTTAACCCATACGCTCACACACGTACAGCAGGGGGCAGCTATTGAAATACAAGTGACAATATACAAACTTGTCTCTCTATGGCAGGTCAGACCACTGCATTAGTGAGGTGTGGTGGGCTGCTGCTATCTGAAAAGACTACAGTCAGGCATACTAAACACATGGGCTTTCAGGCCTGCCGTGTCAGGACTCAGCAGACCTGAGCCAGTTAAGACACAAACTCTACAGACTGCTGAATAGGGTCCAATGGATCGTAGCTGGCTCTGTTACAAAAGGCAATAAAGCAGCCAATAATCACGGCATACTGGAATTGCCTTAGCCTTTAGCAGCCATTGATCCACGCTGTCAAGTAATTGAGGTTTAAAGACGACACATCTGCTCCTTCTGTACTGACGAAGGCTGTTTTTCATCAGAAACACAACAGGCCGAAGAAGAGATTGAGATCTTTACCATTTGCTTTTTAACTTGAAGTCAAATAAACCCTCATCAGCACAGCACAGGGACTGAGTATTATTAGAGCTTTTGCTGGCGGTGGTGTCAGACTCTGTAGGAAACACTTTTTTTTTCTTGTGTGCTCTCAAACAAGTTTTACACCTGGAAAACTCAGAATTTTAGATACTATATGGGAGATGAAACATTCTGCAATGCAGTGTAATACCCCCCTTTCTGTTATGTCCCTGCTATACATTACTCATCACTTTACATGCACAACAGGTTTGGAGATTGGTTAATGAGTCTAGGTAGGTGGTATATATACCTAGTAGAATGGTGACTGCATGCATAGCCTTGGTTTGGGAGTGCCTTGGCCACTGTTGTGATGTTAGCTGAAGATCTTTCGGCTATCTCTGCCCATTCATTCGCTCCTTCCAACACCCAAACATATGGGAGACATGTGGGCAGACATCTGAGCACAGTGTGCTTACAGGACAGAACATGTGCACTCCATGCAAACTTTCCTTTTAATGCCAGAGATGAGTTGATTTTCTGCTGAGTTGCTTGACATACAGTCTTTCACTTTTAGTAAAAAGAAACGAGGAAGTGTTATTTCTTGGTAGCATAGGGATATGAGGTAACTGAACTGAACAAGCTGGAACTTGGTGCTTAAATGCATTTCCAGGCTTTTTAGACAACAACGATTTACAAACGATTTAAAAAGACAACGATTTGCAAAGAGCCAGGTCAGGTGTGGCACTTTTAATATTTTAATATTTTAAATTTTTATATTGGCCTTATTCCTCCAAGGTGATAGATAACAATGATTCATTCAGGTCATATACCAACCTGAAGACTTTAGACCAATACTCAAATCTATTTTTTGCATGAACTGGACTCAGATTAAGTTTATTAGATTGCAGATGTCAAGCTCCTGATTTGACCCTATTATTGAAATATTGCAAGTTTAATCCCCAGCAAACCTACAGATGAGCATATAATCAGCCTCCTTTTTCTGGGTGGGTAGGATGGATCTGAACCACTCCCCAGTAACAATGCTAGCCAGTTCTAATGTCACTAAATGGCAGTTCTCTTCCAAATGTATTAAGTTGTCTAAAGACAATGCATTGGCATCAGAAGAAGGGGCAGTGGCTGGCATCATGGTTTGGAGAAGCCATGTGCAAAGCTGCTTCTAAAAATTTTGCTTGTGATCATTTTCCTCCCTTCCCTTCTCAACGCCCTTCACCAGCAGGGAAAATAATCAAAGAAAGCATAGGAGCAGGGAGGAATGGAGAGAACCAAGAGTTACTGGGAATATGTTAGAGTTGATCTACTTCAGCGTTCTTGAATTTTATGTCAACTAAGCCAATTAGTTTGCTTAAAAGCACCTGTGGCAAATCAGGTCCTGCTTATTTACAACGGTGTGGCCTTCTGTATTTTACATCAAGCGCAATATTCAAAATTCCGTGTAAAGAAACATACAGTTTCAAGTATATTTGTATTTCTGCCTTTTTCAACTGGGAGGGAATGAAGTGATGTCACTTTAAAAAATGTGAGAAACTCTAGGAAACACTCAGATTCAGTTCTACATGTGTTTTCAACTGCTTCTCTCAAATTTCCCAGGACTGGGACAACCAGGAAGACCGCATCGCCAAATCTCTCAATGAAGTCTCTGTGTGAAACAGGAGAGGAGGAAAGTCCACATCCTCCAAAGGCAATCTTTGTCTCAAAAGACAAAAAAAAACAAAAAAACAAAGTTACAGTTGTACCATGTCAGTAAAGCAAAAGATCACCAAGAGACTGGTGGGGCGCTCCTGGTCTCAGAACAATTTTTGAAATATTTTTCAAAGCTTAAATGTTCTTCCATGAACTGTACTTCTTCACACTTATCTCACAATCAGAGTTTTTGAGAGCTTTCTTGAAAACTCATTGGAAATTCCATCCAGTATTTTCAGACAAATAACATTCTGCATTAGCGTGTGGGACTCTAAGGTGATAGGGTGGCCTATTCTGTCTCACTGACAGGATCTGCCCCCAGTTCCACATGCAGAGTAGCACTGGAGCGTGACAAGATTTTTTTGTGACAAAAAAACAACAGCAGAACCAAATCTCTTTCCCGTTCAGATCCCCATCTTCAAGACAGTGGGGGAGTAGGTCATTGGCAAGCCACATACTATAACCGACCAGCTTTATCCAAAAGTTTTAAATCACATCTTGCAATAGATTCCCAGGTCTGTGTTTAGTGTGCTGGGGATTGTTGACAACAGAAGGGTTTAACTGCAAAAACAGAATCACACATTGTGACTAATGGTATTTGTCATAAAGAGAAAGGAATATGTGAGAGCAGTCAACCCACCTGCAGCTCCTAAGGGTCTGTGTTTGAGCAGATGGCCAATATGAAACCACAGATTCTGTCATCCAGCGGAAAACACACTCAGTAAACACCCCACCCACCATAGGGCAGCAACCACCTGCACACACGCCCACAATGCAAACCATCAGCTAACTGTCATGATCTGAATGGGCCTAGAAAATGAGAAATTTTGATCAATTATCTTGTGCAAAAAAATAAAACATACACAAATCAAATGAAAAGCTAGGTCATGGGTCTTCTGAGGAACAGTTCTTCAGGCTTCCTGAAGGACAAAGTTTTGGTTCTCATTTTCAGTCCTGTATCTGAGCAGTTTCAGATGAGTGTTTTTCTTTTTCTTAAGCCACACAATGACCTCAGTATGAATCATTCAAGCAGAACAAAGCCGTCTAACTTAAATGAAGCAGTGAAGAAAGAGGTGTAGCCGATTCCAGAAGATCAGGCTGTGATTAGTTTACAGCTGATGCTGAATCCTGACTAGTTTGGAACCCCTTTATCTAGAACACCCTGTATCTTTGGGCAATTTGCAGCCCATTTGTTCCCATTTATTTAATTTAATCTGCTTAATATGCTAAAGTGAAGACAGTATGGCTCAAGACTTGTGCACAGTGCTGTATGTAAAATTCTTTCTCGGAAAGTGTCATCTTGTAAAACAAACTTATTCATGAAGAACCCACCCATATAACTGGTTCAAAATAATCCAAACAAAATCCTTTGCATAAAGATATAATGGAATCCATTCATCCATCCATCCATCAGTTTCTATTAGCATGGATGTCCTGAACTGCTGTTGAGTCAGTGGGTTGTACCCCATTGTATAATTCTGCAAGGCATATAAACAACTGCTGTTTTCCAGTATTTCAGGTTTTATAACTCACGCTTCTAAAAACAGCTTCAATGGCAGTCTTTAAGGATGCCTACAGCCCGCAAGGCTGCCATTATAAAAAACGCTGAACAGCCCTCATGCACTGATTAGTGGGTGTCTGTCTGTGAGACATGGCATCAATATAAATATGGTCGTCACACTTAGTGAGCTCAAGAGCAAAACAAACTGACAAGCTTGTCTTTAAGGCCTTACTCATGCAGGTTCGGGGGGAAGAGCAACCATGACTAAAAGTAATACCCAAGTGCAGGTTAACGCTTCTAAATTGCACAGCCAAGCCTGCGGCATTTCATTAAAAAGTGCTGTGCTTGTGCTGGATTTACAGGGTTCTGCAAGTTCTGGGTGTTGTTTGAAGCTGGTGGTTAGTTCTGATTTACCATAGGCTTTGCACATTTGGGTCTAACAGAGGAATCTGCTTTTAACAGCCTTGTTTCACTTTGTAGCTAAAATTAGAATTGAACTCATTTCTCACTTGTAGCCTCAACAACATTGTTGGTTATATTCTGCTGTTCATACTCATATTTCCCTGCCTCTCTAGCAGTAAATGAAGGCTGATTCGCAGTTGTTGTTGGGCTTGAAGTGATATTTTGCGGACCTAATATTTAATATGCAAAATTGCACTCGAATTTGGGGTCCAAAATTGTCAGCTTGGGTTCATCTGGTTGATAAATGTGTGGTTTCTTAACACCAGTATGTCCATCGTTTACTTACAGGTGTCTGATTCTATTTATATTGCATTTGTAATAGGTAATAAGAGCTAACTTGAATAATAAGCGGAGCACTACATTTTTTTACTGTTTTAACTTGTGTCTGCAGTAGGATGCTGTTTATCATAACGTCATCCAGATACTTTAGCTGGAATAAAGCAATCCTTGTCCAATAAAGAATAAAACAAATAACTTTTGGTTTGTTTCTGTATGAAAGGAGTACTTGGAACACTATTTTGAACACATATTGGATTTTCACTGAACTACTATTTTTTTAAGGTTCTGCTCAAAGCAGCCACTGGGAGGGCAGCACAGGGAGTATAGTTTTGAATATCTTTGCGGAGGAGACACTGGAATGCTGTTAGTTATCATGGAGATAGGACAGGGGTAGTGAGGAGGAGGCAAGGGTTACTGCCCTTTGCCTCTTTATCCCAAAATGCCTGGATCCTTCAGCACATTCTTGAACATTTTTGATCAGATAGACATCAGGAAATCGGCCACTCTAAATTTACCCTAATAAACAACATGGCGAAAAGTCTGGTTTGTTAAAAATGGCTGACTCTTAACAAACTCAGTGCTTTAGGAATTAAGCTTGAAAGTAGTTTTAATAAATTAGAGTGATTCAAGCACTGCATTTTCAAACAAAATGAAAATCTGACATGTGTCAGTTATATAAGTAGCATATTCCTACCCACCACAGGGCCACCTTTTGCAGCTAAGTGCTTTAATTTTGAAGGATAAGTAGGTTCTTGTAGAGAATATATTTTTATAAAAATACACTTTTAATTTGATCAACGTTTTCAAAAGACTGTTTCTCACTTCATCAGCCACCTTCTACCACATTAGCCATTAGTCAGCCATTGAACAGACAGTTACTTGGTTAGTAGTACATCCTCAGTATAGCAGTGATATTAAGATGGTATGAGTGCACATGTGGCACTGGTGTGAGTTTAACAGGCCCTGCAGTGTTGCTGCAATTTATGCCAGTGTCACTCCTTTAAAGGTTAATATTGGTCAAATCCTCAAAGATATCCAGCCAGGAGCAGCCCTGTGGTCAAAAACCTGAAAGCTAAGAACTGGCTAAATCAACCTACAAATGGGCAGGTGACCTTCCTCTGTAACCTGTCAACTTAAGATCGAGCTATGCAGAAGTAAATAAAAAAATGAGCAGCAAAGGGTGAGAGTGAGTTGTTTGCTGACATGGCCCAACACTGCTAGTCTGCATTCTGTGAAACGCTGATATGGGTGTGAAAAGGAACTTGGCAGAAGGCTGACCCATGTGCGGTCTAAAGCTGATCACAGAGGCTGTGAGTGTGTGAAATCTTCATGTATTTCTTCCTCTTGACATGCCCAGTTGCCCTCTGTTTATGAACATGTTGCTCCATCTGCTCCTCAGAGTGGAAAATTGTCATGTTCCTCTGAACACACACACCACAAGTGCCATTTCTTTTCCCTCAGTGCTGTGAGTGCCCGGAGCAGGGACAGCCTAATATGGAGCAGGACCCCTTTTCATGAGGCTGTCAATGCAAGAGGGCTGATCTACAGTCAGTGTTCAGCTTTCTCAATATAATCAAAACTTTAAGAGAGATGGAACACTTTCTGTGAAATGTTTGGGTACACTTTTCCAAAGTTGTTATTTCAAAAACTCTTCTTAATTTTTTTGGATATGTTGTTTTGTTACCTCTCAGATATTTAAACTTCCTTTGGACGTATGTAGTTTTGTGCTGGGAACAGGTGTGCTGAATGAAAACACAGGGCATTGCGGGATAGTGTACCTCCAGGACCAGGGTCCCAAAAACGTTGCCTTAAAAAGGCATTTTTGTAAGTGAGATGTGTGTTTTTAGGCTTTTTGGAAAAACCTTAAAATTTTCAAATTAGTAAGAACCTTGGGATGATGTGAAAGGGGTTAAAAAGTTAGTCAAAATCATATATCTTTCTTAAATAAATGATTTTTAGTGTTCTTCTTTGGGATTGCTTAAAGGCTCACTTGCTCCAAACTTTTCACTGCAGTGTAAATGGTCCTATGCTAAAATGAAAGGTTCTTTTATTTTACAGTAGCTCTGACAAAACCTTTACAAACCACTGATCTCTCACCTCACTGACTGGTCAGTTTTGGATCACATACCCTCTGGAGTTACTGCTGAGTATGCTGTGGTTGTACCGATGGAGCTCAGTGTGATATATCTTCCACATTTAGTAACAGGGGCTTTACAGCAGTGTGGCTCACTATATTCCATGGGAAGAATATACTCTCAAGACTTCCTAATTCTGTGTGAGTTTATTCTGAATGAATGTTCCTTAAAATAAAGGACGTCGGGTTCCAGCCATACCAGCTGTCTGATGTAGGCCACCTTGATTTTGAAGTGCATGTAAGGAGATGAATCAATGTTGGTAAATCCTTCAAACTCATCTATTGTTCCCATGATAAACCATAAAATGTTCAATTATGGATGGGGTGGAGAGGACTCTTGAGACAAAAGAGAAAATATGATCAGCTCTGCAGCCCATATTGTTTTTTAATATGTGAGGATGCTCCAGTGATCATGCTGCATGTAACAGAGGCCTCAAACACACACACACACACACACACACATGCAAACACACACGCGCACGCACACACACACACACACACACACACACACACGCACACGTGCACACACACACACACACACACACACACACACACACACACACACACACCTGCAGACATACACATACTCATACAGCTGCAGGGAGGAAAGGTATTCTTTAGGTATTGTCTGTGTCACATGCAAAAAAAATCAATGTCTGCAGGAAGAGAAATAACCCTCTCTGTGTTTACGGGGAAGCCTTACAGACACTTAGTTCAACCTTTTCTCCACAGGGCTCTGGGGAAAAAGAGAAGGAGACCCAGAGTGTGTTGTCTAGTCCAAATCCAGCTCTACTGTATCAGAGCAGGAAGAATGGAGCAGGTGTTCTGCCTCTATGCACAATCAATGCTGCTGTGTTCTATTTACAGCATGCCTTTTGTACGCATAAACATGAAACAGCTGTAGCTCCTGGAAAAAGCCCTGCGGGATCCTTTCTGCTTCATGCTTATCGTGCTTATCGTGCACATGGATGCAAGGAAGTGTAAAACTGTGTATCAAAAGAAAAGAACACACACAATAATATCACTTATATCAGCTTTTTTCTTAAAAGGCTGAAAAGCCTGAACCAATGCTATAAAGACCAAGAGGCCCAATTTATTGGAAATGTAAAAGCAAATTTTGATAAACAGAGCACAGGCATTTGTGAAGGGAAAGCCTAGCTTTCAGTGTTAAATCATGAGCTGTGACGAGGCAGATTAAGTGTTGTAATGTTTAAAATGTAGTGCATCAAGACCTTCATGGCAAATATCCTGGTAAAATATCACTTAAGGATGAGGGTTAGAGAATTTCTGAATGGCCAGTGGTTAAGGTCAAGGCCCCATGATCGGAAGGTTCTGGATTCAAGTCCATGGCCAGTAGGTTACGCCTGTACTGCTGAATAAGGAATAAGTAAAATAAAAAGTAAAATGGGGCAGCGATGGTCTAGCGGTTAAGAACTATGATCGAAAGGTCTTCCCTTATCAGTGAGTTGCCCCAGGGTGCCCTTGAGCAGGGTATCGTCCACGTCATTGCACCCTGGGCGCTTTCAGTAGCTGCCCCCTGCTGCACGTGTTTCTATGTGGGTTAAATGCAGAGGTGTAATTTCGTCATTTTTTTTTATTGCCATGCACTCACAATGACGAGGATGGTCATTTTCACTTTTCACTTTCAGTTATCCTTGGTATCCCTGAGTAAGGTACCGTCCCCAACATTGCTCCCACGGTGCTGGATATGGCTACCTACGATTTCACTTAGGTGTGAAGGGTTAAATGCAGAGAAGCATTTTGATGTGGTGTGTTCAAAAAGCTAGGTTCTCTTCAAATATATGTTTTCTGCTTATCATAATGTGCTTCTTTACGTTGCCTGCTCATTTGGGCCTCTCGGTTTTTAAAGCATTTGTTCAGCTGACAAATTTGACATTTTCCTTCAGACTTCTAAAAGGTGTTTTCCTGGGACAGGCTCCAGCAACTCTTGCGACCCACTCTTGCGATTAAGATGATGGATGTAAGGCTGAACACAAATGATGAATATTAAACTCGTTATGTGTGAGTTGAGTGTTGTTAAATACAGGCGTTCAAAAATCCCAAGCAAATACATGTTCTTATCACACTTGGTCAACTGTGAGGACGTACAGCCCTCGTTTGTGGTGCTCAGAGCAAAAACTGACAACTCTGCAAGAAATGCCTTACAGTCACAGTGTGCATTGCTAGTCAAAAATCCAAAAAATGATCATTAATGGCCAACACAGCTGTAGGGTAACAGATATAAAAGAGAACTCACATATTAAGCTCTAATCCAAGCGTACTGAGCTGTTCAAGGACAGTTTGAAAAACATGTTATAGCAGTTCACAAGCTAGCCTTCACCCATTCCAGCATGGGTATCATTTCTGTGATTGGGGAGCCAGGAATGGAGAGGATTAGATTGTGGTTGAATTATGCAAAGGCTTAGAACTACAGTGGAACCTCTGGTCACGAACGTTTCCAAACACGTACGAATCGAGTTATTATCCAAGAGTTTGCCAAATTTTTTAACATCTCTTCACGACCACAATTTCTGGTTGTGAACAAAACACTGGCGGCCAGTTTCCCCTCCGGTTCGTACTGCAATGATTTCCCACATTCTCCGTCTGTATCCCATTTTCTTTTGTTTGCTGAGCGTATACAGGGCCTAACAAAGACGATGCACGTGTTCAGCCTCTCCCTGAACATCGTTCTTGGTCGTGTTTAAAGCAAACGGTTCATAAAGCTCAAGCGCAAACCTGGTCTACCACGAACTCTTGCAATGCTTTCTCTGTTGTTCAGTTTTCTCAGTGTTATTCAATGTTTTTACATTTAGTTTACTATTATACTCAGTATTCTATGGTATAATGAACTACATTTGGACTTAAATATCTTAAAAATATGTATTTACACACAGTTCGTACTGTCTGGAACAGATTAATCGCATTTACATACAATCTTATGGGGAAATTACGTTCAGGTCGCATCCAGAGTTTTAATTATGGTCGTGACCAGAGGTTCCACTGTACCTGTAAACATATCCCAATATCATTGTTATGTAACACATTAATTCCTGTTTTGAAATGTACACAGTCTGTATCTCTGAATGTAGATATTTTGAGAAAAAAAGTGTGATATAATGTATCTACTTTCAAGTGATATGAGCTGACCCAAAAGTGGTGTGGATGTGGAGCAGGGCACTTTGACAGAGACTCAGGGGGCCTCCTGGGGCCGAACGGACCCGCTGCCCTGATTCTGCATGAATCCCACAGTTACAGCCTGAATGTGCTGAGCCAGACACTGTCTCAGCGGGTCAGGATTACCCAGAATAAGAGAAAGGGAGAGACAGAGAGAGAGAGGAGTGAGAGAGAGAGAGAGAGAGAGAGAGAGAGAGAGAGAGAGAGAGAGCGAAAGAGTACCTTGGGGTATCTTTTGTGCTCAAATTTGTCTTTTCATATTACAGAAAGTGCTGTGTTCCTTTTGGCCTCATGGCTAGACAACTCCACTGAGCATACAAACGTAGTAACTCACAGCGAGCTGTGTTTCACTGCCAGATTCATTTAAATAGTGCCCACAGACTTCCCTCTCTCTCCCTCTCTCTCTCTCTTCTCACTCTCTCTCTCTCTCTCTCTCTCTCTAACCTCTCCTCTCTCTCTCTCTCTCTCTCGCTCTCTCTCTCTCTCTCTCTCTCTCAATCTCTCTCTCTCTCTCTCTCTCTCCTCTCAATCCTCTCTCTCTCTCAATCTCTCTCTCTCACTCTCTCTCTCTCTCTCTCTCTCTGCTCTCTCTCTCTCTCCCCTCTCTCTCTCTCTCTCTCTCTCTCAATCTCTCTCTCTCCTCTCTCTCTCTCTCTCTCTCTCTCTCTCAATCTCTCTCTACGCTCTCTCTCTCTCTCTCTCTCTCTCACTCTCTCGCTCTCTCTCTCTCTCAATCTCTCTCTCTCTCTCTCGCTCTCTCTCTCTCTCTCAATCTCTTTCTCTCTCTGCTCTCTCTCTCTCTCTCCCACCTCTCCTCTCTCTCTCTCACTCACCGCTCTCTCTCTCTCTCCTCAATCTCTCTCTCTCTCTCTCTACTCTCTCTCTCTCAATCTCTCTCGCTCTCTCTCTCTCTCTCTCTCTTTCTCAGCTCCTCTAGCTCTCTCTCTCTCTCTCTCTATTCACTGCCTTCCTCTTGCCCCCCATTCTGTCTCACCTCAACCTTAACTGTCTCTCACGCTTCTCTGACTCTCTCTCTCTCTCTCTCTCTCTCTCTCTCTCTCTCTCTCTCTCTCTCTCTCTCTATCTATCTCTCTCTCTCTCTCTCTCTCTCTCCTCTCTCTCACCTGTTACGGCCCCACAGGCTGGATGTGTGAGAGTGGTGGTGTATGTTGTGTGTATGTTTGGCTGCAGTGTTTAGAATATGTCATCCAATGCGGCAGCTCGGTTAAAGCATTACTGTTCACCCTTGCAGAAATATTCCCTACTAGGACTATCAGCTTGGAGCAGTGTTGCAGAAAGAGCTGACCCTGCATCACACATGCAAATACAAGAGAGAAGGAAAGAGAAACAGCAGGGGAAAGAGAAGGGGGAAAAGATGCAGAGAATGCCAGAAGAGAGCAAGAAAGTAAGGTAAAGAGAGAGGAGAAACAGAGGGGGAGAGTAGGGATAAAGAAGAGAGAGTAGACAAGTAAGATGCAGAGAGAAAAGGTGAGAAAGAGATTGTGAGATAGAGAAAGAGAGAGCGAGAGAGAGAGAGAGAGAGAGCGAGAGAGAGAGAGAAAGAGAGAGCGAGAGAGAGAGAGATCTTGTGCTCTCTAAGAGAAACAGATGGAGACAGAAGCAGCTGGATCTATCACTTTACTCCTCCCTACTGTGAGAACATCCCCCAACACACACACACACACACACACACACACACACACACACACACACACACACACACACACATACACACACAAATACTATGGTCTTTTGGTGCCTGTCCTCTTGTCAGATGTCAAAGACATGAGAATGTTGAAGCTGGGGGGGTCTCTCCTCCTTTCCCCATCAATCACATGGGCTTCTAAGGAGAACATTCATTATATTAGATAAAAGGCTAGCTCTACATCTTAAAAGAAGTACTTCTGAAAGAAATACTATACTGAAGGTAGTGTGTTCACACAGGGAAATGAATCAACATGTAATATGCTGTTAATTCTTAGAAGTCATCACTTTCCCTTTGTTTTTCCATTCACATGCTATATACATCTACATACTTAATAACACATTACCCAAAGAACTCCATTCACTATGACGCGTTTCAGGATTCAGCATTGGGTTTTGATGAAACCTTAACAGAAATGTGGCTGAAATGACCATTTCCTTAAAACAAGACTGTTCAAATATAACTTTATCACATGGAGATATGAACAATAAAATAAATATATCCTATTGGAACACAAAGTGAAATAAGTCATGAGAGTTCAGGATCCTTTTCAATTTCATCAGTTGAGCCAAGACTGTGAAAAAATATCATATTACTGCCGTCCTATTGTTGCAGCCAGAAACAGCACCCTCAGGATACTCTGTTCTGAAAAGTTTGTGGTTCTTTGCCATTTCAAGTGGTTAAAGACCTGATGTGATCTGCTGGGAAGCCTAGCAGAATTATGTTTAAAGAACCATATACAAGAGGTGCTCCTGTAGAAAAAAGAACCATTGAAGAATTAATGGAAGAATGGATTAATGGATTTCATGGTTCTATATGAAACTGTTGCTGCTCTTCAGGCACCAGAATGACTGGATGCGGTTCCAAGATACATCAAGTTACATCCCTGTGATACCAGCATTGGTCCAGATCAGATTCACCTGACCAGACCAGAAAAGACTAGATTAGAAAACCAGGGTGTCCTTAGTATATATTTGGGATTTTTTTTTTTTTTTTTTTGCTTGGCCATGCAAAGTGAGCTGTAATATTCCCTTTGCACTCTTCTGGTTATGACTCTGCCTGTTTCTGTACTTTTTGAATTTTGGATTAAATCTAAATGCTGCATTTGAAAGCTGGAACTAAGCATCCCTTTAACAGCCCCAGTTTGAGGGCTGATACCCTGCAAATATCCAGATCGCAGCAGTTTTATGTAACAGTACACTGCAAAGTACTATTCCACACCTTCGCACCGAACATTTACAATGAGCATTGTGCCAACAGGATTTAGCCTTCTAGCTTAGGTTGGTTAAGGTTTGTTTAAGAGACTGGAACCATCATAGCAACCATGATTGCATTTTAAAAGGTTTTTGATTTTATGAGTCCGCAAAGAATCTCCCTTAAAAAAACGGTTGAAGAATTCATTAGATGAATTGTTAATGGTTTAATAAACTTTCTATTAGACATGTTTGTTAGCCAGCCCAACTAAACAGCTGGCATTAGAAAACACTAGTGCTAGCTTTCTAACAAGAATACATCAGCTTTTTACAAAGTAGCAATCCAACACATCAAATCATTCGACTTTATATTCATGCGCTTTAAAAGGCCATGAAACTGTGCTTAGTAACTTTTCATCTTCACCTAGAACACTAAAATTGCTGCTCAACACAGAAGGCTGAGTCATTTTTGCAGGAATCAAAAACCAGTGGCACCTTCACTACTAACTGGTGACCAATGGAAAAAGCACAAATCAATTTTTCTTATCCCAATTGATCTGGTTCTTTGTGCAGAGAAAAGTGAGAGAAAGAGTTTTTATTGTGAATGCAGTTAAGATGAAAACAGTGATGATTAAAAACATTTACTATAAGACAATGTGATCACTTGGGGAATTTTAAACTTGCAAGCAAAAGAGGATGTTTAAATATTGCACAAGCTCCATGCTAGTGTTGTGATCATTCTTTTAAAAGATGTCAATTACCCTTCGCACATCTTCACACACACTTATGGAAAAGAGGGTTGCTAGGCAACCTAAAGAGGCAACCTAAATTCAGTGAGTCCATGCCTAAAGTATTACATAAGAAAGCATCAGTGAACCATATACAGGCCAGTCATTCAGCACTCTGACAGCAGGGGTAGAGCAGGGTTTTGCAAGGGAGATGCAATGCAATGCAACTCTCAGATAGACATATTGTGCTGCTCCAGTCATCCCATCCTAGTGGCAGTGTTTAGAGCAAAGTGAGTGTAATGTATGTGTACAGTACACATGAGTGTATGCAATATGAATCAGAGATAACTCTCATTCACACACTAAGCAAGAAGGGAATCATAGACAAAGTATGACTGAAATAGTTAGTGACATTTTTCCCCAAATCACACATAAATAATTGGACTGAGAGAACTTTTTTCTAATTTTGGTTCTGTACATTAACACATTTTTCTGTACATTAACAATTTTAAATGAAACTCCGATGCAGCTGAAGTGCAGACTTAGCAACTTCTCTGATGGGTTTTCGCAGCTCAAGGATGGCTTGTTTCACCTGCATGGAGAGCTCCTTTGACCGCATGTTGTCGGTTCACAGCAAAATATTCAACATGCAAGCACCACACCTCAAATCAACTCCAGGCCTTTTATCTGCTTAATTGATAATGACATAATGAAGGAATTGCCCACACCTGCCCATGAAATAGCCTTTGAGTCAATTGTCCAATTACTTTTGGTCCCTTTATAAAGAAGGTGGCACATGTTAAGGAGCTGGAACTCCTAAACCCTTCATCCAATTTGAATGTGGATACCCTCAAATGAAAGCTGAGAGTATATAACTATAATCTGAATATGTTTCAGTAAACAGGTACAAAAACAAAACTTGTCCATCCATCCATTTTCAAACGGGGTCGCTGGGGAGTGCTGGTGTCCAACCCAGCGCACACAGGGCGAGGACAGGGGACGCACCCTGGACAGGTCGCCAGCCCATCGCAGGGAGAACAAAATTTGTGTCAGTGTCAAAATATATATGGACCTAACCGTGTATACATATATATATATATATATATATATTGTCAGTATTGGTTAGTGGACAACTGTGACTCTTGACAGACCCAAGATTCTTGGGTCCAGTATCAGGGGTCAGTTAGTGAGGCAATGCCCCAACAAATCATCATGCCCTACTAAACCCATTGTTTTGTCATGCTTGTAAAGTGGCAAGCAGTAAAAATGAACTGAGACTAAACTTTGTATTTGCTCTGTGGCAATGGTTAGTGTCTGTTCCAAGTTTAAAAGACTACAATTAACATAGGAGGGTTTTCATACTACGGTTTGTACAGGCTGTACTTAAAGAATACATTGTGTGTAAGAGGATGACAAATCAGCAGACATCTGCTGTCAGCCTGGCTTATTGATTCTCTTTGATATGTGTTTCTCCTTCAGACAGATTGTAGATAGACTGCATCCAAGTATATCTATGCAGACCATACAGTTTTCCACCATTTTTTCTCCCATACTTTCTGAAAACATGCAACTAAACAGTCTGGTTTGAATATAAATACTATCACTGTTTTTCTTTTGTATCTTTAGTCTGTGGTGGGGTTGATTCTGTCAGATAAGCATCATGGGTACTCAATGTTTACTAGGTGACATCATTTATACACTACCTATTAGATCGTGTTTTTGATATTGTTCACCCTTTCGGACACTACTAAAAATGGCAGATATAAATAGATAAATATAAATAGAGTCTAGTAATGGATAACGATGGGCTATATGTGAGCATCCCTGCGATGGGTTGGCGACCTGTCCAGGGTGCGTCCCCCGTCCTCGCCCTGTGTGCGCTGGGTTGGACACCGGCACTCCCTCGCGACCCCGTTTGGGACAAGCGGCAGATAATGGATGGATATATGTGAGCAGTTTATAACAGATAAAGAATACACTGTATACACTGAGAGAAAGAGAAAGAATGCATTTATGATGCTGACCATCACCAAGTCCATCCATCCGATGAAACATATTTTGATTAGAGGACAGGGTTGAAAATGAATGATGACTTGAATGTCCAAGTGATTTGCTTAATTGGTAAAGCAGTGGTGAAACTGACCTGCCAGGCAGGCAACAAGTTCACCAACTTGTCTTGGTGAACAATGTACTTTTTTTTTTTAATTAATTAATTTCCTTAATTTGCTTTATCCAAACACCCACTAGCCACTGGAAAAATGGTTTATGGCTTAATTGAGCTGAGCTGTGAGAGGTCTGGATGTTTGTTATAGAAACATTCTGCAGCAGTGGCCTAGTGGTAAGTGACTCTTCACCCAAGACTGGAAGGTCATGAGTTCAAATCCCAGACCAGCAAGTTGCCCTGGGGTACCTTTGAGTAAGGTATTGTTCCTATCGCTGCTCTCAGTGCACTGGATATGGTTACCCCCTGCTGCACGGTGTGTATGGATTAAATGTAGAGGACACGTTTCATTGTGGTGCTGTGCTCAAAATGGCAAATATTAACTTTCACTTTTGGGGAAACTTTTGAGTTCTAGTGTTTGTTGCACTGGTAAACTACATTTGTGTGTAAATTTAATTCTTTGCTGAATAATACAAAAAGAAAAAATGACAGTTACCCAATGATACCGCATTATTGTGAGTTATTTTTGGAACTGTGACAGCAAGAGCTGGTGATGATGCTAACATATGAAATGCATCTTATTTAAATGGGGCAGTGGTGGCCTAGTGGTTAGGGACTAGACCCCAGACCTTTAGGTTGCCCTGAAGTATCCTTGAGCAAGGTACCGTCCCATCACTGCTCCCCAAGCACTTTAATAGCTGCCCCCTGCTGCACGGTGTGTGTATGAGCAAAAAGCAAAGGTTGCATTTCGCTGTGTTTCACTGTGTGCTGTGCTGTGTTTCACGTGGTCAAAAATAGCCACTTTCACTTCACTTTCACTTTAAATGAACACACTCCTCCTACAGTGTTCAACTGTACTACATAATTAGGCTAGTCCTAGACATATATAGGTTTATTTTGTAATGGCAATTTTAATCTGAACATAAGTAAACATTATTCTTGCCAAATGAAGATGTCTCTAAGGAACCGGTCTCTACAGTGTGGTTTGATTATGAGTCTGTGTGTCTGTGAGACTTTATCCCTCCCACTGCATTACTGTCAGAAAAATAAACAATGTAATCCCTGTCTTCCCATTAAAATGTATTATTTAAAAGCACATCTTGGCAAGCGCTTTAAAAATGGATACAGAGTGGAAGACAGCACCTAGCTGTCAGTGCAGGTACAAGGGGAACGTGATGAGAAAGTTCAGCAGCAGGTGAACCTGGGCTGCATGGGTGCAGCATACACAGCTGGCTGGACCTGCCGCAGAAAGTCAATGCCTTACGCAGGAACATCCACAAAAGAAAACATTTTCAGATTAATTCCCAACTTTGAAGAACAGGAGGTTAAGTTTCTCAAAAGAACAAAAGAACTGATAGTAACATATATGTGTGTAATTCCTAATGCTGGAAATGCTGTGTGCAAGGCAACAGAAAATATCTGTTAGAATTTCCAAGGCAGTTTATTGAGCAATATTTTTCCAGCTTCATAGTTTTATTAGTTCATGTCATTACATCAAGTGCATAAATTTAAATGTATGCATAATATGAAAGCTTTTTAAGAATTAAGAATCCAATAAAGCAGCCTCTGAGGAGAGGGGATGCTCTGGAGATGCTATCATTGAAGACCCCCTGCTGAATAAACCATTTAGTGGCCATTAGAGCACTGCCAACATTTCCCGGCTTCATTCATAGTTAACGGAAATAGAAATCCAAGCAGCGGAGGAGGTGGAGGAAATGGAATACATTTCAGTCTGTCATCAAAGCCCTTCCCAACACTGGTTCAATGCCCAAAGAAAAAAAGTGCATGGAAACCTGGAAATCAGATGCAAATTTGCTGCCAAATGTTGCTGCCAAAAAAGGGCTGTGTACTTTCAGCGACAAAGAAGAATCAGCAGAGTGGCATTGCTAATACTTGAGCCTCACCTTGAAAAGCCTTCATGTTTCCTTCAATAAGGAATATCATTAGGTGCTAAGACCCAACATTTATAGCACAGACAGGTTTCATCTAACAGAGAGTCCCATCTGACGGTTTATGATGTGGTTAATCTTTGTAATCAGGTGATCAGGTGAGCATGGGAACTGAAATCCTGTGGCTTTAGCCTACACTCTTAAAAACAAAAATAAATTTGGAACAAGCAGCCCCCAACTGCAGTGTTTGTGTGCATAGGTTAAATGCAGAGGTCCAATTTTGTTGTGGTGTGCTGTGCTGTGACCTCGCATTGACAAGAATAGTCACTTTCACTTCACTTCTAAGGGCCCTGCTAGAGAACCACTGCTCAAAAGAACCTTGCAGTGGATGTATCTCCAGAAAGATTCACTTAGAACCACTTAGTGTCAAAAGATGTATTTAGAATATTTTTTTTCATTGCAAATGGGCAGATGTTCAATTTTACAACAGTGTGATCTGGTCTGATCATTTTGGGATGATTTAGAATGATCATTTATTTTCTTATTCTATATAAAAAAATGCCTTTTCAAATGTCATACTTAATTAAAGTTTATATTGGGTTATTATAATTAATACTGATGTTATAACAATGCGGTTGAAGTCCCTTCTTTCTGAATCATGATAAAACACACTGATTCATATTTTCACCTCTAAAATTGTGTGCATTGATGTCAATAATGCTGAAAGCTAAATTATATCTGATAAGATCCACGGGTAGCTTGGAGAAGACGCTAATGGATCCAACAGCAATGGGGCAGTAGTGGATTACAGGTTGGGGAGTTGGCCCCCGGATTGGTAGATCACAGGTTTGAAGCCCTTACCAGTAGATTGTCCTGAGGTACCCTTGAGAAAGGTACCGTCCCTGTTACTGCTCCCTGCTGCATGTGTTTGTGTGTGGGTAAAAGGCAGAGGTGTAATTTTGTCATGGTTCACCGTGTGTTGTGAAAAACTAAATAAAGCTTTGAGAACCCCAGCAGAGCCTTTCCATGATGTCTAAACCATACTACACACATATTACTATCAAGTTTGATCAATAGTGTGATACTCTGTTCTCTAATATCCACTCTCAGTGACGAATGACAGATTCTGGTACGCTGGTAACATTTCCACTGAAACTTAAAAAATGCCAGGAAGCTTGATACTTTGTCTAAACACTTCACTATAATATCAGAGCAGATTTTGCAAGTTTCAGAAGGATGTGAGAACAGCAGTTTTCACATTTCCTTTTACCAGTTAAATTCTTCATCCAATAAGGATGTGTGGGAAGTTTTGGTACTGCTGCCTTGGCAGACATCTAAACATTTCTGTTTCCCTCTGCTACACCAACACTGCTGGCCGAATGTTGCACGCTAGAGAGCAGACTAACTGGAAGGTCTCCTACAGGCGCATGTAAATTCTGGGTCAACTAACAACACACAGGGCAGCGGTGGCCTAGTGGTTAGGGCGTTGGCCCTATGATCGGAGGATCGGGGTTCGAACCCCTTCCCAATAGGTTGCCCTGAGGTACTCTTGAGCAAGGTGCCGTCCCTGTCACTGCTCCCCGGGCGCTTTCAATAGCTGCCCACTGCTGCACTGTGTTTGAGTGTGTATGGGTTAAATGCAGAGGTTCAATTTCGTTGTGGTTCATTGTCTGCTGTGCTTTGACCTCGCAATGACAAGGGTTTTAACTTCCACTTCCACATATAGCCACACATTAGAGAAAATCACAAAGCACAAGTATTTGGCGTTAAAGTCTTAATACATGCATGCTGAATCAATCTCACAGTCAGCACAGCTCATGCTTTGCTGAAAAAAGTCTGGTAAAAGAGTCTGGTGTGAGTTTTACAGTTCAGAAGGATTTTGCATGTGTTAAATTGAAGATGCCTAAAGGTCTCTTCTGAGGGACGCTCCAAAAATCTTTTTCTTAAAGAAGCATTTAATGGATGCTTAAATTTTTCTTAATGACATTTGGAGGAGCAAAATACAGAAAAGTCAACCAAGTATTCATTTTTACTTAGAAATTCCAGTGACTGGGTTAGAGCATCTTCAAAAACACAGGTCTTGTGTGGTAGTCCTTAGAAAAATAGATGGTGAACCGGTCATGGGCACTCAAGGCTGAATGATGCTTGCTGGGATCAAAGGTTAGCCCATCTGGACTAATCCTAGACAACAAATCACTGAAAAGGTAAATGTTGGCTATGACAGATGGATGCAGGAACACACAATGGATCCCAGTTTGCTGTGTATGGGGCTGCGTAACTGCATGAGAAACAAGAAATAGAGTTTAAAATGTTGACTTGGCTTTCAAATCCCCCGAGCATTTGCGGGATGTGCTGGATAAGTAATTGCAAGGCAATGGCAAGAGCTCGTAATTCACAGGACTTTAAGGGTCTGTTGTCTATTTTCTGGTGGATGATACCATAGCACATTTTCAGTGGTCATGTGATGGTCCTCTGATAGACTCAAAATTCTGTTATTTTTCAGGTCCTGCATAACTGAGTCATTATGCAGCTCAGTCAGAGTAGATTAAGGTGAAATGCTCTTTTCTATAAACTCGGAACTGTTTACAGCAGTGGTGACAGGATACCAAGACAGACCAAACTCCAATGAGTTTAAAACCTCCAAAAGCTATTTTTTACACAAATCGTTGTGGACATTAGCATGGCAGGTCTGAGATAGTTTGATTGAAAACATACTAAATGCCAATCATGCAGACATGCAGAGTGTTACATTAGACTACTTTACTTATATCCATTTTAAATACGACAAAAGGTATTTATTTCTGATTTCCCAGTTACTTTTTAACATAGTTTTAGGTGTTTGTAAGATTTTGTCCTTCAATGTTCACCATTAATCAGATTGCTTTTTGTCTGCTGTTTGAAGATCACAATCTATTTTAGAAAATCAGAATGGGGTAAATACTTTTTCATAGGTATGTGTGTCACATGTAACCCATGTTATATCCTGCCATGTGCTCTGTGTTTATGTCTTAGCCCTGCCCTTTCCCTGGCCAAGTTTATATTACTCAGCTGTGTCTAGGCAATAGTCCAGTCCTATTAATCAGGTATTCCTTGGGTTGTCTTGGTAGATAGTGTCTGTCCTCTGGATGCGATTCTTGGAGCTCAAATGTTCATGTGAGTAAAGGTTTATGTTTATGAATATATTGCCTTAGGAAATGCTTTAGCTGTGTTTTTGTTTTGGTCTTAATTTATTTTGTATGCTGTCAAGATCCTAAATTAAATGACTCAAAATTCAAATTCTGTCACTGCCTTTGCTTTTGCTGGAATTATTTTTGAACTTTTTCAACCAAACCATGAGCTCTGAAAGTGTGGAATACAGATAGGTTGACTCTGACAAATTAAATTAGTCTGATTTTGTTGTCAGCTCTGGCACATTGTTGCGGTCTTCAGTAGTTTTTCTACTGCTTCCTCTAAAGTAAGGTAAAGATGCTCCAGCCCTCTACCCCCCATGGTGCAATGCCCCAGGCCAAGTCATATGAATTATTGAACAAGGTACAGTTCATGCCTCAGATTAATATTCCGGGCCTGCTCTCTTTTCAGAACCTGTTTTTTTTTTTTTTTTGTCATCTGCATTCATGCAGCATTGACCTGGTAAGGGCTGCTCTCTGTTGAGATGAACGTGACTGGCACACAGAGAGAAACTGTTGAGCTTTTTCCTGCCGAAACCACTCGGAAAATGAACACACACATCTACATGGGAGCCTCTAAGCCTGTTTTGTTTTATGGTTTAACCTGTCGAGTCACTAACATATCATAAATGTACCATAACCCCACCAGAGTAGTTACTACAGCTACAAGGACTTCCAGCTGTAAGCTATGTTAAATAAAATCTTCTCCTTGCATGCATGGTGATCTTCCACATTTGATGTGAACCAGTAATTCAAACTGAAGCTGTACTTCTGTACTTTCTGCACCTAAATGTGCAGGAAATCTACATCAGAAAAAAACAACATGATGAATAAACTGGTTATGCATGAACTTCAAATTCAATCTGACTGAGGTTACATCATTAGAGGAGTCGTATAACAAATGCAAGGGATAAGCAGGACCTTCAGCTTTATAACTAATTCATCACTAAAATCTATCAGGATGAATTTCCATGGGAGTTGTGCTGAAGGACAGTATTTTAAAGGAATAGCTCCCCCTAGTGTTAGCTTAAGGCAGCACCAAGTGCTGTCTCAAAACCCTGTAACTCCAGGCTTTTTTAGGTCAATTAACTAATTATCCACTAGTTTACTTTATTGTACAATGCATCTGCGGTTTAGATGAAAGCCAAAATTGTAAAACTAGATCACCTATCTGACTTCTATACACCAATCAGCCGTAATATCGAAAGCACTGACAGGGGAAGTGACAGACATTAATGACTTCATTTCAGTGGCACCTGTCAAGCGGTGGGATAAACTAGACTGTAAGTGAACAGTCATTTCTAAATTTAGGGCAAAAATTGTGATGGCTAGGTAACTGCTTTAGAGCATCTTTCAAATGATGGGTCTTGTTGGGTGTTACTAGTGTGCAGTGATTCGTACATCCCAGAAGCATCACATGGAAGGAAAACCAGTGCACCTGTGACTGGATCATGGGCCCAAAGCTGCATAGCCACAAGTCAGTGTGTTTACCCCTGTTCATCACTGAACATTACTACAGGCACCTGAACATCAGAACTGGACCATGGAACAACTGAAGAATCGGGCCTAACCTGATAAATTACATTTTCTTTCACATCATATGGCTGACCAGGTCTGCGTGCCACTTAACTGAGGAAGAGAAGGCAGCAGGATTATGGAAAAGAAACAAACTTGGTGTTCTGTTACCCAACATCAGGCTAATCTAAAGTCCAGACCTGCTTTAGAAAGAAGATGGGAGTGTTAGTCATTCCTTTCTCATTGCCCAATTTCAGACTGTACGTCTGTCACAAACAGCTTACATTCTTAGATTCTGCTGGTCAGGAACTGTGCCTTAGTCTTAAGCTCCATAAATAGGGTACAAATGTGCTTGAGCCCTTTCAAATATGTGCGCCAGGCTGCCAAAGTCCCTGCTTTGCTAAAGCCAATGAGGAAATGTTAAAGTCTGGAACTGTGATTAAGCATGTGTGCTTTTGCAACTGCAGTGAAATCAGTAGTGAATCACCACTAAGTTTGCTTTTCGGATTAATGAATTTGAGCTCCGCTTAGCTCTAAACGCAGCCATATTCGTTCGAAGCTTACGGCAGTATCAGCACAGTGTAAATTGGGATTAAAGGATATGATTACTTTGCTTGTTTGTTTTTAGAGATAATTCAAGTTGGCGTTTCTCACAGAATCTTCTATTTCAAACTTCATCTTTTGTCTTTTTTTGCTGAATAATTCAATGATGCCTTAATAAAGTTTATAGAAGCATATCACTGCAAGAAGTCTAATTAGCTTCAAAATAGTAACTGTACCACAGAAGACAGACACTCTTCAGTTTTTAAATATTTATGGAGCACTTTTGCTAATTGTTAATTGTCCATTGCTTTATTTATTACGATTTATTATTACAAAGGATTTAAGTCATTCCTAAACTGTTTTTGCTGTGTGGCGGGAGGTACATTCCCACTGGAAGCAGCCACTGCTATTAGGGAATACCATGACCATGGAGAGATGTACTTCTGCAGCAATGCTGATAGGTGGTACGTGTTGCTGTATCTCCCAGACTCAAGGATTCCAAGCAGTAGCTTATCTGTGAAATAAGACAATAAAAGGTGGCCTTCACTTCACACGCACACACACACACACACACACACACACACACACATATATATATCATTGACCTTTTGACCATACGTCACTGCTGCTGGGTGATCTTACTTCACGTTTTGCTAGTTAAATGGGAGAGTGTACAGAAAGCTCCACAAGACCTGACCTTTCCTGTTCACAGCATAGCTCACCTCTCTCGATAGCTAGTCTGAGATTACCAACATTATTCACTTAATGTGCCAGCTGTGTTTATCTGGGAGCAATTAGTTAACACTGTCATCATTTCCAGGAGAAGATAATCATAATCCAGAGTTCATAAATCACACTAGCAAAACAAGCCAGCTGACAAATCGTTACTCAAGGGACCGTCCCCTCCAAGAGGTAATGTCTTTTAACTGCAAATTATGTTTACTAGTAACACACATGTACATGCTTGAAGTTTTTCAGCCATGCTAATTTAAATTACATCCATTTAACAAACCACAAATGACTATCGCAACAGAGTGGGAAATAAACTTTATTTATTTAATAAAACCCCACAGCATAATGTGGTTATGTTCAAAAGAACTGATTTTATGTCATGTCTTTGTATGGGAAAGACTGGTATTTTGCACTCCCTTTGGAAGAACTCTTAACACTACAGTAACACTTTTCCTCTGAGACATCATTTGGGGTTTCTCTTGTTAAGAGTTGTTGGAATATTCTGGAATTAGGCTTCATTCTTTCCCTTGATCCCATCTGCACCATGTGCACAAACCAAGGGTTTCGTTTTTTATTTTTTCAAGTGTCTGTAAAGACTTCAGTTTGCTTAATTAATTTACAAACTTGTGTGCAAAAAAAAAAAAAAAAAAGAACACACTTGGTAAAATTACATGTTTTGTGAAAATAAGTTCACATTCTCTACAGGAAACATCCTACATGCTTGACAATGTATTTTCCTCCACATTTTAGTACACAGGGTCTACTTCTTTGCTGATCTTAGAATGGTGGGGGGAAATGATTAAGATAATGCTGAAGTTTAGCTTACTGGTGATGTTCAGTGCTGAGCAGTTGCAACCCCTTTATCCAGGCACCTTGTTTCTTTAGGCTCATTGCAGCTTGCAACAGTAAGATATTTTCCCATTTCTTATGTACTGTATATATCAAAGATTCTAAAAATAGTGTGTTTGTACCAAGGTGATTCCCTTTCAAAATAAAAATAAATGAGTGGAGTGGCAAAGACTTACAAATCACTGTACACATTAAGCCTTTAAAGCACAGCATCAAACAGCCTGTTTCATTCTGCAAGGCAGCTGTGTCCAAATCTATAACTCTGCAGTTTAACTCCAACTCTAATTCCAAAACATTTCAGGTGCATCAGGATATAAACAAGGTGGGCTGGTGAAAACCTGAAAATGCAAAAAAGGAACATAGTAGGTGACTTGAATTGGCTACTGGGTCTTTTAGCAATAAGATGCTGTTAAAATGCATACTTCAGGAAAGCAGAGGCTGATGCACTGACCCCAGATCAGGAGTGTACATTTAATATTCTATTCACACTTCAACATCAGAATTAAGTATTGGTCATCCAGTGTATTCCAAAGAAGCTGATGTGCTGGCACGCCATGGTGCATTAAACTCCAACTGTTGATTAACAGGTTAAAAATGTCAAAAATCTTCCACGGTTTAATCTTGCACTGAAACAATTACAACCAAATATGATTGAATATTATTATTTATTAATATTACTCATTATTATTATAATACTGAATGCAAAACACATTACTGTGTACTAGTAATATTTTGCAAAAGAGGAAATGGAGGATTTGAAACTTTTTTTTAATGTGTTGCAATGGCTGCATATGCAAAACGCTGAAATACGTAAACAAAAATTAGGTAAAGCGGACAGGAGCAAATCATTGTGCATCAAAGTGCATCAAACTGTCTTATTGTTATCATGATGCCATTCACACCATCTTCACCTATGGGGTGCTGGGGTGGTCTAGTGGTAGGATATTGACTATGGACCAGAAGGATTCAGGTTTGAATCCCACCTCTAACAACACCACCATCACCACCATCACCACTGGGTTCCTGAGCAAGATCCTTAACCCTGAGTTGTTCCAGGGGGATTGTCCTTGCAGTTAGGAAATGAAAGCCATTCTGCTAAATGCAGTAAATGTCCACCTGTCACCAGGTGGAGAACAATGGTGACAGGTAAAGGTATTCTACCATTACCTTTGTGTTCTTAATGAACATAGGTGGTTTTAGAAGGATAATCTTTATGAAACTAAAATCAAGTTCCTGCCAGGATTTGAGGAAAGCAGCTCATTTCTAGTTTTGTGTCTCACATTCCAGGTCTGCTGTGATCAGCAATGATAAAACGAGATAAGTGAAGTGAAAGTGACTATTTGTCATTGTGAAGCGCCGCACACAGTGAAATATGCAGCCGCAGCATTTAACCCATACAAAACGTGCAACGTGGAGAGCCGTATCCAGCCCCCAGAGAGCAGTAATGGGGACAGTAGCTTGCTCAAGGGTACCTCAGGACAATCTACTGGTCTGGGATTCAAACCCATGAACTTCCGAGCCTGAGGCCTAGTCCCTGACCACTAAGCCACTGCTGCCTCTAGGTAAAAGTCTCCTGAAGCACATCAGTGTGTAGTTTACTCTTAAAAAGCAACATGATGCGAGCTCTACTTTGTTGCAGAAAAATGGCATTTTGAAGAGTGTCCTGAAAGCAGCCACTCCGCAAGTGCACGTGATAGTGTGAACCCAGACCTTCGGTCACGTTTGAGCAGACAGGACTACATGCGTCACAACAGCGCAGGGCGCTAATTGGTCCAGACCGTCTCCAGGACCCGTTGAGAGGTCACGTGACCGCCACCCGTATAAAAACAGTTGGCGGCAGTCGCTCGGCGCAGCCCTAGTTTTACAGGGGAAAATGTATCGCTTTCGTTCGCAGGCTCTCATCGGAATCGCTTTTAATTCTCTTCTTTTCACGGTGCCATTGGACGACATTCAATTTCGGAGACATTATAGTAAAAACTGGTCTTGTATTGGCTGATTTTAGGTTTATAATTATATATTAATACGCAAAAATGCCTAAATCCAAGAAGAGGAACGGCAGGGGTAAGTTAACTGGAATGTCTGGAAACAACCGGTTGTTGTGGCCTTTTGCCTGGAGTGGGATTTGTAGTTCTTGGATTGACGTCGTACCGTTGAAACGTAGTCAAGGAGGAGCTGGAATAGAACTACAATACCCATGAGCAGCGCGGCCTGTTTGGTTGACAGCCAACGAAGGCTTTGCTTATAAGCGCAAAACAAAAGAACATGTTTCGTTTTGTTCGTTGACAGTGTTAAACTTTGGGTATTGATATTAAAACTAATGTTATTTTATATCTGGGACGATGTTATTGTTTTGTTTTTGAGGAATTAGCATGGTCGTTGCGTAACGAAGCTAAGAGGCTAGCGAATGTCCTATAAAATGTCTGCCGGCTAGTATGCTAACGTTGGCTCGATTGCGCTTGTCTCTCATATTTCTTGGGTGTTTTGTGGATAACTTTGTTTCCACGTTGTTTTTTTGTTCCGCAATTCTTGGTCTGCACGCTTAACGTTGTTATAAACGTTTTCGTTGATTTAAAGTATTAAAACCGTTATGTTAATCTTAAATTATTCTTAAAATGTGAATCGTTCACTCGCCCTGAAGCTGCATTACTAAGGCAGGGTCTATATTTTGTCTGCCCTGTTGAAAAGCACGGACACGTCACATGGCCTGCAAGCGAGGGAGGCTGAAGGCTGGGGCGAGGGAGGCTGAAGGCTGGGGCGAGGGAGGCTGAAGGCTGGGGCGAGGGAGGCTGAAGGCTGGGGCGAGGGAGGCTGAAGGCTGGGGAGTGATGTGTTCTTGTGAGATCACTGACCCTGAACGGTGATAGTCAGGTCTGTGATCTAGCCTAGAAGAAATCGGGACTCTCCAGACTGTGGGATGTCCTTAATTCACCCATTTCAAACACTTAAACTAGTGTGTGTGTGTGTGTGTGTGTGTGGACGCTACTTTTTACTATATTGTTAAGAGAGCTGTTACAGGGCCACGTGGAGGCACCATGTTTACTGCCGAATAGCCACGTGTCCCAGGACAGTTAACTTTTTATTTTTTTAATTCCTGTGTAAAGATTAATTCACTAAAGATTTATGCAGTTGATTAGTTAAGTGGTGTCTGAACAAGCTTGTATAGATCTGAAGACCTCCATCATAAGCCTACAGCGTTCCCACTATTCCCATGATATTTGTAGGGCAGGAAAAGCCCCTTCTGAGCTGAAGCTCTTCCCAAGTTTAGTGTAGAGTTGCTTTGGGCAGGAATTTTTGGGGTCAAGCTGTTATGTCAGCTAACTGAGCTGCTGAAATGGGTCAAAGTTGTTTTGGAAATATTGAATTTACATGATGACTCTCAGCACTGTGTCCGAATTACCTTTTGAGTTGAGGGCATCTGTCAGTCATGGGTGGTGCTAATAGTTGAATTGGAATCTGAAGGTGTTTATTGTAGGCATTAAAGGAATCTTGATTCCTGCACACGCTTTTTCCAAAGCTGCCTGGATACAGTTCATGCTGTAATTGCAGCCTCTGAGGTTCTAAGTAGTAACTTCCAAAGAGACTTGAGGCTGCGTTGGAGGCACTTTTCATACAGGTTGTTTAGTGAATGCTGAGTGCACGAGTATAATCCTGTACTGTCTGCGTCACTGATGCAGGATACTGTTATCATAATGTTAATATCTAGTTTTAGGCCAATATATACTTTTAATCTCTCTTGGCTGTTCAGTTATGCTTGGATGGAAAAATGTGTTTGGTCAGAGAACCGTTCCTTCAGCCAAGACAGGCTGTTCGTGTGAGCAGACCAGTAGATAATCGTCTGTAGTCTGGGTCCGGGCAGCAGGTGCGTCTCGGTGGCAGGTTTCTTTTCTCCATTGTAATGAGTTGTTTCTTTCCTGTTGCCCTTGACACAAGGTGAGAGAGTAAACTATTTTTGAACATTGTAGTTGAACTGCTAACAGAAATGCCAAGGATAGCAGCTTTAGCACATACCATAAATGATCACATGGTTAAAGTGTATTAAGGTCACACTGGGAGTTCATCGGAATAATACTTTGTCTAATGAGTAATTTTACACATGGGTGTGCTGCTGATGTTTTAAATTTAAGCTCTTGTTGGTGGTTCCCTGCATTTCCTGGAAAAAAAAAAAAAAAAAACCTTTAATGTCTGCTGTCTAACTTCATTTTTTTCCCCCTGGGGTTTTAGGGGGACAGCATGGTGCTGTGCAGCCTTTCAGTGACGAGGACGCTTCCGTTGAGACGCTCAGCCACTGCAGCAGTCTCAGTGACTCGGCCAGCGTGGCAGATGAAGGTACATGTTGGATTTTAGCTCAATAAGAATGTAATACAATATAGCACTGCTAATAAAGTGAATATCCTTGTTTATTCATTTGCATTCAGATTGGAGCGCATGAATATTCTCAAATTGCGTGTACTCCTAGGCTGACCTTTTAGCAGCATTTTTATATTGAATTTCACTTGAAATTCAGGTTTTTTTTTTTTTTTGGTGAATATAATGTTCTGAGGAAAAACAGTCACTGTTCACTTGGAGCCAAGTGTCTGCTCATGATTTTGATCTGCCATATGTGAGAAGCAGCTGCGTTACATGTGTTTGCAGGTTGACCATCACTAATGTCTGACTGTAATTTGAATATACAGTGGTATCTTGACTTACGAGTGTGCCAATTAACGAGTTTTTCGTGATGTGAGCTGTCTCTTGGGTTGCGAGAGTTGTGAGCTAAAATTTTGGTTATGAGCCAGCTTCAGATACCCACTGCTAGATGGTGTAGTGAACAACATCCACCCAGCATCCCGTGTCTCACGTTCAGTTTAAGTGGTTAGCTCACAGTAGAAGCATCAACGTTGTGCTCGCAGTTATGTTGTAAAACATTTGTTTTTCTAACCATGTGTCTGAAGAAAGTGTCTGCAGAGGACAGTGCTGAGAAGAAGCAGATGTGCATTGAATTAAAGAAATGATTGAAAAACATGACAAAGGTGTGCGTGTAGTTGACTTAGCGAAGCAGTACGAGCGTAGCACTTCTACAGTCTGTGCCTGAAACAGACCACATTGGACAGGTTTTTACCATGAAAGTGAGGAAAGTGTGCTGAAACGGGCAAAAATTAACAAAAGATTATTCAGCCTTTCTCCTCCACCTTAGTCAGGATCTCCAAGGCAAATGCTGAATGTTATACTTAATAAAACCAGTTTATCGCAGTGCATTCTACTCTATTGATTTTATACAATATTCGTTATTTATACTTTTTTTTTTTTTTTTTTTTTTTAAAGTAAAAAAAATAATGCTGTGTTTTTTGGGGGTCTGGAATGGCTTAATGGCATTTAAATTAATTTTGAAGGGGGGGGTTGACATGAGTAATTTGAGTTACGAGCTCCGTCACGGAGCGAATTTAACACGTCAAGGCACCGCTGTACTGTCTTTCTGATTTCAGGTGGTGAGGCAGAGGATACCACACAGGAGGACTTCCAGTATAAGCTGAAGGTTTATATTGACTGCACAGTTGATAAAAGGTTTGTGGCCAACATGCTGTTATCAGCTGAGCTTATTTTATTATCTATACCTTGCTGTGTAGAATAGTTTTCTCATTAAGGCAGATTTCTCACTCGTAACTCTTGTGCAGTGCTAAAACCAGGCAAGGTGCCCTTGATGGACTGAAGACTGCAATGGCAACCAAGATTCTGTACGAGTTCCTCCTGGAGAGACGAATGACCATCACGGACAGCATTGAGCGCTGCTTGAAGAAAGGTTCATTCAGTTTGTGAATGTAAACTGAGCTAGACCACATGGTTATTGAAAGCGTGAAATGTTACGGTTGTTGGCAAAACAACCGGAACGGTACGTAACGGAAATGTTATGGTTATTGGCAGCAGTGCTTCTAGTGATCTGCCTTCCTACAGAACTCAGACAAGCATGATCTAACCAGTTGTTTAGCTGATAGTTGCTGACCACCGATCAGCTAATGGAACATCTGTTACAGTCGATAGATTCATAGTGACAAACAAAATTTTGATTTTATTTGTGTCCTAAAGGTAAAGGAGAAGAGCAGTGTGCAGCAGCCTCCCTAGCTTGCCTCCTGTGCATCCAGCTAGGTTCTGGTATCGAGAGTGAGGAGGTGTTCAAGACCCTTAAACCCATATTTAAGACTATACTCAATGATGGAGCAGCAAGCATTCAGGCCAGACAGGCTGTGAGTATTGTGGAATTTTTTTTTTTTTTAGGCTTGTTTTGTAGTAGTGGGTCCCCCCCTGTAACATTTCACACTTTCATTCCTTTCTTGTGTTTCAGTGTGCAACAAGTCTTGGCCTTTGCACTCTGGTAGCAGAAGATGATATTTTGGTAAGTTCCTTAACGTTCCTTAGCACAGCTATGCGGTTCTTTCTGCTCATAAATCAGAGTATTACATAAGCTTGGCATCCTCAATGTTGAAAGCTGTTTTAAGGCTCATTTGTGAACACATTTTGGGGGTGGGCATGAAATCAGTTTAAAAGTTGGAATCAGCATTTAAGCCATGTTCTGTGGAGGAAAACTGATTTCTTGATTTCCAGGATGTGTACACTACAATGGAGTGCTTTGAGAATCTTTTTACCCGCTCATACCTGCGGGAGGACGGCAGCAGGCCATCTCTGAGCCCTCAGAATACTCAGCTCCACACCAATGCGTTGCGGTCTTGGGCTCTGCTGCTCACCATTTGCAGTGCCAGCCACATCTCCAACATAATCCAAAAGTATGAGGCTCTTGTCTAACGTGCAATAGGCCTTTTGAATTTCTTTGGACTTTAGAGGTAAATCTGCTTCCTGAAAACTGGTTGCAGCAATTGAGAGGCAGATATTTATTTTATTTTTGTGTTCGGTCATTCAGTCCTCAGAGGCTTCATGATTCTGATCTGAGTTTCTTTCAGGCATCTGACCAAGCTTCCACGGCTGCTGGAGAGTGAGGATGTCAACATGCGGATTGCTGCTGGGGAGACCATCGCCTTGTTGTTTGAGCTGGCCAGAGATGTTAACCCAGTGAGTTCTTATTTTATTTACCAGACCACCTGGTATATACTGCTGAAATGGTGGACAGTAGGGGTGTACACTCCTGACTTTGTTCAACTTCAGTAAAAGTTCAGGAAATGAGTTTCTAGTTTGATTATTTTATTCATTTATTTTACTTCTTACCCCAGTTCTAGCCATGGACCTGAGTGGGGATATTGGACAAGTCTGTGGGGGGGGGGCGGACCCTTTTCTTAAGAAACCAATTTTGTAATTACAAATGAATGTTTAGTTGCATAAATAAGTGGTTGTCCCAACAAAGGGCCAAAATAATTAATAGGATTATAAACGAAGACCTTGGTGCATAGCAAAACTAAATGTAGAAACAAAATTTAACTAGCTTTGCTTATCAAGCAGAAAGTCATGACTTGTACTCATTTCCCAGTGGGATTTATAGAGTTGGCATTATGCTCACATTGGTGTCTTTTTATAAAATGATCGAGGTTGATTTATTTTTCAGATGAAGAATGGGGGAGAGACATCTTGTGACCATGCATGTGTTTTGGTCACTTGTTCACTGACTGCTGATCTCCCATTGTCTTCCTGTATAGGACTTTGACTGTGAAGACTGGGAGGTGCTGTGCAACAAACTGAATGCTCTGGCAACTGACTGCAACAAACACCGTGCAAAGACTGACAAGAGGAAGCAGCGGTCTGTCTTCAGAGATGTGCTAAAAGCTGTGGAGGTGAGGAAGGAGTGATGTGAATGGTGGAAATGGGTGCCTCCTGGGTAATGTAACCCTAATAGCACTCTTGTCTCTGAGCAGGAGGGGGACTTTCAGACAGAGACGATCCGCTTCGGCACAGAGCGAATGGTCATTGACAGTTGGATGAGAAAGAGGACGTATGACGCTTTCCGAGAGTTTGTGGGCTCTGGAATGAACTATCATCTACAGGTATAGAACGATGTGCTGTTAATGTTTTATGAACAACCAAGAGTGTTTGAACGCCTTTCTGTCATTAGGCAAACGAATTCATCAGGGATGTGTTTGGACTGGGACCACCCGTGCTTATCGATTCTGCTGCATTAAAAGCAATGAAGAGCTCCCGATTGGAGAGGGTAAGCCAGCACTCTACAGAAATTATCACCAATGTTTTGAAGTTTCTTGTGGGTTTAAAAAAAAAAACAGCCCACACAGCCCAAATGGACTGCATCAGCCTTAAACCTTCCTACTTCGTTTGTCTTTATTAGCACCTACATCAGCAGCTATGCCAGCAGTTATGATTTTGTTGCTGTGACAGGATTTTCAGTGTTTATGATCTTATTTGCACAAACGTTTAGGCCAGAAGGCTCCTTTTTAAAGATCTGCTTATGTTGAATTGTTTAACTGTTTGGTAGCGATTGACTGTCTTTCTCTCCCCCAGCATCTCTACAATGCCGCTGCATTCAAGGCTCGCACCAAGGCAAGAAACAAGTTCCGTGACAAGAGGGTGGATGTGGGTGAATTTTAGAGCGCTGTTTTCTATAATTGCTTAACCCTGTAGTTCTTATTTTGGGTCCAATATTTTCCTCTTACATGTGTGGTATTGTACTATTCTTAGCACATGTGATTTTTAAGGTTTGTATTATGTGGTGTGATGTATAGTTTTGCCCTGTATCTGTATTCTGTAGGAGTAGTTGCTCAAGCGGAGTCGTAATGTATATGATCACCACTGTTGTATTGAGGAGAAAATTAAATTTAAACTCCGCCAGTTTTGTGAGTTGTTTCTTCTCAGAACTTTGCTTCTTGTGTCGATCTGTTGCACTCAAACCATACCATTTTCCAGTAGTACTGTTGGTGAGGGTGCTACACTGACATGCTGTGGACTGTGAGCCCACTGTGTGTCTTAGTTTACCATCTATTAAAAGCGCACTTTAGATCATACTCATGGGAACCATGCTGCCCAGTTTTGACTAATCCTCTGTCCTATCAATGTTTAATAGTGAGATTCTACAGGTAAAGCAATGACCACCAGTCAGGGTCTTCCCAAATGGACAGGTGCGATGTCCCACCAATATAGTAAACTGGCCGACAGCTTGGCTGTTGTGGGTCTATTAGAATCAGGTTTCAAAATTTAAACTGCTCTTATCTTGGGCCACGTTTAGGAGCATTAAATGCATCAGCACATTGTCACCAACCTGTAACCAATGCTGTGGCTCGTTTACAGCCTCTCTTTAGATTGACTGGGAAAGTTAACATGCTGAGACATGTTCCCTTCATGCTGGTGGTTCTTTTGGACAATTTTCTATGTTTTCATAAGTAATAACAGTGGGAGTATTAAGTTTTTTTTTAAGTGGTTCCTCATGCTATAATTTTGGGATGGTATTTACCACAAGTTAATCTTTTGCTAAGAAGTGTTAGGCCTTTAACAGTTAATCAGAATGAAATGAGCAATAAAGACTAAGTAGATTTAATATAAATCCTGTTCTCAGGCTTCTGAAGCTAATGTAAAAAGCAGTGGTTACACTGTATTCCCACCATTTAAAATACTGAGGTCGCAGGTGGCGTTCATGCTCAGTAGTGTTTATTTTGTATTTGGCTCATTTCTTACCCTTTCCATGACGTGAACTACATTAGGGCTGAGAGGAGCCCTGTTTTACTGAAGGTGAAAGGCCACCTTAAAAATGGACACGGTGATGGGCACTTTACAGCTGTGAGTTCTAGCGCAAGGCCTCTTTATTGGGCGGATGGGTTTAGTGCATTCTGTTATTTCCCAGAGAGAGTCATGAGGGCACAGCTGTCCATCAGGAAAATGCAGGGAGATTGGAGCAGCCATTACAGACCGGCTGTATCACCTCATCAGGATATGCCAGCTGAGAGATTCTCATTCCAACACGTGCTTATATATAGATAACATATATATATATATATATATATAGTATGTGTACTGTTGGGGTTAAGTGTACTCCCCTTTATGAAAATGTTTTTTGGGGATTTTGGGGACACCTTGTGTTTTGAAATTTTTTTCTTTTCTTTTTTCTTTCCCCCTCTGTGTCTTTTTTTTTTTTTTTTTGTTTTTTTATTTATTTATATATATAAAAAAGGGCATCAACTCACAGCAAAACAGTAAAATCCTCAATCATTCACAGTTTCACTTTGAAATTAAATTCCTGTGCTGGCGCTCACAGACTGAATAGTTAGTAGTGAATTTGTCCTCTGCAGTCAATCCCTCCCATTACACCAGTAATGAACACATACCTCAAGGTAAACCTACTGGCCTGGGACTCGAACCCATGACCTTCTGAACACAAGGACAAGTACCTAATAACTAGGCCACCACAAAGTTTATAGTCTGATCATGAACACTGGAACATATTGGAACAAAATACTTTGTTTTACTGTGAAGTTCATGGTTACCTCTTCTGGTGTTTAATAATTCTGACAATGATGTTCACAATTTGATGGTAAATATCAAATTAAAACCATTTGGTTACCAAGTCACTGTAAAAAGAAAAAAAAACCATGAATGTACACAGCAATACTGTTTAATTTTACTGTACAATTTCACAATTTTTTCCTGGGAGTATTGATTGTTCATCCCTACAGATGAGTGCTGACATCAAAACAAAGGGATATATTACGAGGGCCTTGTCGTATTCCTCGGGTAGCACTGTTCCACACTTTAGTATCGGCAATGGTAGGACAAATACAAAAGAAGCTGCGTAGTATTTCACATGTTATTAAAAACTGACCAGAAAAACACATTTTTCATTTTTAATAAAACAAGTTAGGTGTCAGTTGGTAGTAAAAGCAGAGTTTAACTGTACTTACACAAGGTTCTTCTGCATTTTCCATTCTTCAGGCTGGTATATTTGAGGGACATAATGCAGGAGATTTCTCTGGATCTGGATGGGCTGGAACAGGAGAGGAAGCTGTATGTGGCAGATGCACTGAATCATCTGCATGAGCTGAAAGTGTGGCAATTTAAATGACCTGCCCATGGGTTAGTGTCCCAACACCTCTCTTAGGGGATGCTTTAGTTCATTACTGACCAGAAAGTGCTTTCAGTAATAAGGTCAGTTTTGTTAACAGAGATGATTTGATGCAAAATAGACCAAGAAGGTGTTAAAGTTCAGTACAGATTATGGGAAATCTGCCTACTGCATGGCCTTGACCTGATATAGCAAACAAACTATGAAAACCAACATACAGTACAAACACTGCTGCAAGCACAGAGAACGGTTCTGTTTTTGTTTCTATGGAAAAGCTGTTCCCTGGAACACTGAAGTGAGTCTGGCATTGAACACAGTGCGATAAAGACACGGTTTAAATGTTTAAAGTGCCGACCTGTTATGAGTCTTACTAGAGGTTCTTGCAAACTGTCCTCACCAAGCTCATATGTGCTTCATTCAGTAATCAATTGACTTCATTGACTTTATTGTAAAACTGCTCCAAAGAATTAACAAGCGCCAGATGTTACATCCAGACACAGGATCACAGGGGTTTTTTGAGACTCATCTCAGTGCTAAAGGAGTGAAGGCAGTCACACCTAGGGGCAATTTTGTAAAAACAATTCACCTATAAAGCACCCAGGCCCCCACAGGGAACTACTGAAAAGTGAACCCAGTACAATCTTGCTGTGAAGTGACAGCACTAGGATTATTGCACCTTTTCACTTTTTTCAGCATTTGTGACACTCTGCCATTTTACTCACTTTCTCACTCATTTTCAAAACTGCTTGTCCTGAAAGCCCATCTCCCACCTTCCATCCTCACCATCTTTTACAGAGGAACCACTGAGAGCATCCTGAGCGGCTGCATTACTGCCTGGTACGGGAACTGCAACGTCTTAGACCGCAAGTCCCTACAACGGGTAGTGAGAACAGCTGAGAAGATCATCGGGATCTCTCTGCCCTCTGTACAGGACATTTTCACCACTCGCTGCATCCGCAATGCAACCAGCATTGTGGATGATCCCTCCCACCCATCCCACACTCTCTTCTCCCTCCTGCCATCCGGGAAAAGGTTCCGCAGCATACGGGCCTCCACTTCCAGGATGGGAAATAGTTTCTTCCCCCTGGCCATCAGAATCTTGAACTCTTAAACCGCAATATCTTGAACTCTTAAACCCAGTTCACTTTTCATCCTGTACTTATTTATTTATCTCATGTTGCACTCTGCACTTTATCAATAACACTGCTCCACCACACTGCTACACCATAATCTACCTGGGCTGCTTTGTTCCACAACACTGCAGCCCTCTACGGATGAATGTACTGTCTGTCGTGCCGTCTGTTGTTGTCTGTCTTGTCTGCACTTGTTGCCCCGTGTTGTGTCTTATGTTGTCTTGTGTCTTGTCTTGTGTGTAGCACCAGGGTCCTGGAGGAACGTTATTTCGTTCCACTGTGCACTGTGTATATGGCTGAAATGACAATAAAATCCTACTTGACTTGACTTACTTGACTAATTAGGGTCGTGTGCAGTCCTGGAGCCTATCCCAGCTTTTACAGGGTGAAAGGCAGGGAAACACATGGACAGGTCGTCAGTCCATCACAAGGCAAACACACACGCACACACACACCTATGGGGCAGTTTAACATTTCCGATCCACTTGATGTGCATTTTTTTTGGATGGTGGGAGAAAACCAGAGCTCCCAGAGAAAACCCCCACAGACTCGGGTAAAACAAGCAAACTCCACACAGAAATGTCCTGGACCATCCCGTCTGGGAGTCGAACCCAAGACCTTCTTGCTGTGAGACAACAGCACTACCCTCTGTGTCAAATGGAACTGACTAAAAAGTGGCTACATTTCCTCACAAATGCACTTCAAGCTAATGTATCAAGTGAAAGAAATCCATCAAACCACTTCATTAATTTACTTAGAGTGCAGTTATAAATGCACAAAAAGCAAATATACAACCTGGACTAGTGTCTCCCCAGCATTTGTTGCTGAACAGCCTTCCATAAATCAGGTAGTAAGTCACAGAGTGAGCCAGGCCTGTTTACTCCCTGCTTGCTTTCTCTCTTCCCCAACATGAGGCCAACCCTTAGGCCTAAGCCCATCAGCATGAAAAATTGATACTGAGGTTACAGGCACTTTGTTGCAGACTTTTGCTTTAGCCTCAAATGGCCAGAATGCTCTGCTGATCAGCACCAACTTCCCAAACCACTAGCACTGTTTCTGCCTTTTAATCACACCACTGACACGGCTGCTGCTGTGCTGGGACGATGTGATGTAATTTAGTAACTCAGTGCTCGGTGTGTTTAAAATGCACACGGTATTTTTAAAATAGACTCAGTGCACAGGGTGCCACACATTTTGCTCGAGTGTTCAGCCATGTTTTGAAGGGAAGGCCTGAAAATTGGCCACCCATATTTCTGTCACATCTGCAATGGTATAATTAGCTCCATTTGCCCTTGAGATGCTGTGTGTGATGACTAATATGAAAGAGGTTTATATTCTGAAGCAGCATCAGCAATGATCAGTTTCTACCCAAGGGATAATCAACAACTCATTATGCATCCCAGCCAAGTGCTATAATTCACATTCCCTCCCAAAAAATGGTGGTGATTAGCAGCCAAAATTGGGTGCTAATTTTCAATCAACATTTAAATAAGTGTGGAAGGACACTTCTGTCTGTCAGAAAAGTATGCACACTGTACTGTGCAAAGATTTGGAGTGCAATCATTCTGATAAGCACATTATCATGTTAATTATGTGACTGAAATCTTCTGCTTCTCTAGTTTTGAGCTTACATGCATTCCTCTAAGAATAAGATGGCTGTTATAAGATCTTTTCCCTTATCATTTCCCTTACCCAATGAGAGATATGGTAACTTTTTGTACTAGGTGTAGTGTCAGTAAATGGAAGAGTATGAAATTTAAAGCATCATTTAGGTAAAATATAGGTCAAACCTAAATTATCAAGAGTACAGGAATTACACCTTAATTTAGCCCATATATAGCCTTTTAAACTAGGGCCTGACTGATAAAAATTACAGAATTTTAAGGGGGGGTATATGGCAAAAATATTATATAACAATATAAAAAATGTGTATATATAAAATATAAAAGATGAACATTAGGTGAGAGATCAAAGTTTAGCTTTCATTTCCTGGTATTAACATTTAGATATGTTAAATTACATTAATTTATCACCTTTTGTATCTGATCTCCGAGTGCTTCAAGTAGCAAAAGTATAGTAACATAGAGACTCACAGTTACACAGGTACATCCTGTTAGCTTGATTGCTTAAAGTATAAATAGTTCTTGATTACTCTCAGTTTGAGATTTCATCTGTGAAGACTGCATTTGTTGTTACAAATGAAACGTCACAGAAAGGCCATAGTGTGGAGAAAGAGAGGATATGGTGGAGGTAGTGCCATAGTACTAATCAGAAACTAATCAGGAGGCAGCAAAACAATTATTCAAAGCACATTGGCAAGTAAACAAAGTACTTCTTCAGGGCAAGAAGTCTGGCATCATCAGGTCTTACCTCAAATTAACCTGCATTTTCCTGAAGAGAGGAGATTGGAAGTGGAAGGTGTGATAATGAATGTTATTAGTGCTTATGCCTTGCAAGTTGTTTGTGAGATGGAGGAGAAGGAAGAATTCTGGAGTGAGTTAGATGAAGTGATAGAGAGTGTACCCAGGGGAGAGAGAGTGATTGGTTCAGGCCCACTTGGTGAAGGGAACAGGTGATGAGGAGGTGATGGGTGGGTATCGTATCAACGAGAGGATGACCTTGTAGGATGACCTTGGAGGTCAAGAAGAGGAGAAAAATGAGGGCAGAGGCAAGGATCAAATGGTGGAAGCTGAAGAAGGAAGAAAGCAAGGTGGAATTCAGGCATAAGGGTGATGCGCAAAGATGTAATAACTATAGAGAGATAAAGTTGATCAGTCACAGCATAAGGTTAAGGGGTGGTGGTCTAGAGGTAGGGTACTTGTCTATGGACCTATGGCTCAAGAGGTCCCTGGTTTGAATCCCACTTCTAGCCCTACCTCCACTGGGTTCCTAAGCAAGACCTTTAACCCTGAGTTGCTCCAGGGGGACTGTCCCTGTAATTATGACATGGAAGTCACTCTGGATAAGAGCATCTGCTAAATGCTGTAAATGTTAAGTGAAAGAATAGTGGAAGCTAGGTAAGGAAAAGCGGTGATGACTAGTGAACAGCAGTATGGCTTTATGTTGAGAAAGAGCTCTACATGCAATGTTTGTTCTGAGGGTGTTGATGGAGAAGTACAGAGAAGGTCAGAAGGAGCTGCATTGTCCCTTTGTGAACTTGGAGAAAGCATATGACAGGATGCTTAGAGAGGAGATATGCTTTTGTATGAGGAAGTCAGGAGTGGCAGAAGTATTGCAGAGTGGTACAGGATGTGTATGTGGGCAGTGTGACAGTGGTCTCATAAGGTCTGCAGTTAGAATGATGGATGCATTTAAAATAGAGATGGGATTACATCAAGGATCAGTGCTGAGCCCATTCATTTTTGCAAAAGTAATATACAGGTTGACAGATGGATAGGAGTTCCCGTGGACGATGATGTTTGCTGAAGATATTGCGATCTGTAGTGAAAGTAGGGAGCACCTTGTGGAGAACCTGGAGAAATGGAGACATTCTCTAGAGAGGAGGGGAATGAAAGTGGGTAGGACAAAGACAGGATACAGTGTGTATTCTGTGTGTGAATGAAAGGGAGGAAATTGGAATGGTTAGGCTGCAAGGAGTAGAGGTGGTAATGATGGAAGAATTTAAATGTGTTGGATCAGCCGTTCAGAGTAACGGAGTGTGGAAGAGAGGTGAAGAAGTAAGTACAGGCAGGTTGGGAAGGGTGGAGATGAATGGCAGGAGTGACCTGTGACAGACGGGTACCTGCAAGTGTGAAAGGAAAGGTTTATGGGTTTACAAGACAGACAGCAGTGCTGCAGGTGTCCCAGATAACCAGGAGAAATGGAGATGGGTGTTCCGCTGTGGAGACCCCTAACAGGAACAGCTAAAAGCAGAAGAAGTGGGTCACAGCCTTGGAGCAGTTATTACTTACTATTAAGAAGTGAATATGCAACCAAACATTTAGTGTCACTTACTTTAATTTCTTTTCAAACTTTATTTCCAGTAAGTATGCTCACGTAAAAAACTGGGTGGTCAGATACAAGAAATTTGACCTCTCATAATCATCTTTTCATCTGAAATGCAAATGTCTGCCATGCATATCAAAAACAAATGAATTGCCTTTCTTTTCCAATAAACAAATAAATAAAGGTTCAAACGAGTCTATGCAACATAAGGTCTTTATGAACGATGCTTGATGATGAAGAAGTTGGGTCCACTTTTGAACCTGTGTGGCTTTAATCTTAGTAAATGACTCACCTCTTCCTTTCTATTTTTATTTTGTTTTCCATAACCTTTTGGCTAAATATGATTTGTCATACACAACCATTAGAGTTTCATAAACATAATACCCATTATAACTAATTATACTGTAGCTATTATCACTAATCATCAGTGTTGCTTTGATTATGAATAATGAGCGAACTAAAAACTGCTTCTCCTTAAATATACTATTGAAACAGGACCAGGGAGACACTTAGGTTATTTTCCATAAGCTTGGTTTCAGTGTTAACATAAATAAACTTAGTTCTGCCAGAATCTCTTCCAGCTGCAGTTAGCAGATGCCAGCTCAGTGGAGGACCGTGAAGAGAGGCACAATGATATATCACATGCTAAAGCCCATGGCATTCTCATCATCATCTTCATCCTCAGTCTGGCTCTGATCACACTGGCCAGCCTGGCACTGTCTGCCTACACTCTCAGTCTCATATGTAAATTACCATCCACATTTCTCTTAACTGATCATAAAGCATATGGCTGTTTTCAAGGTTTAATTTGTGCAGGGACAACCCAGATCCAGCTCCTTTCAGTTTCTATAGAGAGGCATGAAAGTGAGAAAAGGCCTAGCGGTTAGGGCGTTAGCCGCATGATCGGAGGATCGGGGGTTCAAACCCCTTCCCAATAGGTTGCCCTGAGGTACCCTTGAGCAAGGTACCGTCCCCATCACTGCTCCCCGGGCGCTTTCAATAGCTGCCCACTGCTGCACGGGTTTGAGTGTGCATGGGTAAAATGCAGAGGTCCAATTTCGTTGTGGTTCACGTGTACTGTGCCGTGACCTCGCAATGACAAGGGTTGTCACTTTCACTTTTTCACTTTCATATAAACTCCTAGATTTCAAATACAATGAATCCAACTCCTGTTCCTATGAGAGGGGACAGCAGAAATATTGAAAATAATGAATAGACATCAACATCCCTGTTAAGGTAACAGGTAAAATTATTGGAATGTGGCAGGTCTAGTTTTTTACAAACATTAAAAAATGCAGGTTATCAGGAAGGCCAAAGCTATTCCATCCGGTCCAGACCATCCCTTTTTATCAGAGTTTTCCAGGTCATGTTGTACCAGGTCATGTTGGCAGTTAAGAGCACCCACTGGATGATGCATTGACAATTAGTGAAAGTGACTATTTGTCATTGTGAAACAGGGCACAGCACACAGTGAAGCACAACAAAATGCAACCTCTGCTTTTCACCCATATGCACCGTGCAGCAGGGGGCAGCTCTATCCAGCACCCAGGGAGCAGTGATTGGGACAGTAACTTGCTCAAGGCTACCTCAGTGCAACCTGCTGATCTGGGATTTGAACCTAATGACTTCCATTCCCGAGGTCGACTCCCTAACCACTAGGCAACTAACAACAAATAACAATTAGGTGTTGTTTGTCTCCACAGCCATTAATTAACCTGTTGAATCTAAGCCATTATCCACCTTTGTATTGAATTTTTTAACTTAAAATCTTTTAAAAGTCTTTGTGAAGAAAAAAAAAATCTTAAAAATTGATTTAAAAAATGTGAGGTGTAGCATTTTTATTTACATGCCAACAGGATGGAGAATTGAGAAGTGTTATTGTTTACCCAAAAATCATTAACAATGTAGACTTTTATACTTTTGCACTGTAAGGCCCTATTGCTGTTTTCAACCATTTCTGAAAATGTATGGCAACACTAACACCAAAATCATTTAAAATGCAATTTCATTATTATTAAGATTATAAAAAGACCTGCAACGCTAAGTGTTTCAACACACTCTCTAATTAAATAGACTGATTAGTTGGGTGCGTTGTGTAGGGGACCAGGTTTGGGAAACACTTTCCTACACAGTATACAGTCAGTGCAGCATAAAGAACCACAGTGCTGTTATCTCTTCTTGATGCAGCTTACCTTTTCACTCCAGCCCATGGCAATGAGAAAATTCAGGACTTCTTCAGCAGCCAGCAACTGCACAGAAAATACCTGGAGGAGAACCGAGAGGGGAAAAGCATCATTCAGCAGATCCTTCATCCCTCCAGCGTTCTGCAGACAAAGTGAGAGTGCAATGCTGTGGGTTTCTTTAAGGACTGCAACCAGTAAATGTAAGGCTCCATTAAGGTTCAGCTGTGTCCCATAAGTGAGTTTTTAAAGCACGCTGAATTCAATTGTTCAGGCTTTCAATTCTGAAGACTATTACTGTTACTATCTGTTGATATCAAATATTATTTAGTAGATCAACCAAACATTTAAATGGGTGATTCTGATTTGAACATTACAGAAGAGAAATATTATAAAGATGTGTCATCAAATAAAAATAAATAAAACAATTTAGTAGTATTTTTTGTCCACACCTGATTCCATATAATTTTTTACATTAAAAAAGAAATTAATAAATAAAATTTCCATATAAAACAACATATCATTGTTGTGGTGGTCCCCTTTCTTAAAGAGGGGGACCACCACCCCGGTCTGCCAATCTAGAGGCACCGTCCCCGATGTCCATGCGATGTTGCAGAGGCGTGTCAGCCATGACAGTCCTACAACATCCAGAGTTTTGAGGAACTCCGGGCGGATCTCATCCACCCCCGGAGCCCTGCCACCAAGGAGCTTTTTGACCACCTCGGCAACCTCGGCCCCAGAGAAGGAAGAGTCCACTTCTATATCCCCAGGCTCTGCTTCCTCATCGGAAGGCATGTTGGTGGAATTAAGGAGGTCTTTGAAGTACTCCCCCTACCGACCCACAACGTCCCGAGTCGAGGTCAGCAGCGCACCATCCCCACTATACACTGTGTTGACTGTGCACTGCTTTCCCCTCCTGAGACGCCGGATGGTGGACCAGAACCTCCTCGAAGCCATCTGGAAGTCCTTCTCTATGGCCTCTCCAAACTCCTCCCATGCCCGAGTTTTTGCCTCAGCAACCACCAAAGCCGCATTCCGGTTGGCCTGTGGTTTCAGGTGCCTCCGGAGCTCCACTGGTCAAAAAGTAAGGCCCTGTAAGACTCCTTCTTCAGCTTGATGGCATCCCCCACCGCCGGTGTCCACCAACGGGTTCTCGGGTTGCTACCGCGACAGGCACCGACCACCTTATGGCCACAGCTCCGGTCAGCCGCCTCGACAACGGAGGCGCGGAACATAGTCCATTCGGACTCAATGTCCTCCACCGCCCCTGGGACGTGGTTAAAGCTTTGCCGGAGGTGGGAGTTGAACGTTCCCAGCAGACCCTCACAATATGTTTGGGCCTACCAGGCCTCCTCCCCCACCAACGAAGCCAACTCACCACCAGGTGATGGTCGGTTGACAGCTCCGCCCCTCTCTTCACCCGAGTGTCCAAGACATGTGACCGCAAGCCCGACGGCACGACCACAGAGTCGATCATTGAACTGCGGCCTAGGGTGTCCTAGTGCCAGGTGCACATGTGGACATCCTTATGCCTGAACATGGTGTTCGTTATGGACAATCCGTGACGAACACAAACGTCCAATAACAAAACACCGCTCTGGTTCAGATCGGGGGGGCCATTCCTCCCTATCACGCCCTTCCAGGTGTCACTGTCATTACCCACTTGAGCATTGAAGTCCCCCAGCAGAACGATGGAGTCCCCAGAAGGGATGCTCTCTAGCGCCCCCTCCAGAGACCCCAGAAAGGGTGGGTAGTCCAGACTGCTGTTTGGCGCATATGCGCAGACAACATTAAGGACACGTCCCCCAACCCGAAGGCGGAGGGAGGCCACCCTCTCATCCACCGGGGTAAGCCCCAATGTACTGGCCCTGAGCCGGGGGGCAATAAGTATGCCCACACCTGCTCAGCGCCTCGTGGTGGCAGCTCCAGAGTAGAAGAGAGTCCAGCCCCTCTCAAGGAGACTGGTTCCAGAGTCCAAGCTGTGCGTCGAGGTGAGTCCAACTATATCTAGCCGGAACTTCTCAACCTCACGTACTAGCTCAGGCTCCTTCCCTACCAGAGAGGTGACATTCCACGTCCCTAGAGCCAGCTTCTGCAGCCGAGGATCAGACCACCAAGGCCCCCGTCTTCGGCCACCGCCCAGCTCACATTGCACCCGACCTCTTTGGCCCCTCCCACAGGTGGTGAGCTCATGGGCAGGGGGACCCACGTTGCCTCTTCAGGCTGTGCCCGGCCGGGCCCCATGGGTGAAGGCCCGACCACCGGGCGCTCGCCATCAGGCCCCACCTCCAGGCCTGGCTCCAGAGGGAGGCCCCGGTGACCCACGTCCGGGCGAGGGAAAACGTCGTCCAAGGATCTTTCTCATCATAAGAGGTCTGAACCTCTTGTGTCATATTATTATTAAATGTCCTATTATTAGAAATAATTTCAAAACCAAGTAGCCCCCCACAATAGACAAGCACACAAATAAGAAAAATAAATTCAGCAGAAGTCCAGTGCGGCACTGATTATTATGGAGATCAGCACAGAATAACATACTGCAGTAGATTTCAAGTTTCTTCCAGCAGATGGCAGTTTTTCACCATAAAGTTTCTCAGGCATCTTAAGTATTTATCATGTTACATCATTAATCACCTAGAGGGTCTTTAACAGTGCTGGTTCCTGTAGCACCTGGCAATTAATTCACTGCTTTCAAATACAGGGACGTGTCTTTTCAAACATATTTTACAACCCTTTCAGAACTCAGTGTCAGGACACACAGCATCTAAATTATATTATAGGCATCTAAAAATAATGAAGATTAATTACACCTTTATTCCTATACAACGCACATAAGCCCCATAACCCTGTTACTGCGGCCTTTATATTCATGAATAATATGTGGTCTATAAACCTCGTGTTTTCTCGAGCTGGGATGCAATCATGCCAGCGCACACCCGGCTCTCATGCCAAGCACAGATGTGCCTTGACTCCTACTGTGAGTGACACATTAACACAGTAAAAGCACACACAAACCCACTTTTGTAGCTGGCAGTGGTTTCCAAAAGGCAAGGCAAACTCACATACACAGTGTAAGCAACCCACACTCCATGGTTCTGGCCAGTAGCGCACACACACACACATACACACTCACACACATGCGCACACACACAGGCTCGTGATGAAGGCTGGTGACACACTCAAGCACCCACTGGGTCTGACAACTGTTTGGCAGGCGGTGGCACGCGGGGGCAGGGGAAGGCACCTGCGCCTGAGCTACCACAGCCAGAGCCTTGGCATCCGAGCTGCAGCTCCCCCTCCGACCCACACACTCTCTGGCCTTCGCACAGCAGCACTGCCAGAGCCCAGGTACACAACAGCAGCCTACACACACCTCTCTCAGACTGGCACACTCATTACACCCTCAAACACACAACCTATGTGTTATTTTGGAAATGCACCTGAACAGTGTAAAATGAGAGAATCCAAAAAATCCTCAAATTAAGCATACTGCAAAAAAAAAAAAAAAAATATATATATATATATATATATATAAAATGATATTTCAATATTTTAAGTTGTTTTTCAGCAACTGCAAGAAATCATCACAAGAGACGTAATTTTCTTTAATATATTTTTGTCTTATGCGAAGGTTTGGGCACCCTGATTGACTGCTATGCTGTGTGAAAGTAAGCATATTCAGCAAACAATACACTTCTACACATTTTAATGAGCAGCGACTGTTCATTTGCTGAATTTAACATATATACGATGTAAGGCTTGTGCAAAAGGTATAAAAAAGTTTCCACCAAATATTAATTGACAATCATTATTCAAATTCCTTCATTTACTTGAATATGTCAACAGTTTCATTTTATCAGAGGATTCAATATTTTAAAAGGACTATAGCTGAGCTCTACTGTCTTAAGCTTTTGCTACACTCTCCACAATATAACATACTGGTCAGGATTTTAATTCATTTTATTCACATCATGAAATCCTCAAATCTTAAAATGAACTTTGTTCAATATTATATATATTGTTATGATTATAATATAATTGTTGATCATCAACCTACATTTTCAAATTATTGTATTTAAGCTCATAAAATAGTAAACATGGCAAATTTTCCAAACTTTTGAATGGCAGTGTATGTTAGAATCACAGTATAATGGATTTCTCAACTATGAAATGTTATACAGTTACATTGTGAAATGGAATTTGCTAGAAAATTAATAACATTTAAGGAGATGTTATCACTCTGATTAAGATTCTTTTAAAAGTACTACTTCTACCACGTCAGTAACACTTCTAGTTGGCTTACTGGGGGAGTTTGTGTGTGAATGGGCTTGTGTTTTGTGCTTTGTGAGTGTTTTGCTCATATGACTGTGTGTGCGCGTGTGTGTGTGTGTGTGTGTGTGTGTGTGTGTGTAAGAGGGTGTGTTCTCAGCTCTAGCTGCTTGGTGCAATGATTAAAGCCCCAGCTCAGAGGGTTGTTGCCAGGGCTTTGAGACAGAAAATGTGCTGATTGGTGCCTTAAAATGACTAAAGATTTCCAAGTAGTCACATTAGCCTAGAGAGCATCTAAACCCTGCAAATTAGTCAAGTCACTCTCCCAAATAATCTCTAAAAATCCACTTCATTGTTGACATTAATCAGATTTGCTTGAGGTTGAGACACACCTCTACAGTTCTGAGAGAGTGAGAGCTCCTGTCTTCATGGCTAGACAGAGAGCTGCATTAAAATGCGCAAAGCGCACCTAAGCGTTGGAGAAGCCTAGGCAGATGTGATGCTGGAGGGAGGCTTCTGCTTGATTCGGAGCAGAGCAGGCTAAAGCTCAGCACCATGGCCCCAGGGCCCAATGCCCATTAGCACTAGAGCTCTGTAGGAATGAGGGAACTTCACATTCTTCTTTCCATACCAGTGATCCACACTATAGTTTTTATAACGGGCAAAATCTCAGCCTTGTTCTCATCTGCCGGACAAAGGAGTTTTTACTGTGAATTGATTTTCGTGTTCACCATTTATGTTACATCATAAAATTTTAAATATTAAAGATCTGCAAATATTTCCAGACACGATCACTGAACACTGTGCTTTTATGACCCCAAACACCTGACTAGTTAGCAACCTTATACCTTACAAATGAAATGACACCAACATTTCAATATTTCTGTGTGTTTTCATTATTGAGTCATTAAGAGTTTTAAGAAAAGATTTGATTTTGAAATCTTCAAAAATTTGATTTCAAATTTTTTAAACGATTTGGTTTATCTACAAGGGCGATGATGCTAAACAACCGCTAAAATGTTTACTCGGCAAAAGACACTTTGTTTAGTAGCAAAATGTATATAGTCACTGTCCATCTTTTTTTTCCATTTTTATTTTTAAAAATAAAAGCAGCAGCCTTTTTACACTGCACATATATACAAACCAGTAAAAATGTCCAAAATAATGTCAGATTAAATGTTTCACATTAACAAGCATTAAAAGTTGAATAAATTAATGTTGTTTCTATCCTCTGCTGAAATTGTATTATTGTGATACTTTTTTTTTTTTTTTTTACAGATGGTAGTTTATCTAAAATGTTTTCTTTGAGACTATTTTTCCAACATGTATATCTCTGGATACATTTTAGGCTAAAATTGAACTTTTGTATAAGATTATTTCAACATTTTCATAACAATTTGGTGTAATTGCTTTTTGTGAGGGTGCTTGGGAGGGAGACATTAAACCTGCACCTCCCACCGTGAATGAGTCTGACAAAGTGCATTTGAAAAAATTTGTGTTTTGAAAATTTGTGCCAGTTATCATCATTATCTTTCCATTTCTCAGAGTTTGCCTTTGGTTCTGCTGAAGGTCATATGGGTCAGTGTTTATAACGGACCCTCATAAGAGATGACCTCAAACAGACAAAACCCCGGCCAAGCACAGAGAAACTCCCCAGCTCAAAAAACAGGCAAATACCTGCCTGTTATTATGCGTCCAGCCTTCAAATGCATTCCATCCTCTGTATTTTACAGCTGTTATAAAATGGCTCTTCCTTGTTTATTGGACAGTAAGGTGTTTCCATCAGTGAGGACGTTTAAAGCTTTAAAGCTCTTGTTTCTCCTCAAGCAGGAATGCTTTCTTGAAACATGAGGGTTTATTTTGAAAGGCTGCAGGCATTAGGGTGTCCTCAGCAGCCCTCTGCATGGCTCAATGTGACTTTTACTCATGCTTCTCGCTCTCTCTTGAACACACACCCTGTGCTTATCTTTCCCTGTCTTGCTTTTTTCACTCTCTCCATCCTTGGTCTCTGCCCACCCACAAACTTTTCAAACTGATTATTCCAACGAAAGAAATGAAATCCGAATTGTTGATTCCACTGTTTATCACAAGGAGCAGGAACGCTTCTTGGTATACCTGCACGAAGGAGAGAGTGTGGTGGAAAATGTATGCTCTTCTCTCTAAGCTGATGGACAAGCAACAAATAAAAATCTAATAGATAATTCTAAGAAGTGGAAGGAGAGGAAATAAAAATGGTAATCACATTTGAGATGAATGCCACCAGTCCATGCATGCAAAATCAACCCCAGGCCACTTAGAACAACCAACTCTTCAGCAAAGCAATTTTTGTCTTCTTCATCATCTCAGTTGATTTTCTCTCTGCCTGTCTTCTGCATTTTTTCTTGGCTATGCATATCTAAACATGGTTTTGCAAGTCAGAGTCATCACTGCTATACTGTCTGGTGGCTTTTGGTGCTTAGCATGACCACAAACCAACATTTGACAGGCCATTGATTCTTTTTTTAAAGCAGGTTTTGGGAGCAAAGTGTAAAGCAATAAGGGTTGACTCAGGACCTCTGCACAGTTCTTAATTACACACCTCTTAATTGCTTAATTCAGGTGGCAAGTTCATTGTCAAACATGTATTAAATCAAGCACTTAATGTTTACAAAAGATTTGTAGAAACGCATAGTGCCCTGGGTGAGCTTGGTCTGGATAAACCTTACTGGCTCACATAAAGCAGTGAGCTTAACCCTAAACGACTTGAGAATGAACTAAAAGGGAGATTGCGAGCCAGGGCTTCTTGTCTAACATCAGTGCATAGATTTAAAAAGCACTGTTGGATAAAAGCGCAAAAATTCCCTCACACGCTCCAAAATCTTGTGGAAAGCCTTCCCAGAAGGATAGATGCTGTTATAGGTCCAAAGGCCTATGCAGAAGCGATGGCCTAGTGGTTAGGGAGTTGGCCTGAGGATCGGAAGATTCAAATCCCTTACAAGCAATGTACCGTCCCCATCACTGCCCCCCTGGTGCTTTCAATAGCTGCCCGTGTGTGAGTGTGTGGGTTAAATGCGTAGGTGTAATTCCGTTGTGTTTCACTGCGTGTTGTGCCGTGTACTCACAATGACAAGAACAGTCGATTTCACTTTCAAAAGGGGAACCAACACAATTGATGCCTATAGATTTAGAATGGGATTTCATGAATGCTCCTATAGGTGTGATGGCCAGATGTCTGAATACTTTTGTCCATATAGTGAATATAAAATGCATGCATGCACGTGCGAACTATGAATATGACGCGATCTGATTGTGCTGCTGCTACAAAATGACCCTCTCACTGTGAGAAAGAGTGACAAGAACCTCATTACGGGCTAATAGCTTCTGGGAATAGCGTCAGGGAGTCTAATTCGAGTCCTCTCGACTAGACATAACAATCCGCTCCTGCTCCAAATCTTTTCCTCAAGAGCGAATGACTTTTAAGCAAATAAGTTCCTAAAAGCACATGAAACTAAAAAGAAAAATTATGACTTTTCCAAAGGCAGAGAAATAATAAATGAACCAAGTTTGCCTGCTAAAGTCTCTTACCTAGGCTCTTCATCAGTGGTAGACGGACAGGGAACATGGGGTTGAAAATAAGTTTACTACTTTGTTCATCTAATTGATTTGCATTCCCTGCTGAACAAAACACCGTACCCTACAGACCATATCTGGTGACTCAGGCATAAATCAACAAAGATAATCACATTATGGAAATGAGGTTCATGGGAAACATCTTCGACTCTGCCAAATACTGTCATAGCACTGTTCTGTCGAGGAAAACAATAGCAATGGAAGTGATATGGAATAAAAGCCTGCACAAAATACCCAGTAGATGTCCCACACTAAAACAAATCAGTGCAAATATAGCTTGTTACTCTATATCAGGCCCAGTCATGAACAGAGTACACAATCTCTGACTGTAGAGGAACTTTTTCTTGTTTAATAACTCGTATACACAGGTTCTCTGCTTAATTTTCTTCTTGAGCTGAATTAGTTATGCGCAAGTTATATAGTCCGAACAGAAGACTCTTCAAATCAAGGTTAATGGTGGTTTTTGGCTTGGGCGTACATTTTGACTGGGTTTCCATTATGTGAGTGGCAGTGGTGGCCTAGTGGTTTGGGGGTGTCCACAGGATTGGAAGATTGTGGGCTCAAACACCTTACGAGTAGGTAAGCAAGGTAACATCCCTGTCACTGCTCCCCGGGCACTTTCATAGCTGCTGAATGGTGTGTGTGTTTGTGTGCATGGGTTAAATTCAGAGGTCCAATTTCGTTGTGGTTCACTGTGTGCTGTGTTCTCACAATGACAAGAATAGTCAATTTCAATAAAAAAAAACAAACAAAAGGTTTCAAGGAAACTTCTGTCATTGCTACGAATGATTGGTCAACTTTTGTTTGAAAATGCATTTAATGCGTTCAGATATTTTAGATAATCCAGTTTTCTCCACCATTAGAATCAATTATTGACAGAAGTAGTATCCTTGAAATGCAGGAGACAGAAAAAGTTCACCACTGATGTTCAAAATCATTTACATATATCACGCATATGCCAGAGAACAGAAGGTAACAATACAGCCAGTGGGAGTCTAGCCAAACAGAAAGGCTATTACATCAGCATTGTTTTTTTATACCATAAGGGGAATCCATCCCCAGTCCACCACATGAAGAGTGACGATGTCACCACCACACTATACTACAAAACGCTAGAGAAACTACAACCTATGATTTGCAGCTATGCAGGTAGGCATCAAATCCATCATTCCTGACTATGAGGTCTTATGAATTCAGCTGGTTCTCTCTGTGCGCTAAGTACAGCTAAGGACAGCTCTGGTCTTCACAGTCAGTTAAGAGTCACTTCCACCCTCAGCATGAGATCGCTGTCCTTTTGTCCATTAACCTTTGCTCTATGGGTCTCTGAGAGCTCCTCACTTTCTTCCATTATCGATGTCTTCTAATTAGTCTTTTGGTTCGGTTAGATCTTTTACCCCTATAATACATTGCCTGGGCCCTCTTGGCCTTTGGAAATTGCAAAATCATTTCTTCTCATTCAGTGATTTAGAGTTATTGCACGACAAGAGGCTGCAAGGTAATTTGAAGATGGAAATGAATGTGGATCGGAGGAGAGTTAAAGTGTGTAACTCATTCCCCTCTGTAAGAAAACAGTAATTCATACATGTGTGGCTATGAGTGTCCTTCCTTGCCAGACTCTGGAAGGGTCAAGTCACAAATGAGGCTTGTCAACAGTTTTCCATTAGCAGGCTCCATTGAGAAGAGTCTTTTCCTATCAATAGATGAATACAGGAGTTTGTTAAACAGTTTCTGAGAAAACAGACACCATGACAAATCGATAGTTCCAAGAGGGCATAAAAACCTGTAGAATGTGACATGGACGGTGGTTGTAAGTCAAGCGGGAGAGGATGGTGGGAGTGAGGGAGCCATTAGAGGACCTCTGGAGGTTTCATGTGTGACTGGTTGCAGGTCATTTCCTGCACGTATGATCATTATGGGAGGACTTAGTACTCTAATGCACACTATCTCCAGCACAATGGCATCTAAAATATTACTGCTGCAGCCCTTTTACTACCTCACATATCAAACAGCAAAGCAACAAATACAATCTCGTACACACTCGTGCTCAGAAATACACATAAGCCCATAAATATACATGCGTGACATACATTTTAAATACATTATGTCATTCCAGAATGCATTTAAAACCACTAAAAGTCTAGAAGAATTATTACTGGCATTATGCTGAATTGTTTAATATGCCAAGGTAATCACGTAATTAATTACATAGTCATGTAACAAATTACAATTATATTTATGTTTGATCTACATTCTCAGCAGATTTGGGTCTTTACTTCTAACTTTAGTTGTTTTTGTTTTGAAGACAAGATAAACATGGCAAATGGATTGACAAGAGAAATGGGTTGTTTTTTCCTGTCACAATACAAGACTGCTATTATGTGCTCACAAGATGTTTTCATGAATAAAACTAATCACATCTTTTCTGCCTGCAAAAAAAAATCGAAAGATCCGGACATTTTTTTCCTTTTTTTTTTTTAAATCACTTTCAATAGACTACACTCTTTAGAAAAAAAATGTCACTGTGGGTTTTTTGAGGCCAACAAGGATGCACATTTGGTTCTTTTAAGGACTTCGTTTGAAAAGTAGCTGTGTTAGTATGAAGAACTGAACCTGCACATAATGAAATGTTCCACACCAATGTAAGCTTAGGGATGTTCTTCTTAGAACATCTACATTATTTAGAGGTTCTTTATACCTTAAAAGAGTTTTTTTCACTAAGACCTCTTTTCACTAACACCATCTATCAAAAGGCTTCTCTAGGAACCAGAAGATGTTCTTCTATGGCAGAGTCCGGTTAAGAACTTTAATCTAAAAAGTGAATATGTGAGGATTTACAATGCTTTTATCATCTATTAAGGATTAAACTAAACTAATTTCAAACTTTTTTTCCCCCATATAGGTTTTTCCATACAAAGCAAGATATGGAAAGAGGCAAAAAAGAAGACCCAAAAAAAAACCCTTGCTGACACCTTCATTATTAAATAGTGTAGGTGAGGGCCATGTGAGTGTTGAGCACAGCTAGGGCAAAGCTAGTCCCAATGGAGTTTGTAATTACAAGGCCCTGAGGCATCCTTCTTGTTTACTGCTGCACGTACCATGTCCTAGCCCTCGATCTGTCACTATGTGATGAGCCCCACAGCCCTGCTTGATAGTTTAGAGCTTGTCAAACATTAGACACCTTTTTACAATCTAGCATGTGGATGACACTGACAAATCTCGTCCTTCCCAAAGCAAGCCAAATCAATAGCAAAATGTGGCGTGGCTGGAAATTTTAGCAGTCATTCACCAAATACCTTTTTCATAGTCAGACACTGTTAGGTAAATTGTATGCACTCCCGACATCTAATATTTGCTTTTAATCTACCTATTACCCATAGTCTGTGTGCATTGGCAAAGAGAACTATCAATTTCTCCATCAATACTCTCTCATCCAATAAAGGTGCCAGCCTGCAAAATTAAAGTTTCAGCCCATCTGGGTTGAGAGGAGGGGTGAAAACATATTAAAACCTATTGATTGCCTCTGCTTGCACTTCTCTTAGAGGCTGGGGCATCAATTGCAAATCTCCCAGTGCCCCACATACACTTTCAAAAATAAAGGCTCATAAAACTTTTCTCACCTTGGCCCAGCAGTTCTGGGACAAATATATATATAAATATATTTTATCTGGTTTTAAAAAACGTCTTTGCATATCATGTGGATCATGATTAGAAAAGAGGTCCAACCATTCCTCCGCTTTAGGAAACTAAAATTATTTCTTTATGGCATCACTCCTGTTTTGTACTTTTATTTATAAAAGAGAAGACCAAGTCCAACTACAATTTAAAACTTTACCTTGGAGCAAGTCTTCCATGGTATTAGGAATAATTCCTATGAAGGTACAGGCTGGCATGGAGGGCAATGGCAGAAAGTATATTGGTAAGGCCATAGGTGGCTAAATTACTCAGGCCACAGACAGACTGGCTAAACTGTCTGTGAGTTGCCATGAGGCGTCACTCAATGGTCACCATATTGAGACCATGTCTGTTCCCGGAACAAAACTATACAAAAGAAATTCTCAGAAAATCTGCTCTACCAATTTGATTAATCCTAAATGAAAATAAAGTATAGAAAATAAACATAAAGTAATTATCGTTAATGATTTTAATATTCATGTTCACAAAGAACAAGACTCACTGAAATTAGCCAATACATCTTACCTCAATATTGTTTTATCCAACATTTATTGGAGCCACTCATACCATAACCATACTTTAGAACTATTCCTTACACACTAGGTGTTCAGGTGGACAACATAGCCATTATTCTCCAGTCAACAGTGATCAGCTACATCAGACTGGATCATCTTCAGGAGCTGCTGCCACCAGCTAAGATCCACCCACTCAAACAAAACTACCACTGTTAGCTAATTGATTTCAATTATGGACTCTAATGGAATCTTTAAGTAACTCATTCTTTACTCATCCCTAAATCTATTAACTTATTTAATGCACTTTCTCTTTCATTTCCTTCTTTATTATCCAGTGTTGACCAGAGGAGGATGGGTTCCCCTTTTGAGTCTTGGTTCTTCCCAAGGTTTCTTCCTCCAGCTTTAGGGAGTTTTGCCTCTGTTGCCCTCGTCTTATTCACTTGGGGCTCAGGCCCGGATCCTGTAAAGCTGCATTATGACAACAACAGTGCTAAATAAATAAAACTGACTTTACTTGAATCAACTTGACTCTTATCTTTTAACCTGATCACTGATGCCCAGCATGGGTTCCAAAAAGGCAGCGTTAGTCACTGCATTGCTGCACACCATGGTGCAATACTAGAAAAGTATTACGAGGGCAGCTGAGTGGTTCAAATAAAGGTGAGAGCAAACATTTGACTTGCTTAGGAAATGCTCCAGGCTGCAGAGGCATTGCAGCATCTACTGCTATGTTTATAGAGTCAATGTGCCAAAGAGTTGGGTGAGCTGTGACAGGGGAAGAGATGATGAGAAAGGCAAAGAGCCATGGTGGGCTTCCGTGGAGATGTCACCCTGCAGAGCCATCAGAAACAGCCAATAAAGTTCTTTTGAAGGTCAGATGGTCTGCTGCTCCAGACGGACCCACATAATCTGCCAAGCTTTCACAGCCGAGTTTGACAACAACCAGCAATCATTTTCCAAAAAGCACTAGATCCAAGGGATTAGCCAAAGACTACAAAGCTTTTCTCAGCTTCAGACTCAACAAAGCAGTCCAAACTGAACTGAATGTGCTTTTAGTGAAGTCATGTATGAATAGATATGTCTAAATAGGCAGGATATGTTTTCTCTCTCTTAAAGTTTTAATCTGTAAGAAACCATTTTCAACCAAAGGTTGAAAGAGTGCAGAAAATTCCTTTTTATAGACACACACACGCACCCACACACAAACGCACACACACATATACACACACACACACAAATGGTTTACATGTAAAAACAACATCAACACAGTGACGATTTTATAGCAAAGTAAAAGTACTTAAAGTAATTAGAAATATACTCAAGTAAATTTAAGACAGAATGGCTTACCAAAATCACATTCAGGGCAGTAAAGTTGTATTGATTTGAAATATTCATAATTTTTATAATAATTTATTGATTTATATATTATATATTATACTTTATAATAATTTAATTATTTAAATTTAAAATGTATATTCACCTTCTCTTGCTATTTATCTTGAAACCAAGGCTGCCAGATTTTTGGTCATTAAAAATACTATTGAAAGACCAAAACTACCTCTGGAACAGTTGTGGAATGCAGGGGTGACATGACTTAGAGCCCGTTACCCAAAACAGGAGTGTCTCAGTCAAGTTGCCTGGCAGCAGTGGCAAAATGCCATAGCACTCTCAGTGGCACATGGCGAGAACAGCTGGTAAGTGTGAAAAGCCCTTTTCTTTAATTAAAGTGATTAAACCCAACTCCACGTCTGCGGTGCTGTCGTTCCGTCTCATTTATAAATGCACCGTCAGGGCACGCTAGACCTTCATGCCTGCCTTCTCGTCTTTTCCATTCCCGGCACTTGAGAAATCCCAGAAAGTGCCTCTCTGCGACTTTTGCCTGATTAGAGTGGATTTTACGCCATTTAGCTGGTGAACGGGTTTAAGACGACTTTGCAAAGATCTTGCAGGGGTCAATCAGCCAGTGGTCTACTAAAGAGCTCTAATCATTCTCCTCCAATCAGATGAACGGGGGTTGATGTAAATGAGCTCAGATGAATTACTGCCTCTCATTTCAGATTATGTACTGTATATGTGAATACAACACCTTCAAAACTAATCCAATTAGTACCATGCTGCATTTTCCTACCCAGCCATAACAGTAAACAATTGAGTGAAAGTGTGAGGAAGTGATTAATACCATCATGAGTAAATGCCATCAATTAAAATGTTAAAAACAGCACTCTAGGACAGCAATAACTGGAATGAAACAATCCAATTGATATGGCCCAGGTAGCATCATGATACTCAATATCAAAGATGAACAACCTGACGCTGAAAGCACAACCATCAGACTATCGTATGATTGATTATTCTGCATCGTATAACTCGTATAACTATTGTCTTAAGCAGGCCAGCTGATATGAAGGCCTGTGAAAGGCATGTAAATGTTCATTACTGCTCCAATAGAATAAGAGATCGCTGCGCAGCGTGCTCGACATTGAGACAGACTTGGCCGTGCTACAATGCTGTTGATTAGAGTGAAAAGCCCTGGATGCGAAATTTGCTTGAGCGCTTAATTCATCACTGCGCCACAACAATAAATTTTGTGCTTTTAACGGGGAGAAATGCAGCAATGCAGTCCATTCAGAGGGCCCTCCATCATTCTGTCCCAAACCTCTATTAGGGGGAGTGCACAGTGTTTCTGAAAATATAAATCAATTCACTTATATCACTGTAGCATGCTCAGTGACCACAGCTCCAAGAGTTGCTCTTTCAACCCTTGGGCAAGCTTGCTCAATCCCTGGTAGATGGTTTATTTTAAGACACCACCAAAGGGAAAAATGAAAAACAATTTAGTTTTCCAAAGCAGAACTATGCTGTAGTGGAACCTACATGTAATAACATCTTGGATACACGGTAGCTGTGAAGAAACTGGTGCCTTTCTTGGCTTGCAGGTCTAGACTGAGGGTCACTAAATCAGTTTAAAATGATAGAACAGATGGCAAATGCCAGCTCTCACAGTGACTAAAAGGTGCATTATTGTACATTTTCCTTGTATTTCAATGTCCGTTTACGATCACTGTTTTCCAGTCTCTTGCTTTAGGCTGAAGACCAATACATGTAAATATCTCTGTTCTGATTGGTTGCATTGTATTGTGCCTCATCAGGACACAGCTTTAAACACTCCTTTTAACTAAAGCATGAATAAGCAGACTAAACTGTTGTAGGTTAAATAGACATATAATTATGTGAACTCCAGGGTTTTTCACATCATAAATTTATTTCCAGTGTCATATTTTTGTGCAAATTTATTTGTTTTTTTGTTATTTTATTTGCTAGATTTTAATATATAATACATTTGAGAACATATATGACTAGTCATTTTGGGTGGATTAAGGTGGGTGGATTACGGTGGGTAGGCACAGTCCCACTAGGGTACGTGAATGTCATATTAATCTTTAGCACAATGGTTCACTTAAAAAAGTGGGCATCATTTTTTTTTTCTTTTTTTTTTTTCCAGTGGTTAGAGACCATTTGAACTGGTAACACGATGCACTACTTTTTTGCTGAATTAAAGCTTGTGTGTCCCTGCGATGGGCTGGCGACCTGTCCAGGGTGCGTCCCCTGTCCTCGCCCTGTGTGCGCTGGGTTGGACACCAGCACTCCCCCACTACCCCGTTGGGGACAAGTGGCAGAAAATGGATGGATGGATGGATAAAGCTTGCGTGTATTTTACAGTTTAGTACATTGACTGTCAGTGAAAGATACAAATGGTTCCCTTTTAATCAATCAGCAATAATGACCCTTGATGGTGATACCATTGATTTGTCAGAATTAAATGGGATAACACCAAATGTTCTGAAAATGAACATCTGAAGAGTGACTCAAAAGCACAAAAGGGATGCTAATATTGGGGTAATGCGAATCAAAGCGACATGGGATTGTTTATATAAAGGGGCCTTGGAAATGTTAATCTGGCAAGCTGCTTGTCCAAAAAGCATAGAACAGTCTCTCTAAATTGAATTAAACCCTTTTATAGCTTTCCCATCAGTCTGAGTGGAGATGTCTTAATTAATGCCGAGCTTAAGTTACTCAGCCACTTAATTCTCAGTAATACTGCGGCACACATTTGAGCAATTTGAATGTGACAGGGTCCCACACAGATAATGCACTCCCACGACCACCGACACACACCCCTGAATGCACAAATGGACCCATATGGAACATTTTGATGAACTGATTTCTTGTCCTTTTTAGACCAGCAGCAGTCCCTGAAGGACATGAATGAAAGGAATAAAGTTTTTATCATAGCTGATTTGATTTCCTGGGAAAGGAAACTAATGTATGAAAAAGTCAAGTCAAGCCAAGTCATCATACTATATCATTTCCAGAGAGAAAGTGCATAAAACACAACAAAATGGATAAAAGATAAAAGTACTGCCACAGGATAGCTGACGGCGGTGAACCACAAGGCAGCTTCTTTTTAAAACTTTGGGCCTGGCCTCTACTCTTTTGCTGGTGCATTTACAGGTAAATGCCATTTAATGGATGGAAACTGAGATGAAGAAAAAGCCTCTGCCAAGTGTGACATAGCTGTTTATCCATTTAACCATGCTGATTTATTCTAAAAATATCAGGAACATTTCAGTATGCTCTGCAAGGGGCATCGGTTGCCTAGTAGTTAGGCAGTTGGTCCCAGGATCGGAAGGTCATGGGTCTGAATCCCAGACCAGCAGGTTGCCCTGAGGTACCCTTCAGCAAGGTATCATCCCCATAATTGCTCCCTGGGCACATTAAATAGCTGCCCCCTGCTGTACATGTGTGTATGGGATAAATGCAGAGGCTGTATTTCATTGTAGTTCACGGTGTACTGTGCTGTGTTTCACAATGGCAAGTAGTCACTTTCACTTCACTTTCACTTCCTGAATGAGGCACAATTCAGTCCAGCCACTCAGACCAGAGGTTACTGACATAAATTAGTATTAAAGGCACGGGAAAACGAACAGCCCGAATAATTACAGACCTTTTTTAAAAGGTCTTTTAAAAATTAACAAATTGTGCTTTTCTAACTGTTAACTATAAATATTATTCCAGGATAAATGGCTAAAAAAAATGAGTATGTAAGCCTTTCAATGCAATTGACACATGCTAACTCAACTGAAAAGTAATGGTTTATCACAGAAGCGAAAAAACTTCAGTGATCGTACTTCAGTTTTAAACTTGCATTAAACTATGATGATTTATATTCAATAATGTTAATTCAAACTAAATTCGTCCAATGTTATTCTTTTACATTGTCTATATTGCCTTTCATTTTTATTTAGATCATAACTGAGTGTTTCATTATCATTTCTGTGTGTTTTTAATGTATATTTGCCAACCCATATGTAAGAAGAGTAGAAATACATTGCTTTTGGTTTAGTTTTAGCTTTCTACTTTAATCAGCATATTTATATTTCTGTTGACTGTCCTACAAAGCAAAGTGCTTTTCCTCAGCTGCATTTCTTATATGATAGTTTCCGAGGTATGGACCATTGGCCTTGTCACATATTGAGTTACATTATAAAGATGAGGTGTCTGCTAAACAATTTGTTCTATGTGCTATAACTAAATGGCTGGAATAAGTGTCATCAATACAGATGAGGATAAGTAGATGAGGATAATACGTGTTAGATGGATGGGTGAATGGATCGGTGAATGGATTGGTGAATGGATCGGTGAATGGATGTGCATATAGTTGTTTGATTTCAACTGAATCTGTGTGATTTACTGTGGTCTGTAGGTTTAATGCTTCCCGTCTGTACCTTTCTGTACCTCATATTTTTTTTTGTTTTGCCCCATTTTCCTTGCTAGGTTTTCCTCCTCTGTCCCTGCCTTCTGTGTTTTAGTTCTTTCTGTGCATCGCCACATGTATTTCTCTATCTAGCCTCCTCCTTGTCTAATATGCTGCACGTGTGTATATAGGGCATCCTTCTTTCAGCTGTCTTGTTCCTTTAAGTCTCAAATATTCCTCATTTGCTTTGTCCAGCTTTAGGTTTAGCTGATTTTAGCTTGTTAAGGTTATTGATTTCAACTAAAGCTTTAGAACACTTGCAGGCTTGCACATGATTCTCATGAATAAAAAATGCTAAAAAATGAAACACGTGATTTGTAAGTTTCCATTTATCATTAGGCCTTGCTTGAAGGACTAGACTGCCTTAAGGGTTCCTCATGTTTATTGGTGAACAGGTGTTATGTATGAGACAGAGTTTTCCTTGTGCTGAGAACTTCACTTGCCAAATATGCCTTTTAATGTAGACTTCTGAGAAACAGAACAGGACTCCAACCAGAACAGAAATGCTGAATTATATATATAGGAAATGTTGACTAAATTAACTTTATTATGTGTTGTGGAGAAAAGAGGTTTTTGATGCACTACATGCATTCAGAATTGGGAGACACTGACTTCCTGGTTTTGAAATGAAGCAGAAAATAGGATCCATATTTAGACTCACCAGATGATGCATGCTGAATCAAACCCAGAAAATTAGCAGTTGCTAAACAGAGCTCACATTTTCTCAGCATTGATATTGATTTTGGATTATTATTCCTTTTAAATGCACATTATGTCCTGGAGGCATGGGCAAGGCACTTGTTATTATGGCTTACGTTATGTCATCATTATTTATAAAGCAATTTTAAAAAGATAAACTCTTGTATTACTTCCAGTAAGGCAAAAAGCCCTTAGTGGTACTTTTTATATGTGGCAGAGTACTGCCCAACATAATGCACGTAGGGTGGTGGTGGTCTAGTGGTAGGGCACTTGCCTATGGACCTATGGCTTAAGAGGTTCAAGGTTCAAATCCCACCTCCAGCACTACCATCACTGGGTCCCTGAGCAAGACCCTTAACCCTGAGTTGCTCCAGGGGGACTGTCCCTGTAATTAGGACGTTTTGGATAAGAGTGTCTGCTAAATGCAATAAATGTACATGGTGTTTATGTCAACCATACAACTTTAACCTGTTAAGGCATGGACTCCACAAAAACTCTGAAAGTTTCTGGCACCAAGACCTGTGAGATAGGAAGAGGAGCCTCCATAAATCAGAATAGTTTGATCCGTACACCCCACAGATGCTCATTCAGAATAGGATGTTGGGAATTCCTTTTTCATGTTCCTTTTTGCATGGTAGAGTGCATTATCCTGCTGAAGGAGGCTGCTGCTATTAGATATTACCTTTACCATGAAGGAGTGTACTTGGTCTAGGAGCTAGGCTGATAAAATATGTGACACACAAGCACTTGGCCATCCACAAGTATGAACGTGATAAATCCAACTGGGCTACTTTCTGCCATGCTGCATGGTCAACTTCACACACCTATTGTTCTTACCACTCTAACACCCAGTTGACTAGCCAGCACAATTTGTCCCTTGTCAAAAACTCATCAACTTCAGAAAGTAACTGTTCAAATAATGCAAAATTTATAAGATAATCAATGCTATTCCCCTCAATGGGTTTAATATTGTAGCTGATATATTTGTATATATGACAGTGATGACCTAGCTAAATAGTGAATCTTCAGCTCTTTTGTTACAAGAATGAACAACATGCTGAACAGTCTTTTCTTTCTAGCTGTAGGCTGTGGTGAACAAAAGGTCATCATTTTTGATACCTCTTCTATGTAAATGTAATTAAATGAAGCATTATCTAGAGTCAGTCATTAAAATAGCTCAACCTAAAGAGGCTGCTTAGCAACAGGGCCTGTTTGGTCACTACAAGCTAAAGCCAGTGAACAGGGGAGGGTCATGGAAGACAAACTGTCCTGCTATTTCAAAGCATTTTATAATGCTTTATATCTCTGAAAGAGATGGAAAAAATGAAGGTTTATATTTTGTGAGACTAGATAGAAGGGTGGTGATGCCAGGTGTATTGGAGGTGGGATCAAATAGTTTTACCATGATGTTGAAGGAAGGAGGACTGAGGTAGGTGCTACTCTGAAAGAAGAGCATTTCAAGAGTGTTTTGGAGGTGAAGAGGGTGTCAGGTAGGGTGATGAGGTTGAAGCTGGAAGTTGAAGGTGTGATAATGAATCTTGTTAGCGCTTTTGCCCCATAAGTTGGTTGTGAGATTGAGGAGAAGTGTAGTGAGTGAGACCAGCTAAGTTATATGGGTTGGAGACAGTGGCGCTGTTGAAAAGACAAGTAGCGGAGGTGACAGAGTTAACGATGGCACGAGGGACAAGATAAGAAACAAGTTTATGAGAGGGAAAGCTCAGGTGGGATGTTCTGGAGACAAAGTCAGAGAGGTGAGACTGAGTTGGTCTGGCCATGTACAGAGGAGAGACGAGGATTATATTGGGAGAAGGATGTTGAGGATGGAGATGCCTGGCAAGAGGAAAGAGGAAGACCAAAGAGTTTTATGGATATGGTGAGAGAGGACATGCAGGCAGTTGGAGGTTGGAGGAAGATGCAGAGTAAGGGAAGAAATGGAGGTGGATGATCAACTGTGGCAGCCCTAAACTGTAGCAGCCAAAAGGAGAAGAAGATCTCTGATAGGAGAAAGGAAAACCTATTGAAACTATTTAAAGTGTTTTTCTGATGGTATACTAACATACTTTTTATTTGTACATTTTAAAAAGAAAAAAGAAAGATGACTTGGCTTTACAGTGCTTTCTTTACTGCAAGAGAGTTACTGGAGTCCATCCCAGGACGGGGACAGACCCAGGACAGGTCGCTAGCCTATCGCTAGTGAGCTGACAGGGACGGCACCTTGCTCAAGGGTACCTCAGGGCAACCCACCGGTAAGAGGTTCAAACCCACAATCTTCCGATCCAGGGCCACTCCCTAACCACTAGGCCACCGCTGCCCCCTGCCCTTATTCCGAGATTTATAATTTAACCACACTGCAGACATAGACCAACGTAGACTTAGGAGTTTTGCCCAAAGACGTTGTTGCCTGCTTTTTCAAAGCCAAGAACATTAGAAAAATATCCCACGAGTACCAATGAGTTATCTGTTCTCTCTTGTTTTGCTTTGTCCCCTTGCTACCTCTACTACTTTTTAGGGATCTGTTCTTTGCCTATTTCCTTTTTTGTGAACTTAAAGCAAAATAGTCTAAATAGTGCTAGTAAAATAGTCTCTGTATCATTAAATGGCCTTTAAATAAAAATAATACAGATATTTTATCCATATTGCATCAAGAAGGTTTCTTCTGTTGTTATGACTGTGAAGACAATCACTTTTGTTAAAAGTGTTTTTGTGGGCTAGCTGATTTTTTATGTACAACTAATGTACAACTTCACAGGTAAAAAATTACCCACAGTTTAACACCTTAGATGCCCATATAAATGTTCAACATGGCCAAATTAAAACCAACTCAAATTAGTTCCTGTTGTTTAACAAAATAAACAAATAAACACAGCATCTATCACAGCTCTATCTGCCTCAAATTATCAACATAAAAAGATGGCACCGAAGCTGATATTTGGTGATATTTAATGATTAGGTTGATCTAGAAGTATAACGTTTACCAAAGTTTATTCATTGAACAAATAATAAGAAAAGTAAAAAATTATCCATGGCAACGGTCCAAAAAAGAAACCATGTTCAAGATGTTTTCAAGCCCTGACTGATTTTATCCAGTTAAATTAAAAGTTTTATGTTATTAACATTTTTACAGAATGTATCATTACAGATATCACTAATCACATCTCTCTAATTTAACACATAGCATAATGTGCAAGTTACATCACTGAGCATTTCTGAGAGCATTACGTGGGTCAGGATGTAAACAGCAAATGAGGTCAGTCAATCAGACAGTTAGTCATCATAAAACTTAACACGGGATGGCATAAACCTTATGTCAATGTAAAAAATATCAGTTTTTAAAGCTGATGTCTGGAAATTATGTAAAAATGACAAAAAACAGATCCATCTCTCTCTCTCTCTCTCTCTCTCCTTAAATGTATAGATGCTGAAAAGTGGTTTCAGAAGCACTGAGGCGCCGGAGCATTGAGGTGGCCCAGTGGTTATGGAGTTGGCCCCAGGATCGGAAGGTCGTAGGTTCAAATCCCAGACCAGTAGATTGCCCTGAGATACCCGTGAGCAAGGTATCGTCCCCATTACTGCTCCACGGAGCATACAATAGCTGCCCCCTTGCACGGTGTGTTTGAGTGAGATGCAGAGGTTGAATTTTGCCTCACTGTTTGCTGTGCTGTGTTTCACAATGACAAAGATAGTCATTTTCACTGTCACTTTCACTTTCAAATCTAAGAATGACCCCAGACAGTCCCCATGCATTAGTAATAAAAATGCAAAATGTCTGGATGTCCCTGTGGAGCATTTTGAGAACAACTGCTTTACAGAAACATCCACTGAAAAGTGTTTGTTCTCTGGCATCATTCCAAAGAGCCCCTTTTGTCATCTGATTTTAAGGGTGCCATGGAGCTGAAATGCCCCATTCAGCCCCACTCCAGCCCATCATTATTCTCATAGTGTCACTCAGTGTCTGACACCAGTGTCATTGACTTTGCTGATGTAAATTTTTATTTCATGATCTAAGAGTTAATGTGACTGGCATTTCTGAGCCAGTGGTTACTGCTAGAAAAAGGTTCATACCACATTTATGAGTCATCTGAAGAATTCAGCTGAAAGAAACAGGTTCCCAAAAAAGTGTTTCTGTTATTCCTGGTGCTTTGACTTTTAAGGTCAGCGTGACACTCTTTCATATTGTCTTTCCACTTACATAAGATGCTTATCCTTACCAGGGCCGTGGAGGAGGTGGAGTCCCAGTGCTCATGAAAGCGAAGAGGAAATGAAAGTGACTATTTTGTCATTTTGAACACACCATAGCATGAAAGGCTTCCACTGCATTTAACCCACACAAAGTGTGGTAATCCACTGTTCCAGGACTGAAACCCACTGGCTTTCGATCATGGGATCGAAAAAACCCTGGATAGGCTGCCAGTCCATCACAGGAATTGAAACTCACTCCTAGGGGTCAAATTAGCATCTCCACAAATGACTTTACATAAAAGCTAAAAAAAAAAATGTAATAATGCAATAATGTCTAGAAATAATATAAAATAATCGTCCAACATTCATACAGATTTTATTAAAATAATGAGAGTGATTTCACTTATATCATTTGTGCAGTCTATGTTTATCTGGCTTTACATATCAAAATCTATCCAAATTAACTTTTATATTGTAACCCCTCTTCATCCTTTACACAGGTTGTATTTGTTGTTGCGCCTGATGTAAAGTCCGTAAATGATCTGTATTCTTATTGGCTGCCTGAATCATTTATAACAGTCCGGGCTGGAACAGCTCTTGTAATATCACTGTAAATGGCTTGGGCTTAACTGCAGGAGACTGGCTGGATGCATATTTGTAAATGTTACATAATTAGAGATTATAAATAGGTTTTGAAGCTTTATTTCCACCGTATATATGGACTCCAGAGTGAAAAGTGTCAAAAAGTGTGCCCATATTGCACTAATTTCATTTTAGAAGTTTTCAGCAACATTGATCCTATAATGTAATTGCAGACAAAGAGCAGAGTTTATATATTTAAAATATGGTAAAGCTGTGCACTCAAAAAAATGCAGCGTAATCCTCTGTGTGTGTGTGTGTGTGTGTGCGCGTGCATGATTGGCAAGCCCTGACTCAGCAGTCGTCCCTGGGCCACAGAGGAGTGCTCTTTTATTACCTAATCCAGTTTGGGAGATGAAGCCAGGCCTTTAATCTAATCTTCTCATAAATGATTTCTGCTGTATACATGAATCACTGACCTTAGCCAATAATGCTACACTTCTCATCCTTGGCTAATGAAAGAGAAAACAGTGGCTTTATTTCACACAGGGGGCTGAGGACTGGGCTCTGACTGCCGCTAATAAGAACACAGACTGACATTCCACTCGGAGTGTGCATTCAGACTTACCCTTTCAGTTCAAAAATAGAGCCCCAAGGTCGGATGGCCAGTTGTCCTGAACAAATCAAAGCATCAAATGGCTCTTAAAAGCATCAGCTTGGAGACGTGCACAGATGAATGGGTAAGCAGCAGCGTGAGGCTTGACTCATAATTCTAAAGGCAAAAGAATATACCCAGTGATGGTTTTCATGGCATTTCTAAATGCCAACTGTTTTCTGAATTTGGTGTTTGTGTGTACGCTTATCAGCCATAAGATCTCCCTTTATGCTGGACTTCATAAGATCTCCATAGGTGAGGTGCTGTATCTGTCAGCAAGATGTTATCAGCAGATCCTGTAAGACCTGTGAGTTGGATCTGACTAGTTTGGTAACAAACCCCAAAGATGCACGATTAGAATCTGGGTAATTTGGAGGCCAAGTGAGCACCTTAAATTCTTTGCAATTCTGGGAAAGGTTTTGCAGTTTGTCGGGGTGCATAAATCCACTGAAAGAGATCAATACCTTCAGGGAATAACATTGCCATATGGGGTGGACTTGCTCTGCAACAATGTTTAGGCTGCAATGCAGCCTCTGCACAGTGCACTCCACACATGGCGCTCTTCTTCAGTTTAGCAAAGCACACACACACACACCCAGGTCTCCACATGATGTAAAAAAGGTATTTCATTACAGCATATATCGAGTAATCTTATTCACTTAATCTGTACGAGGTTTTAGGGTTGTGGCTGATGCTAATGTAAAAAGATTGGTCCATTCCTTATGAAATGCACACAGCATAAAAAGCAGCTGGCAATTTTTCTTTTTAATGACAAAATAAGAAAACATCTTTTGCCATACATTTAGTATAGAATTGTAAATGCAAACTAGTTTGCTTGAATAAAGGACTTACTTGCATCAAATAAGAAGGAAATCGTAAATAATGTGCCAAACTCTGTACAAAGCAAGTCTATTTCTGTACAGTAAAAAGGCCATTCTTATATAACTGCACTGTCCCAGAGAGAAGGCTTGTACCCAGTGCTAAAGTGCACTCACTCATGCAGTATTCTCCAGAGGAACAGAGGGTCAACCTGAACTGCCCTCTTTGCTCACTGCACACCACACACCAATGACATCTCTGTGGCAGCTCCTGTTTAACTAAATGTGTTTCATTCCCAAGGCAAAAATTAGACCTCATACGTTCTAATACTTAGTCACCCAATGTCTCATAAAAAAACTGATAAAAAAAAAAAAAAATTTAAATTCAATAAATTACTTTTCCTCTTCATAGCCAAAGGGAAGCATACTATATAAGGCATTAACAAGACACTTAACAGCTAGAAGTAGGGCCCACCTTTGCGCTTCTGTAAACATGCAAATTTACTGTATTATTACCGATAAGCTAGGTTTATTATAATTATTCTATAATTAGATCATTATAAAAATTATATATGATGTTCAAACATCATTATTCAAAGAATCATTATTTAGAACCAAAATCCACCAAGGTTTACTACCCACTGTGGTTCCAAAGTATTGTATATTTAATTACAATGTATATAGAGGATATAAAATTGACCTTCACAGGAAAAAGTCATGAAGTATATTTTTATATGCTTTAGATGTCTGATCAACTAATCTCTAAAACTGTCCATTTGTGATAAAGGTATTGGCAGATGTGGACCTTATCAATTAACAGCAATGGCACAGGATTTATTTAGCCAGCTCATTTGCTTCAGAATGGGAAATAGCTGTCTTGGCTGTGAATAGAAAGCAGAATTTGAAAATGAATTGCATAGCGACCTTCACAAGTCTCCACAGAGTCTCCCAGTTCTTCGAAAATATTAAAGCAAGTGAAAGGCACATAAAGTAAGGCATTTAATAAGCAGAAAGAAGGCTTATTGCACCGTCCTCAACTATATTCACATCTATGATCGCACCAATTTGATTCCCTGCCCTGTGTCCAGTATGGTAGGAGGAAACCAGGCAAGTTTGAGTCTCCTGAAGCAGCGTAGGCAGGCACTGCACAGCCACAGCAGATTCAGCCCACAGCACCAGTTGGCCACAGCCACCAGTGGGAAGGTGGCCTGGGGGAAGTGGGTTTTCCAGTGCTTGGCTACATCGTTGCCTGTGGGCAGGTGGAGCCTGTAGTCACTCCAACACTTTGACACACCGTACACAGCAGTGATGACACGGCCCCTCTCCGACCACTGCACACAGCTGTCTGGGTTGCAGTTGTATTCCACCCACTCGGCGGTGAAGTCTCCTAGGTGGGGGGTGTCTTGGCCCTCAGCATCCCCTACAGGACTCATCTCCGCCCCCTGGACTGCCACATACAGTCCCTCCACTCTCCGTGCTGCTTTCACCCATGGCACAGATTTCTCCGTGTCCAGGACCAGGATGAGACGAGATGAAAATCCAACATTGCGCTCTCTCCACCAATCAAGGAGCTGCTCCAGACGCAGGCAGTCCCCACCTGAGAATGCAAATGTCAGTCATTAAAGGGAATAAAATGCATCAACTAATCCAAATGTGATGATTTAAGTGCATTGAATGTGCATTATTCCACTCTAATGATATCTAGAAATGCAGTAAAGAAAATGCTCAGAACATAAAGGTTAATGTACTGTTATCACCTTCAGCTGCTCCAGTCACATTTAATGTATTCACTCTATTTAAAAAAAGCTTCTGAACCATACCAAAAGAATCAACTGACTGCTCTAATAGAATTCAAAACTTGAGAGCCCATTTAATAGCCATCTTTCAAAAAAAGAAGACAGTTACTTCTCCAACTAACAGAGTATTCTGTCATTTGTAAACCACACAAATGTGTAAGAAAAAACTCTCAAAGAGGAGATGATATTTATAGAAGTAGCTGAAGGTGAAAATCCAGGCAGAAATGTAGACTATATCTAGCATCTAGAGTGTGCAGGATAAAAATGAAAGCAAGTGAAAGGGAGAGAGATAAAAGGAAAAACTGTTTAAAAAAAAAAAAAAAAACCTCCTCACTCTATATATATATGTGTGTGTGTGTGTGTGAGTGAGAGAGAGTGTGTGTCATAGTCAAAGAGTCTGTTCCGCCTGCATGCCCCGGTCAGAACCAAGCGGCGGTGCGGGGCCGTTTCTCGGCCGGCCTGGTCTGATCAAACAGCGTGACACAGGCTGTGACACTGTGTATCCCTCATAAGGATTAATAGCTCAGTGAGGTGCAGCGCGCTCACACAGGCAGGAAGATAAAGCGCAGCGCAGACACCGAGCCAAGATAAGATATTTCTCCTACAGTTTGGAGAGCTTTCAGAACAATGAATAGTAAAAGGCCAGCCAAAACATAACTGCCAAGATTCCCTTGTGAGGGAAAAGCACGTAGGTATTAACAGCATGGGAAAAACATAAGGTGTCTGATAAGGCCTTAAGTTGTATTTCTAACAAGACATGCTTCCCCTCATAGATTGAGAATGGTACACCATAAATAATCTTATCAAGCACCAGGTGTGACTGTGCCACTTTTATTTAAGCACTTAAACTTTAGGTGGGCAATTATGTCTAAAGGATCAAGTCAACATGCCTTTTCTTGGCCAGATGCTGCAGTTGATACGCTGAACTACACTATCAACTGAAATCACTTCTCAATCGCTGTTATTTTATTGAGTAATAAGAGTTACAATGAAGACTAAAATATGACAAGACACCAGAATGACTGGACACTAAGAAAGACTTAGAGATATCAGAAGGTATTTTAAAATGAATGTGTTTGTTGGGAATACACCAGTAAATCAACATTCAAACAACCTGTCGGGGGATGTAACATATTAGCCAAAACAGTGTGTTCTTGAAGTTGACATGTAGGGAGCAGGAAATGTGCAAGCTTAAGGATCTGGGTGACTTTGACAAACATCAAACTGGTGGTGGTGGTCTAGTGGTAGGATACTTGCCTATGGATCTGTGGACCAAGTGGTCTCAGGTTTGAATCCCACCTCCAGCACTACCACCACTGGGTCCCTGAATAAGACCCTTAACCCTGAGTTGCTTCAGGGGGACTGTCCCTGCAATCAGGACATGGAGGTCGCTCTGGATAAGAGCGTCTGCTAAATGCCGTAAATCAAACTGTGATGTCCAGACAACTGGGTAAAATGATCTCCAAAATAGCAGTTCTTGTGGAGTGTTCTCAGTATGCAATGACTAGAACCTACCAAAAGTGGTCCAAATAACTTGTAAGCCATGGGCACCCCGGGTGACACTGATGTGAAAAGAATGCTAGTCTGATCCCACAAAAGAGCTACTGTAGCACAAATTGCGGGAAAAAAGTAAAGCCGGCTTTGCAGGTGGAAAAGTCAGGTCCAGAAAGTAGAAATCTACCCCATGTTTTGTTACAACAGCATGGACATTTCTACTGATACTCATCAGAGAAATCATGCAATGGGAGCAAACTCTTGGAGAGGATTTTGGTTTCTGGATCTGAATTATCCACCTCTGATTGAACGTTTCTGTTAAATGCTGACCCTTTTTCACTGCTGAAAATGTTGATCATGCACAATCATCTACAACGATCATGCGAGTATCAGTAGTGGACGCAATTTAGAGCAACTGAAAATTGGCAGAGGCTTCTTTCAACTGAATAATGTGCCCTATAACAATGCAAAGAGCCATACTAGTCACCAATGGCTTAAGCTGAACAAACCAGTCTGACCCATGATCCCAAGACTTAAATGACCTGCTGCAAATCTTTTGGTACAAGATGCTGCAGCATGTATTTAAAAGGTCTTGTGGAGTACATGATTCGAAAGATCACAGCTGTTTTGGGACAAAAGAGGTCCATACACAATATTATGGAGGTGGTTTTCAAAGTTATGGCTGATTGGTGGAAGTTATTTAATAGCACAAAAACATTTATTTACTTGACGTAATAACATTTGAAAGAGATTAAGATTAAGAGCATGTCAGTTTTATCTTAATTCTTAATACAGCACATATTTCTCAGATATCTTTTGAAATCCCTGGACTCACCAGTCAGTGCCCAGTCACCAGTAGCCAGTGTGTGTCCACTGTAGTAGATGAGGTAGGTGTCGTGGCGTGGGCCGTCGGCAGTGCGCAGTTCTAGGAAGGAGCGCAGCTTTGCCTGCAGTGCCTCCAGGCTCAGGCCACTGGTGGAGTAATCACAGCCGAATGTCTGTATCAAGTGGTGTGAGAAAAGGCGCTGCATAGCGTTCAGCGTGGCTGTTGAACGCAGGTTCAGCTCCTGCAGCTGCTCTGGGGGCAGCAGCACTGGTTGACTGTCCACACTGCACACAGAGGAGATGAGTAGAAGAACATCAAAGGTGTTTTATCAGGTAGTCTGAGTTTGAACTTACATCTCAACTGGACTTTTGAAATGAGCTCAAAACCTTTAAATATGCGTTGCATGAAAAACCGTTGCATTTTTAATACCTCAATTTATGCAAAATTGCTTAAAACAGAGCTATCCATCAAAATTTTAAACCAAGGTAACTGTATGCAAGTCAAACGTATTAATTATTTAATCATTTATTGCGTAATTATTATGCAATAAACAAGTCAATCTCTTCTGCACGATTTTGAACAAAATCATTAAGATGTCCATCCCTTGTACTAAAACCAGGCGGTAAGTAGCAGATGAAAAGGAAAGGAGGATAAAATTTGAAGAGTGGGGACAGGGAGGTTGATAGAACGAGAATGAAGTGTGAGAAATACACAAAACCATGAATACACTATGAAGGGTTAGTGGTGTAGTTACCCTGGGAATTCTGAATGAAAGGTACAGCCAGACACTGTGGCAGTAGGACACAGAGATATGGAAGGGTTCAACACCATATGAAAAAGAGAAAAAAAGATTACCCATGGTCTTTCGGTAGAAGTAAACACAGGAAGACCTGATTCTGAAGGTTAGGGCAGTGCAGTTATCCATGCCAAAAAAACCTTATTCAGCATTCTGCCCTCCAAACACACACCCACGCACGGTCAAGACCTCTTCAACCACACTGCCCTTGTCTGCTTGAATGAAGCATCTTTAAAAGGCCCAATGAACTAGGAAAGCATCAGGAAGAGCATAGTGGAAGCCAAGAAGAGTGCAAACCATACACATGCTTACTGAAGACAGAAATGGCCGACCGAAAGCACACTGACCCATGAGAACTACCCGCCTCCATGCTCTCGAATGCTAATGAAGCTTGCTCAGGAAAACAGTTCAAAAAAGCTTTCCATTTTCCTGCTATATGTTAAATATGTGAGGAGGTCATATTGCTGACAGGTGTAAATTGTAGGTGACTGACTGTTCTGTTGATGCAGAATTTAGAACACCCCACCACCCATCAATGGAAAGGAACCATCACAAACGCCACACGGATCCGACTACTTAGTTGACGGACAGATCTCAATGTAGGGCTGAAAAGGGAGTGGTATGTGAGCCGGGGTAAAAAAAGCACATTTTAAGAACACTGATAAATTAATAGTAATCTCCATAAATATATTTAAATCTTGATTTACAAAATCTTTTCCATTTACATAATTTGCAGCACAAGCTATTATTCTCTTCCAAGCGTGTTGAGTTGTCCAATAATAGAGAGATGAATTAAACGTATCGATTTTATTCAGATTATTGATAATTGCCTATAAATCTATAAGCTGAGCTTTATTTGGGCCAGAGGTGATCTACAGCCCAAAAATATCCATTCAAGAGTTCTTCAGTGGACACCAAAAGAAAATTTACCTTTGACATAGTGCTAAATTGTGAAGAAAAGTATTTGCGAACTCAAATGCATCACCCAATGACCAAAAGCTAGTATATGTATACTAACAAAGTCGTGAGTGTTAATCTAATGTTTATTCTGAATTCAGTTGTGCTTATAGAGAAATTCCTTCTTTGCTGAAAAACACATCTAGTACTCTAGACAGAACACTAGAGAATGGATAGCACTGGAACCTTTACCATGAGCTGTAACACAATTAAAGCAGTGCTGGTATTTTAAGGTCCATTTAGGGTCCATGAGCTGTGTGTTAAATATCACAGTTGACCTTATTAAATACGGGCACATGTCAACCAATGACCAATCTACTAGCTTCAAGTATCAAAAAGAATTTATTGCGGGAGACCACTCCAACTAAAATGTATATTTGACAACCTGGTCCTTTTTTTCATGCCCTTCTTTGTCCCTCTCTCCTTTCCACGTCTCTCTCCCTCTGTCTACCTCATCTCCCCAAGAAGCCCTCATCATTGTAAAAACATGATCTGCGCCCATCAGCCAGGAGATTACACCCTGCTATATTCCCCTCATGTGCCGGTTCCCTGCTGGGGCCTGGCTCTTGGTGCGCTGGAATACTGAGTACGACAGGCTGTGGGGCTGCATCCTAATCAGCCTACCAGCAGCCTCCCTGCCTGGAGCACTCTCTATGCTTTTCCTCACCACTCGCCTGGCATGCATGGGACACAGGCCTCCCAACAGGATCGGCATTAGCCCATGTTTATTAATGCCTATTAGTTTATTTCGCACTCCGTTTACCATTGCACCTTCCGGGAGTTCCAATCACCAACCTCCCCCTTATGCTTTAACATCCTGAGTGGACTGCTCGACACGGCTCTAGCGCCTTGAGACAAGCCGTAGGCAGGAGGCTGACAGCGACAGGATGAATATAAGTGATAAATCAAGGCACATGCTACTTACTGAAAATCTCAAGACAACATTTATCCCAACCATGCACACCCAAGCAGACCAACAGTCCATGCATCATCCAGAAATCCAACAGCCCAAAATGAATGAGCTGATACATTTACATTTAAGGCATTTAGCAGAATCTCTTATCCAGAGTGACTTCCATGTCCTAATTACAGGGACAGTTCCGCTGGAGCAACTCAGACCACTAGACCACTGCCACCCCATACACTTTGATACACTTTTTGATGCACTTTATTACTCTGAGCATACAAGAGGAGAATTATTTTTGCGCACAAAAATTCAGAATATGTGACTCAAGGATACGTCATACCCTGCCATTTAGGTGTGGAATCAATGTTTCCAAAAATTACGAAAAAAAACATTTTTGTTGCAGATATTTAGATAAATCTGCGGTGGTATAAATAAGTATTCTGGTGTCTGGTGCTATTGTTGTTTATACATCTGACAAAATGTTTCTGATGGAGCAAAAAAATATAATAAGACCATCTGAGTAAATAAAACACATGGATTTCAAATGATCATCTGATTTATTTAAGGACAAATCACTTTTTCACATAGGTGATATAGGTGATGGCGAGTTTGTTTCCTTCAGTAAATCATCTGAAGATCACCTGAAAGGTTGGGAAGGTGTCTACTCAGGCATCGTTTTACATTATATTACATTTAATGGAAACTGATATAATTTACTGTAATGAATAAACAAAAACTGAAGAAATTCAAAACAGGGCAAATGCGGTTTTTCACAGCACTGCATGTATAACGTATAATGCTGTTACTATATGATAGGCCTCATTTAACAGGTACCATTTCTTATTCAGATGTTGGAGAGAGAGTGGAAATAAACAGCTGTATGGGTTTGCAATAGGACATGTGGATAATATCACTAATAACTTTACAATGAAGTCTATTGTATTTTAAAAGTGCTGCTCAAATCTAAAGGCACATAAACAGATTCTAAGAAGATCTTTGTATAGTGCCCTTTTTAATATTCAAATGTGCAACATTTAAGTTATTGAACAATGAAACATGAACCAGTATAAAAATGATCCTTTCTGTAGATATCATATTACATCGTCTAAGATTGATAAGCAGCCATTATCCAGCTGCAAACCCAGCTTGTGTCCGAGTGGGCTGCAGATCTGAAGGAAAGTGTTTTCATGCAATAAAAACAGCCTTCCAGAAATCTGTGTGTCAGCGTATGGATGTAAGTGTAGTTGTAGGTGCGTTTACCTGCAGTAACTGGTAGGAATGACCACTGCATAGCCTACACAAGTCCCTCCCAAGCAGTTTCCCAGCTCATGGAACAGCCCGTGTGTCAGAGACTCCAAAGACAGCACCACCAGGAACATGCTCATATAGTGAGCATTGGACAACTGCAAACCAAAGAGAAGTTTCAATTACTCCTATTACTAATGCCAACAGAAAACGCTTCTGTACAACAAGCAATTTGGACAGACCACTGCTTACATCTAACCTAATAAACATTATAGAGATCATTTGGCAAAAAAAACAACAACAACAAAAAAAACTAAACAAGGACATTAACGGAGGGCAATTCAACTTCCCAAACTGTGCAGACACTAACTGGCTGCTCTAGGAGGGGAAAGCACTGTCTTATGCACCCCTGTATCATTTTAAACAAAAGGAAAATGCTACTGCTGCCTCTACTGCCTACCCTAAGGCCTAAATCAGGTTTGAACATCCTGGCATGACTCGTTTGACAGTTCATTATCTTACTGCTTAGTAGTTCTCTGCTTTTTTCAGAAAGGTGTTGCTGTCCAAGGTCTAACAGCCGGTACTGCATTATGTCCTCCGTGCACATAAGAGCAGCAGTGTGAAGAAGTGCAATATTCAGCCACTTACTAATCAACAACAGCATATCTTAGTCATTATTCCCCTCTTGATGAATAATTTGGATTTTCCAGCCATCAAATGCTTTCCCTGGATGAAAATTAGTGCATATGATTAAGGGCCCATTTAGGTTTTAAAATCAACCAAAATATTTTCTTAAATTAATTCTTACATTTTCTTTTAAACATTTAAATTTTCTAAAGATAACGTCAGGAAAGTCAAGTCAAAAACAATGGTTGCATTTTTGAAAATCAAAAAAAGGCTGTGGATAATTTTAGAATTACCCAACACTAGCTGCACAGCTTTGGCAAGGATAATTGCTTTTAAACACTTCTTGTCACCACCAATTAGCTCTCCGAATGTTTCCACTGAAAAGTTATACTGCATGTAGTTATTTACTAATCTGGAGGCTTTTTCTGGATTATTTATCATTCTCTTCCCATTGCAGTTATAGCTTGAAAAGAAGGAAGAAATCTTTGTTTCACAGGAAACTGAGTGTGCTAACAAATGTACTCTTTATCATAAGCAGCATCAGAAAAGACACCATGCTCTGACCAATAAAAAACTACATGACTGCATGGAGGCTGTGTAAAATCAGAGAGAAACTCTGCTCTAAATGCACATTTTCTGTTTCAGCTTCAGTCTGTTGTTGAAATCGTCCAAGATGTTCCTTTCGTTGATCACCAAGATGGGTCCTATCTTTAATCCTGCGTCGCTCTCAAATGTGGAACCCATTACATTACTTCCCGACCAGATGATTTGCGTATTTCATATGGAAATAAATCAATTACTGGGTAAGCTGTATGCAAATCAATCCACTTGCCACTAGGTAAATATAATCAGAACAGGCGGAATGTTTCAGCTGAGAAACAAGTAGCGATGAAATGATGCAAGAATAAAGCATCACTACCAATAGTGCCACAATTTCTTAGCATGTTTAAAGTTTCACTTATGACCAACTAGTAACATGTATTAAGTCCAAGATTCTCTGTATCAATCAAAGGACAATAATTATTAATCTGGTGGTGATTAAAAAGTATTTATTTTGGAATGTCAAAACATGTTTGACAAGTTTTCCTCATTAATTAAGTGAAAGTGAAAGTAACTATCCACATCATTGCGAAACACAGCACAACACACAGTGAACCACAACGAAATTACACCTCTGCATTTTACCCAAACACACACATGTGCAGCAGGGGGCAGCTATTGAAAGTGCCCAGGGAGCAGTGAAGGGGACAGTACCTTGCTCAATGGTACCTCAGGGCAACATACTGGTCTGGGAATCAAACACAGGATCATCTGATCCTGGGGCCAACTCCCTAACCACTGCTGCCCATCTAACTCTACTCCGCTGCAACAGCACAGAATTATAAACGAGACCAGAAAAAACTAGAAACCACAATTAGCAATAAAAATAAACAATATAACATAAAGAAGTATTATTATATTTGGTTTATTTCACTGTGTTGGTTGTTTTCTAGTCACACGTGGCATTTAATTTATTAAAAACCACAAGCATTATGTTAATCTTGTGTTCTTCAACACCGCTATGTTTCATTTTATCCATGACACACTCACACTCACTGATTACCACGATATCCTGATTTCTTAATCACTTTTCCTTACTAAGGTTGTGAATGATGCTGGAGTCTGAAACACCCTGGACAGCCCAGAGGAGACACTAAGACAAACACACACACTCTCCCCCCACAGGGGCAAATTAGTATCTCCAAACCAGTGAACATTCATGTCTTTAGACTCTGGGAGAAAACCAAAGCAACCAGAGGAAACTTTTGCAGACTTGGGGAGAACATGCACCTCCATAAAGAAAGTCCAATCAAAACTTTTTTTAACTCTTTTTATACCTTTATAGTTATTGTGTACTTAAAAAATATAACAAATTATATTTTTTGAGAATGTGCTCATAGTTTTCTTTTATCTTTGGTCTGTTTAGTATCTCATATTACACTCACCAAAACTTGCTCCTTATAGCATGATAATCTAAATAAATTCAGGTATATCAGATTCTGATTCATGATGTGCCAAATCAATTCCTAAATAATTTTAACCCCAATACAAAAAATTGATACAAAGCTATACATCTAATCTTACCTGCCAGGACACAGCCCCCAATATGGCAGTCGAGACCAGACTGAAGAACACCAGCCGTTCAGAGATGAGGCAGAAATGGCGCATCCCCCTGGAAGCCATGACCCTGTCCAGACTGCGTGTGTCTGAGCGCTGGGTGGCTTGAACCTTCTGACACTCACTCAACTTGGTGCTGAAACTCCACAGCGTGACAAGAAACACCACGTGGCACAGGATCCAGAAGAGACCAAAAACGCAAAAGCCGGGGATGACCAGGTACCAAAACTCCAGGTGACCAAGCTTCAAGGCACAAAGCACGAAAAACATCAGCTCCACAGCACTCAACGGGAGGAGAGTGAGTGTACGCCACAGCCAACCAGTTGACAAAAAGGGCATCCAGCGCTCTGTTACAGACAAGCCATTGAAGTAGACGTCCAGAAGCGGCTCGCAAATGAGCCGGCCCAAGTAGCAGCCCAATGCAAATGGGTTGGTCTGGATGTCCAGTGCTTGGAAGAAGGTGACAGAGGCCATCACAGAAAAGCAGACCAGGTTGGGAATGGCCAGAAGAGACTTCATGCGCAGGTCAATGATGATGGCTGCTAAGGCAACCATAAGAGCAATGATGGCTACTGACTTCTGTAGATCTATAGCAATGCTGGCAATACCAAAACCCAGGAGTTCAAGCAGCTCCGCTGAAGTGAGCACAACCCTCCGGTATTTGATACTGCCACACAGGCGCTCTGTCAGAGCCCACAGTGAGCGCATTGCCACACTGGCAAGCAGTAGGTAGTTTGTGACCTGTTCCTTCACATGCAGCTCCAGAGAGGGGCTACTGAAGAAGCACAGGAGACCCTGCAGAAAGCCAAACCACAGGTGGAACAGGCTAAGGCTAGCCCACTCCATGGAGAAGTAATAATAGAGGATGCTGGAAATACCCAAGACAAAGAGACCTAGAATGAAGATGACCAATATCGTGGGTTCAGATGTTTGCTCCCACCGCACATACATGCCCAGACACACAGCCACCAGCAGGTTTAGACTGGACAGGTAACCAAGACAGCCAATGGAGGACCACATGTCCACCTCTTTGCTTGACTCCTCAGGACCCATTCTGGTTGTGTGGAAGCTTCACTGCTTTAAGTGTTAAAGAGAGCAATGCTTGGAGGTTGTGTTAAGGCCTTCCACAAGATTTTCCTCAGAAAATCTCATGTCCCTGGAAAAAAGGATGTTCAGCAATGATATGATTAGATTAGAAAAGAAGGATGGATACACTCAGCATGGATACACAAGTATTCACAGTCTATTGAATATAAATATTCTCAGGGTTAATGTTGTATTACCAACAAAACACTCATGTTTTTACAGTGTAATATTAATATTGTGTGATCAATACACCAGCCTGTCTCATGTAGCAGTAAAATATCTGGACATTCACAGAATAAACGTTCTAGTTCTAGTTCTAGACACCAGAGTTTTCCCTCACAGAAGAAAAATGGATATGCACAGTATTAATGTTTTTGACCAAAAAAACACCAGTACCAGTGTGTTAATACAATAAGAGCTGTCTAGCTTTAAGCATCTGCTCTTACATGCCAAGAACGAAAACTTTTGTAAACGAGAGCTGAACGTTGATGTAATACCAAATATTTACCAAACTCCTCCTGCCTGCCACATCAGCTAAGCTAACTGGCTAACGTTAGCCACGCTAGTTGTCTTGTTTATAGACGAAGTTGGTTCAAAGTCCACATCTGTTATTTGATAATATCCTCATTTGATCTATTTCCGATTAAGAAAGCGACAACATTACAGTCAGAAGTGTTACAGTCGCGTATTGTAAAACAGACTCACTCTTATTTAAGGTACAACTTTCTTCTTTTCCTGGTCGCCATATTTCCGGACTGCAACTACGGTGTCCGATGCGGGTCAAACTTAGTGAATATCGGATTCGGTGAAATTACGGGGGGTTTTTTTCAATCGCCTAAAGATAATTTTTCAGGTACTTTTCTTATTTTCGTATTTCACCGCACTGTCACATGTAAACATAACAACAACAACAACAACAATAATAACAACAATAACAACAACAACTCTCTCTCTCTCACTCTCTCACTCTCACTCACTCACTCACACACACACACACACACACACACACACACACACACACACACACACACACACACACACATTTTTATAGTATTAATATAAGGCTGTTTCAACAACCTGAAACGAACAAAAGCATGGGAATCTAATCAAAATGATACAAAGTCTTGTTTTACAAAATGGCCTTTATTATATGGAACAGTGGTGGCTGATGTTTAGGGACTAGGTTTCATAATCAGAAGGTTGTGTGTTTGAATCCCAGAGCATGTGGTTGCCCTGAAGTAGCCTTTCACAAAAAATGTCCACTATTACTGCTCTGTGTGTGTGTGTGTGTGTGTGTGTGTGTGTTCTCAACCTGTGTTTTCAGATGGGGTTAAATGCAGAGGACAAATTAATTGTTCACTCTTCACATGTTCAGGAATTTAATTTTTCCGTTTCATTCAGATAATCAAGAGGCAAGTAAGTCATTTCATGTCATTGTACCTAAAATCTTCATCAGCATCCTGGTAGAAAAGAGAAAAACCTTTTCCCCAAGACCAAGTCATCCTCTTCGAGCCCTCTTGCAGTGTTGACTGAGGAATCTATTCATAGTTTTCAGTCACATGACTTGCAAAGAGACCTGGAGGGCAAAAAAGGTAGAACTTCAGCACAGACTACAACATTTCCCTCTGTGCCAAACAGAGAAATATTTAGACCAGCTGGAATGTTTAAGGCTCTTTTGATTCCTATATAGCAACTGTCGCTGTATCCACTCTAATAGTGAAGCCCCTGCAAGAGCGCCACCTTCATAATGTCTGGATATATCTTGTGGAGAATCCCTCCGCTTTCACTGCAGTCAGGATAAAAGTTTGCAGAAGTACAGACAGCTTTAGTATTTTTATTTTTCAATAAAGCTGCCACTTCACAGAAAAAATACAGGAAGTTCTTAAGTTTTCATATGAAAATTCTTAAAGATTAATTAAAAATCATTGAAATGTCTGAGCTTACCTTTAACGAAATGTTGGATGCAAAAACATGTGCGCTACTGGTTGCCATGCCTCCCAACCTTCCCTAGGAACAGAGGTACATCTTACGGCATCTCGTCCTCTGAACGTCGCTGTTGGAAGTCTGAAGAAGTTCAGCCATAACTTCCAAATTGTTAAATCATAGTTTTTATACTACACTAAACCATTGTAAAGACAAATGGGTATATCCCCATATGATATGGTTGCTGATGTGACAGCAAAGAACGAGTCAGCTCAGAGAGGATGGGCCTGTAGGCCTTCTCTTTCTCTCTCTTATTAGCAGCCCAGGAAATGGCACCTCAGAGCAGTGTGGCATTTTCTCTGCAGGGGTTCTGCGTAGGTAGAAACTCACCGACTGGGTAAACACAAGGCAGGCAACCTCCTACACAAGTCCCTGAGAGGGGGGAGAGATAGATTGAGAGAAAGAGAGAGAGATCTGTGTTGGGATTTTATAACACTGGGTGGCTCGTCATGTCAGCCTAACTGCTCTGTAACATTACAGATGCTGTACGGCCTCAAATCTGTAACTGACTCTATTTGATCCCGAAAGTAGCTTGCCAACACAAAGGAGGAGAAGAAGTAAAGCTCCAGCATGTCCAGGATCACTGCTATTTTTGTAACATGCCCTCTATTCTCAAGCCCAGCACTGGCAGCTTTTGGCTTTTAAGCAGGACATAAACTGGCCCTCCAGATCAAAAGCACATTTAATGCATGACTAAAAGAAGCCTTTCAAAGGTTTGTTTAGGATTTTCTGCTGAGACAACATGATGAATTTAAGGAGAGGATCAACATCAAGGAACGATCTAATTCACTACCTCCAGGGCATTTAAAAGAAAGAAAGAAAATTCACAGCGCACAACCTGTGTGTTTCAAAGCATCATTAAATCAATGCCTAAATCTCTATGAAATGTGTGAGTCCACTGAAGATTCATTTGTCTATGTGACTTATCAGTGTGTGGGAGTCTGGTTGAGCAGTGAGTGTGTGTGTGTGTGTGCACGTGCACATGTGTGTGTGTATATGAGTGTGTCATGTATGGATTGAAAGCTCTAAAGGGTACTGGAGTCGCACTGTCCCCGGCTCTGAAGGAAAGCGTGGTGAGTGAGTAGATGGATGAGTGGAGAAAGAGCGAGTGTGAGGCAGTGTTTCAGAGTGCATTAAGAGGTCATCGCCTTTTATAAATACACCCAATTAGTCCACTTCAGCCTCCCCTTTTGAATGAAATATTGAGGTCATTCATTGTTAAATAGGCCACATATTTCTGCAGGAATAAGATAAGTATGACAAAGAGAATGTAATCGTGTTTTTCAGAATTAGCTTTAGGTTTTCTGTTAAAAAAACCCCCAAAAAAACTCTACCATCCAAAAATGTTTGGACACCTAACAAGTCAATTCTGGTAAACAGCACAAATAGCTCATTGCCTGGGTTTGCATCGCTTAAACGTTCATTTACCAGATGCTAGACTAATCCCAGGCTTCCAAACTACAGGTGGAAGAGTGTGATTTGACTTGTACTTAGTCAAGGTCACAGGACTCTTTCCTTCCTGTAGAAGCAGGCAGAGAGAGAGAGGAGACTTGTGAATTATGCAACACACTCACATTCGAATGTGACGTTTCACCTCCACACCACCTGGCCACCTGCATGTGTGACACATTCAAACAAAGGAAATAAAACTTACACAGCACGTCTACAACCTCTGTTAAAACACCACCAGTGAAATACAGCATGTCCAGGCAGTCATGTCAATGACACCATGCACCATGTCAATGTTTTTTATTTTGTAATATTCACACAAAAAGTCTGCTCACAGGCTTCTGTATAAAGCAAAGAACATGCATGACACAAATAAAGGAAAATGCCATATTTAAAATGGAGACAAATAATCTGGTGCTTCAGTTTCCTCCCAGAGCCCAGAGACTGGTGTGTCAGGATGACTGGAGTGTGTGAGATTGTCTGTGTGAATGTTCAAAATGTCCACACACTGCCTGAAGAAATTACATCTGTAAATATATTCTTGCTGTCATAAAAAAAAAAACCTCTCATCAGAAAACAAGAATTTAATAAATTGGACTGCTTCTGCTGATCAATTCATCATTAAACATTTGGACACTCAAAAAATGTCACAAACATTTTAAATGACTTTTATAGTTTTAATCACCAATTAATCTTTTCACTAATTAATCTAAACTAATCTAATTTTCTTTTTAGCATTCTTGGAAGAATATCATAAGATATTTATCAAATTTTGTAGACATTTGTTTACACATATGAAGAGATGTTATGCAGTGTTTTAGGTGAAAAAAGGTCAAACTATCTGCACCATTTCTTAAAAGAATGTCAAATTTGTGCCATTAGAATAAACATGGACTAATTAAATGCAATTACAGCAAAAACTAAAAATAAGCACTCTGTCTAATTATGTGGTTGTAGATCAGCTTGTTTATGTCTAGCCAGCATAGTTTTGCAGTTTTTTAAATGGCATTTATAAAGATTAAAACAGAAACTTCATGACAGTTACCAATTTATGATCCCTCACTTCAACAAGACTAATATTTCAAATAGATTTTTCATACAAGTGACAGATTTGTTGTCATGCTTTGGGTGATTCTTCCAGCACATTTGAAAGGCCAGCTTGTCAAGCCCATAGGACGACTGTATGAGCCCATGTTAAATAAACAGCAAAAGGCTGTAACCTGAGATACCTAAAACGAGCCCCCACCCCCATCCCCCAGAGAATGACCCAGATTGCTTGTGCTTATGTTTTTCTACGCTCGGTATGCATCTGAGCACTAAACATCCACACCTCAGATAATGCATGACAACAACCACACACTGCTCATACAACTTTTGCAGCAATAACAGCACAAGTCTGTTCACTCTGACTCCCTGCTCAGCATGAATCAATATGATGCACTTCGCCTCATAAAGAGACTGTTTGGAGAAGCAGCCACATCACAGCCTAAATCAAGAGCCGTCAGCTCCGCTGAAGCTTTCGGGTCTCGGATGAATTTCAGAAGGAGATGAATGGAGAGCAGAAGAGGTAGAGGAAAGGGGAGCAATAAAAAAAATCACAATTGGCTCTATAAAAAGTATTCATGAACCTCACAAAGCACTGAACGGTTTTAGGAGGATACTGTGTTGTGGCATGGCGCTCTCAGTAGAATAGCAAAGGAGTAAATTCTCTGCTGATTAATGCTTATGGGGAATAAAATCCACATCTCACAGTTGCCCCGCGCTGTAATGTCATCCATCTCAGTGGGACAATGTGCATGCTTCATCTGCCTGACATCTTGTCAGCTGCTGAGGATCAATTCCTACATCAAAGACATTCTTCATGTCCTTCAAAGTATGAAAGCTTTTGGCAACATTTACTGTAAAACTACTTCAGTGTTAGCATGGGATAATGCTGCACCACAGGAATCTTGGCTTTCTCCTGTTTTTCATTTATGCAGAGACTTCTCTGAAGCATTACATTAAACAGCACCTCAAGCAGCACATTCCATTATACGTTCATGAGAAATTGAATTTATTACAAAAAACAAATAGTACGCAATTGCATGTCATGATGCTGAATGATAAAGGAGACCAGGAAGAGAATCAATGAATATTGTACCTGCCTGTGCCAATATTTCAATCATGTACCTGTAGAGCGACTATATCAAAACACAAATTATGATGTGTGCTTAAAGAGCCTGTTTCAAGGAATTTTCCTAAATTTTTCAACTGAGGTTGAAACCATGAAACCACAAAATGTGCCATTCATTCCATGTCGTCTGTGCATGGAAACAAAGCTTCTGTCACGGTAGGCGGCACTCTGCTCTGACTGTGCGTAATGAGGCGGCAGCAGTGTCTCATTGGTGAAGGGTTTAAAGGTCCCAGTGAGTCAGAGCAGAGCGTCAGTCATTCTTGGTGTTATTCACACGCACACACACACACGTGCGGGTGCTTTTGTGTTCTTTATGTTAAATAAAGTCAAGTCACAGATCCCTGGCTCAGCATTTACCTCCTACTCACATCACCCCAGCATGACAGCTTCAAAAACAGATTGTTATAAATTATTTTTGTGATGTCACAAAAACCTGCATGTTGCCACAACAACACAGCTCAGCTCATGGATGCTGTATTAAAACATCAAGCGTGACATGTGCATCTAAGATACAGATATTTTTCCACACAGAAACGTATTAATTGAGTAATTGAGTGTGGTTTCATTGGTGATTGTGAGATTCACACATTAACAGTGTAATTTAGAGCACTCTCTGAGACAGCCACATAGAGGCACAATGACTTTTTAATAATCTGGCCAGTTGAGGGCCACTGAGCTACAACAATGAACCCAGGATTCATTAATTGAACTGACTGGGAGGAAATTGCAGTTCAGCATTAATCTGTTTGTTGAAGCTAAAGTTACATGACTAGCCTTGAGGCTCTTAATACTGCAAGCACAGCAAAGGGCTCGGAATGTAGTATTTATGTTAACAATGACTATTGATCATAGTTACCAAGAATGTATTACTTCTGTGGTGGGATGTAAATAAGAAATCCATCTTTTAGGGTTTTGTTTGCACAGTGTGTTGGGGCTTTTGCATAATGAATTTTGGAATGGAATTGCAATCTTAGACTTGATTAGAATTTACAACACATACATATATAACTTTCCAAACACAACATTAGTATCATCAATTGCGCTCTTGACGTTAATGACACTAATTTCTTAGGGAAAGAAATAGGCTAACTAGCCTGACTTTTCTTTTGGCACCTAATGTAGGGCATCAAATCAGTTAAGCTGAGCAAGCAGTAAGCTGAAAGGGATTTAGGCCTAATTGCCTGTGTCCATACTGAACAGATGGAGATGGGGAGTGCAAGCAAGTCACCAGCTCTCTAGCTGCGATTACAGCTGCAAGCGTGACTGGATCAGCAAATTTCCTTTTTTTTATGTCTCCACTTTCTGATATCTTGTGTTTCTTTGATAAAATGGCATTCAGAGTGGAAAGCAAAGGAAGAATGTATGTGGAAATTAATTTTTAACAGCATCTGATAAACCCTGACTTTTTTGGAAACATATTGGAAAAGGATTGTTTATATATCCCATAGATGATGGGATAAATTTCCATTGTATAAGGTACACATGTGCCTGACTTATATAAATTCACCCCCGCACCCTTTTAAAAGACTTTTTAAAAGTCTGTTCAAGAGGGAATGTATGGATCTGGATCTGGAAATTCTGAAATCAGTCGCTGGAAATCCTGATACACCAGGATAAGAGGAACAGAAGAATAAGAAAAACAGAAAAAAGAACATCTGAGGAAATAATACATAAAATGATGTTAGCATCAACATACAAATTCATATTTGTGAACACAAAATGTGCCAGCTCATACTACGATGCCTGTTACACAGCTATTTCCACACCATTCTTCAGCCACAGTGTATACTGTACACCAGAGGCTGCCAAGATAGTATTGGTAGACCACTGTCAGCAGAGCTCAACTCTGACTCAACAAGATAGGTGTATCGAATAAAGTGATCAGTGAGTTTATGTTGATCAGTGAGTATATCCCGTAATTTTTTCCATTACGGGAAGCAAAATTCAAGTTCCATGTTGCAATTTTTGAGTAGTATGGACCTGAAATCAAGTTGATTAACTCATGTAACCCTAACCTAACCTTTCAGAGAGATACTGTGATAGATTCAAGATTTTTTTTATCACCAATTGGCATGTATGCAAAGAATGAGTACAGCAACTTCTCAAGCTGGTGCTTTCTCAGATAAATCCATTTGCTGGGAAATCAAGTTGAGTAACTCACGTAACCCTCACCTAGCCTTTCAGAAAGATGGTGGTGGTCGGGTACTTGCCTATGGACCTCCTCTAGCACTACCATCACTGGGTCCCTGAGCAAGACCCTTAACCCTGAATTGCTCCAGGGGGACTGTCCCTGTAATTAGGACATGGAAGTCGCTCTGGATAAGAGCGTCTGCTAAATGCCGTAAATGTAAATGTATCTCTAAGAATAAAGCTGATGGCTTTGTTAAATGATGTAATTCAGTCTACTCAGAATTACAAGGAAAGACGTAGCTGTAATCCACTATATTTGGCTGCTCAGCTTTAGCATCTCAGACTTTGATGCTAAATCTGAGCATCTCAAATTTAACATCATTTAGCAGATGGACTGGAAATTACTAGTTATGCTTGGAAGAGAGCACCTAATATGCAGAGATTTCTGAGATGGAAATATGTGAAAAATTAGTGTAAAAATAGTGAGTTCTCATAGTCAGTTCTCTTACTTTGTACCTTTTGCTTAAGAAAAGCTGTCTGTTTGGTGCCAAAAACACTTCAGGAAGCAGCAGCACCTGTGCCGCACTTCCCCCAACTTTGCAGCTATGAGTGATAGTGTTTTTCACTGAAACAGTTCAGGAGGGAGCCCTTCTCCACCAGAAGTGTGAACATTACCATTCATCACCTCCGTACAAAGCCGTCCTTTCTCCCAGCTCCAAGCAACTCATGGGCCCACAAAAAATCTAGATCACAGAGCATGGTGAAAAAGCTCAACAGCCGCCAAACGGCATTTTCCCTTCTCCTGTGTCCCAGACTGAGAGTTCCCTCTACCCCTGACCAGACAGACAGTGTTCAGCCCCCGAGGAGGGCCCAGCCAGGCTAGATTGATGGACCCATTCAGACAGAGAGTAGGCTGCAAGTGTTGTGGTTACTGAAAAGCAGTTGGGGAAGGGAATTAGATTTAAGGCAGAGCCAACATTTGTTCTATTTGTTTTTTCCCCCATTTATTCCCTTCGACTCAACAACCTTTGTATGTGTGTCATACATGTAGTGAAAGTGACTATTTGTCATTGTAAAAGACAGCACAGCACACTGTGTACCAACAACAAAATGTATCCTCTGCATTTAACCCATACAAACCCATGCAGCAGGGAGCAGCCATATCCAGTGCCTGGGAAACAGTGATGGGGCCAGTACCTTGCTCAAGGGTAACTCAGGGTAACCTACTGTTCAGGATTTAAACCCACAATCTTCTAATCTTGAGGCCTAGTCCCTAAACACTAGGCCACCACTGCCCCTTGTATAAATGTTACCAGCACGCATAAGGGCAGTGGTGGCCTAGTGGTTTGGGAGTTGGCCACAGGATTGGAAGATTGTGGGTTCAAACCCCTTACCAGTAGGTAGCCCTGAGGTACCCTTCAGCAAGGTACCGTCCCTGTACTGTTTTGTGTGCATACAACAGTCCAATTTCATTGTGGTTCACTGTGTACTCACAATGGCAAGAATAGTCACTTTCATATAACACTGATGGACATCTTTTCCTTGATTAATTCTGGTCACTTTTACAAAAGACCTGTTTCTAACAAGAAAGAAAGATTTTATCTGAGAATACATTGTTGGTGTGAAATTTAAATGTGCCTTTTTTGAATAGGCATTTTAACTAGGGCCAACGGTGGCCTAGTTGTTAGGGACTAGACCCCAGAATCGGAAGGCCATGGGTTCAAATTCTGGATCAGAAGGTTACCCTGAGGTACATTTGAGCAAGGCACTGTCCCCATCACTGCTTCGAAGGTGCTGGATATGGCTGCCCTCTACTGCACGTTACGTATTGGTTAAATGCAGAGGATGCATTTTGTTGTGGTTCACTGTGTGCTGTGTTGTTCTGTGTTTCATAAAGGCAAATAGTCATTTTCACTTAACTTCAGAATCAGAAAATGAGGGCCTGTGATATGTTTAACTTTGCTTGCTAAGCAGATTCCTTTTTAGGTTGAGAAATATCACCCTCCCCCCATCTCTCTCACCCTGTCTCTTGCACTCCAGCATTTAATAGCTGACGGCACAGCTGAACTGAGCAGCCTGCATGGATGCAGGAACACAGATGAGCAGAGAAGAGTTCTGAGAATCCACCCACATCTCCAGCAATGAGCTAATCCGCCTCCTCCCTTGATCCGTGACTCAGTTTGACACTGTGCGACGAGCACTCACTGTGGCCCCCGCTCACCTCCAATGAACACATTCACACACACACATATCCAAGGTGAACGAGCAAGACTCTTTCACGCTTCATTAAAACAGTAATAACAGAGTAGACAGCACGCAGGAGATGGTTGATTGATCTGAGGACAGTCCATAAAAAAGGCACACAGATGACCATACTAAAGCGAACGTAGCAGTCACACACACACACGGCACATCATCACTGACCATTTAGATAAACTGACCTATTCATGGCCCGCCCACACACTTCTTTTACATGTTGTAGAAAATGTTTTGAGGTCGAACAGTCTCTACAGATCACTGGCAAAAATCCCAATATCCTAATTAATTTTGAGTGGAGTTTAGATTGCATAACATTGAGTATCTAGTTTACAAAGTTTCTAAGCTGGAGTGTATCATTATATCTAACTGAATCTTTGTAGCAAGCTGAATTGGAAATGACAACAATTTTGCCACAGTGGTAACTTTAGCTTCAGTATATGAGAAGGAAGGAAAAACATCACCTAATGTTTCCTAACAGCATCAAGTCAAATTTTATCTGCTTACAGTCAGTCATTTTCTGCCGCTTGTCCCAAACGGGGTTGCGGGGGAGTGCTGGAGTCCATCCCAGCTCACACAGGGTGAAGGACACACCCTGGACAGGTCGCCAGCCCATCGCAGGGAGGAGCGTGACGGGGACGGCACCTTGCTCAAGGGAACCTCAGGGCAACCTATTGGGAAGGGGATCGAGCCCCCGATCCTCCGGCCAACGCCCTAACCACTAGGCCACCGCTGCCCCTATCTGCTTACATAATTAATGTAATTCTTTCAATATCTAAAATGCTTATACAGACTTGGCTTTAGTTGTTGTTAGAGCCTTTCCCAGTGCACAGAGGATAAAGGGCAGGGGAGATACTGTGAGGGTACTGATGGTGCAAGATGGGTTTGGAGCTTGGGAAGATCACCTTACTTGAAATCTAGGTCCCAAGAAAAAGTCTTTCACCAAAAAATTGAAATCCTCTTGCACAATTATTACAGAGGATGAATCCAAAGGAACTGAGTTCATTGCTTTTCTCATAACCAATTTGGCATTTTTTACCACTATGGCCATTTTTACCCAGCTGCATGCCAGCATTGTTCATGTTATTTTTCAGTTTTCAGTCAAAAAAAGCATAGACAGTTAAATGTGAGGTCAACAATAATGTGCTATGTTTCAGACTTTTTTTTTCTGGTTATAGAAGCTAAAAAACAGTAGTCTTCAGTGTTTTCCTAACTTGCCCTTTCAACCTATAACACTATATTTTTGACCAAAAAACTTTGTAAGAGCAATGTTTTCTAAATCTTATCCAGCCTTGCTACAGTCACTGTGAAAAAGAACATTTATTAGTGGAGTATAGATATGTCAGTTCTTTGCTTTGATATAGCTTTGATTTGCTTTGATAGTGTAATACTGAAGTCAGTCAAAAAAGAATAATGGAGACAGAAAACCATACAATTATAAACCCTAAAAAAGGTTATTAACTACATTTTTAGTTTTAGTTATTTACTTTTGCTATTTGTTACAAACACATAAAGGGAGTGTGCGTGCATGTATGTGTACTTGTGTTGCAGTTGCACTAGCAAGGCATTCACTTAAGAATGAGTGGGCCTGATTCTGTTCCACACTGGTTTACATGCTGCTGGTTTGGCAGTGACAGAGATGTTTGTCCTTTCATCTATTCTATGGCTCTTAGAACTGGAGCAGCGGGTTGTCCTACTGAGTCCAGTGTTCAACATGTCAACGACAGTCCTTTTGTCCTAAACACACAGTACACACACACTCACATACACACACACATACGGTCTGATGAGTCACAAATCCACTTCTTTTAACAGAACATCCAGTTCCTTGCTGCCTCAGCACATCTGTCTTATCACAGCCTTCTATTCACATCCTGTTCCACCACAGCAACATAGACTAATCCAAAGGTATGTATGTACATTCTTAACATCAGTGTGATGTGATTCACTTTGAAACTTAATCCTGCCATGTATTATTTGCAATGTTTCATGCCCAGTCTGGCCATAGCTTGACACTGACAGGTATGTCCTATAAGCCTTGGGGCAGCTGCCTTACCTTTCAGTCTTGCTCTGCGACTGTAACTTGCTTGCGTAAATAAAAGGGTTATAAAGAGAGAGGGAATAGTTCGTTGCCATTTATTGCCATCTTCCCCTCATGCACAGCTGCTGGCACGTGACTGCGCTGATGGAAAGCCAGGAGCATCTTTTGTAGACGGTGGTATGAGAGAAAGAGCGAGAGAGAGAGAGAGATGAGTTAAAAATAAACTGGCTGCCAGAGGGCATGTGCTCTCTCCTTTGCCTGCAAAATCAGAGGCAGCAGGGCAGTGCTGCATGACACTTACTTTTCTTGCATTACATGTTTATGGCTGCTGATGATCTGCAACGGAATAACCAATGCAATGGGATAATTATTAAATAGTATTACTCATAGTAATAGTAAACTCATATTGGAGTTTGTAGATTTGAAGTTTATTGGAGTTATGTTGTTTCGACTGGGCTTTTGATTTTCTGAATGGATGTCCATTTTTTGTTGGAGCTATGAGGCTTTTACTGGGGTTTTGTGGTTCTAATTGGAGTTTTGAGGTTTCGACTGGGGTGTTGAGAATTTCAATTAATTTTTGAGTGGACGTTCAAAGTTTTTGACTCATCATATCTGTTACCAAATCAATATCACCTCACTCTCTCTCTCTCTCTCTCTCTCTCTCTCTCTCTCTTTTCCTCTCTTTCCCTCTCTCTCTCTCTCTCTCTCTCTC